>CM051032.1:56853615-58116115 GCA_027627225.1 Congeria kusceri | reverse complement strand
TCACTGCTACAAAACCAGCATCCACAGTAGTCGTGTCACACGTTACGGTATAAAAGGCATCGTTGAGTTGGACGAAACCTGGATTTTTCTGCACTGCAACCTTTACAGCGAACGTCGTACCAGACTTCTGAAAAACGAACATTTTTTCTAATATTTATACTAATACTATTTTACCTATATGATGATGATGTTGATGATGTAGATTATTATTAGTAGTAGTAGTAGTAGTAGAAATAGTAGTAGTAGTAGTAGTAGTAGTAGTAGTAGTAGTAGTAGTAGTAGTAGTAGTAGTTGTAGTAGTAGTAGTAGTAGTAGTGGTAGTAGTAGTAGTAGTAGTAGTAGTAGTAGTAGTAGTAGTAGAAGTAGTAGCAGAGAAAATTTATACATACACATTAATTTAAAATTCAGTGAGTAAAAATAATCATGGTAAAATCCACTATACGCATCGTGTGCTATTATCAGGCGTACCACCAGTGTCTACTTCGTATTGAATCATTAATTAAGTTCATTGCCATTCCTAAATCATTCATATTTACAATTACGAAAAACAATAAAATCCGTTAAAAGCACAGTCATTGATAATAACACATGTCACAACTTAGAAGAGTGAAAGCTCGACGTCATCCGTTAACATGGCTTCTTAATTTTCAAGCCGTTAGCAACAGCCATAACAGCAGTGTCGGTTTGACATCAAAATGCTTTGATGTGACTGCAGAGCTGGGGCCATTTTCAAACGGCTTGTAGTATTAAGTGTATTACACGCTGAGCACAGTGTTGGTGAAAAAGCATAAATATACTGTACCTGAACAATGCATGCAAGCACTGTCGTTAGAGCATTAATGAATTAGCGATCTTGGGAAAATGTCAAGGGTGTCAAAAATTAGACATTTTTGTTCCTTGGATTAATTAGAAGATTTAAATGGGAGTGCTAAAATTTACATGTATTGGAATTTAAATGGGATTGCGTAGCGGAATAAAAACTTGTTGAATATTAAAAAGGAGTTCTACATTTCATTTGGATAAATATGTGTGTTGCACACAAGGTAATTATGTAGGCGCATCGAACATTTGAATTGACAACGTTTTTATGAAAGTAAATTTAGTGCAATATTCCAAATCAACAACAACAAACAACCCGAACACAATTTGGTAAAATAACTTCAACAGGTCAAATTAGAGGCACTCATACAAATGTGCTGCTCTGAAAAACAACAGCTTCTGCAGAGAGACATTGACACTACATCGACTAGATTAGTACAAGGGACATTCTCTTATAATAATTGTAAATAATAAAATGACCCACAACCTTCCCCTTAAAGCCCAAAAATGCTGAGCATTGCAGCCTAAAGGTACTACTTATTTGCATAAGTCATTGCAACTATTGAGCATCATTGTCAAAATGTGAGTCTGCCCCCCCCCCCCCCAACCCCAAAACAAAAACAGAAAAACTGACAATTGCTTAGTGTACTGCAATATAGAACCATTTAATGTGTTATGATGATTTTAGGGTGATAAAATACTCCTGAAATATCTTGGTGTTTGTATTTTACTTATCAATTCAAAATTTCATGAGTGAAATACCATTGACTGAAAAAATTATCTGGAGCTCTGATAAGTAGTAGTAGTAGTAGTAGTAGTAGTAGTAGTAGTAGTAGTAGTGGTGGTGGTGGTGGTGGTGATGGTGGTGGTGGTGGTGGTGGTTGTAGTTGTTTAATTGTACATGTGTAATATTTATTATTATTATTATTACTTTATTACACTCTGACATAATCAATAAATATTACATCTAAAAATGAATACGATGTGAGTCCAAAATATTCGTGTACTTTTTACTTATAACACAAAGTTGGAAAAGAAAAAATAATTTCTATTGAAATTATAGTATTTTTTCCAGATCGATAATACTAATTTATTGATCTACCCAACAATGACCATACCGTGACAAAACAGTCGTTGGTGGAAGGGTTAGGAGAAGTTTGCACTGAAGTAAGTATGCCATACTTGATTTTCAACTCGTTAACATTGACAGTCGACACAGTAACACTTGCACTTTTGCACGTGGAAGGCGCATTGTTGCTGGTTCCATCCAAAGTAATGATCTGCTCGGCGGTATTGGCAACAAATGTCGCACGTAAAACCAACGTGTATGTGTCTGCAGGATCCGCACCATCATGATAACACTGCTTTTCAACTGTAAAGCGAACTCCTGATAAACACTCGTTTTTCACGAACACAAAGTAATAAACTCATTAAACCAGTATACGTAATTATTAAGATCGATGCAGCCCAGACAAAAATATGATATATCGTTGAAACAATTTCAGAAATTCAGATCAACACCCAAGGCCAAACTTTTGTATCGGTTATTATTAATAATATATTTAAATTGTATTATTATAATATTTGTTTTGAAAATGAGACAAAGTAGTAGCGTTACTTACATCCGTTAATGCCAATCTGCAATTCCAAACGAAGCAAATATTACACAGAATAATATTAGGCATTAAACAAAATTAAATCCACAAATGATTGTTTTATAGATGTGAATAAATCTTAAATATTGTTTGCTCATTTTTCTTTTTAAATATGTATTATCTTACTTACCCGGCATTACAAATTAATGTACTGGATGCGTGCCTAAATCTGGACAGTACATAAAATCGGACACTTGCAGAAAGTATTTTTTTCAAGATTTGTATTTAAAATAAATTGATTTTGTAGTCAGAAAGTCGCAAAAATATTTTTTAATGAAAGTTTTGAGATCTCAATCTATAAACTCAAATAATGTTCACACAGGGGATGTCGTCATCGTTAACGCAACAGATAAATGGAGTTCGGCGAGATTAATACATTTCTAGTAAAATGTGTGTTCTGTTAGCAGGTATTCATAAATGTGAAGATAAATCACGAGTGGCTGAATAAGATATACCTTTACAAATTTATAATGCCCTTGGAAGGTGTAGTTATAACTGATATATAGGATCTGACACGAGTTGTCATGTCATACAATATTTTATTAAACTAGTTCAGGAATTGTAATAGTAGGCGAGCCTTTGGCGGCTTACTAACGAATTTCCTGTACGAGTTTAATAAATATATGGTATGAAATGACAACGAGTGCCAACCTATTAATCACATGCGTTTAAACGAAAACAACAATTCTAGATTTACCAAAACATGCTGATAAATTCTAAAAATTATGTACTGACGTGATATCATTTCATGTTGACGACGTCATTTCACCAAAATAACGCCATGCGATTGGTCAGTCAAAGAATATGTAGCCAATGAAAAAGCTCAAAATGTCATCTTACAAATATGTTAAGTATTCGTAATGATTGTATTAAACGGCAAACAAGGTTTAGCAGGTGATCAATAAAAAATAAAAATGCGTCGTTTTTTACAAACTGACGGGATTAATTAAATTAAGAATTTGATATGTTATACTCAATGGAGATAATTATTTCACAACATAGTAGACCACCTATTATGCATAGATTTGAATAACTTGTACTTTAATGTCACCACTGAAAAAAATAATTCGAAGTTTGTGACGTCATTTCCGCGGAATCATTTCGAACTCAGTTACGTATATAAATATACTCATGTAGAACTAAACAACGATTAATATTCTTATATGTAGAAGGTAAGTTGTCAATACGTATTTGCTTAAATTAAAGTAAATAGACTTGACATACTTGTTCATCATTTTCATATTTAATTTTAACCAAAACTGCGTCGAATTGTTAGGTACATTTCACAGCTTATTTGGCATCTATGTATGGCCAGCATTAATGGCGAGGTATTTTCATAAAGACGTTCTCTAATGAATTTTAAATAACAAATCTACGAGTGACAAGTACCCACAATTGTCAAAGTTTTGTGAAACTGTGATAGCAAATGCGCTCGCAGACAAAATCAACCAAGTATCTGAATTTAGGCACTCGCCCAGTAATAGTATAGAAGTTTACGAATAGCAAATGCAAATAATTAAAATAATAATTTAATTGTGTTATAATTTCATACTCACAGCAAATAGCATTGCCACTCCAAGGATCAGACTTAATTTGTTGGTGTTGTCCATCATCTAAGGAACTGTTAATATGGAATAATCCCATTGGATAAATCTAATGGGTAAAATAATCAAATAGAAAGGCATTTAAATAAGTTTTTTTCAAAGCTTACTTTCCAATCCCTACACTATTTCTATGTATATTTTGTCACTTTGTTTGACATGTTACTTTCTAAATAAATGCTGTTTAAACCAAATTATAAACTTATTTACTTTTGTCGACCGTTACACTACTTGTATTATTTAACACTTTAAATCTTACATGTTTACATTAACTACATTTAAACGGAAACTATTTCTAGAAAAATGTAAACTGATAAACAAATACCTGCTTTTGAAATCACGATACTTCCTTAGCAAGAACAACTGTTACTTGGCAGACTAGTTTCCTATGCTTTGTTTGCACGTTGCAGTCGCTTTGGTATCAGTGTTGTCAGACGTTCTTTCTAATATCCTCAGCGCGCTGTACGCGTGAAAAGTTCAACCAATGGCATCGTTGAATTTTACTTTCCAATAGTTACAGAACAACAATTTGTCAATTTCTTTCACGTTCACGTAAACAGTGTTACCCTAACCATTTCAACACTGTAGTTATGTTCAAGCTACATGTGACTTAATACACATCGGAAAAATAGCAACCGTTAGCATGCTTATATGACAAACTTGCGTGGCTTATATTATAAAAACAATGTATTTTTGCACAAGCATAGTTATTTTTAACAATCGAATTTCAACATGGTCTATTTGAATATCTTGATCTAGTCGAATGTTTACAGTACGCGGAAAAGACAAAGGTCATTCTTGACATATCAAGTTGCAATCGTATATAAGTAAGCCAAAAGTGTTTTGATAGGCTTTAGCACTGTGCATAATGATATATTTGTCACATTAACATGTGTATACATTTTCAAACATATATAACGTATACTCCATATATGTTTAGTTAACCTATATGAGACATCTAACGAGTGTAATGTTGTGCCATAAGAGTGGTACACGGTTGAAATTGTTGTACATATACATCGTAGTAAGTCAGACATATGTACTGTAGCAGATTTGGTTGGAGTCGTCTACAGTGATACTGGCTTGCAGAGTATCATCTCAATCGATAAGTTCGGCTACGATTACTATAGTACGCTTTTCTAAAGAGCTCATTTTATTTTTCTTGTATATTTAAGTATTTACATTAAATGATTGTACGCTATATATTACTGTGCTCATGGAATAATCAACCAACACTAAAGCCAAGATGGATGATCTAATGGTACAAGGGACTATTTATTATGTGATCTTCTAATAAAGCAATATAATATATATTATATTTTAGAACTGCTAAATACAATGACATCGGAATTTAATATAAAGTACAAGATATTCACAATTTTAACTCTTAACAAGAACAGGTCAAGACTAACTCGAACTAAATGATAGAACTTTATTCAGAATGTGGCAAACGTTTACCCATGATACATACCATATTTAACCTTTACTTAATACCACTATTTATACCTTAATTTCATATTCAGGTTATTATATTCCACCTTGAGGCGTTTTAGTACAACGTTCAACGTCTTATTTTTATTTTTTTTTATAGTGTCCACATTAAGCACTCTTTGTAAACAAAGTCCTTGTTAGAAATGGGTTATGCTAGTTTGTGTTTGTATGCTTGTTTTGGCCTAATGCACGGTGTATATGGTCACCGTATACTGATGAAATACAACTACGTTACTTTTATAATGAATGGATGGGCACCGCATACTTATGGCCAAACAAACATAGTGCAGGGCAAGAAAATGTTAATTTCTCCGGGTTTTCATCATTATATGACAATAATTTAGTTCTACGGAACACAGTGGATATCGCTACTAAATATTCTTACAACATATTTTACTGAAATTTGTACCTCGTCATAGACGAAGTGAATAAGTGTCTATGTCTTTTATTCATGAAGTGAATTTTCTGATATATATTCAGGTTTCTCTTCCATTTTGGCAATAATTCGTATGATAGAAGCTCATTTAAGTTTCTGTGATCTTATCACTGTGTTTTGTTGTGAAAAAAATACGTTTGGAACTATAAACTTTATATTGACACTTAAGATTTAAATGCGAATTATGCAAATCATTCAATACAGGTACTTGTTTTTGACCGAGATCTTCACCATGCTGGCACTATTTTAATAATATTGAACGTTTATGTGTGGCTCAAATCATATTTTGTTCCGTGCGACTTGTGGTTTTATCATAGAGTATATGGATTGTTAAATATTTCAATTTAAAAACACATATATCGTGCCTGTTTAACGACTTTTTCCATGGAGTATACTGTGCATTCCAATTTTATTTCAGCAGTATGCGTTGACCATATGCACCGTGCAATGCCTCTGTGCCTTTAATTTCTTGTCATGTACCTTACGCTAAGCATAACATGTGCCTTCCCACTGTTGCCCATAATGTTGGCATCATTGCACAATCGCCGATTGCACTTTTAGTGGCGTTATCAATAACGCTCCTGGTTGGTAACCTTGTGTGTTACATTATGCGCATCGAATGTTTGTGGTTGTTATAGACGCTTGGGTAGTAATAGTCTGTTATGGCGGTACAGACCAGTGCAGTCATCAATAATTGAAATAGTAAATGCATTTCATGTGCGTGCAAACTTGAAACTTGTTGGTGTGTGTTTATATGATGTAAATAAATGTGAACATATCATAAAATTAGAAAAGGTCAACAATTTAATACCGGAATAATTTATGCAGGAAAACACTGTTTAATTTAATTTAAATTAATTTATCTTCAACCGACACATGCCCTTGCTTTTAAATAACAGATAACTGTAGGTTTATTTTCAGTAAGTTGTGTTATTGTTTTATATTCACTTCTTACAAAAATGTAATTACCTCATTCAATGTGCCAGCTAATGTAGTTTATTTTGCTTTGTTCGTGTTTTAGATCACGTGCTCATAGTGAACTTTTGTAATCGCATGTTGTTAGTCGTGCGTCGTGCGTCGTCAACATTTACCTTGGGAACACTCTATAGGTCACATTTATAGCCCAATCTTCATGAAACTTGCTCAAAACATATATTCCAATTATATCTCAGACATTTTTGAAACTGGGTCATGTGGGATCAAAAACAAGGTTACTAGGTGAAATTGAAGAAAAAGCTTGTGACTCTCTAGAAGTTGCAAGGTTTGCCCAATCAACATGAAACATGCACATGCATTTTTCTTATGATATCTCGATCGTGTTTAAAAAAGCAGTGTTCCTTATATGGCTATAGAAAAAGCTTGCGAACACTCTAGAAATCACCTTTTTGTCCAATCAACATGAAACTTGCTCAGAATATTTGTTCTTATGATATTTCGGCCGAGTTCGAAAATGGTTCAGCTCCGTTGAAAAACATGGCCGCCAGGGGGGCGGGGCTGTTTTCCTTATATGGCTTTCATATTGAACATTTAAAAAGCTTGTGAACACTCTAGAGGCCACATTTTATTGCCCAAAACATTTGTTCAAGTGGTATCTCAGACGAAAACGAATTTTTTTTATCTAATATGCGTGAAACGCGCTCAGAACATTTGTTTAGGAATATCTGGGACAAATTCGAAACTGGGTCAAGTTAGGTCAAAAACCAGGTCACCCGGCCAAATTGAAGAAAAAGCTTTTGAACACTCTAGAGGCCACATTTATAGCCAAATCGTAATGAAACTTCCTCAGAAAGTTTGAACCAATGATATCTCAGACGAGTTCGAAACTTGGTCATGTGTGGTCAAGAACTAGACCACATGGGCAAATTGAAGAAAAAGCTTGTGAACACTCTATAAGTCACAGTTTTGCCCAATATTTTTGAAACCTGCTCAGAACATTTGTTACAATGATATATCGGATCAGGTCATATGGGGTAAAAGACTAGGTCACCAAGCCAAATTGAACAAACAGCTTGTGAACACTCTTAGAGGCCACAGTTATAGCCAATCATCACAAAACTTACTTACATCATTTGTCCCAATGATATATGGGACAGGTTCGAAACAAGGTCACGTGGGGTTTAAAACTAGGTCACCAGACAAAATTGAAACAAAACGTGTGTTTTAAGCCGAATATTCATGAAACTTGCTCTGCCCAGTTTAGTTCCGTAGCCCTTCAGGTGAGCGACCTAGAGCCATACGGCCCTCTTGTTTGTTATTGTTTTCATGCTCCCCGAATGAGGGGATGGCAAATAGTTGCCTCTTAGTCCGTCCGTCCTTATTCTAATTCATCTGTTCAGTTTGTCAGATGCATTTCGCTGACATTTTTTATGTCAATATTTCTGTCCGTTCTTCCGTGCATCCGGAACTTCGTTTCCGCGTGAGATCTTAGGAGCTAATAACTAGAATTCAATAAAACTTTATATGCAGCATCCTTTATAAAAGGACATGTGCATATTGTCAGGTTCTTCCGGTCTAATTATTGTTCACTGAGTCATTGCATACTAATTATAAATTTGATACTTTAATAGTAAATTTTCGTTTCCGCACGAGATCTCAGGTACTAATATCTCGAAATCAAAAAAATTATATATGAGGCATCCCTACCTAGAGGGCATACGCATATTGTAAGGTTGCTTCATTCTGATAATTTTTCAGGGAGTTAATTGTTACATATAATAGAATATTATATGATATTTGAATATAATATTTTCGTTTCCGCGCGAGACCTCCGAAACTTATAATACAAGTTCAATAAAACTTTATATACAGCATCCCTACTGATAGGACATGCTCATCTTGTCAAGTCGTTCTGGTCTGATGATTTTTCAGTGAGCAATTTACCTTTGTTACTAAATTGGCTTTTTTGCTTGTCCGGACTATAACTTGGACATACATGGTGGGATTTTAAAATAACTTGGCACAAATGTTTGATGCAATGAGATGGTGTTTTAGCAATTGTGAATCAGGTCCGTAGGTCAAAAATCAAGGTCACAGTTAAATGTTAAAATTGGCACTATGCGTGTCCGTGCTTTAATTTTCCATGGATTTTAAACTACCCAAAACAAATGTTAATCTCAATAATCTTAATGCGTACATGAACCAGGTCTCTATGTTAACGGTCAAGGTCTCACTTAGTAATCAAAGGTCGACAGCGCCTTTTTGTTTGTTTGGAAACTAGGCCATGGATTGAGGGATTTTCAATTACATGGCACAAATATTTGCCTGAATGAGCTGGCATGTCAGGCGTATGAACCAGAATGTAGGTCAAAGGTCAAGGTCATACTCTGTCAATAAATAATGTAAAAAGTGTCTTTGATATCTATTCACGCCTCTTTAAAATTAATGCAAACAGTACATTGACGATTGCAGCTTAAAATCAGTTTTCAGCAATTGACTTGCACCGGTCTCTTTTTTATTGCTACTTAGCACTGATATTTCTTCATATGTTTTCTCATTGCTGAAGTATGTTGTTTATAGCAGTATCTTTATTGTCAGTGTTACCCTTTTTTCAATCAAAAACTAAAATGACCTCGTCAGTTAGTTTGCATTTCAAATATATTCAGCATAATGAGACAATGTATGTGTTCAGGTCTAAACGCTCGACCTGTTTCTATTTCGGTATTGGAGATATTAACAGTTAATTTATGATTGTGTTATCATTGTGTCATTTAGCATGGCTTGATCTAAATGGTTTTCCTATTTTGATTAATATTATATATTTAATTCAACCAGGTTAGAAAATGCAGTGGGTTTGAAACTGTGTTCTTAATAAACAATCTATGGCAGTTTATTGGCAGTTTTGAACGCTTCTATGAAGCCAATACACACACGATTAATTGCGAAAGTAAATCAATGATCAATTAAGTGTATTGTTGTATGTTTATTGTCATTTGTTATGCTTAACCTGTTGTTAACACGTACTGTGGAAACATATCATGGTCTAGTTGTTTAAGCTACTAACCCAGATAGGAGACTCAGACATGAATATGTATTTATTAAATCCTTCCTACCTAACAGTTGATACTATCGTGCAGTGATAAGTACGCAAAGTTTGTAAGCATGATGTTTTGAGTTGGAATCCCAGAACAGGTACTTTTGATATATTCATTTTGCTGACGTCATGACACGGAATCTCATCATCAACCTCGATTCTGACACAGAAGAGAGCTGGATCGATACTGCAAGCGGAAAAGAGTCTTTATGTATGCATTTTTGTGTAGATAAAATAATGTAACTAAGAAAAATAAAAAAAGGAAAAAAAAATAAAGAAACAATGTCACGAGAATATGTAATGTTGAAATAAAAGAAAATAGTAAAAAAAGAAAGATTTTGGCTGGATTCGAACCACAGTCATTGTGATTCAAGGTCTAAAACACTATCCAAAGCGTTATTGTTCCTGACACTTGTTGATGGAGTTTTTTGTTATATGACTATGAAATCCGTGCTTAACACGCTAGATAAACGTTAAACCGATATAAATAAAACAGCCGAGCGCTACCGGAGATTAATGAGTGCCAGGTCAATCAAATCGTACAATAATCGCAAGCGCGGTTGGTAACACTATGACTCTTTGTATTATTTTGTGTTAGTTTCTTAATTTACATCATTTTAAAGCAGCAGTCCATAAATAAAATTGCAGAAATTGTTTCTAATGGACATCTTACCGATCCAAATACATAAAAACCGCCTTCAAATATGTGCAATTATAACGTTTTGGTAACTTAATATTGTATATTTCTGTATGCAACAGCTGGTGATGCCTCTGGAGCATTCAGCATGTACATTATTGTATATTCTGTTCGTACCAAGCGAGTTAGAGCTAACACAATATAAAATGCCTTTCGTCGATAAGAAACGGTTTTTTCAGTCGAATAAACACCTATAGAACTATTGATAAATTACTTTGTATTGAATTAGATTCCATGAACTGCGGCTTTAAATCAGACCATGTTCTTCAAAACGTGATCAAGGTAACATACTGCTATATTCCGGTATGTTAACTTATAAATAATGTATAGAGCCTCGTAAGAATCTATAGACGCTTCTTTAAAATTACTGTAAACATAAATAGACGGTTGCAGCCTAAAATCAATTCCCAGTAATCTTGCACCAGCAAGGTTGTTGTTTACAGCCAAAATATTATGTTGCTACTGCCAGCATATTATCATTATATTGTATGATTATCACTGGTATATTTCCACTGTCAATAGCTTATTGGCGAACGAACTTGAAAATAATATGATAATTTTGCCTATATTATTTGTAGTTCTGGCCCTAACTTTAAATGCATGTAAATGTCTATTTAGGCTTATAGCTAATATATACTGCAAATGGGAAGGTTAATATATTAAACGCATTTAAAAACAATGAGTTCTATGTTCAGAAGCACACTCCAGATGGACACATTCAGAAGAATAATACAAAAAATAATTTGAATCAAATAAAATTACATTATGAAATAGTTTAAAATCCATTCAGAGTCAAAATATTGACACATCGATGAAATACATAGCAGGGGATCATGCTACATTGTATATTTTACATCCAATTCACTAGCGGATACGGGGGGGGGGCGCAAAGGGCGCCTCCCTAAAACTGCCGGACCATACATATATGGGCATTTATTTAAACGGTAAAAACTGGATAAATATGCTCTCATTTTTTCTCTCGCTTCGATCGCTCACTTTTGTCAAAGATACACATTAAATTCAATAAAACATACCCGACCTAGCCCGTCGCCTACGATTTACCGTACTACCGTAAATTTGAAGACTACGCGCAAAAGTTCAGCAAAAACGATATACTATAAACAATGGGTATACATGCATATACCTTTATTTGTGATATTGTTTTCTTTTATTAATTCATATTTTATATAAAGATGTCAGATGCAATACACTGTTGGCACAGGATACCACCTAATAGCCATTTATACTTTTCGAATAAATATGATTTAAAGTCGAAATTCAAGTCAAATGAATGACGACTTTCGAGTTTAAACAGTTGGGCTCAATACATAGTTTTGTTCCCAAAAATATAAATAGACAAACTTTTCGTTCAATGTTCCATTAGCAATCACACCAAATTTCAAATTGTTTTATACATTTGTAAGAAAGTTATAACGTGATCGAGTATAGGAGTTTCCACAACATTCTTCAATTCCTGGCGATTTCATATTTTTCTGGCACCATATGTCAGCGAAATTGACACAAAGTCGGCATCACTTGCCTTATTAGTTCACAACGCAATCATACGAGTATCTTTCACAATATTTGTTAAAAAATATGTCTGTCCGTTAGTTCGTTTCGATGAAAAAAACAACAATCAATGAGCATGACTGTGAACGTGTGAGTTATATAATGACATTCACTTCAAAAAGAGACGATTACACTGTGGTAAATGAATAATACAAATGATTCGCGATGTGTGTTTGTGTTTGAATTTAGTCCGCTACGGATTTTTTTATGTTTAAAGATGTTCCTGATATATATAACATTGAAAGTCGAATACGATTTTAGTGGATAGGCACATCAAACAAACGCAATTTACTGCAAAAACAGGTTCACGACCAACAGATGAACCAAAATGTCTTTCGAACATAATACGGTAAAGTATTTATTTTTAAGTAAAACGAAGTGCATTAGATGATAATGATGATAATGGTGATGATGGTGATGATGATGATGATGATGATGATGATGATGATGATGATGATAATGATGATGCGCACATATTACTAAATATCTTTGACTGGGATCCGTAGCTTATCACTTCAGACCCACAAACAAAATAAAAGGGTTACAACTGCACGATCAAAAGTTTACGCCCCCCACCCCACCCGAAATCTTGGAACCGCCCCTGCAACTCGAGTCATATGGTCCTGACACATCGCTGTATGATATGCGCAACATGTGTAATATATTTTATTATCACCAACGGATTCCTTCAAATTTTTTAACAGAGCATATGATATCACTGGAATATTATATATTTTCAAAATTTCCAAATGCGATCTTAAATTAAAACCAGAGATATTGGTGAACAAATATAAAATAGGGATATGAGATGTTTCACATTTCAAGTTGTACATACTAAATAATTCGATGTAAGGTATGAAAGGTGTTTGACTCAATATTAATTTTTGAAAACGATTATACAATTAAGAAAGTGGGGAGATGAATGGGTGTTGAATATATATTTTAAGGAACTATATGATAAAGTGAGAAACAAAGGTTTACTAGATAAATGCAAATCGCATTTTTAAACAAACAAGATAGTCATGGATTTACGTTAGTGTACATGACGGGTATTGATTAGGTACATGTCATATTTAACAACTAATTTCTATTTGTTATTTTAAGTGCCATTGGCATTATCATCGAACATAAATTGCTAATTTAATATTCTCTTTCAAAAGTACAGAATATTAATAAAACTCTGTTAAGATTCTGTAGACGTTTGTTGTTTAATTCAATAATATGTACGTAAATGTGTTTCGGTAGTTATGGACGCGGCTTTTCAGCTAACGCAAGCATTATTTGATTGCGTCACAAAATCAATTACCAATTAAGTGTTTTCTATTGACAGCCCTCATCAATGGTTGCTATCTGTTGAACATGTTGTTGTTTTGTTATCTTATGAACGCGCTTGTTTGAACACAATTTATTATGGCGTTTTTTCCACCAACGGTATATCTTTACAATTGTTTCGTCTTGCATCGAAAATAGAAAGTACCATGTCATTGAGAAGTGATGCAAAATTAATATTTTGTAACATGTAGAGGACAGCGACTATAATTTCATTATGGTTAATAATAATTAATAAACTTACTTAATAAATGTATTTTTATATTTTGAGAAATATTAGTTATAAGTACTTTTTATTATTCTCATTGTGTTCAAAGAAATTAATAGATTCAACGAAACTTTAGCAATCAGTTGTTTCAAATTACCAAACAAAAGAAAATGAATCATGTATATCAGCATAATAATTGACGATGAAATACCATCGTAAACTTAAGAATAATGTAGCTTGGGTAATTTCGTGAGGAATTTATTTCGAAAATCTTTGAAACTTTCTGTCGTGACAAAAATTTCTACGTCAATAGTAACTGTGCGAGAATTTACAAACATAATAAAACATTGTGATTGCAATGATATCGTTGCATGAATACAATGTCATTTAACAACAGCTAAATAGTAACAGCATTTCGATAAACATTATACATTAATGTGGCTGATGGCGAAGTCGTGTGTCGGTTACCGTTACAAAATCTTTAAAAACGGTTGCAGTGAAAGGACTAAATATCTTGCATTATGGGTTTGATAAAAATATCTGAAAAGCTTCGCATTGCGCCTTTAAACCGACCACCAATGTTTGGCATTGACCGTTGCTAGGCGATGGCCACAGTGTTAATAAGCTTTTTTGTTGTGTTCGTATAGTGTGCGATGTAGCATGATGTCCTGTGGGCAAGTGGTCACTTCCTGAAATAAAGGACATTAAAATGTGTGTAAGGGATGTTCTACCGCTGATGCTTTGAAGTTATATATATTGCTTTATAATTCTAAAACCGGTACAAACTGATATATTGATTTTCCTTTCCTTTCCTGGTGCACGTTACTTCACATGATGTTTTCGTACTTGCAAGGAGTGAAGTTTGACACGCCTGAAAGACCCGTAAACATCCAATGCTTTGGAACATAATCAATAACCAATTAACTGTATTTCATTGACGTGCATTGCCAATGGTTGCTATTGTTGGTAATGTGGCTGCGTTGTTATCATTACTAGAAACGTGTCTGTTTGAACACAACTAATTATGATGTTCCACCGTTATTCATGACAAGTGTGTCTTTGTTTTGCATCAAAAATAGAAAATACCATGTCAGTGACACGTTATGTGAACATATTTTCCGTGACATGTAGAGGACAACGGCAACGTTTACATTGTTGTAAAAATAAATAAACGTATTAAGAACATATTTAATCTCTATAACTCAAAGTAAATCAATAACTATTATGAGTAATTTTGATTAGTTTGATTTTGTTTATAGATATTGATAGATTCGAAGAAACATTAGCGAGAATTTGTGTCAAAGTTACAAAAAGTGCTGAGGAGCCATCGCAAATAGAAACAAAAGAAAAATATTAATATTTGTGTTGCTCTTTACCTTTTTTAGTCATTAAATAACTCAAATATTAGCTTAAAAATCAGAAGTATGTCTGAAGCTTTGTTATATTCTTAACAAATCAAATTCGAAATTCTTGTAACTTTGTGATTTGGCTTAAAATTATAGATAAAAACAGTACTAAGTTTAGTGAACGCTTATTATTACATAGATAGATGAAGTGCGACAAAAAACAAACATAATAAAATCGCAATTATTTCTTGTACGAATTTACTTCCATTTAACAACCGATCAAAATTACAGCATTCCAATATGTATTTACATCTCTAAATGTGGTTGCTGACGAAGTTGTTTGTCGGTCGCCATTACAAATCGTTATTTGCATATTCGTTTATCATTTAATTATGCGTTGTTTAGTACTTACGGACGCTCCTTTGAGGAAAATTCAGGAATAACTATGCTACCTATTGATTGAGAGTATTTAATAAATAATTTGTCACGCTCTATAAACAATATCTAAATATTGCGATAAACACAATGAAAATACTCAATTACTTTCATTTCCTTTCACAAAAGCCTTTTCTAAAAATAAATGGCTCAGAATATAATGAACAAATAAACTTCATTTACGATGATGTGACTGCATTGTGGGGCTGCTAAACATATGAAAAGCGTTTTCATTCATTCTGGGTCAAGTGCGAGTTTTAGTGAGCTATTTAACCGGTTTATACCCCCAACGCTTTGCATTTACCTTTCCAAAGCGGAGACCACAGTTTAAATCATTTATGTTCACACATGTATTATGTTTGTTTTGTGTTCTTCGTTATTTGCTTAGTTTAGTTTCTGCAATTGGTCACTTGGCAAGCACAACGGACAGTTAAATCATGTGTGTTTATTGTATTTGTTTTTGTGTTGTGCGTATATGTGTATATAATTATGTATGCACATATGTATATGTGTAATATACATGTAGGCAAAAGGGCACTTACCAGAAAAAAAGGGCCTCAGAATTTTAATAACGGTTTCTATACTGCTGGTGCAGCTGGAATATCGTATCATTTACATTCTAAAACAGAAAGAAACCGATAACGTTCATTTTCCTTTCCTGATTAAGTTTATAAACTTACTTTTACTTAATACGGTTTTACTGGCGAAGTGTGACATTTGAAACGCATGAAAACACTGTAAGCTTTTTGTGATTTTTGCACTGTGCAGAAATGATTTAAGTGTATGCAAATATCGTCAATTTAACTCTGTGGTAAAGGTACACAACTGTAACAAAACATCGAACATTTTGATACGAGTTCATACACATTGTAAGTGGTTATAGAAACACGATATTAAAGTAAAATCAAAGATTAACACATTCATGTAAGGAGAATAGGCCCATGTAAAGGCCCGATATTTTATGTAATCCGGTTTTGTTTTTATTTCATGACCATAGCCTTTGAATTAAAACAGTTCTTGAACGTGCTGGTCTGTTGTTGACATGTAGCCCTGACATCATAGTTATCGGATTTTTAATAGTTTCAAGATAATATCAGACCATTTTACCGATGTGCAGTATAACCTTACTTTAACACAGTAGCCACGTTTGACAGTTCTGGTACAAATTTCCACTTGTTCAGGCTGTAAAAACTTACTTTAAGCCCAAACATATTTCTGGTGTTGACCTTTTGCGGAATACAACAACTGGTAATTTGGCATTTATGTGAAACAGCAAACCATTTGATTTTAAGGCATGTAGCTCCATCAGTTCATACAAATCTACATTGACAATCGTTTAGTATATAGGTTTTTGAAATCTACACAAATCAGCTGTTGAGTAGCATAGAATTTATAAAAACTATTCATTAGATTAATAAAGAAAATGAATTTAAAAGGGGAATACTTATTGTGCAACTGTTTTAATTATACTATATTGTTATTTTAGGTATAAAATAATTATTTACAATATTAGTTTAGCAATCTAGTTTTATTGTTTACGTGTAACACCTTTACTTGTTTCAGTAAGCAAGTCGCCAATGACAATGATCAAATGGCCACTTTCAATCCATTTGTGGATGGCCTAGAAAGCTGATCATTGACTGTTAAAGGGACTATGTCAACAAAAAGGGCCCCAAAGAGGCAACTGCAGTAAACAATCTGAAAATTAAATATTAATATTGTCATATAATAAAGGCTAAAATAATGTACAGACAATACATGATTACTGCCGGGATAGAGAAAGATTATCCGGTGGGGCTTAGACAATGAAAATAGGGCGCGCTTTAGCATTTCAAGTGTTTTGAAATGGAATGGAAGGTGGCTGTTGTTTATGTCATGCGCGGATAAAAGTACTCGCTACAGAAGATTGAAACTGTGTCAAACTATGCACCACAAAGTTTGTATCGATGAAAAACTCAGGAAAGTAGACGTGTATTTCATGTAATGCTGTCTCATTCTCGACAATACTGTTATCCAGCGCGTAGGAATGCCTATTGACGGTCACGTGATCTACTGCCGGATATCAAGTTTATACGGTCACTGCTTTATTATGTTTAATTGTTATATAATAAAATGTATTCTTATTTATTTAATGGGGGAAAGTAAATATGTTTTAATACGGATATAACTGTTCATAAAACTAAAACGAAACATAACAAGATGCAGATAATATTTTGTTTTAAATGAAGATAAATGTAGGCGAGTATGCAACGCCCAATGAATCAGCAATAGAAAAACACAGCATTAAAAGTGAAAAAAACCCATATGTCTCAGTTAGGACTCGAACCCATGACTAACGGATCAAAAGTCGGATACGCTTAACGCTTAGTGAGGCAAGTGTTTTAAAAATGTCGCCAAAAGATCTGTATCAATTTTGCCATTTTAATCGATCGTATCATAAATTACACATTATATCGACAATATTTCTGCATCAAGGGTGGTATTTCGCTCCTTTATATATAATGCAGTTTCCGTTTTTGAATCGGTGACCAAAAGCTTGGAAATGGTCAATTAGCTAATCAATGAATAGGCCCCTTTAACAATACGGTGTCCATTTCTATAGCAACTGGTCAAAAGAACACGCGATGTTCAAAGAATATGCGATTGCAGTAAACTTTACCAAACAACCAAACAATATTTGTGTTTATTTGCTTATTTTTTTTGTCTAAATGCGATCATTTTATCACGGCAGGTGATTTTCCGATTAACTTCATGATTGTGTATAATATATCTATTGTATTATGTTTTTAATAAGTATTAATTAAGGATACATATTGTTGGGAAATATTAATTATAAGTTATAAGTTATTAATAGTAACAAGAAACAACGTTAGAAAGATATTCGGCGTCGGTGGTAATGTTCAAATAAGGAATGTAAACAGATATTGCAACATAAATATTTAAACCGTGTACTTTGTCTGTTTTCACTTATAACCGATATGTCGCAGGCTCCACATGATCCGAAATATCAAATTATAATTTACGCCTCCTTACATACCATTATAATATCATATTTTACGTTGCTTTGTTTAAACACGAGTTTTTAACAATACACATAGATATGAATGCCTTTCAGTAAATAAATGATTATCTAATATAATTAAAGCAATATACGTGTATTCAGCAACGCGCGTAAAATTGTGATGCGTAAATGGAAATATGTGCATTAAATAATCGGTACATAAACGGCAAGACAGTTTATTTACTAGCAGTTTGTTATTGGAAGTATGTATGTGCATCACAATGTTGTAAAATGTTTATGGCTATATAAACTCTCGATGAGTTGTAAAGAATACGTCAACAACGAGAATGTGGTCAAGTTTCTTGCCCATTTTACTGTAGACTGGAAGATTGAACTGACAATGACCTACAGATGAGGATAAATTTATGTACGAGCGCAACTTCTCTTTCGATTGAACACTTTTCCAACTATTACGTTAGTGTACGTAATATGTTACATGATTTTCGTGAAATGCAGAAAACACACCCATGTATTATACTTTTGTAAGACGATGCAATTATAAAATCTTGCTCTAGGATTTGTTGTAACTGCAGATATACATGCATTTACACCAAACGTTAATTGGTAATGTTTTAGAGCAATCTTAAAGGGACAATGTCATCGAAAATGTGTTTTCCTACTGCACAATAAATTATATTTTATGACAGAAATGCGACATACTAAACATGTACATTTAATAAATAATTAATACTATAATACATAGTGAGATATTTAATAAAAACCTACACACTTTGCCCATTATATATAATCTGTTTAACCGTTTTGTATGCCTGTATTAAAGGGACTATGTCATCTAAAAGAACCTCATGGGGGCAATTTCTTTAACAAATATGATATTTAGATATTAATACTTGCGTATAATAACAGTTAAAATAGGATACATATTGGGAAAAGGTTGTACGCATTCTGAGGTAAAAATTAATTTATATTATGGGTTGTGTTTGTTTGGCCCTATTTACATTCTGGCGTCAGAATTGTGAGCATTTTGTATAACCATAGTTTACACACGATACTTTACCAAGCACGATAGTACTGCAGTTGGTTAAAGCGAGGTCTACTGTCATTTCTTCGTATGAGTCCTAAGTCGTGAGGTAGATACCCGCTTCGGTTTTAATTTTTCCGACTTTTTTGCTAATTGGTTTTTATCAAAAGTATTATAGTGTATTATAATTTTTATTTAATGTCTTAGTTCAGCGAATTTATATCAATTAATATCATTTATAGTGCAATAGGAAGTCAATTTTGCGTTGACATAGTCCCTTTAATATCTTAATTTCACATTTTTGAAGAGATTGCATTCCTGAGATCCTTTTCTATGGCATAGTCTCTTTAGCAAGGTTTATGAGTTATCTTAACAGCCTGACGGTCATGTCACCCCGGTGAACTACATTCTGTTAATCGACACATTATATCATCTTTGTGACAAAGAATGCAACACTGATTTGATGCTGAAGAAAAGGTTTATTAGTGTATTTATCAAAGAATAATTGTTTCGTCCAAGAACATGCCATTACATTATTTGCTATTTATACTAAAATACACAATATATTTATGAACGTTATTAACATATCTCGTGATCGGTTAAGTAGTGTACGACACCGGATTTATTTTGACAACAATATTACAAAACAGAAGGAATGAAGTGAATCAAAATACCTTAGCAAGTTAGTCTGTCCAATTAAGAGTAATTTCAAAAGCTAATTTTATGCTATTCTTTAATACGAAATAATAAAAAAAAGGTGTGTATGTAGGCTTTTCGCATCGGCGTGTGTAGAATTCTTGGTGGACGAATTATACGTCCTCCAATGCATTGTTTATGCGATTTCACACAGCAGCTGCAATAAAAAAACGTTCAAATATATGTTCAAATGTGCAAGTGTAAACACTCTCTGAATGGCTATTCTATAGCTGTTAAAATATATTCAGATCTATCCGTTTGTTTAACACGCAAACGAAATTCGGATCAGCAAGAAATGATTTTGTCCTGGTGGTAACATGCTAGAAAGGCGTAATGAGAACGATAAATGCAAGTGTATGCGCTGTCAGCAAAAGGAAATCTGTTTTTCACAGAAAAGGTAGGCGTATTTTTAGATAATACAAAAATTGAAGTAATTGGGCAATGCCGTTTAAATTTCAACCTCTGTAGCTTTTGGCATACGATGACTAACTAGATCTTTCGAGTAATTTAACATCATCCCAAATAATGTTTGGAAATAGTTGACGAAAAAGTAACTGTAAAAAAATGTATGCTACATATACCAGATAATATGATATTCAAATTAAATGACTTCAGAATGGTTGACAGTGTTAAAAGACGGCCTTTTGCCTTAAGTAATGATATTCGATTGACAAAAATTGTGTGTACCTGATATGTGTGTGGTTACACGTTATGGAGAAATTCAAAACAATAATGACACGGTTGTGAAAAGTATATGTTTCAAACACATATCAACTACATGAAGCAGTATAATGCCGAATCAATGACTAACCTAAAGCATTAAAATATTAATGACCTTACTTACAAACATTTATGACTTATTAAGATTTTAATAAAATTTTAACTTGTCAAATACAAAGTATTGCATGCAAATAACATCGATTCGAGAAAGGGCTCAGTGGAATATTTGGAGAGTTACTTACTATAAGACTAATATAAAATTAGTAAAACTAATTTTACCGTTGTTGCCATAGACGCTGATCCTCCATTTCCCTCCGCGCATCTGACTGCTGTCTGCGGTACACGGGTAGTTACACTCAGAGTCGGGCTTTTTTTTTACAGCGTCCAGAGAGTTGCCACAGAAAAACGTTTTTGCGTACTAAATATAAATATATTGCAAACACATATAACATACACATAGTAAAACTTCTGCCTATGCAATGAAAACAGTACATGTAAAATTGCAACAACGAAAATCATCGCTACATGCAAATACTATTGGTAAATTTTTATTCTTGATAATTTACGCATTATTTTGTTATTTCCCTTTTAAAGTCTTTTTATATAGCGTAACTGACCACATTTATTTTCTTACCTCCACTCCGGCGTAAGTGTAGTCACTGCAGCGGGCGGCACAATCGAAATGCGAGTTCGATGTTGCGTCAGGTATCCTCTAAGGCAGCACTCGGTCCGACTTGTTCTCGTAGCAACCGATGTTCACGAACGCTACAACGTCACAAGTTAAAGGTACGTAGGCGCATCGCTAGGTTTTGTTTAAAGAATACTTTATCATGGGGCATAGAAAATGGCACATTAGGTGTATACTAATTAGTTGCACAACAAATGGAAATGGGCTTCCTTGTTGTACGTCTGTGGTCTCATGGGGTTTGGTGGTTGATATTTTGGACTGGTCATTCTAATGCACATGGAGTCTTGCAATTTTTGTTTATTTATTACTTTGTCTGGGGTCATAAATGAAAGTTACAACAAAACAATAGAAATATTAAATATATGGCATTATTAAAATGTGTATACTGATGGTAAAATTAATATTGTTTGTGTAGTTTAACGTGAATAAAAAACAACAACAAGGGAAGATAAAGTATAGGACTATGCAAACAGAGCGTATAGAAATCTGGCTAACGTATTTCAAAGTTGCGTCCGTGCCAGCCTGATTGACATTTGCAGATATAACCTTCACTAAATTGGACATCACTGCATGTGCCAAAGCTGTGCTTACCTTAGTTTGAACAAGGATATCTACGCCACGATAACATGAACTCCGCACCAGGACGATGCCCAAAAATGAGCCGGAAGGCCCACGGTCGAAAGTGTCTAAAACGCCTGAAACTAGGAATCGTAAACCCATCGAGGCTTTACTGTGAATTAGGTATTAGTTCAGAATAAGTTCGGAGTTCGGCCATCTGAAAGGCATTGCCTATCGATCGGAATGCTGTTCAAATTTGGGTCCGGTAAATGTTTTCATATATCCATCAGACGAAGAGCCGCAAATACGGCAACCTGCCGGAAATCGTACATATGTAGGCACATTTCCGATCTAAATAATAGACTGGCTTCTTTGCGGGTGTCTCATGGACATCTGAAGAGTATCTTGACTTACAACGGGCTGAGGACAAGAATAGACATACCGTCAGGAAGGCAGGTTACATGTGACTTGACCGTTACTTGAAAAACTAACTTATATTAAATTTGAATTTTGAATAAATTCCACTCGTTAAGCCTCAGTCATACATTCCTAAGTTTTCCTGCCGAACGTGTCCCGACGATTCCCGATTGTTAGAACAGCGTTCCACAAGCGCCCAGATAGCTCCCGACAGCGTCCCGATATTCCTGACTTTTTATTATTTGTATCGTAGCGCTGTCGGGACGCTGTCGGGAGCAATAATCGGGAATGTGTGATTGAGGTTTTAAGCTGTCCCTTAACATTCGGGAGTCTCAGCCGCATTTTGAATAGTCGGAACTCTGACGGGATATAATGGGCTGTATCGGGTCAAAGTCGGGATGGTGTTGGGATGGTATCGAGACAATGATCCCTGTGATACGAGATTGATAATTCATTATAAATAATTATGTATAAATATCTCTTCTGGAGTGTTACGACAGTCTCACATTCCCCATTTTGGCTCCCGACAGCGTCCCGATAGCCCAATTATACAAATTAAAACATGGGAATGTCGGGACTCTGTCGGGACGCCGACGGGAGCTGACGGGACGCTGTCGGGAACTGTCAGATCGCATTCGGGAGAATCGGGACTCTGTCGGATCCTTGTCTGGACGTTGTCGGGACATATTTGATCTTATTATCAAAAAGAAAATTCCGTGCCCCCAAATATCAGAATATTGTCCCGAGTTTTGACATATTTGATTCGGAACGCTGTCGGCTCAAGAACGGCAGTAAAAATCAGGAATGAGACTGAGGCTTAACACACAAAGTTAAGTTTAAACCAAATGGTAAACAACGAGGGAATGTAATCTCGGTCCAGTGAATAAGATACCAAAGAGTTAATTCAGGATCGATATAACAATACTACAAATTACCATACCCTTGCTGCCGTAGACGCTGATCCTCCAGAACCCTCCGCACATGGGCACTTGTAGTTACACTCGGGCTTGGGCTTTTTCACAGCGTTCAGAGAGTTGCCACAGAAACACGTGTTTCCATACTAAATATGCATATATCAAATATTAATACCGGAGTATACGACATTCAATTCAATGTATGTATGTCAGATCGAATCTGTACTGCTACACGTATTTAAATAATTGAAACATACACATCTTATTGTACATGTTACAATACATAATTTTACAAATTTAAATGAATATACACACGGTAAAATCTTGAAATATAAATTGCATCTCGGCTCGTAGTCCACTATGTTGCGAACACGAAATACTTATGAGCTTAAGTAGAAATAAAACGATTATCGCTGATACTGTAATGTTCCATAAACACAGTACGTAAAAAGGACAAAGTTTCTCTAAATGCGCAGAGCAAAACAAGTTACATGAGTTAATAAAAAAAGACTTTAATCTTGAATATGATCTTTGTAATGATATTTCGTGATTTGGTGACAAAGTTTATCTTCATTTACAAGGGAAATATCCTAAAACGTAACTTCTGTTCCATTTAATATCGGGATACGCAGTTACTAGAACATGTATGTATGTCTATGTATTTAAGACTTCATCATGATACAAATAAAGTAAATGCGGCGTATATTTTTATATTAAGAATTCTTCATAATCGACATATTTAATGCTGATCACTGCCATTATAAAGCATAAATGAAAAAAGCTGTTTGCCTCACCTCCACACCTGCATACTTGTAGCTATCACAGCGATCGGCGCACTCTAGCGGCGAGTTTGAATTTGAGTCTGGTTCCCTGTGAGGCAACACTCGGTCCGACGAGTCGACATTGCAACCAAGGTACACAAAAGCTATAAAAGTCACATGTAAAGCTACTTAGCTAAGTGCCCATTACTGAATTAGGTATTTATTTTTAATCAACTATTACACTTGTAATATTCAAATATTATATAAGGCCAAAGCAAAGTACCATAACGCAGATGTAAAGACATTTAAGAAAACAACCATAAGTACCGTTATTTCTGACGTCCTAATTGGCCGTGATTATTAAATCGAATGCTGCGGACATATTGAACATATGTATTGAGGCCCCATAAAGCGAAGGTTTTGTCCATACGGCTGGCGCGGGAACAATTGCGAAATACGTAAAGCAATGATTTGTTTATATTGTATGCAACTGGCCTGTATTTAGCAGTCATGGTTTGACTGATATGTATGTATCTGACTAATAACTTAACATTGTAATAAAATAAATTACTATCGTTATTTCGTAAACCCTAAACCCTACAGATTTCAATTTATTAACAATATGTGTATAAATTGTAATAATAACATATGTTCAATATGTCCGCAGCATTCGATTTAATAATCACGGCCAATTAGGACGTCAGAAATAACGGTACTTATAAACGACGCATAAAAAAATATGTGAAAAAGAAGATATCGATACAAAATTACATACACTAAAAGTATGGTTATATTTCATACCACATATGATGTAATATACAACAAATTGTATGGTTGTTTTCTTAAATGTCTTTACATCTGCGTTATGGTACTTTGCTTTGGCCTTATATAATATTTGAATATTACAAGTGTAATAGTTGATTAAAAATAAATACCTAATTCAGTAATGGGCACTTAGCTAAGTAGCTTTACATGTGACTTTTATAGCTTTTGTGTACCTTGGTTGCAATGTCGACTCGTCGGACCGAGTGTTGCCTCACAGGGAACCAGACTCAAATTCAAACTCGCCGCTAGAGTGCGCCGATCGCTGTGATAGCTACAAGTATGCAGGTGTGGAGGTGAGGCAAACAGCTTTTTTCATTTATGCTTTATAATGGCAGTGATCAGCATTAAATATGTCGATTATGAAGAATTCTTAATATAAAAATATACGCCGCATTTACTTTATTTGTATCATGATGAAGTCTTAAATACATAGACATACATACATGTTCTAGTAACTGCGTATCCCGATATTAAATGGAACAGAAGTTACGTTTTAGGATATTTCCCTTGTAAATGAAGATAAACTTTGTCACCAAATCACGAAATATCATTACAAAGATCATATTCAAGATTAAAGTCTTTTTTTATTAACTCATGTAACTTGTTTTGCTCTGCGCATTTAGAGAAACTTTGTCCTTTTTACGTACTGTGTTTATGGAACATTACAGTATCAGCGATAATCGTTTTATTTCTACTTAAGCTCATAAGTATTTCGTGTTCGCAACATAGTGGACTACGAGCCGAGATGCAATTTATGTTTCAAGATTTTACCGTGTGTATATTCATTTAAATTTGTAAAATTATGTATTGTAACATGTACAATAAGATGTGTATGTTTCCATTATTTAAATACGTGTAGCAGTACAGATTCGATCTGACATACATACATTGAATTGAATGTCGTATACTCCGGTATTAATATTTGATATATGCATATTTAGTATGGAAACACGTGTTTCTGTGGCAACTCTCTGAACGCTGTGAAAAAGCCCAAGCCCGAGTGTAACTACAAGTGCCCATGTGCGGAGGGTTCTGGAGGATCAGCGTCTACGGCAGCAAGGGTATTGTAATTTGTAGTATTGTTATATCGATCCTGAATTAACTCTTTGGTATCTTATTCACTGGACCGAGATTACATTCCCTCGTTGTTTACCATTTGGTTTAAACTTAACTTTGTGTGTTAAGCCTCAGTCTCATTCCTGATTTTTACTGCCGTTCTTGAGCCGACAGCGTTCCGAATCAAATATGTCAAAACTCGGGACAATATTCTGATATTTGGGGGCACGAAATTTTCTTTTTGATAATAAGATCAAATATGTCCCGACAACGTCCAGACAAGGATCCGACAGAGTCCCGACAGCGTCCCGATTCTCCCGAATGCGATCTGACAGTTCCCGACAGCGTCCCGTCAGCTCCCGTCGGCGTCCCGACAGAGTCCCGACATTCCCATGTTTTAATTTGTATAATTGCGCTATCGGGACGCTGTCGGGAGCCAAAATGGGGAATGTGAGACTGTCGTAACACTCCAGAAGAGATATTTATACATAATTATTTATAATGAATTATCAATCTCGTATCACAGGGATCATTGTCTCGATACCATCCCAACACCATCCCGACTTTGACCCGATACAGCCCATTATATCCCGTCAGAGTTCCGACTATACAAAATGCGGCTGAGACTCCCGAATGTTAAGGGACAGCTTAAAACCTCAATCACACATTCCCGATTATTGCTCCCGACAGCGTCCCGACAGCGCTACGATACAAATAATAAAAAGTCAGGAATATCGGGACGCTGTCGGGAGCTATCTGGGCGCTTGTGGAACGCTGTTCTAACAATCGGGAATCGTCGGGACACGTTCGGCAGGAAAACTTAGGAATGTATGACTGAGGCTTAACGAGTGGAATTTATTCAAAATTCAAATTTAATATAAGTTAGTTTTTCAAGTAACGGTCAAGTCACATGTAACCTGCCTTCCTGACGGTATGTCTATTCTTGTCCTCAGCCCGTTGTAAGTCAAGATACTCTTCAGATGTCCATGAGACACCCGCAAAGAAGCCAGTCTATTATTTAGATCGGAAATGTGCCTACATATGTACGATTTCCGGCAGGTTGCCGTATTTGCGGCTCTTCGTCTGATGGATATATGAAAACATTTACCGGACCCAAATTTGAACAGCATTCCGATCGATAGGCAATGCCTTTCAGATGGCCGAACTCCGAACTTATTCTGAACTAATACCTAATTCACAGTAAAGCCTCGATGGGTTTACGATTCCTAGTTTCAGGCGTTTTAGACACTTTCGACCGTGGGCCTTCCGGGTCATTTTGGGCATCGTCCTGGTGCGGAGTTCATGTTATCGTGGCGTAGATATCCTTGTTCAAACTAAGGTAAGCACAGCTTTGGCACATGCAGTGATGTCCAATTTAGTGAAGGTTATATCTGCAAATGTCAATCAGGCTGGCACGGACGCAACTTTGAAATACGTTAGCCAGATTTCTATACGCTCTGTTTGCATAGTCCTATACTTTATCTTCCCTTGTTGTTGTTTTTTATTCACGTTAAACTACACAAACAATATTAATTTTACCATCAGTATACACATTTTAATAATGCCATATAATTAATATTTCTATTGTTTTGTTGTAACTTTCATTTATGACCCCAGACAAAGTAATAAATAAACAAAAATTGCAAGACTCCATGTGCATTAGAATGACCAGTCCAAAATATCAACCACCAAACCCCATGAGACCACAGACGTACAACAAGGAAGCCCATTTCCATTTGTTGTGCAACTAATTAGTATACATCTAATGTGCCATTTTCTATGCCCCATGATAAAGTATTCTTTAAACAAAACCTAGCGATGTGCCTACGTACCTTTAACTTGTGACGTTGTAGCGTTCGTGAACATCGGTTGCTACGAGAACAAGTCGGACCGAGTGCTGCCTTAGAGGATACCTGACGCAACATCGAACTCGCATTTCTATTGTGCCGCCCGCTGCAGTGACTACACTTACGCCGGAGTGGAGGTAAGAAAATAAATGTGGTCAGTTACGCTATATAAAAAGACTTTAAAAGGGAAATAACAAAATAATGCGTAAATTATCAAGAATAAAAATTTAACAATAGTATTTGCATGTAGCGATGATTTTCGTTGTTGCAATTTTACATGTACTGTTTTCATTGCATAGGCAGAAGTTTTACTATGTGTATGTTATATGTGTTTGCAATATATTTATATTTAGTACGCAAAAACGTGTTTCTGTGGCAACTCTCTGGACGCTGTAAAAAAAAAAAGCCCGACTATGAGTGTAACTACCCGTGTACCGCAGACAGCAGTCAGATGCGCGGAGGGAAATGGAGGATCAGCGTCTATGGCAACAACGGTAAAATTAGTTTTACTAATTTTATATTAGTCTTATAGTAAGTAACTCTCCAAATATTCCACTGAGCCCTTTCTCGAATCGATGTTATTTGCATGCAATACTTTGTATTTTTTGACAAGTTAAAATTTTATTAAAATCTTAATAAGTCATAAATGTTTGTAAGTAAGGTCATTAATATTTTAATGCTTTAGGTTAGTCATTGATTCGGCATTATACTGCTTCATGTAGTTGATATGTGTTTGAAACATATACTTTTCACAACCGTGTCATTATTGTTTTGAATTTCTCCATAACGTGTAACCACACACATATCAGGTACACAAAATTTTTGTCAATCGAATATCATTACTTAAGGCAAAAGGCCGTCTTTTAACACTGTCAACCATTCTGAAGTCATTTAATTTGAATATCATATTATCTGGTATATGTAGCATACATTTTTTTACAGTTACTTTTTCGTCAACTATTTCCAAACATTATTTGGGATGATGTTAAATTACTCGAAAGATCTAGTTAGTCATCGTATGCCAAAAGCTACAGAGGTTGAAATTTAAACGGCATTGCCCAATTACTTCAATTTTTGTATTATCTAAAAATACGCCTACCTTTTCTGTGAAAAACAGATTTCCTTTTACTGACAGCGCATACACTTGCATTTATCGTTCTCATTACGCCTTTCTAGCATGTTACCACCAGGACAAAATCATTTCTTGCTGATCCGAATTTCGTTTGCGTGTTAAACAAACGGATAGATCTGAATATATTTTAACAGCTATAGAATAGCCATTCAGAGAGTGTTTACACTTGCATATTTGAACATATATTTGAACGTTTTTTATTGCAGCTGCTGTGTGAAATCGCATAAACAATGCATTGGAGGACGTATAATTCGTCCACCAAGAATTCTACACACGCCGATGCGAAAAGCCTACATACACACCTTTTTTTTATTATTTCGTATTAAAGAATAGCATAAAATTAGCTTTTGAAATTACTCTTAATTGGACAGACTAACTTGCTAAGGTATTTTGATTCACTTCATTCCTTCTGTTTTGTAATATTGTTGTCAAAATAAATCCGGTGTCGTACACTACTTAACCGATCACGAGATATGTTAATAACGTTCATAAATATATTGTGTATTTTAGTATAAATAGCAAATAATGTAATGGCATGTTCTTGGACGAAACAATTATTCTTTGATAAATACACTAATAAACCTTTTCTTCAGCATCAAATCAGTGTTGCATTCTTTGTCACAAAGATGATATAATGTGTCGATTAACAGAAGTAGTTCACCGGGGTGACATGACCGTCAGGCTGTTAAGATAACTCATAAACCTTGCTAAAGAGACTATGCCATAGAAAAGGATCTCAGGAATGCAATCTCTTCAAAAATGTGAAATTAAGATATTAAAGGGACTATGTCAACGCAAAATTGACTTCCTATTGCACTATAAATGATATTAATTGATATAAATTCGCTGAACTAAGACATTAAATAAAAATTATAATACACTATAATACTTTTGATAAAAACCAATTAGCAAAAAAGTCGGAAAAATTAAAACCGAAGCGGGTATCTACCTCACGACTTAGGACTCATACGAAGAAATGACAGTAGACCTCGCTTTAACCAACTGCAGTACTATCGTGCTTGATAAAGTATCGTGTGTAAACTATGGTTATACAAAATGCTCACAATTCTGACGCCAGAATGTAAATAGGGCCAAACAAACACAACCCATATTATAAATTAATTTTTACCTCAGAATGCGTACAACCTTTTCCCAATATGTATCCTATTTTAACTGTTATTATGCGCAAGTATTAATATCTAAATATCATATTTGTTAAAGAAATTGCCCCCATGAGGTTCTTTTAGATGACATAGTCCCTTTAATACAGGCATACAAAACGGTTAAACAGATTATATATAATGGGCAAAGTGTGTAGGTTTTTATTAAATATCTCACTATGTATTATAGTATTAATTATTTATTAAATGTACATGTTTAGTATGTCGCATTTCTGTCATAAAATATAATTTATTGTGCAGTAGGAAAACACATTTTCGCTGACATTGTCCCTTTAAGATTGCTCTAAAACATTACCAATTAACGTTTGGTGTAAATGCATGTATATCTGCAGTTACAACAAATCCTAGAGCAAGATTTTATAATTGCATCGTCTTACAAAAGAATAATACATGGGTGTGTTTTCTGCATTTCACGAAAATCATGTAACATATTACGTACACTAACGTAATAGTTGGAAAAGTGTTCAATCGAAAGAGAAGTTGCGCTCGTACATAAATTTATCCTCATCTGTAGGTCATTGTCAGTTCAATCTTTCTCAGATATAAACTACCAGTCTACAGTAAAATGGGCAAGAAACTTTACCACATTCTCGTTGTTGACGTATTCTTTACAACTCATCGAGAGTTTATATAGCCATAAACATTTTACAACATTGTGATGCACATACATACCTCGAATAACAAACTGCTAGTAAATAAACTGTCTTGCCGTTTATGTACCGATTATTTAATGCACATATTTCCATTTACGCATCACAATTTTACGCGCGTTGCTGAATACACGTATATTGCTTTAATTATATTAGATAATCATTTATTTACTGAAAGGCATTCATATCTATGTGTATTGTTAAAAACTCGTGTTTAAACAAAGCAACGTAAAATATGATATTATAATGGTATGTAAGGAGGCGTAAATTATAATTTGATATTTCGGATCATGTGGAGCCTGCGACATATCGGTTATAAGTGAAAACAGACAAAGTACACGGTTTAAATATTTATGTTGCAATATCTGTTTACATTCCTTATTTGAACATTACCACCGACGCCGAATATCTTTCTAACGTTGTTTCTTGTTACTATTAATAACTTATAACTTATAATTAATATTTCCCAACAATATGTATCCTTAATTAATACTTATTAAAAACATAATACAATAGATCTATTATACACAATCATGAAGTTAATCGGAAAATCACCTGCCGTGATAAAATGATCGCATTTAGACAAAAAAAATAAGCAAATAAACACAAATATTGTTTGGTTGTTTGGTAAAGTTTACTGCAATCGCATATTCTTTGAACATCGCGTGTTCTTTTGACCAGTTGCTATAGAAATGGACACCGTATTGTTAAAGGGGCCTATTCATTGATTAGCTAATTGACCATTTCCAAGCTTTTGGTCACCGATTCATAAACGGAAACTGCATTATATATAAAGGAGCGAAATACCACCCTTGATGCAGAAATATTGTCGATATAATGTGTAATTTATGATACGATCGATTAAAATGGCAAAAATGATACAGATCTTTTGGCGACATTTTTAAAACACTTGCCTCACTAAGCGTTAAGCGTATCCGACTTTTGATCCGTTAGTCATGGGTTCGAGTCCTAACTGAGACATATGGGTTTTTTTCACTTTTAATGCTGTGTTTTTCTATTGCTGATTCATTGGGCTTTGCATACTCGCCTACATTTATCTTCATTTAAAACAAAATATTATCTGCATCTTGTTATGTTTCGTTTTAGTTTTATGAACAGTTATATCCGTATTAAAACATATTTATTTTCCCCCATTTCATAAATAAGAATACATTTTATTATATAATAATTAAACATAATAAAGCAGTGACCGTATAAACTTGATATCCGACAGTAGATCACGTGACCGTCAATAGGCATTCCTACGCGCTGGATAACAGTATTGTCGAGAATGAGACAGCATTACATGAAATATACGTCTACTTTCCTGAGTTTTTCATCGATACAAACTTTGTGGTGCATAGTTTGACACAGTTTCATTCTTCTGTAGCGAGTACTTTTATCCGCGCATGACATAAACAACAGCCACCTTCCATTCCATTTCAAAACACTTGAAATGCTAAAGCGCGCCCTATTTTCATTGTCTAAGCCACACCGGATAATCTTTCTCTATCCCGGCAGTAATCATGTATTGTCTGTAGTCTACTTGTCTTTTGTCTAGCCTTCCAGATAAAGATTTCAACATCCTGTTCTTATGCAGCAACATGTAAACCAATGCATCGTCAGACAAAATTTCATGAACATCATGATTAATATAATCACTTTTGCAAACACGATAAATATGAATGAATTATGTAATAAGGCATACGTTCAAGTGTTTAAACCAAATTACAATGTTTTCAATCCTGTAAATATATAGAAAATACATGTGTGGTGCTGGGATGGCGAAAATTTATCCCATGAGGCTTAGAAAATGAAAATATAGCAAGCTTTAGCGATCAATCATTTATTAGTTTAAGGTAAAATATTACATAATATATAACATATAAATACCAAACAATAGTTGCACATTATACGAAGAAATGTCAGTATACCTCGCTTTAACCACTGCAGTATATCGTGCTTGGTAAAGTATCGTGTGTAAACTATGGTTTTACAAAATGCGCACAATTCTTACGCCATAATGTAAATAGGGCCAAACAAAAAACACAACCCATATTATAAATTAATTTTTATCTCAGAATGCGTACAACCTTTTCCCAATATGTATCCTATTTTAACCGTTATTATACGCAAGTATTAATATCTAAATATCATATTTGTTAAAGAAATTGCCCCCATGAGGTTCTTTTCGATGACATAGTCCCTTTAATACAGGCATACAAAACGGTTAAACAGATTATATATAATGGGCAAAGTGTGTAGGTTTTTATTAAATATCTCACTGTGTATTATATTATTAATTATTTATTAAATGTACATGTTTAGTATGTCGCATTTCTGTCATAAAATATAATTTATTGTGCAGTAGGAAAACACATTTTCGCTGACATTGTACCTTTAAGATTAATCTAAAACATTACCAATTAACGTTTGGTGTAAATGCATGTATATCTGCAGTTACAACAAATCCTAGAGCAAGATTTTATAATTGCATCGTCTTACAAAAGTATAATACATGAGGGTGTTTTCTGCATTTCACGAAAATCATGTAACATAAAACGTACACTAACGTAATAGTTGGAAAAGTGTTCAATCGAAAGAGAAGTTGCGCTCGTACATAAATTTATCCTCATCTGTAGGTCATTGTCAGTTCAATCTTTCTCAGATATAAACTACCAGTCTACAGTAAAATGGGCAAGAAACTTGACCACATTCTCGTTGTTGACGTATTCTTTACAACTCATCGAGAGTTTATATAGCCATAAACATTTTACAACATTGTGATGCACATACATACCTCGAATAACAAACTGCTAGTAAATAAACTGTCTTGCCGTTTATGTACCGATTATTTAATGCACATATTTCCATTTACGCATCATAATTTTACGCGCGTTGCTGCTGAATACACGTATATTGCTTTAATTATATTAGATAATCATTTATTTACTGAAAGGCATTCATATCTATGTGTATTGTCAAAAACTCGTGTTTAAACAAAGCAACGTAAAATATGATATTATAATGGTATGTAAGGAGGCGTAAATTATAATATGATATTTCGGATCATGTGGAACCTGCGACATATCGGTTATAAGTGAAAACAGACAAAGTACACGGTTTAAATATTTATGTTGCAATATCTGTTTACATTCCTTATTTAAACATTACCACCGGCGCCGAATATCTTTCTAACGTTATTTCTTGTTACTATTAATAACTTATAACTTATAATTAATATTTCCCAACAATATGTATCCTTAATTAATACTTATTAAAAACATAATACAATAGATCTATTATACACAATCATGAAGTTAATCGGAAAATCACCTGCCGTGATAAAATGATCGCATTTAGACAATAAAAAAAGAACCAAATAAACACAAATATTGTTTGGTTGTTTGGTAAAGTTTATTGCAATCGCATATTCTTTGAACATCGCGTGTTCTTTTGACCAGTTGCTATAGAAATGGACACCGTATTGTTAAAGGGGCCTATTCATTGATTAGCTAATTGACCATTTCCAAGCTTTTGGTCACCGATTCAAAAACGGAAACTGCATTATATATAAAGGAGCGAAATACCACCCTTGATGCAGAAATATTGTCGACATAATGTGTAATTTATGATACGGTCGATTAAAATGGCAAAAATGATACAGATCTTTTGGCGACATTTTTAAAACACGTGCCTCACTAAGCGTTAGGCGTATCCGACTTTTGTTCCGTTAGTCATGGTTTCGAGTCCTAACTGAGACATATGGGTGTTTTTCACTTTTAATGCTGTGTTTTTCTACTGCTGATTCACCGGGCGTTGCATACTCGCCTACATTTATCTTCATTTAAAACAAAATATTATCTGCATCTTGTTATGTTTCGTTTTAGTTTTATGAACAGTTATATCCGTATTAAAACATATTTATTTTCCCCCATTAAATAAATAAGAATACATTTTATTATATAACAATTAAACATAATAAAGCAGTGACCGTATAAACTTGATATCCGGCAGTAGATCACGTGACCGTCAATAGGCATTCCTACGCGCTGGATAACAGTATTGTCGAGAATGAGACAGCATTACATGAAATACACGTCTACTTTCCTGAGTTTTTCATCGATACAAACTTTGTGGTGTATAGTCTGACACAGTTTCAATCTTCTGTAGCGAGTACTTTTATCCGCGCATGACACAAACAACAGCCACCTTCCATTCCATTTCAAAACACTTGAAATGCTAAAGCGCGCCCTATTTTCATTGTCTAAGCCCCACCGGATAATCGTTCTCTATCCCGGCAGCAATCATGTATTGTCTGTAGTCTACTTGTCTTTTGTCTAGCCTTCCAGATAAACATTTCAACATCCTGTTCTTATGCAGCAACATGTAAACCAATGCATCGTCGGACAAAATTTCATGAACATCATGATTAATACAATCACTTTTGCAAACACGATAAATATGAATGAATTATGTAATAAGGCATACGTTCAAGTGTTTAAACCAAATTTTTACAATGTTTTCAATCCAGTAAATATATTTAAAAAAATACATGGGTGGTGCTGGGATGGCGAAAATTTATCCCATGAGGCTTAGAAAATGAAAATATAGCAAGCTTTAGCGATCAATCATTTATTTGTTTAAGGTAAAATATTACATAATATATATCACATAAATACCAAACAATAGTTGCACATTATACAAAATTCAAATGTTTTATATACATTATATTTCAAAAATATATATCTTGCCCATTTGCCGTAATAATACACTGCGATTAATTTCAAAGGCAGTTACTGCCTTCTGGTTTTCAACACGTTTATTATGATGTTTTATTGCGTACTTAATCAAAATACAGTGTATGTTAATACATACTGCAACTAAGAATATCTTGTAATATCGTTGTATTAATATGCATTATTTAATATGTGCATCTATTTGTATATTTGCTAGTTGTACAAGAGAAATAAATATGTTTAAACTAATATGTCTAACGCAGTATCACATGATCAAAGCGCAATTCAGAGTATAAATATTTTTGAAATAGTTTGACAAGTACTCGTACACTTGGCTCCACACACATTTCACTCAAAATCATTAATCGAAATATCAGTTTTCCATATCTTTTTTTATTTCATAACTGTTGAAAATGTACTTCAAGTATTTAGCCAAACCTTAAACACAATGTTCTCCTAAAAATTGTTGTATATAAGTAAACCTCAAAAACAAATTAAATGCACTTACTGAATTGTGGTTTCAAAGGTGTTTCAAATATAATGGTATGTAACAGGGTGTGCGTTTTAACTTTTTAGCTTAATTATGTTCTGGATTACCTGCCCCAGTCGCTACGTTGGGTCAGGCACAAACAACTTATCGGCAGACAACAACAACCTTTCACAGGTGCGCTCAGAGATATAAGTTAATGAATGAAAAATTATAAATCAGGTGCTTGAATACCACAAAGACTTTGAGTAGATAGAGGTAAATAAAAGTTAAAAAAAAACTCTTATGATTTGTGCTTGCAACAGTGTATATTGAATTGATATACACTAAAGTAAGTGAATAACTCCATCCACTGAAATTTCGGATTGATGTCTGTATATTAAAGTTCAAAGTTTACCAAACAGTATTTTCGTCTTCAGATGTGTATAAACACCTTGCATGTTTAAATGTTAAAATATCGTTAATTATGATTAAAAATAATATAATTTATTTTTAGTAAAGTTTTGAACATGACATAAAGAAACATTACATTGACATTGAGGTAATTATCCAAAAATGTATTTACAAAACGGGAAATAATAAATGGACTATAAGAATGCTTTTGAGCACTTAACATTAATGTAGAGACATTTTAATACAATGTGTGTTGTTGTACTGTATAAAAATAATCGTTACCTTCATTTGATTGATTTGAATACAGTTCATTCATATGATATTTAATATGTATATACAGAATTATAAGCATTGTACATTATATTGTTGTAATTATATGTACTGTTGATGAAAATAAAATAATGTTTTGTGTTGTATCGGTCTTTTATTAGTGAGTTATTGCAAAAATCACAATAAACAATACGTTCGTCGCCGTTTTGAACTGTACACAAAGGCATAATTGCATTTGGTCACGATACAGTTCTTTATTTCATATTTGGGAATATTTTCACAGTGGATAAACGAACTGTACGCCAACCGGATATTGCGATTGGATGTCAATAGAACAGTGTAAAATTCGAAGGTGGAATCTGATATATTTTGCATTTGACCTATGTGAGGTTTTATATCATATCAAGGAATACTGCATAACATTCGGATGCATCGAATGTCTGTCGTCGTTCAAACATTGCCGAATTCACTTACACCCATGCTAATCTCGTTTTGTCGTTTTCATACTCACCAATTTCATGATGATTTTTTTGGCATTTAAGTGCATATTCGTATGAATATTCAACATAAAGAATCTTTAAAATATAATTACTTTGCAAAAACGGTGACACATACTGTCTGAGTCTTTGCTTCGTAAACAATTCATTGTAAAGTATGCGAGGTGAACAATTTGAAAACTGTACGTCTCTTGCTTAAAATCAACAAATGATCTGTACACGACTTGCGATTGTACTGTATCGTTTCGTGTGATTATCTGTTTGGGATTTAAGATATATTTTGCAATATTTAATCAACTTTCGACGACAAAAACGATGCGTTCTGTTCATTCTCAAGGTCAGGTTAACCTGACAGTAAATGTGTTGTCATTCGCTAAGCATTTTTGTTCACTGCATAATTTTGTAAAAGTTGGTTCCCTTGTTTTTACCATGGTACTTAGCTAAAAGTTTCGAGGTAATTTTCACTGTATGTCGTTTTTAAACGTATGTATTGCCAGTCAAATAAATGATTTCCTATCCTTCTTTTTTAATATGCATTGCTAATTGTTTTCCGTAGAAATAGTATTTTGAACAAACTCATTTTCTCTTGTTAACACTGTGCATTTTCGTGTCGGAATCCCGGTAAATATTCAATTTACTGGTTTATTGTAAGCATTTGTGTAATAAGTACTTGCTTACTATTTGAAACATTCACTCTTATGATTTTTCTTTCTTTCTGTTGTTGTTTTTTTACCATTCTACACACATGGGCACTGATGGTTATATCTACACATATATTAAAGCCACAGTCCACAGAATTTACCGGTAATTCAATAAATCTGAAATTTCATTAGTTCTAATGAACGTTAATGACGTTTAATCGACTGAAAAGTGTTTCTTATTTACGAAAGGCATTTTATAATGTCTATATTCGAAAACGCTTGGTACGAACGGAATACATATTATGCTAATGTACATGCTGATTTACTCCAGAGGTATCATCAGCTATCGCATATAGAAACTATTCGATAAAAAGCTACGAAAACGTTATAACTTTATCGATTACAATGTGATTGTTTTGTGTTTTGATCGGTAAGATGTTCATTAGAAACGATTTCTGCAAAGTGTTATTTTTATTACAGTTTTCTGGACAGCTGCTTTAAATAAAAATTAAAGTTATGATGTCTACATTCCATTTATAGCCTCCGTTCTGTGGCTTTAAAATACAGTTACTGTATGAATCTTAATGTGCAATACAACACAGTAGTACGTAATTACCTGTAAAATGAAACAAGAAATATCTTTATAAAAGATATTCGGCGTATGTTGTAAATGTTTGTATATAATGTAAATTGAATATCCAACATGAATATTTAAAACTGATGCATATGTTGATTTGGTTTATAAACGAACAGTCTCATTTCTTTATAGATCGTTATTCTACACGCATTTAATATTATTTTTCGATATTATTAAAATAAAATAAACATACTAACCAATCTCGTTTTTTCCCCTTACCCCGGTTAGGTCGGTTGATAAAAATCGAGAATCCTGTCCGAAGGACGGCTGCTGGTCGGTACTAATCGGAAATGTTCCGAGCAAAACCGACGGTTTATGGTCGATTACTCTTATCTTATGACATCTTTTTAGGTCCCCTGCCTCGTAAGAATCTCTAATAGATGCACATTGTGACATGCAAGTACCTATCTTGTGTACCCGTATTGGTATTTTCTTTGTTAAATTATCACGATAATAATTTATTTATTGTCTTTCAAACTTTATTGTAGTTCAGAGATGGTATTCACAAAGCACCTAAGGGAAAACTTAATGTACGTTTTGCTTACATGTAAGTGAACATTCCAGTTCACATTAACTTAATGTACGTTTACTTACATGTAAGTGAACATTCCAGTTCACATTAACTGAATGTACGTTTTGCTTACATGTAAGTGAACATTCCAGTTCACATTAACTTAGTGTACGTTTTGCTTACATGTAAGTGAACATTCCAGTTCACATTAACTTAATGTACGGTTTGCTTACATGTAAGTGAACATTCCAGTTCACATTAACTTAATGTACGTTTTGCTTATATGTAAGTGAACATTCCAGTTCACAGTAACTTAATGTACGTTTTGCTTACATGTAAGTGAACATTCCAGTTCACATTAACTTAATGTACGTTTTGCTTACATGTAAGTGAACATTCCAGTTCACATTAACTTAATGTACGTTTTGCTTACATGTAAGTGAACATTCCAGTTCACAATAACTTAATGTACGTTTTGCTTACATGTAAATGAACATTCCAGTTCACATTATTTTTATTACTTAATGTACGTTTTGCTTACATGTAAGTGAACATTCCAGTTCACATTAACTTATTGTACGTTTTGCTTACATGTAAATGAACATTCCAGTTCACATTAACTTAATGTACGTTTTGCTTAAATGTAAATGAACATTCCAATTCACATTAACTTAATGTACGGTTTGCTTACATGTAAATGAACAGTCCAGTTCACATTAACTTAATGTACGTGTTGCTTACATGTAAATGAACATTCCAGTTCACATTAACTTAATGTACGTTTTGCTTACATGTAAGTGAACATTCCAGTTCACAGTAACTTATTGTACGTTTTGCTTACATGTAAGTGAACATTCCAGTTCACATTAACTTAATGTACGTGTTGCTTACATGTAAGTGAACATTCCAGTTCACATTAACTTAATGTACGTTTTGCTTACATGTAAATGAACATTCCAGTTCGCATTAACTTAATGTACGTTTTGCTTACATGTAAAAATGAACATTCCAGTTCGCATTAACTTAATGTACGTTTTGCTTACATGTATGTGAACATTCCAGTTCGATTTTCCTTCTGAAACTTGATGATTTAGGTTCACAAAAGTGTTAAATACTAAACACATAAACACTATTGACTAGTTTAAATATTTTGATGACAACGGACATACACAGTTGTATACATGAAACAGCCAGAGACTTAAGGAATTTTACGAATTTAAGAAACTTTACTTTCCCTTAAGAGCTTTGTGAATACGGGCCCTGAATAGTATAACATAAATACAAGAGCCCTTACAATGACCACGTTCAAATGTATCATCATCATCATCATCATAATCATCATATTCATCATCGTCATCATCGTCATCAAAATCATCGTCATCATAATCATCATAACCATCATAATCATCATCATCATCATCGTTTACTATCAAAATATTGTAGTTTAAGGTGTATATACATGTTGCTGCATAAAAAATATGTCAACTATTGTTACAGTTAAGATATACCTTAGAAGTTATATAATTATTTTATCGTTATCTTACAAAATATTAGCGCAGCAAACAATTAGTTTAAACTTTCTAAATTTGATGTTTGTTGAAGAACACATTATTTGTTCTACATACGGTGCACATGTCGGTCCCAAATTTAAGTGGGGACCCGTCGATCATTGGTATTATATTGTGTTTTCACAAGGTGTTAACTAACGTGTCGAAGTAGCAAACTGTCATAACAGTTTCTATCCACAAATAGTGTCGATCTGTTCTGTTTAATACTGCAACACAAACTATTATTTTATTTTCGGCCATTAAATTAACTGCGTGAAGTGAATGTTAAATGTAATTTTTATAACACATTCACTGTTACATAAAATAATTATATTACATTTTTGTCTCGTTTGCTCTGTGTCAAAGGAAAACAATCTATTGCCCAATATGATAATTATTACAATATGTGTAATTGTCAGTCTGAGTCAGAGTAACATTTTTTCAAATTAGTAAAATTAGCACTTGTGAATTTCGTTACCAGGTGCCTTCACGATCTATTCTAAAGTGCGTGCTGTATTGAAACATGTAATATATTGGTGTTCTCTCTGAGTTTGAGCTTAGTTCATGCACAAATGTTGCCTTGGAAATATGTATTTGTTATTCTATTATTGTGTTTGTAATTGAGTCTTTATTATAGATTGGAATTATTGCTGTTATTATAGTCCTATATCCATGTAAATTCATAATATTGTTTCGTGTATGCAGCCACACCCAAACCCCACCCACCTATATGACTTTTTGAAAATAATTGTGAAATTGGTGTATTTTTAACATTCTAAAATGTTTATTAAACTCTTAAAATCTACATTTTTAAGGAAAACGTATCGTCTTTAAAAACTTTACTCTGAACAATTTAATCTCTAATAGGGCCGAAACATCAAACAAATACAAGCCACACAATTACCAAAGTCTAAATGTCTGTCCTAGCCAGCGAGCTGTGCAATGTCTGTCCTAGCCAGCGACCTTTCTGTCCTAGCCAGCGACCTGTCTGTCCTAGCCAGCGACCTGTCTGTTCTAGCCAGCGACCTGTCTGTCCTAGCCAGCGACCTGTCTGTCCTAGCCAGCGACCTATGCAATTACACTTTCAATGTTAATATCCATATATTATTTATGAAATATGTCTGTAGGCAGCAGTGTAAAATTATTAAAATATCTAACTGAAATTTTAAGAGTACATCTAAATATTATTTTTAATGGTGTATCTAAGGCAAAATCGAATGTACGCCCATATTGAAAACACCTCAAATAATGCATGTGGAACGAACACGTCATGAAATTTGCATTAGATAAATTGTAAGTAGCACTTTGAAGTACTAGTTGTTTATGTAATTTACATGTTATTCAGCAATAAATCTGCCGGTTTGAAACGATGAATAGATTTCAGCCCTTTTAAGTCGCCGCATTTATAATTTAAACGCAAATGTATGTAATTTAAAATTTAATGATTACGCAGAATGTTCCGTTTTGCTGGTTTTCTCTTGAATTTTGTGTTTTCATTTTATTACAAAGTGCTTAGGCGAGAGTTTTTAGCTCGCCTGAGCATGAGCACGGCCCCATTACAGGCCGTGTTGGGGATTTCTTTTAAACTGGCCGAGGATTTATTCATTTGGGAGTACTGGCGGGAAACGATCACAACATGAAAGGTCAAAAGTTGGGTTAAACAGCTACGCCGAAAAAAACACTTCATATCATTGCAGGAAATGTGCAGAATCTTCGCAAGGCATGGTACAGAAAACATTCGTTAAATCGCTTGTACTGTTCAGTATCAAATGCAAGAAAAGTACAGTCGGCATATTTTAAGTTCCGCTATTAAATTAAATGACTTTTAATTTGCTCAAAATCATGATTTATTATAAAACTCCATTACAATAAGATGTTATATAGATAACAGCACAAATACAAACGCATGAAAACGAAAGAAACAAGAAGAAAATCAGCTAAATTCCTATGTTTGTTATTTTGTAAAGCTGACCTCGCTACACACGGTTATGATTACGAGACAATTATACTGTCAAATGCTTATTTGAGTTATTCAGGATAGTTTGTATAGAACAGATAATTCGTCTGAAACAAGATACATAAAAATACATTTGCATTCATTGTTTTGCATCAAAAATATTAGCTCTTTTTAATCGCCCATGTTTCGGATTGTACACTGTTCTATTGACAGCCAATCGCAATATCCGGTCGGCGTACATTTCGTTTATCCACTGTGATTTTAGCAGTCTGCTTTGTAAATAAAATCTGCTCAATTATCTAATTAAATATTATTTGAAAAAAAATGAAATAACAAATATAGTTCAATAAAAAGTACATCATTGTTAAACAAAATATATATGTATCATTTAAACCAAAGTTCACTATTTTATTAAATTGGGTGAAAATAGTTTTGTCAAATGTAAAGTTATAGGTCATTCTTCAATAAAACAATCTAACAAGCTAATTAAGTGTATGGTACTGATTCATTTTGATTGATATGCATATCTTTTGTAATTTAAAATAGATATAACTTGAGGCAATGCAAAATTATTATTTTCTATACAAATGTCTGGCTTCTGTAACACATCTTTTGGTACTGTTGCTTTTAGATTGAGGGAAATAGGTACTATCAGGAGCTGAGCACTTGAAAGCAAATACAGGTATTAAGGATTGTCGTTTCTTTTGATAACAAAGCAAGTACATGTATATAATTCATGTGTTGCACAAAAAAGTTACTTTGACGAAGGATGTATCTGTGTAGCAAAATTGAATTCTGCACCCATTTTAAGAGTTACGCAAGAACAAATCAAACAATGTGTGGATTCAATTTCTCAAAAAATCTCTAACTAGTAAAACACATTCATTATGTGCCCAATAACGTTAAGTATGGTGGTTATAATTTGTTATGTAATACCAAAACGTGTATTCGAGCTACGAAGCAATTATTGGGATAATAAGTATATAGTATATCATGTCAGCTGACTTCATAAAAAATAACGAAATGTGAATTATTGATAATAAATGGCATAAATAGATGATGTTACACTAAGCATATTAGTTTCAGACTTATAGATAATATTGTTTTGCGATTATGGCCAGTATATCTCTATGTGCAACAAAGATAGTATTGAAACTAGTCATTTATTCGAAATCCCATTATGGATTGTTATGTTCGAAATACACTTCACTTGTGTTTTCCTCTGTTTTAGAATACATGTGTCACGCATTACTAAAAAGCTTTATTCTTTGTAATCTTACATACAATTGCTTCAACGATGCCGCGTGAATTATATATAGACTCATTTTTGTCAAAACTGCATAACTGGAGACAAACCATCACAGTCCGATTTTTGAGGTTTGTGCCAGGCGTACTATTTAGCACGAACCGGTAACCAGTCTAGCTTAAATATACATTCGTTGTTTTCCTTTGATTATAAGCATTTATGTTTTCTTTCATTTCATTCAGACAAACATAAAATATTTAATCTCTAACTCTTATTCATATAAATGAATAACAACAAACTCATGGATGGAAGATATGGCTCGGCAAGCACGTTTAATCTATACCGACGTGACCAACATACAGTAAAACAGGCCAAATCATGCACAAACAATCATGAACTCCAATATTGCATTATAATCTATGCATATAGTATTAAATGAGTTACGTTTCTATACGTGTTCATTGCCCTAATGCAGAGAGGCATGTATATGACTTCATATCACACGCTCTACATGCACAGTAACAATGAACGGTTCGGGAAAACTGTGAGCGGGATACGCAACCTCAACTGTTTTTTTGTTTTTTTTGTATAACAGGAGGACGTACGAGGACCCGAGGCTCTAGACCAGTTATAAGGTGCCTTCATCACCCCCCGAACCTCCTTAAAACAATTACGATTGATTTTAAAAGAAAAAATTCTTAATTAGGATATGAAAATTATGTGATTACTAATTTCCTTATTTCCTTAACTGCATGCATTGCACTTCGGAAACATACCAATCAAACATGATAGATATACAATACATTATTAAACAATATATGGACAAAATTGACCAAAAAAAAAAAATAATAATACATATATCTTAAAATGGAATCATCACGTTGATGCCCACATCTATTCCTCATCCAATTCAACCAGAGATGACAGAAATTCATCTTCTAAAAAGCAAATCGCATACAGTCAATAATATCAAATAATACATAAACATAAACAAAGCAAATAGGGCGGGTGGGTGGGAAATATGTGCGCTTTCTAGCTTGTCCGAAACCCGAATGATTTGAAATAACTTTCAAACAAGCACGAGATCTATGTGCATCAATTCTCATTGGTCATCTAAAAATAGGTACTTAAAAACTGGTTTACAAACCACTCTCGTGCTTCAATGAATAATCGAACGATACCAAATATATGAATAGTTTTCATGTCCTGAAATAATGTCCACTCCAATTCGTGTTGACCACTATTTTAACAAATCAAATGTTTCAAAGTCTTCTTCTACGCTGTGTAGAATATTTTATCATTTGTGGAGGGACAGTTGAGTTGGCAAGTGTTTTTGTTGTACATTTAGAGTACGTAATTTGTGAATTGGCAAAAAGGTGAGTATTAGCTCCTTATGTATATATTGCTTTTATTTTATTAAAAGTGAATAAATGAGCTATGCTTTGAGGTTTTATCAGATTACGGACTTATATTTTATCAGCCATTCAACCAAAACCAAAACTGAATTATTTGTAGATTGCAAAATGACAAGATTTGTTACGCACGGGTTAGTTGTTTAAAGTTTTATGCCTTAACACTATTGTGTACAAAATATTTACCGAGTTTTTACTGCGTAGGAAAGACCTGTCCACGGGCAGCATGTGAAACAGAGCGCACAGAGCGCTCTAGGTGTTTCATGCATCCCGTGGACAGGTCTTTTCTGTGCGGAAAGAGTGACAAAGAGTGACATATCTGACATACCAGAAGAAAACACAAATTGAAAATGTGTGTGGTCATAATCGATTAAATGGCTGAAACTTCAACGTTAGCAGGTACATTTTATCCGTTTAAAGGGACAGTTTCACAGTTTGGAGTTGGAAAAACTATTCCGAATTTTAAAAAAGGAATTTTCAATCAGGAATTTGTAGAATCTCTCGAAACTTGTCTGTTATGTTGTATAGGTTGCAAATCATGATTATTTTAATATGTATCATGCCTTTTTTATGTAAACCATTACTAGGGTATGTCTACCAGGTAGCAAATTGTTCTCAAAAAAAAATTATTCATCGAAAGTTTAACTTTTCACATGCATTGTGCTTTTCAAACATGGAAATATGAACAATAAATGTATTACAGAACAGGAAAAAGTCAGTTTTAGAAAATTGTTTCCAACAGCCAAAAAATGTGAAACTGCCCCTTTAATTGCTGGATATTGATATAAAATAAAATGCAGGGATAAAATATTATTTATGTGTAAATATTAGGAATTAATTGTTGACTAGGAGTTGTTTATCGGCAAATAAACACCGATTTGGATTTTCTGCGTATGAATTCAACCACGAGGGCGTTAGCGTGAATATACCCCATCTGAACGAATAATCGGTGTTTATAAGCCGATAAACATCGATAATGCGAAAATGATTTATATTCTAACATGACCTGACAACATTTGCTGCAATTTCAATTAGAACTATATTATACAGTTCCGGAACAATGTTTTCAGGTATTTATTGGTAATTTAACAACGGTGACTTTTGTTCTTTTGTCTATAGAAAACTATGTGCGTGTCAAGTTAGAATTATAAATATTATACCGACTGTTTTCTTGTTATACATTTTTTTTAATTCACTTTTAACGCTGAATGAGATTTTGTATAATCTTGGTTTTTTAAAGAACCAGGTCCCTAGGTCAAAGGTCAAAGTCACACTTAGTCCCTGTCCGGAGCATCCTTTTGTCCAGCATTGAAGGAATTTCAAATAAATTGGCACAATTGTTAAGCATGGTGAGACGGTTTGTCGCGCACAAGAACCAGGTCCCTAGGTCCAAGATCAAGGTAAAACTGAAAGATCAAAGGTCAAATATAAGAATTTAAGCCATAGCCCCTGTTCGTCGCATACTTTTGTCCCACGTGGAAGGAATTTTAAATAACTTGGCAAAAGTGCTAAGCATGTTGAGACGGTGTGTTGAGCACAACAACCATGTCGCTAGGCCCAAGGTGAAGGTCACACTTGATGGTCAAATGTCGAATATAAGAATTTAAGCCATAGACCACGGCATAAGAATAATTTTGTCCAGCATGGAACGAATTTCAATACCTTCATAAAAAATATGAAGCGGTGTGTCGCGTGCAAGAATCAAGTGCCTTGGTCCAAGGTCAAGATCACACTTATAGGTCAAAGTTAAGTATATGTATAAATGTTAAGAGTTATATAGAGTTATTGTCGGACAAAGCAGTGTTCTATGTCAAAGCAATATAACTGCAGACCTTTTAATCTGTGTCTAATGGGGGGGTATTAATCGCATTAAGTGATAGCTGTAGTTAAGTAAAGATCAATATTATAATAGAAAACACCTTCTTCATTAAAAATATCATTTTCTACATTTAAACAGCTTACGGTAAGAAACTAAGAAGTGGCTGTGTTTCGGTTGGATAAAAATCACTTATTTGATTTTGTAAGTTGATGACAAAACGAATGCATGTCAAGTAACTCTCCAATGAGTTTTATTGACTTAGTTGTCTATGAAGTTACGAGAAATCTATCAAAAACAGCATAATCAGAACGAGCATAGCTTATACATACGAAATTTACACAGCAGTGTGTATGTTGACAAATAAGCACTACATTAGTTAAACAAATTTGGAAGAAATTATTAGTTTCTGGCATGAAGTAGGCAAACAAAATGAACTGTTTATTGAAAATATTAAGTATAAAAACATTTTAAATATTTTGTATTTCTCAATAGCAATATATGAATAACAATATATTTCAACGAACGTATACATAAATAAAAACAAATACACATCGGTCATGCATATGTTTTGAATTTGATCGTCAGTAAAATGTGTAATGAAATTCACCGACTTTCCAACTGTCTAAATAGTTCACCATTATGATCAATAGCCTTAAATTTGTTTAATGAGAGTCTGATTTTTGTATAAACATCACAATCGTCAAAACATGCGCTTTAAAACGTGTTTATGCAACATGTCAAACAAGTATATATTTTCTTTGGATAATTATCCATTCTCCAAATATACACTTCTGACATAATTCTGAGGTGCGTAATAAGGTAAGTGCAATTATGATCTGACAAAGGTTTGATGTAAAAGGGACTTGTTCACAGATTTTCGTATTTTTTAAAATGTAATTAAATGTCTTAACTGCAAAAACTAAAGAGGTGGGACTCGCAATAACAAATGTTATATAAAACAAACAAAAAAACAAATAAAAAATGCCTTCTCTGGAAATCGAATCACGTCCGCCAGGATCAAAAATCTGTCGCGCTTACTTACCACTCGGCTATTCTGAGTGCCAGTCAATGTAGTGAATTTTTAACGCGTTGTCAATGATACACGGGTTTTCCAAAATAACGATAAAAAGCGTTATAAACGCTTTATAAATGTATCCATTTGAATTGATGATTTTTCATAACGACACTAGATTTCCAATATATTTCTTTGTCAGTAGTGTTATTTTGCTTGATATATATGCCGTGTCACCCTAATTTCGTGGGTCTTATTTACGATTTTTGCGCATGCGCGTTAATACATTTTGTTATCTCACCTCTGAGTTGGATAAAACAAAATTTGCAATGTGATCTTTGCAAACAAAGTAATTAAAAGACCGATTTTTGTTGCTATTTCATGTATATGTTATGTTATTGTACCTGACCCTACTGATCTGTATCGTCTGGAAGCTTCTCCAAATTTCGTGGGTTCTGATTGGCTGGCCTACTTTGGTTGGAAAAGAGTGTTTACAGCATCAATTTAGTTTCTCTTTGTTTTGCTGGGTACCTGTGCTGATCAAAAAACGAAAATCTTAATGAAAACTAGTGTTTTTGAAAATGTTATCATTAGAAATACACAGTCCTTATCATATTTTTTAAAAGGTAACAATATAGGACTGACGAAATGTACCCACTTGTTCAATTTTCATTGTGCTGGCTTAACTTTAGGCTTCCTGAATCTATAAATATTTCTATTGGGTTAGTTATTGTTCGTAAATATTAAATAAATGATAAAATTGCACGCAGCGATTCGTGCGTATGAATGCTAATTTAAAGTTAAAAGTTTAAAAATGTCAGTCAAATTTAGGGAAGGGGGATTGTTTATGGTTGTTTTTTTTACCGAAAATAGCAAACTTCCAATGAGAAATAAACACAAAGGAGATAATCATACATGCAATTATTATTGGAAAACTGATCTAAATATATACCCATTTTTAGAACGAAATTTCATTAATTTAATTCCAAAATAGTTGTACGGTAGTGAATAATTTGTGAATTTAATGTCATTAATTGGTGATTTAAATGTCCAAGTCACTTACTGGTTGACATTTAATAGGATTTCCTTTTCAGATACTGCACAAATATATAATTAATTTTACAGTTATAGTAAGTCGGACAATGTTTTCGGATGCACGAGCGAAAATTCTCTTAGCTTGAAACGGCCACGAAATTATGGTAACCCACGAAATTATGGTAATTAGGCACATGTGTATTGTATTTTTCTTTTGGGATCTATGAGACAATTTTTGAAAACTCAATTTGCCAATCTGTGAACTGGACTCTTTAATGTATTTTAGAAATTATTTAAATATGTTTGTAATAGCAGGATATACGTTAGTCTGTTGAATACATTTAAAACTAATTCACTTGGTTTTATAGATATGACCACCTTTGTGTCCTGCAATTTATGGCCTCACTTTCTTTAATTGGCACACGCAACTATCTATTAACTACCATTCACGTGACCGATTAACTACAGGTATATGAACACTACTAATTGTTGACACAGTTACATTCAAACAAAAAAGTAACTACTAGAAATACTAGTATATGGGACAACTAGAGCAGTAAATGTTAGCCACTTCTTTTATGACATCACTGTGAAGATTCCTATTTAATATCACATGGCTTTATATTTCCCAGGACCATTTGGTTAACGTCACACAAGAAACGTTCGTTCAATGCACAGTGAAAGAACCAAATTTGGTTACACGTACTTGTCTACGCACTAAATATATCCGGTGCAAAGAAAACAGTCGCGGCAAACGTATATGCATTTGTGTATTGTGTAGCATATGAGGACATTTAGCATTATGATATGGACTGTGGACCGCGCGTCTGTCCCCTCACCGTTACCAAATTTACTTTTATAGAAACATAGTAAGTTTCCAGTTTAGAATCATATCTGCAAATTTTCAGATATTGTAGTTTTACTGAAATATTTTTTTAATTTTTTGTGTGGCGTTGAGCCGGGCGGGAATTGAACACGGGTTGCTTAGGTGAGAAGAGTGTGTGTCAAGCACTGCGCTGGCAGGACAGTCTCACAGTTTATGCGAGGAAGAGGTACGAGAGAGGCAGACCCCTCAGTGAGTATCCAGAAACGACGAAAGACACTGAACTGCTCAAACAGCCGGGTTTTTACACGTACCGACATGCATGACATTTTGTTTACATTATTTTGTGTTGCTATTAGCCCATATGAGTACCTGTTGTTGAATTTTATCGTGTAATTATGCTTGATAATAACGTGTTAAACTATTATAAATAGCGACATTGATGTCCGGACTTAGAAAGCATACATGACCGAATCCTCAGTTATATGCATTAGATGTCCGTCGCCCCAATGTTTAATACCGCGCGACGCGCCTGAGTACTGGGCTTGAACTTTGTTTGAAAATTTGGGAAGTCACGACTTACAGTTTTGTATATTGGAATTACTGAGTAATTCAGGAATGAAATTAAGTATAAAATTCATGCTTTGTTTAAGGTCATTTCTTTTTTATTTAGTGAATATATACCAAATAAATTCAAGGCAAAAAAAGAGGCATGTTTATCCATAGATGGGACTCCAGTGGCTGTAAATTTGGAAGTCCTGTGACAAAAGCTGAGGGTTAATAACTCATAGACTTCCCTTATGCAAATATAAATTCTAGTTACTTTCGCTTTGTACTAATGACAATGGGACGCTGACATCAAATACCTTTTTAGCTCGACTTTTTGCAGAAAAAAGCTTTTATCTAGCTAGTGTCGTCGCTCTGTTGTATTGCGTCAGCGTCTACGTGTGTCTTAAGTTATTTTTTGTTTGTTTCACAAAAGGTCAACTTTCACATTATGTATGAACTGACTTAAAACTCAAAATACTTGATCACAGTTATGAACCCATTCTGAAGACAAGATGCGGTAACTATATTAATGATTTTGGTGGAGTTGTTGCCCTTTTTTCAACTTAGAATTTTAGCTTTAGTTCAAAATTTCTCAATTTCTATAAGAAGTATTGACTTGAAATTGGGCATACATCATCACAGCAATAAACTCACTCTATAAACAAAAGACAACCAGTGACTACCTAAACAACCAGTGACTTTCCCTAACAACAGTTTATTTCCTTAGCAACCCATGACCGCCATAGCGACGAGTGACTTTCTTGGCAACCAATGTCTTCATTAGCAACAACATACTGGCATTAGCAGCAAGTTTCTTCCCCTAGCAACACTTTATTTCCTTAGCATCCCATTACGTCCTTAACAACTAGTGACTACTTTGGCAACCAGTGACTTTCTTGGAAACAACTTATTCCCCTTAGCAACCAGTCACATCTTAAGTAACCAGTGACTTCTCCAAACAACACTTGATTTTCGGAGCAACTCATTTGTTCCTTAGGAACTGGTGACTTCCGTAACAACCAATGACTTCTTAAGCAACAACTTACTCACCTTAGTAACCAGTCACTTTTTAAGTAACCAGTGACTTCTCCAAACAACACTTGATATTCGGAGCAACCCATTGATACTTAGCAACTGGTGACTTCCGTAATAACCAATGACTTCTTTAGATACAACTTACTGCCCTTAGCAACCTGGCACTTCTCAAGTAACCAGTGACTTCTCCAAACAACACTTGATTTTCGGATCAACCCATTACTTCCTTAGCAACTGGGGACTTCCTTAACAACCAAGGACTTCTTTAGCAACAGCTTACTCCCCTACGTAACAAGTGACTTTCTTAGCGTCTATTGACTTCCTTAGCTAGATTCTTTAAGCAATAGTTCATATCCTTAGCAACTCATGACTTCCTTAAACTAATGAATTCCTTGTGAACCAATTACTGCCTTAGCAACATCTTACTTTAACTTACAGTGACTTCCCAAAACAACAGTTCATTTCCTTAGCAACTTGCTTGTTTTAAATTGAATATTTTAAGTATCGAGTGTTCTGTAGAACTATTATTTACAACCACGAGTACTATCAAGTACAAGCCAGAGAACTATCAGATACGATTTAGTCGAGCGTCCAGCACCCGTAGGCGGTGATCTTGTTTCCAGTGATTTCAGATTCAATATGCTATTCCATATTTGCATGGCATCCTGGGTCATGGTCAGCGTATCAGGTATTTTTATTTGAAGCTGAACAAATGTCATATAAGGACGTCGAAAAGAATTCTATATGGCTTTTTATTATTTCAACTACAACGCATGATATTTAAATTCTTTACATTTAAAATATATAAAATATAATAAATAATTATTGTACTAAATGTATACACGTACAATAAAATGAAAGCGCAACAGCAAATGATATGTTATCCAGCTTATGTTATTACTTGTTATGTAGGACTCGTGTATTTCGGTTGCTATAAAAACACCCCTGACCGAGTGCTGTTACCAAGGCTCCCTGACTCACGAACTCGCCGGCTGAGTGTGCACTGAGTTCGAACTACAGATATGCCGGTGTAGAGGTATCAATACTTTTATCTTGTATGTGTTTAAATAAAGTTTGCGGCATTTTGATTCGTTACCAGCTTTATTAAATAAAAAGGTATTCTATATTATTTGATTATTTGTTTGCTAATTTAGTACGCAACAGCGTGTTGAAACACTGAACGCTGAGAAAAAGTCTGAGTCTGAGTGTAACATGACGTGTCCTGGGGACAGCAACCAAATGTGAGGAGGGGGCTGGAGGATCAGCGTTTATGGCATCAAGGGTAAGATTTTAGTTTTGTTATATCGGTCTTATTGCAAATGTATGGCATCTTTATATTTATATAGGCCTAGGCTAGAATCTATTGCTGTTTAACAGACAATATGTTCTATGCGACCAGTAAAATAAATAAAAATATAGATCTAGATGTCAATACAATTTAATTAACAGCTTTTTGTCTACGAAACTATTAGTAAGGTCATGAACATTTATAACATTTCAAGGAATCAATTGATTCTGGTACTGCTAGTTGATATTTATTTTAAAAAATATTTTACTTACAACTATTATACTATGTTTACCACATCCATCAATTGATATACATGACAGTTTTTAGCTCGACTTTTCAAAGAAAAGGCAAGCTAGTCTACTCGCCCCGGCGTCGGAGTCGGCGTTGGCGTCGGCGTCGGCGTCCGAGCTAGGTTAAAGTTTTTCGGTAAGCTAGTTTCTCAGGAATGGCTGGAGGGATTTCATTCAAACTTAAGACATTTATTCCCCACATTAATATGAACCTATAGGCCAAGTTTGGTAACTCTAATTTGAAATTTGTCAAAATTATGGGCCTTTTTACACTTTAAAATTTTACATAAGTTATATGAACAGGTTCAAGTTTTTCGGTAAGCTTGTTTCTCAGGAATGGCTTTAGGGATTTCATTCAAACTTAGAACACTTATTCCCTATATTAAAATGAACTAATTGGCCAATTTTTGTTTGAATTTGTCAAAATTATGGGCCTTTCAACACTTAAACATTTTACATATAAGCTATGTGGACAGGTTCAAGTTTTTGGGTAAGCTAGTTTCTCAACTGTTCGTGTCCACTCTCTAACTCGAGAACGGATTAAGCTATTGTAATGAAACTGCAAACATAGATACCTTATAGAGCGACCTCGATAGGGATTGCATATGGGATGGGTGGGGTCAAGGTCACTGTTACAAAAAATAGAAAAAACGGTTTCCGCTAAATAACTTAAGAACAAATTGAGATATTTTAATAAAACTTAATACATAGATACCTTACATCAAGACCTCACTTGGGATTGCATATGAGGTGAGTGGGGACAAGGTCAATGTCACTGTTACTAAAAATAGAAAAACGGTTTCCGCTCAATAACTTGATAACTCATTGAGATATTTTAATGAAACTTAATACATAGACACCTTATATCGAGACCTCGCTTGGAATTGCATATGTGGTGGGTGGGGTCAAGATCACTGTTACTAAAAATAGAAAAACGGTTTCCGCTCAATTACTTGAGAACGCATTGAGATATTTTAATGAAACTTTATACATAGAGACCTTATATCGAGACCTTGCTTGGGATTGCATATGGGGTGGGTGGGGTCAAGTTCACTGTTAATAAAAATAGAAAAACGATTTCCGCTCAATATTTTGAGAACGCATGGAGATATTTAAAAAAAAAAAACGTAATACATACATACCTTATATCGAGACCTCTCTTGGGATTGCATATAGGGTCAAGGTTAATGTCACTGTTACTAAAATAGAAAAATGGTTTCTGCTCAATAACTTGAGAATGCATTATTATTATATTATTATTATTATTATACCAAATTTATATAGCACTCTTTTTATATATAAAATACGTACAAGTATATAAAACAACAACATATACACATCTAAAAGGAACAATATATGCATCAACATTGAAATATAAAGTGTTAAAAGATAAAACAACAATTACATTTAATTTTAAGAAAAGGAAAAAATAAGACATATTATTATCATGAGGACTAAGCTAAAATTCATGTGCCTTATAAAATCAAATAAAAGAGGGAAACAAACTGTCACAATAAGATATTACACAGTTAATCTTCCATTTTAAAATAAACATATCAGGAACAATATTGAGATATTTTAAAGACTCTTTATACATAGATACCTTATATCAAGACCTCGCTTTGGATTGCGTATGGGGTGGGTGTGGTCAGGATCGAGGTCACTGTTACTAAAAATAGAAAAACAGTTTCCGATCAATAACTTGAGAATGCATTGAGATATTATAATGAAAATTAATACATATATACCTTATATCGAGACCTCGCTTGGGCTTGCATATGGGGTGGGTGGGGTCAAGGTCAAGGTCACTTTTACTAAATTTTTGATTGATGTGCTGACTTAAATGCATTTCGTTAGAAAAATTAGGTTTTCGTTGAATTTCCTTATTTCTTGTTTTCGAAATTATATAAAATGCCAGTAACTCTGACAAGCACAAGAAAAGTCGAGCGCGCTGTCCTCCGACAGCTCTTGTTTCGTAGAATTTTTCACTCGGCACACTTGAAAAGCATATTTTGTGTATTTTCTGTATGGATCATTCGACAAACCAATCACGGAAACAAATCTGACACCATTTTAGTAAAGAGTTCTCGAAACTGTCACTCATGTTTAAATTTAATGAGTGAAAGCATGTTTATTTGGATAAAACCCTGATAATGTTATACTAGTTTGCACTAAAGTGTACATTGTCATTTACAATTAGTCATTTTGCAATGTAAATATATAAACTGACAGTGTATGGAACGTGGATAAAAATATTGATGCATGTAAATGTTAATGAATTGGATCTGTGGGAAATCCTAATTCTGATCATTCATTCGGTAAACACAACTTTATTCTTACCTAATGAAATATGCAAGTTTACATACGTGTACGTTACCTAAACACAAAAATAACTAATGGAACCTTTTTTTCCTGTGTGCGATTCTAATCCCTGTACCAATGGCGGCACGTGTATTGAGGCCCCTTCCAGCGAAGGTTTTGTCTGCCAATGTCCATCCGGCTGGCGCGGGAGTTATTGCGAAATACGTAATCAATGTTATAGTGTGCATCTGATGTGTATTCAGCACACACCGATTGATTAATATGTATTTGTTTGACTAATGACATTACAATAAATACAAAAAAGAATCCAAATATAAAAATATTATTCTTCAATGTATTTCATATGACACATAATGTGACGACATTTAACGTTTAATAAATTCTGTATGATTATACTATGCGTTTCTACTATTCGAAAATAACATATACAAGTAAATGTATACAAGTTTAAAATTAACTACAGTGTATTTATGTTGCAAATGCTTAAGCACTTAAACTGAAACTGGTGACTTTTAAAGCGTTCGTGTACCTCGGTTGCTTTGAGGACCAGCCGATTCGTGTCCTTCCTCAGAGGGAACCTGACTCCCCTTCAAACTCGCCGTTGGAGTGCGCAAGGTGCTGCGGTAGCTACCGTTACGCCGGCGTGCAGGTATAACATCAACTCAAGTAATGAGTCGATTATCTAGAATCGTACAGTGTAATTATTACAATAACATTCATTTCTATACCCCCACAAACGAAGTTTAGGGGGGTATATAGGAGTGAACTTGTCGGTCCGTCGGTCAGTTGGTCTGTCGGGGGGGTTTTTCCGGATGATAACTCAAGAACGGCTTCAAATAATTTTTGGTACACATGTGTAACATCATAGAAAATAGGTCAAGTTCGATGTTGGTTACAAACCACTAAATTTTTACAGAGTTATTGCCCCTTTTCGACCTAAAATTCCCTAAAAACATGGTTTCCGGATGATAACTCAAGAAAGGCTTGACATATTCATATAAATGTTGGTACACATGTGTAACATCATACATTACAGGTCAATTTTGATGTTGGTTACAAACCACTAAATGTTGACAGAGTTATGGCCCCTTTTCGACTTAAAATTCCCTAAAAATATGAGTATCGGACGATAACTCAAGAAGTGCTTGAGATATTCATATAATTCATGGTATTCATTTGAAGCATCATAAAATACGGGTCCGACTTTGGTTACAAACCACTAAATTTTGACAGAGTTATGGCCCTTTATTTGACTTAAATTCCCTAAAACCATGGTTTCCTATGGCTTGACATATTTAAATAATTATTTCCAGACATGTGTAACATTATCAAATACAGGTCGAGTTCGACTTTGGTTACAAACCACTAAATTTTGACACAGTTATGGTCCCTTTTTTACTTAAATTCCGAAAAACATGGACAATAACTCATGAAAGACTTCACATATAATTAAATTAGTTTTGGTACATAAGTGTAACATCATAAACTACTGTTAAAGTTTTACAAACCACTAAATGTTCACAGAGTGGTGGCTCCTATTAAAATTAATTTTTTTCAAATACACTGTTGACCATTCACAAATTAAAGCATTCTCTCTCTGTCCATTTCTTTCGAATGGATGCCATAGTTTTGTTACAAGGCCATAATGTGGGGGTATATCCGTCACTCATGTGACAATTCTAGTCGGTGAAAGTTTTACTGTGTGGTATTCAGGATTATATACACTTTATTTTATATACACTTAATTGGCTTTCCCAGATAAGTGACGGATCATACCAGCCTTGTTAACTAGGAAAGCTTAATATCATCGCTCACTCTAAACGGTGTTTATTCAGAGTAGACTTATCCCTTTTGTCTGCTGATGAAGTCATAGCTAATAACTTTTGTCTGCTGATAAATTCATAGCTATTCCCTTTTGTCTGCTGATGAAGTCATAGCTAATCCCTTTTGTCTGCTGATGAAGCCATAGCTAATCCATTTTGTCTGCTGATGAAGCCATAGCTAATCCCTTTTGTCTGCTGATGAAGTCATAGATAATCCCTTTTGTCTGCTGATGAATTCATAGCTAATCCCTTTTGTATGCTGATTAATTCATAGCTAATCCCTTTTGTCTGCTGATGAAGTCATAGCTAATTCCTTTTGTCTGCTGATGAAGTCATAGCTAATCCCTTTTGTCTGCTGATGAGGTCATAGCTAATCCCTTTAGCCTGCTGATGGCGTCATAGCTAATCCCTTTTGTTTACCAATACAGTCCTAGCTAATCCCTTCAGTCTGGTGATGAAGTCATACTTTTTATAATTTGTGTTGGACATGTAAATGTGTATTTAAATACAGTGTATATGATAACATTAATGTTTAATTTCTTCATAAAGCCACATTCAGTGTATAAGTATAATGATAAATAGTCATGTACGAGTACATGTTTATTTCTGTATATTTTTTAAACAACACAAACACCTTGTCTTATATATTAACCGATTTGTCATCCTAGTTAACAAATTATTTTTTTTTTCAGAATATTTAGATACCTAATTGGTTTTCATTGTAAATACAATGAACAATCGACAGCACCATATCGTCGAGTGCCCTGCTTCAGGATATCGCAATGTTGCGTCCCGAATGTTTCGTTCGTGAGTTACTCATAAAAGCCACCTTATTTAATGTATATTAGTATATACCTATTTCTAACCTCCGAACAGCGGTCATCATTCGTGCCACGTGACTGTCCAATATTTCATCATATTGGACGCGCTTGCGTATAATATTTTCCGTATTTGACGGAGGATAAACATACGATAATGTCTGAGTACTCCGTAAACCAACGACTATGCAACTTTTAGTTTTACCTCAATGCTGACTCCGATCTATGCTTCGAAAACGTCTTTAAAAATCCACAACAATCCTGTAATTCCTTTTCATAAACCCATGAACCTGTATTTTATTTTCTTGAACACAGTGCTAACCAGAAACGCGATTATTTTTTCGAATTTGCCCTTGTCTGGTCAGAACGTAGGTTTTGTGTAAACGTAAATTTGTCTCCTAACCTGTATTCCATTATAAATATCACCTTCTAACAGGTAAGTGTTGAATACAAATACGTTTATTAAACCTAAACCTCTCGCCAAGGCGCGTGGTTGAGGTTTTCTAAGCCTTGCTAAATAAACTTATTCACACTAACCTAGTATTCTCTATGTACACTTTACTGGCACGGTGCCTAAATCCGCCACATTTGGGGGGTATTTTTACCATATTTTCAAACTTTGTTTACCGATTGACATAAAAATTCACATAAATCAAGTTAGGTTTAATGTGCATTTACTGGCGTGTTTTGGTTACTTTTCAAATACTTGGCAAATGAAAAATATTTATTGAAATTGAAGGCCTAAACAGTGTAAAAAAAATGAGCGTCCGAGTGCCTAAATCCGCCACCCCTCTTTAAAATGTTCAAATTGCTCGAAAATAATATTCTTTTATGAATTCAGTTTTCAAAGCAACTTCTATTCTCTTCTGTTGACAAAACTCCCACTTTCGTTTCTTTAAGGTTCATTTTCTAGTGTTTAAAAAAGACACGGCGAGCTTGGTGAAAATCGTAGATCAGAAACCGTGACATGCTTATTTCACATTTGACTATTGTTCTTATTTAATTTTCCATATTAAGCAACTCGTTGTCTGTTGTTAATACAATGTTTCAATTTATTCAAATACGCATTTGTATTTCTAAAAATAGCTCTGAAACTGAGGCCCTGCGTGGTCGTGGGACGAATAATGAGGATTTTGAGAAGAGAGACATTGGCGCATAATAAGCATTTTTTCCGCATTTTATTGTATGTAATGCCAATGAATAATGGTTATTGTTATGCTGCACATGCTCACATAAACATAATATTCAAACACCATAATTTAATTGTATCATGGACACCATGCGGGGCCTCAAAATTGCGCATGCGCAGTATGAAATAGATTCCCCGGATGCAGCTTGTTTGCATTTAGGGGTTATGTACAAAATAATTGGATAAAATATTCATTTATGCACAAATCAAAATGAAAACTCGTCAGCGTTGTTAAGGGAAATCTGATCGAGATCAACAAAATAGAAATCGCAAGTAAAAAAACAACGCTTATTCGGATGGGGTGGCGGATTTAGGCAAGTGGCGGATTTAGGCACTGCGCCAGTATATAGTAAGCTCGTAAGAAATTGCGTATCAACGATAATAGACTAATAACTGAAATGAAATTTTATATTCTTTGTTGTGTATATCAATTTTATTTTGTATACATGTATGCCCATTATTTGAAATATGTACAATATATTTCGTGTTTTGTTGTAGCAATCTTTTAAATGTTGTTTTACTTCTTAAACCTGTATTTTACTAGTCTTTGCATATTTAGTACGCACATGCGTGTTTCTGTGGCCACGCTCTGAACGCTGTGAAAAAGCCCGAATCCGAGTGTAACTACCCGTGTACCGGGGACAGCAGACAGATGTGTGGAGGGGGCTGGAGGAACAGCGTCTATAGCAACAAGGGTAACCGTAATTTTAGTGTTAGGTCGTGTAATAACTCAGTGTGGGCCAAGTATAATAATAGAACACAATGTTCGATCGCTATTGATGATACACTTACTAGACGTTTTATGTGACAATATATAATTAAATGCAATACATCAAATTTAATTAATTTTAATAACCAGCTTACAAAATAGAAATAATTTGTAACATCATTAACATTTTTAACATTTCAAGTTTTGGAAAGGTTTCGTTTAACCATGCGAACTGTTTGTTCTATGTCTGCAATTTTGTGTATCGTGTTCTCACTGAAGCAAGACTACTCTACACATGTGTGTCCTTGTTCAGCTTGCGATTCTAATCCATGTCAAAATGGCGGCACGTGCAGTGACGTCCAATTTAGCGAAGGTTATGTCTGCAAATGTGCATCCGACTGGCGAGGGCGCAATTGCGATATAGGTTAGCCATGTTCCTATAAATAATGTTTGCATGTTTGTTTTTATATTTCCATTGTCTCTTCCTTGGTTTAATTTCAATTTTAATATAAGTTTAAAAGTTTTTTTTTCATAATATCCAGAAGGCCAAAATCCCAAGTTGACAATGTATGCATACAGTGTTTACACAGTAAATAGTCTATATAAGATATTTTAATATAACATGCAGTATTAACTGTCACATTAAAATAAAATTTGATTAGTTTTTAGTACTCGCACTTTTGACTCCAGACGATGTAACTAATAAGCGAAACGAAATATAGAATGTGCAATATAGTTAGCATAGTCCACAAAATGACTAAAAAGTACCATCAGTGCACGGACCTACATCAAGGACGCTCATTTCCCCATGTGCTACTAACAAGGTATACACACACGTTTCCATATCCAGTGATAATCTCTTTTACAAAATTTGCCTACGTATTATAACTTTGTAGCGTTCGTGTACCTCGGTTGCTATGAGGACAAGTCGGTCCGAGTGCTGTCTCATAGGTTACCTGACTCAACATCGAACTCGCCGTTAGCTTGTGCCGCCCGCTGCAGTAGCTACACTTACGCCGGCGTGGAGGTAAGAAAACAAATATTTCCAGACAATGCTAGATCACATGTGTAATAAGAACAATACAATAATGCGTCATGTATTTAGAATCGTTATTTAGCAATAGTATTCCCATTTAAAGATGCTTTCATTGTTGAAATTTTACATGTATTGTGTTTTCATTTAATTGCCAGAGGATTTATTATGTTTTTTTATTTTTATTACGCAAACACGTGTTTCTGCGGCAACTCGCTGAACGCTGTGAAAAAGCCCGACTCTGAGTGTAACATGAAGTGTACCGGAGACAGCAGCCAGATGTGTGGAGGGAGCTGGAGAATCAGCGTCTATGGCAACGACGGTATCAATGGTTTTACAAATTTTATATCAGTCCTGTGGTAACTTTATCGTCTTTTGATCCAGTAAACCAATGCTCGAATCGATTGCTGTTCAGTATCATTTTTGTGCAAAACTGTTTATGTTAAACAAAAAATTTCATAAGTCGAAAAAGGTCGAAATAATTTTCAATAAGGTCATTAACATTTTAATGCTTTAAATTAGTCATTGATGCATAAAGTTACTGCTAGTTGATATTTATTAGAAGCAATTTTCTTTTTGAGAGAGAATGTCTATAAACACTGTAAAATCATTTGATTTGGGTATAACTTGATCTTTCGCCTACATTTTTAGCTCGACTATTCGACGAATATGGGAGCTTTCTTACTACCTCTGGCGTCGGCGTCCGCGTCTGAATTTGGTTAAAGGTTTTATTCGAAAGTTTTGTAACTTCAAAACCATATAAGTTATTCGCTTGAAACTTGGAATATAACTCGTCAGCGTTGTTAAGGGAAAGTATTTGATTGATTTACTCCATTGTCAGGTGCAACATTCCCCATAACTCTGTTTTGGATTTTTACAAGAGTTATGACCCTTTTTCAATTAGATTTTCTGGTTAAAGTTTATATTCAAAAGATGTGTAACTTCAAAACTACATAAGTTATTCACTTGAAACTTCGAACTAACCTTTGTAATCAGGGGCAGTATTCCCCATAACTCTGTTTTTTTTGGCCCGAGTTATGTCCCTTTTTCACTTAGACTCTCTGGTTAAAGTTTATATTCAAAAGTTTTGTAACTTCAAAACTATATAAGTTATTCACTTGAAACTTGGAATATACCTTTGTCATCAACTTCAGTATCAGGGGAAACTTCCCTTTAACTCTGCTTTGTATTTTGACAGAGTTATGCCCCTTCTTCACATAGATTTACCCGTTAAAGTTTATATTCAAAAGTCTTATAACTTCAAAACTACAGAAGTTATTCACCAGAAACTTAGAATGCACCCGTTTCATCAACTGCAGCATCAGGGGCAATATTCTCCATAACTCTATTTTGTATCATGACAGAGTTATGCGCCTTTTTCGCATACATTTTCTGGTTATATTCTGAAGTCTTATTGCTTGAAAACTACATAGGTTATTCACTTGAAACTTGGAATATACCTTTGCCACCAACTCTAGCATCAGGTTACATTATCTCCATAACTCTGAGGTATGAGAGGTACAGAGGTATGTCCACTTTTTTACATAGATTTTGTGGTTGAAGTTGTTGTTCTAAAATCTTAAAATGTATGAACTATATAAAGTTTTCACTTAAAAGTGTTGTATTTCAACAAATATATGCCTCTTCCACTTTCTAAAATCTGTACCAACTGAAATACTTCGAATAGTCGAGCGCGCTGTGCTCTGACAGCTCTTGTTAGCTCGACTATTCACCAAATAGTTCGAGCTATACTACTCAACCGTTCGTCGCTGTCGGCGTTATGCTCTGGTTAAGGTTTGCGTGCAACAAATCTTTATCTCGGTACAATTATTCAATTATTCAATTGAAACTTCACACATTTGTTCGGGGTCATTATGTGAGGTCACTGACCAAGAGCTATAACTCGGACATGCAATCTACAACAGATATTCAATTGAAACTTCACACATGCCTTTAGGGTCATTTTATAAGGTCGTTGCCCAAGACCCATAAGACCAACATTTAAGCAGAATTGTGCCCCTTTTTTACTTAGAAATTCAGGTTAAATTTTGCGTGCAACAACTCCATATCTCTATACCTACTACAGATATTCCATTGAAACTTCAAACATGTCTTCAGGGTCATAATATAAGGTTACTAACCAAGGCCCATAACTCTGACCTGCAATTTAGCAGAATAATGCCCCTTATTGTACTTAGAAAAATACTTTTTTCTATAACAACTACAGATATTCGATTGAAACTTCACATATGTCTTCAGGGTCATTATATAAGGTCACTGATCAAGGCCCATATTTCTGACATGAAATTTAGCAGAAATATGCCCCTTACTGTACTTAGAAATTCAGGTTAAAGTTTGCGTGCGACAACTTAATATCTCTATATCAGCTACAGATATTCAATTAAAATTTTACACATGTCTTCAATGTCATTATATAATGTCAATGGCCAAAGGCATACAACTTTGTTTTGTTCTCTGTAATATAATGTTGTTGTTTTTTTGTTTTAACATTGTATGTTCTTATAGTAGATATTCTTAAATAAATGCATATATACACACAATAACTAGTTAAAATTAATTTTATAATTCATATACAACAAGATGTGCATAGGTACATAACTGTGACCAGCGATTTAGCAGAAATATGCCCCTTTTGTAGTGATAAAGGCTAATAACTCTGACAAAGCGGTTGGATAGTCGAGCGCGCTGTTCTGAGACAGCTCTTGTTATTTGTATCAATGTGTGCATTTTCCTTCATTTTAACTCCATAAACAATAGCCTGAGGGGAACCTAACAGCTGGATTATTATCTTATACATTGTCTTCCGAAAGCTTTATACACTCAACAAAAGTTATAATGCACCAAATGGAAATGGCTGTATTTACTCTATTCGTATTCAAATTCTTATAAATAAAGGAAATACAACAATTTCCATTTATTTTCATTTAGTGCGTTATAAACTTTGTTGAGTGTATGTAAAAAAAAAACACATATGTAAAACAGTCGTTCAATTACACCAACTACCTAAATTAGAATATGATAATAGCGTTCTTTGAAAGCTAGAAGTGGACATCATATGTGTAGAGAAAAACTGATAGTCCTTTCTGGCTCTAAGAAGACGAAATTTGAAGTTCTTAACATAATTTTTATTTGCAGTTGTGAGTTGATGCGAACAGATCGCCGCTTGGAGGACGTACAAGCCATCGCCAAAAAAACATTATGAGCGCCGATTTATGTTAACTTGTTATACACTCTAATAATCACTTTCTTCTGGATGGAATTAGTATGTTTGTTGTTTGTTAAATAGTTGGTATATTGTGTGTGTTACTAGGTAAGCGTGAACATATTGGAGAGGGTAGAAAAACTTAAAAAGTATACTAATGAACTGTCCGTGTAAAATACCTGACATCTACAGTAACAACAGTGTATTTAAATCGTTTCGATAAATTTTGTAATTCTTATAAAAAGTGTTAAGCATATGAATCATCTAAGTAGTTGTAATTTCACAGACAAAATCTACTTCAACTTACAATATGTATGTGGATAATCTAACCGGTTTTGCCAGTTTGTGCAAGAAAAATACCGTGTTTTAGTCTTTAAACAAAAAGAAAATTTCCAATACAATCGTCATATTCTTTGTTTTTATCTCATACTTTTTCAAGTGGTTCATTAGAAGTTAACTTGTAATATATGTATGTATAAATCTCAGTGTCAGGTTATTTGTCCGAGTTATGCATTCTCGTAACAAAGCATATGAATGTACACCCTTGAACAATGACGATTACTGGAATTATACTATATATTCTCTTCCATATATTAATATTAAACCTGTGTCATAAATACAAATGGGTTTTGCAGATAAACGCTTCATACGTACATGGCAAAACCTTGAATATAGGTAAGTAGACTGTAATCGTAAAATCACATTTCATTTCGTGATGAAATGTCTTCATTTGGAAAGAAACAGTTCAACATAACAGTTATTGGGTGTATTAATAAAAACTTGTAATTATCACTTATTAGTTATGCTAAAGCTTTGTATATGACCAACGATAAGACATGTTCCTCGGTGTAATAAAATATTGCTTCAGAATTACAAGTATGTGTTAAATATTGAAAGTACGTACCGGTTTTTTTATTTTAATGAGTCAAATGAAAAATAGCTGTAAAAATTATGAACAAAACATATGATAAACAAGAAAAGAAAGTGTACAGTGGAGTTGGACTGTTGTACTTAAATCATTATTTAGAAATAGAGGGAAAAAAATTACTTGAATTATTTACTTAATATAAGAGATGTTACGTAGACTTTTAATGATATTTAAAAAAAAATTATAAAATGTATACAATACTTACGGAGAAAACAAACATTTTGGGCTATATATATATACATAGAAATACTGGCTCGTCGTAATGGCATACGACTTGCAAATGTGATCAGAATAGTAAAGGTACAATAAAAACTCAAAGTCCTTACATACACAATTATAATATGCATGCAAATGCTGGCATTTTTTGTAATGATCTTATCGTCAATTTTCTTGAAAGAACTAACAGGGTAACCAAAACGCAAATCCATTACATGAATATGCCATATAAGGGAATACTGGAATTCTTTATTATTTTGTTGAACTATAAAACGATTCCCAAAACTCCAGTCCGTACAAATGCAAGTGAAAACCGTTATAAACATGGACTGATCGATACAGGTAAATTAAACGATTAAATGCAGACGATAACAGCGTGTTTGTAAACAGAAAACCATGATTCCCCCTATTTACAATAAATGGTTGATCCCCTCATTATCAACACAATATAAATTGACTATACAAGCTCTCACTATTAAGGCGTAAAAAAAAATGTTTGTTTCAGGTAAACAAATATAGGGTAGGTAGGTCGGGATGTTTGTTTTTTTGTTTTTTCTTGTAAATAGTCAACTTGAAGATTCTAAAACTGAATAAATATTCAAAACATATCAGTAATATCCTTAAACAGTGTTTATAAGTGGATACTATAAAACAAAACACTTATTTATCCAAACCCATTGAATTATTGAAAAAGGTAAATAAAACAAAAATCAATCTGACAAACCCAATGAAATGTTCTAGGGTCGGGGCATTTTTTTAGGGTAGGTCGGGTTACCTGAAACACACGCCTAATATAAATATAAGTAAGTAGCATGGTGCTCCAAACAGTTTAAAAGTATTTCTCAATTCAGGAGAAATTATAAGTGTATAATAATTTCTCTTTTCAGGACAAAAAATAAATCAGCTTCAAAAATAATCCAATAATCCAAAATAATTACGTGTGCTTCCAAAATCCTAATTCAGATGTAAACGTCTGTACAAAAGTGACATGATTAATTAGTACTGGATAGTTACTACCTAAACAGTTCAAACATTGTCAACATTAATTAAATAAAATCCATCTTAATTTCCTAAGAGCTTTAAGATGTTATTTCTACCATAAAAAATCCAACTCATAACCCTGGATAAATCTGGCTTTTTATGTATTATTGTCATTGATTGGTTGTGAACATATTTTTCCTGATTGGTTGCTAAGACATACATTGAAAAATTATGCAGTGTTGCAGAAAAGGCCTAAACATAGGTTAAAGTGGAAGCAGTCTACCAATGAGTCATATAGTGTATTATCTCAAACCATAAGTATCATGCTAATTCAGATAGATGAATTGACTTTACTAATAAGCATGTGCACGTGGTTGTAATACCTGAGTGAAAAATACACAGTCACTCAGCACAGAGCCCTAAACATAACAAACACATCTACTTAAGACTATGCCCTTAAGGCCTTAAAGTAATTAAAACAATAATGTTTAAAGGGGCATTTGACGGTATTTCGCATACATATAGACGTACGAGTATGTATTAAAACATGAGAATTTCCTATATTTCTCGCCAATATTTTTCAGTTAGTAGCATGATATTGATGGGATCGTTAACAAAAAGAGAATATATATGTCAAGTGCCCTATTTGTGTAAACATCTCTTCCTGTAGCTAGTCTAAATATATTTTGATTTTTGTCTGGAATATTTCACTTGATGTAAACCCCTAAGTTGTCCGATCAACTTTGCGTGGTCTGGAATTTAAAATGGGTGTCGACAGTACACGGCGGGGTTTTGTTATTGTTTTGTTCAGTGCAGATGGCTGTTGTCGCTTGGTAAAGCAGGACGTATGTCTAAGTCCTAAGAGTATTGTGGGATATGTTTTATCCCAAGAGGATTATAGAACTGCTTTACGTTCGTGTGGTCCCATGGGGACAGTTGTGCAGAAAGCGAGTTCCATGGGATACTGTGCTTAAATTGATGGTGTTGCGCATCTGTGTAGGAATACAAGGGAAACGAGTATTGGGATGGTGAACGTACATTGTAGGGGTCGTAGGTGCGAGAGATTATCATTGGAACGTATAAACGTATAACGTTGGGACAGACAAGTGACTAATACAGGAAATATATGGAAACAACGCAAATCCAATGCTGATATAACAGTACAATGACTTGGTACATAAATACATACATAAATTGAAGAGTGCATCAATGTCTTAAATTTGTAGCTTGCATACGGTTTAACTTATGTTATCCTTGTAGAAACATCTCAGAATTTATTAAACATATTATACTTTGTATTGGTTTAAGAACTTTTATTTTTGCAAATGGTATTGTTGATCTACCGTCGATATGTAATAGTGAAATCTTACAACTGTTTAAAAGGAAACAAATGAAAACATTTTCTTTCCAGGAAATAGATTTCTCTAGACTTTAACATATTGAAACATAAAACATACAATTTAATACACTTGTAAACTCACCCATGTTGTACATAATACATTAAGCATAATACAATTGGATTATACGAGTGTGTACAACAATAAATAAATAAGATATATTATCCAATCAATAGTTTACAATAAACATGTATTTGCTTCAGCTAAAATATTACTTAAGACATTAAGATAATATAAATACCCAACAATAAATTGTACATAATGCAAGATTTAATTGTTGTTTGTTATCAATAAAAATATATCTTGCCCAATCAATATCTAGCAATTAATCCCGTCATTGCTGCAGGACAGGTTAGCTCGTGCCCCGTATTTAACTAGTATTGTTTTCAAATTCGTCCATATTTCCTAAAATATAACAGTATAAAGTGTATTTAACAAAACACAAAGGTTATAAACAAAGTATAGTTTTTAATAGGAAATAATGGCTTCAAATGCATGAAAATGTCTTCTTTATGCAAGTAGATTGACAAAAGAATGAAATAATTAGAATCACGAATTTTTACACATTTCGCTTCTAATACCATGCGTCGCTTGGTGAGAGTAACAAATGCGTGTAGCAAACTTGAGAGAATAAATGAATTAACAGTCGTTTAACGTACATTCAGTTCCTCTAGCTGAGTCTGTGCCATGTCAGCAAGACGATCTGGGTGTTTCTTTAAGGCATTCTGTATTATTTCGAATGACTGGACGTGCAGACTGGCGACTTTGAACTCCGTTTCCATATTCTATGGGTATATATAACTGGTATAATTTTTGTATTTAAACATCTATTATTTCTTAAATACTAGTATGGGTATTTCGTCACTTGGAAAAAGCTTCAAGTTAATCAAACACTTGCGCGATTTTATACGTAAATGTTTAGATAACAAAAAGGTGTGCAACTATATTTGTTTTAAAAAGTGTTTTCGGCTGCAGCTCGATTCTATCAAAGTTATATTTTCTCACCTGGAAAACAGTGTGGGCAATATCAATGTCCTTTACAAGGGTCATTGAGCTGGTTGTCACTTGTTCAATGGATTTTATTGCATTTTCTAGTTGTTCTGAAACAAACAAAAATGGTTTATCACAGTAGCAATGGAGTATTGATCAAATACTCACGAACACATGTTGAACAACTTTATATTACTAATTCTGAGCAGTATTATTAAATGTTCAAGTATCGTTTATATAACCCTGTTTTATGGTTACAGCAATAACTAAAATGGAATCTCAAAAGGTTTCTTTAACATTGGTAGTATTTTCTAGTGTATGATATCCTTCGCACGATTGATACATGTATGTCAACGAAAGCAAAACAAATCTAAACGCCCTAGATTTTTTTTAAATAACTACCAATGAAAAGCTACATATAACTTAATTATTCTGCGGTAAAATTAAATATAATTATTCTATTGGATACATTTTCTTGCGCGACTTACAAGACTGGTTTAATATCTACCAAATGTGTTGCCTGATTTTTGGGGTTAAAATTTACATAATTGTTTACATAAGCAGTTAAAATAGTATTACAAAACATATCCTCAACATACACTCTGGAACTAAGCGTAAGTATGAACATAATATATCATTGTTTGTCAAGAACAGAATATAACGTTCATTCCCAGAATGAAATAACTATTTTGTTAAGCCTTACGGCACGCTCTAGAAATAGCGATTGTACAGTGCTCCCATGTATCCTAGCAAGTGCATTCAATACGCGAAGCATTAAACAGTTACTCTAGACTACCCTTGTCGAAATGCCATTTTTAGAGTCTAAGCTAGTTTTGTTGAAAGTACATTTCGCGTATAAATCATGTATTTACTAAGAAATGTGTTTAATGAAAACTATAAGTTATTTGCAAATTACAAAATAAATATGAAACAACAAAGAAAATACGATGTAAAGGCGAAAGTTTAACTGTTATCGATTGAAACACACCACTGTGAATCTAAGTATTTCCTTGAATACGTTTTTAAAAAGCGGTTAAAAAAAGGTACCGAGCGGACAATCTTTATGGTGGCCAGATATCAGGATTTATCAACAAATGTAGCATAGAGTTTAAGGTAGTACAAATGTAATCATTTAACGCGTTTTTTTTAGATCGGCCGATATCGCCGACTGTCGGAAAGTTTCGTTACCCATTTCGTAATATGCCCGTCTGGTTCCGATTCCTATCGAACACATGATATTTTTAATATAAGTACATTCTTTTATATAATCACATTATTTTATACGTGTTAGTATCATATATATACTTCTGACGAAATGCAAACAGATAACTATTTTGACATAATGAAAAATTGATAGAAATCGAAACCGAAAGTCACATATTTTCGTGGTATAAACAAAAACAACTGTCAAACGCAAATTATAAATACTTGCAAAAAGGGAATGCTTACTGAAAGAAAATCGGAGCCATTTAAATAACCGTCACCAAATCGTACATAATTATGATGAACCAGCTTGAATCCTGATAATAAGGAGATGAAACACATGTAAGTAAAACAAGAAAGTGAAAGAATTGTCTTTTTAATCTGAAATTCTGAATAAATTGATATGTGTGTATAAAGTCAGAACGTAATTCATTAGAGGATAATGTGATGCTTTTCATTTCAATGCTTGAACTACGAAATTGTATTGCTTAAATTTTGGATATATTTGCAACTATAATTGAGTTATGATTTTATTTTCATCCATAGGGTAAATGAATTTTGATGGAAAAATGGAAAACGGGGTTGTCCTGAACATTTTCCCAAAAAAAAATTTTGCATGGAAAGCCACCATCAAAATCTGTAATAAGATCAGTGATATAATACAGATAATGGAAATAATATTTAAAATTAGGTTTGGAATATTGCCCATTACAGTTATACTAACTTAATATCTCCGGTTGAACACATTTCAGATGATTCTAAAAATAGCGCGCATTTACAGCTGGTGTATAGCTGCATCAATTAGCATCCAAAGAAGCATAAGCCGCCGGGATATTTTAATAAATGGGGAATTCATATTTATAAACTTATTGTACAGGTTAAATTGAATTTGAATTGCGGTTACGTTTTATTAAAAATTATTTAGAATTGCACATTTCTATAGCTTCTCCAGTAGATGCTTTTCAATCTATAAAAATATGTTCAAAATGTCTTTGTATTAATCAATAACGTGTAAGAAATCTCGGAATACCTCGAGATGTTATTCATGTTACTTTTACTTCATTTGCGTAGCAAAACACATTATTTGCAATACTTATTATACACAGGAACCATTGATACATCATGTTCGTGCCGAATATAACTTTAAATCGCCATAGTCTAATGCAATTGTATGTTGGTGTTGTCAAAAATAAAGTCATCATTATTTCAAATGCGCTGAATGTTCCCTGAATATTGTTGTTATTCAGAGCACACAGTATAACTGATAACAAAACTCGTCTGATACATAATAATTTTCATTCATTCCCGCAATTATTTTCTTACATTGTTAAATTTGCCTGACAAATTAATATAACAGTTATGTTAACGGAAATTAGTTTGGTTATTTATGTATAACATAAAAACATGGGACGGTATAATCGGTTTATTCACGGTACAAATATTGATAATGATTGAATTATTCTCAAATTAATGTGGGGGTCCGAGAAGTTTTCCTAGGGTGTCCGAAAAATCTGGGGTCCGAGAAGTCTCCTTTTATAGGTGGGGACCAAACAATCTGGGGTCCTCTATTGTATTTTGTTTAGAGTTAAAATTATATATGATATGATAATTTCAATGCCCAATGTCGTTTTTAAAGACATTTGTTGCTTATTATGTAATAACAAAACACCTTGCTTGAAACGGACGTCTTTAATTTCCTGTTCCAGAGAAGTTTTTCTGCCAGCTGCTGCAGTTTTCTTTTCACACAGTTTCGGAGCATCATTCCGTGTGGTTTGTGCACTTGCTGGTAAATCACGTGCACTCCTTCTGCAGCTATCTGCGTCATCAAAATTGGCCCTTGCATAGACGCCTCCTGCTGCCATCAGGCCAAGGCTCATACCGCCTGACATTACGCGTATTAGAATGAGAAAAGATATACAGGTAAGTGTGTAAGTTTTAATAAAGATTTATCTAGTGATACCTCTCGAATCAAGCGCTTTGGTATTCAATCCAAGGTATTCTAATCATCATATCACTTTTATGTCTTTGTTTTGGACATAAATGAATGAGAAAAAATTAACAACATATTTTAAAGAAAAAAATATAAGTAATGAAATGACGTCATTAAATTACGTTTTATTTTTATCATATACTTGAGCAAAGTTTATACAATAGGTTTTTTGTCAATTTGAACAAGGTGAATGGGATAAAACATCATATTTTTGATAGTCAATATATTTTAATTGGTAATTTATAATTAACAAGAAAAGTGTATTCAATGGCGTTTTTATGTCGTCAATGCACATTGGATAGTTTGTGGAGATCTTATGGGTGTCGGCGTGTTGTTTATTTGTCATTTTAAATTTTTTAACAAGGAAAGTTTTTTTTAACATCAAAAATAGAAAACAAATAAAAACTAAACATGACGTCCCAAGTTTCAACAGCATGTCGTCATTAGACTGCGCATTATAGCTTTATCCTACACTGTAAATTTAAAGCAAAATTTATCCAACGTTGTAGTTATGTCGCCAAATTGAATGTGAACTATTAGAATAGGATAAATATATATAGTATATGGAAGTCAACATGTGTTATTGGTCATCAAATTTTAATTCAAACGGTGTACTGCCTACTGCTTCAACACACCCGTACCTGTAAATGGTGCGAGAACCACACCGGCGATTGATGTTACAATGTCCCAGATGCCCTTTTTCTTCTTCCTTTGGACACGATCAATCTCGTCAGCCCTGTTTTCTAGTGTTGCCGCAACTTTGTTCATACTGACAATGTCTGTCTCGTACGTAGCAATTTGCGAATCAGTACCTTGAATTTCTGCCTCAATAGTTTTAAGTTTTTGTAGATCGATTTCTAGTGTAGCTTTGTGTTTTTGTTTGCGTCCTCGGCATGCTTCTATGATTGAGTGAACATCTGTCTGTACTGCAAGAGTTTCATCTCGAACAACCCTCAGTGCCAGTTGCATGCCCTAAACCTCTAAATCTCCTGGTCTCTTCGCTGCTAAAATAAGTTCCTTCTGATCAAAAATGGCACCACCTTCTTTTGTCATGGCGGATTCGAATGCATTCAAACATTCCCTCCCTTTTTTCACCATTCGGTCTTTTGAAGATCTGATATCAGGATCGAAATCGAGCGATGACGACAGTGTATTTAGGCGTGAACGCATCGTAGTAACTTCCTGTGAGACAGTACATGAGCCCATGAAATTTGATTTGACAGGATTCAACTGAAAACCGTCAGTCTCAGAACCAAAACAAACGAAAAACGTTCTTGTTTATTCTGGGTTGCGTACATAAATTGTTTCCGAATTGAACAGATAAATATGTTTTATTTGCTCCTCATCTTTTTGACACTTTAATAAATTTATAAGAAGTGTATCAAACTCTGTGTCACTCACTTCAGCGCGATGTACTACTGAGAGTTGTGCATTGCTTAAAGTTTGATTACTGATGGCAAATATTATATCTGAGTTAACATCAATCGCATCAAATTAGTGCATATATGACCCAAACATACTTTATAAATTCGTTATGCATGTTGCTGATCGATGCTTTGTCTTTATTGCAAAATACAATTTGACTTTAAAAAATCGTCGATTACTCTTCGTCATCAGTGCAAAAGAGAGCGAATATTATATATTACTTACGCTACGAACCACAGTTTCGGAATGATCATTGAATGTCACTCCTTTTATAAGTAGCCCAGTTGTAAAAACATATTGCTTTATTTACAAACTAATTAAAGCAATTTATTTTGAGCTTTAATCAATCTTTAAACACGAATAACTTACCGTAGACATTGTGTGACCTGAAAATGAAAATCGAGAATTATTCAATATATGTACGAGCTTTAAGTTTCAAATGTTATCATCATCTTCGTCATCATTGTTTGCTACGAAGTCCACAGTAATTGATATTAGCAGTGTATGAATGAGGTATATTGTGTCACCTCGAACAATTCACAATACATTTCGAGGAAACGAATGCTATAGCTCGAATTAAGTTTAAGACTGAAAAGTCAATGATATAACAAAACCTTCTTATTGTTAAAATATATAAATTATGCATGTATAAGATGTATTAAGAGTTTGGTTACCATAGCATATACAATAAATGCAATTGCACTTAACAATAAATATAGGTGTACAGCGTAAATAAGTAATACATGTTAGTTAATTAAATATATTAACTGATCAACTCGAAGAAATATTGATGCATTTTCAATAACATCTTTACCTATCAACGCGACAATGATCCAGACTTGATAATTCCTGGAAGAAAAATACATAAATATAATAAAAATACAGCATACTCCTCCTTCAAATACAATGAAAATGAAAGTACGGCTAAACAAATATGATCGGAATTCCGTGATTCGAGCGCATCAACATTATAGCAAGAATAAATAAGATTTCTGCGTTTTGTTTCCTTTCATATTGTTTTTATTTTCATATATTTTGCCAGGGGCGCAGCTTGGTTTAAACAAATGTGTAGGCTGAAATCTACGGGGGGGGGGGGGGCGGGGGGAGGGGGGAAGGGTGTCTGGGGGCATGCCCACCCATAAAAATTTTTGGTTCTAGAGTGTCTGAGGTGCATTTTGGCATATATTTATAAGAAATATATATGTTTCTTAGACCATTAATATCATTACTTAGATTAATATATCAAGAAATTGACTGCAATTGAACATTGATGTTAATTTTTCATAAATACACTATTTGATTGCTATTATCACTATAACCCGCACGGTAGAAACCGGAGTACCTACCGTGCAATTTATTATTGATGGTTTATTTGTTTTCTGCATTCACATTAATTGTTGAGATATCAAATATATACACTTGGTTTTGCTCAATCCTACTAATCATACAAGACACTTTTGAGGTATAGAAATGTTATTACCATCGAGTACCACCTGTGTGGTAAAGGACCGCCTGCATTTCAGTAAAATACCTTTAAAACATTTTTAAACATTTTTGTTTTTTCAACATTTTTTTATTTTTTTTTATTTCTTCGACTATCTAGGGAAAGTGTAGGCCACGGCCTACACGGCCCTGTTTGCCGATACTTTAAGGAACAGTACAAAGAAATAATAAGAAATGATGGTCTCCGAATTAGATTTTGTCATAAAAAATGCATGTAAATGAACTACCTGTAAATGCATTTCTCGAAATATTTTTTTTATGTTTTATTCTTTTAGTAACATCAGTTGATAATAACTGTGTACACAATAGTAAGAGATTCAAGATTCAAGATTCAACATATTTATTTCGTTACTTAAACATATACATGTTTTTCGTAACATGATCCAATGAATAATAATAATAGTCACATGACACCTTATAACATATGTACATATATACACAGTTTATAATACTAATATGTATATAAAACAAATAAAATTTATTATTTCTAGTTCGCATAGCAAAAAAAACAAAATCCAGAGAAAGTTACGACAAGTGTGTTTTAATAAAGTACTTGCCCAGAGGAGGGACTTGTAGATTTCATACGAAAACATAAGACAAAAATACGAGACAGCTTAATCAATGTATGTACAATATGTACACTAATATATGCTACTGTCGAGAACACAAATTATTGCAACTATTGTACAGTATTAATCATACCGTTTCGTCTGTTAAAAGCATGGTATGTATATTTACACAAATTCAATACTGTTTTATAATTTTTTGATTTAAATAGGCTAATAAATTTGACCACACTAGGTTTAGTATAGTAATATTTACTTAAATATGTCTTCCGAATGTCACTATACTGGGGCCAAATGCATATAAAATGATATTCGTCTTCCAAATCAATTTTATTGCAAAAAGTGCAATATCTGTTACAATGTTCGAATCTGTTATTGCCGTGTCGGCCTGTTTCTATTTTTAATTGGTGAGATGACACTCTCAGTTTAGATAATGCAATACGATATCTTAAAGGTATTTTATCAAGATAATATTCAAAGTCAAAATCAATTTTAAACAGCTTATAAGTGCACAAACTTCGACTGTTATTAACAGCAGTATACCACGACTGTTTAAATTGATCTAGCAGTCTTTGTTTAAAATCTAGATGGAAACAATTCGTATTAACTAGATAGGGGGTAACCCAAACATATGAGAAACCACTACTATCTAAAAGAGATTTAACATTGGTTAACCAGTTAGATTTACCTTTAATGCAATCATCTAACAATGCTTGGTATAACTTCTTAATAATAATATTGTCGCTATTTAATATCTTTAACCAATATTTTTAATAATGCGTGTGTGTCTAGTGATATACAGTGGATATCGGCCAAGTTCTCCGTAAACAGCAATTGAACATGTAGATTGTTTTACTTTAAGAAGGTTTTTACAAAATTTTAAATGAATTCTCTCTACTTTTGCAGATTTGCCAAAACCCCATACTTCACAACCGTAGCTCAATACTGATCCTACAAATGCGTCAAATAATTGACATATGGTACTAGGTTTTAGAAGGGCTGTTTTGATATTGTTCGTAAGGGTATCTAGAGCCTTTAGTCCTTTGCCAGAAATGCTTTCACAATTAAGTATGTAGCTACCTGTATAGTTAAAAACAGTTCCTAAATAGTTGAAATTGGCTACAGTTTCTAATGGGATGTTATTGTAAAACCACTTTTCATCAAGCTTTAAAGGACCCCGTTTTCTGAACACTACAACTTTACTTTTGTCCGGGTTTACTTCAAGACCCCACGTATGACAGTAATTTTGTAAAAGATTTAGACTATGTTGGAGATCTGTTGGGGTTTTCCCAAGGATAACCATATCATCTGCAAACAGCATTAAAATAAATGTAAGATCATCTATGGATATGCCACTATTAACATCGTCGCAAAGGAATAATTCTAGGTCTTCTAAAAAAAGAGAAAACAATATTGGGGACATGACATCGCCTTGTTTTAAACCTATAGAGCATTCAAAGAATTCTGAATACGATTTATATCCTTTTATGCATGCGCGCACTTTCGAGTACATATCCCGTATTACCCGTAATGTTTTACCTCTCATTCCAAGTTTAAATAATTTATACCATAACCCATTCCTATATATACTATCGAATGCCTTTTTAAAATCAATGAACGCACATGCTAGTCTCCCATTTTCATTTAATATTTTACTAATTATTGCATTTAACACGAATATAGCATCTACTGTGGAACTCCCTTTTTTAAAACCAAATTGTGCATCACTTACTATATTATTATCTGCAGCCCATTTTGAGACACGTTTATTAATGATACCAGTGAATATTTTGGAAAAGCAACTATTCAACGTAATGCCTCTGTAATTGTTAACATCCATGGGGCCATTTTTCTTAAAAATAGGTACAATAAGTCCATTCATCCATGAGTCTGGATAAATGCCCGAATTAAGGATACCGTTAAAAATATCGACTAAATGCGAAGCTAAAATATCACATGATTCAATAAAGTATTCATTTAAGAGTTGATCCGCTGCAAATGATTTATTCCTTTTCAGGTTATGTATAACGGATTCTACTTCTAGGATTGTAACTGGTACATCCACTTCATCAAAAATACAATCATCGTCATTGTTATTATTATTATTAGTAGTAGTAGTAGTAGTAGTAGTAGTATTTGCCTTATTATTAGTATTATTAGTATTGGTATTATTAGTATTGCTACAGAAATGTTCTGCGTCTTCATTAAAAACATTTGGAAAGTTTTGCCTTAAATTTGAAAAATATTCAAAAAAGTCTTCATTGCTTATATTATTATTACAATTATTTTTATTCTTTCTAAAATGTTTCCAAAAATCTTTAGGTTTGGAATGTCGTAAGCTTTCAATGTTTTTCATCTTATTAACATCACATTTCCGCTTTTTTCGTTTCACTAATTTTTTATAACGCCCCTTACATTCAATCATATCTTTTCTATTAATATCACTTTTATTAAAATTATATCTATTTAAAGCTGTGATATATGTTTGTTTAGCTTCAAAGCATTCTACGTCGAACCATTCAGATTTTTTGGAAACACTTTTACAATTATATACACTATAATGAACTGTCTTTATCTTACAAAGAAGAGGATCAGCAACATCGCGGATCTCTTTGGTAAAATTGTTTATACAGCTGTTAACAGAATCTCTATCAACAAAATCTGTGCCTAGTGTTAAAGAATTAAATAAAGGCAATTTTGAGATTATACCACGCCTAAATTCATTTCTCAGACTTTCATCCCATTTAATACTAGTTCGTGTATAATTATTTTCATTACTATAATACACGTTGTCACAATTAATTTGAAAAGAGAGCGATGCATGATCCGACCATTCATTAAAAGAGTTTACACAAAAATTGCTCAATTTACCAAAGTCACGTTCACTCAACAATAGATAATCAATAACACTCGATCCCGATGCACACACGCAAGTAAAATTTCCAATATTATAATCGTTTCCAAGCCTTCCATTAGCAATTCTAACGCATTTTGACTTACATAAGTCTAGCAATTTAACTCCGAAATTATTATGGATTTTGTCCATTGAAACTCGACTGATTGGCCTGTCAGGTGAATATTCATCGTTATCAAATTCTGTCATTGGTTTGTCACAAATAATATAATCTGTTTTATCCCCGCTTCCGACCCTGGCATTAAAATCACCCGTTAAAAATACATTTCCTCGAGTTTCAAATAAACAAATATCACTTTGTAGACGGTCAAACAAATCGTCGTTAATAAAATTATCCATAGTCATTACAAACAAAAGACACTTCAACTTTTTATAGAAATAGAGAATATTGGGTGTGTGTTGGATAAATATGAAGTTAATCGTGCGATGCTTAGAAGCAGATGGGCGCGAGGCTCGCCGAGCGCTCAAATGTTTCGTGCCGAGCATGATAAACTTCATCTTTATTCAGCACTTACCTAATATTCTATTTATCCTATTATGCTACGCTCATAAAACATGTAAACGGCGTGAAAATATGTCCAAAAAATTAACGTTGGTTTCCAAATTTTAACATGGGTTTTTTTATTTACTACAATCGTCTTCAGTAGGACTGACGTCACACTGAAATACATAGCGTTCTAGAAACAATAACAATCGAATAAACGTGCGCTAAAAATAGCAATAGGATAAAGCCAAAGTTGTTGTTCGATCGATTCGGCTGTAGTAATAGGATAAATTACATATATATATAGCTATGCGAGTTTAGTATTCAGAATGCGTTGTCGAATTTCGTTTTCAAAGTGTTAACACACTTTACAAAATCGTGTCACAACACACACGACTATTATTACAACGAATCATACTAAATATGTTTTATTTCCTAAGTAACAACAGTTGATAATAACAGTGTACACAATAGTTATTAGTTATTATCAGTCAAGACAGTACTTATTTTGAAGAGTTTAAGAACCTCAATTGATGCTCGAAGTCATGTTAAAAAAACACTACCGGATTCGTCTTTAAGCAAAAGATATCTTCATATGACTAATTAAACATGAAAAACAAAAATGTGTTAAAACTTGCGTCTGCCCGACAATAGTTATGTCACATGTTGTTCGAAATGGGTTTAATTATAAAAACTAACTTTACGTATGATTGTCATTTAGATTTTAATGACTCGTTTCATTCATTGTTTTAAGCTTAGGTTTTGTATGGTACATACACTACATGCGCAGTTTTCTATATGCAAAGAACAAAATTCACCGTTGTTTAACTACCAATAAACAACCTGAAAAGTAGAAAATGTCGTCAAGTCATGTTCGAATTGAAATAATTATCGCATCATCGTTTATCGGCTAATAAAAAACGATGTGTCGTTCTGAGGCGGTATATTAAACCCCTCTTGGTTTAATTCATACGCATCAGAACTCCAAATCGTTGATTATTAGCCCATAAACAACTCTTACTCGAGTAACTTAAGTCAACAAAAACATTAAAGAAAATATGCTTGTAGATTATAACGCAAAACAACAGAGTTATTTTTCTTTGTTAAATCGGAACATAGAGAATACTTGGTTATTAACATTAGTTTATTTAGCGCGTTAGAAACCCTGAACCATGGGCCTTGGTGAGTAGTTCACGTTTTTGTACCGAGCAAATAAACTGATAAGTATTAACACTTACCTAGTAATGCCAATTATCCCGTAACTGTATGTTTATATTGATAATAAACGAAATAACAATGACTAAATAACACGAATAACAAGGCGTCACGAAAATCAACAATGTAACGTCATTTACATGTGCGTGTTTGACTCATCCAACAGTGTGGAAATACAGCTATGTAAGTTTATCCCACGGGGTGTTATTCCGTCATTGTCGGCGTGATGATGGGATAAGCAGAGAATACTAGGTTAGCGTTGAATAACGATAAGTTTATCGAGTGAGTCTTAGAAAGCCTGAACCACGAACCATTGCGAGTTTTTCACTTTTTCGCGCATTTCAGTTTCCGGGTGTTTGTGCCTTTTTAGTTTCCGGTCGAGACTACTTATGATCGCAGGGATACTTGACGACTCATATTCACTGCCATCTTGCCGTTGTAGGGAAAAGATTAATGTGGCAATCTGCTCAACCAAGAGATTGACATCCAAGTGAAGCATTTCCTTGGTCTCGCCCTTAGACACCAGAAACACCTAAATTTTTATATTGTCAGTTAATGTTTGGCAGTGGTTTAATTTTCCTCATTGTTGATTTATTTAGAATTGGCTCGGCCGGACATAGTGCGACATTCTGGGGTGGTATTCACAAAGCATCTTAAGTTAAATGTTATCCTTATCCTTAAATCATCAATTTTCCTTATCTGTCTAATCCCATATTAAACACACTTCAGCACAAAATAACATGTTGAAGTTGCATTTTTATTTAAATATGTTTTGACAAATATTAACATAATGCCAATGTGTTAATTAATGTAACACATACGTTGAATCCAAAATTGCCACTTAAGTTAAAATATTTAAGAAATTACTTAGATGCTTTGTGTATACCACCCCTGCACTGTTAAAAGATAAGTGCTAGTATGTTCAGCAAATTTTTATGGGGCGGTGTAACCGTGAGTAGTGACAGAATTAAAATAGAAAACATACAAGTTACATCTTTACTAACACTTCAAATTCATTACAACTTTGGTCTATTTTGGGGAGAATAAATATAAACAAAACATAGTCCTTTAATAATACATTATAAGTCGCTCAGATAAATGCTAGATGTGCATGCAAAAACCTGGCATTGACAGGAATTGTTGTTTTTTTACATGAGTACATTGCCATATGAGAATACCTAACACAAACGAGACGTCGATACTTGTCAAGCTTGGTTCGTTTCACCTTTTACCATAAACCCATAAACCTCGCTGATACGTTCGTGTGTGACATCTTGCCTTTTGAGTGTTACATTAGTTGAATAATCAATTAATCATTTTGTCAAATCAATAAATTAGATTTGCATGCAGTCTGCAGTGATAAGAATAACTGTGTATAGTAAAAACAAGTTCACCTAATAAATATACAAATAGATACTTACATTTTGGTGAATTACTTGACAAACTGACTCCTTACAATCTTAAACCGTCATTTTCACCGTTTGTTAGAATGGTCTGTCTCTGTCAAATATATACTCATGAAATCAATAGCAACGCGTCCTTTAATTTAAATTCAACAGCTAATTTTTCCAAAAAGTCATATTTAAATTTCCAATACTCATTCCTATATTTAGATCATTGAGCCGAGGTAGTCAAACAATAAAGACATTATTTATGGGTGTACATGTTTTGCACAGTATTGCATAATGCTATTATGTGTCAGGCCAATACTATTTAAACTAGATAAAACATGAATACAGTGTGTGTTGAATCTAAATATACTATCGATTTATACGTTTGCTTTCAAATACCGAAATGATAATGGAGAGCTTCTATGGAGTTTGTATGCATGTGCATAATATTTAATTCAACGTTATGGATTTTTGTCCGCATTAATTTCAAAAACAATTATATTTAAACCCAGGCTGTCAAGAAAGTCGGTCATATTTAATATTAGTAGATCAACGTTTTTGAACAGCTTATATCGTTATTGTCAAGTCAAGTCAATACATTTATTCACTCAAGTTCATGTAAAACATAAACAAATTGATGTATTACAAAGATACTTACAACAAGAGGCTCTCTATAAATTTATCATACATACAGGTTTTGCATATTTAATAAAAAGCAGTGCAGTATTCAAACGCTGAACTTTTCAAAATATTTGATGCCATTTCGTAGGTACCCTAACAGTTATAAGACTGATTTAAGTGTACGATCGTATTTGCTTTTATGAGTAGACATATAAAACATTTTCAAGAGACACGCCGCTATAACTGAAACTATTGTGTGTTGATGACCGCGAATGAAACTACACACGATCTTACTATATTATATAAAAATGTCCTCATTCCACTTTGATAAAAATGTATACTATACATAGATTCAGTATCATACCATAATTCTTCATGGCGAGCCTCGACTGGCGCGTACTACCCAAACAGCAAGATCGCGTCATGTGCGGGTCTATGACGTGTCGTTATGTGACAATTAATCCTATAGTGTTCATAAAAACGCCACAAGTTTAATTTCTTTATTTTGAAATTTCTATTTTGACTGCTGGTGCAACTGTATATTGTACGCATGTACATGTACATGTATATTTAAAATTTGCATGTTGCCAATGTCGATATTAAAAAAGTAATCAAATCACAGAGTTCCAAAAGCAAATATTACCATTTCAATCGACTGACCCGCAGTGAAACGATTGACTTCCAGTGGTGTATGTATCTTGATGGTGCGTTAATTTTGAAACTTTAGGTGTTGTTCTCATGTTATCACCAGTTCCCAACTAATGCAATTGCTCGTTTAATTTTGGAGAAAATATATTGTGCAGAAAGATATCCATGAATTCAACTATCAATAATTATGTTTGCATAATGCTTTTGAACTGTGGTGTATCTGTTCAAAGTTAATTGTTAATTATATGACATACTTAATTCACGACTACTGTAGCTTAATAATAATAAGTCGATACCAGACAAAAAACAAAGTTATGAATGCCAATAGAATATTGCTGCAGCTGTACAGCTATTAAACATTCAATTTAATGCAAATCGGTTGCAGCCATAACATTTATTTAATTATGTTTAAAAATTCAGACTATCTTTTCTATTCAAAGTTATTTACCAGAGTGTTTATATCAACACTCTATATAAATACACATTTTGAATTTCACATACCGTATATGTAGGCAAGCAGACCTTTACACAAATGTATTTTATTCTAGACAGCGAGAAAGTAAACACAGATATCATGAAATGCATTGTTATAATATTCAAACTGTATAAATAAAGGAAAACAAAATATTACCTAAATAAAATGTCTAGTATAATACTATGTCATCATTGCGTTTCTACTTATTACTAGGCAGCACAAACACAAAATATCAGGAGCATGTGAACAGTATCATTAATACAAACATACCATCGGAAGTATGCAGCTTTGCATATGATAAATACGTGAACACCAAAACGATTTGTACGTGTTAGAAAGGAAAGCAGTGGACACCAATTTTAAGCACACATTTCACCAAAGTTATAAATAATAATAATTGCAAACAATAACACTAAATACATTTAATATAAATACAACATAAAACATTACACATAATTCGAATTCAAATTTGACTTTGACCTTCAAGCATCCAATAAAAAAAATAGAGCCATCGTCTTATTAATATACTTTTTAGCAATTAACGCCGTCTCTGTCTTAGGTCAAGGTAGCTCGCCCCCCATTTGTAACCAGCAAAATTTCCATGTTCGTCCATTTTTCCTGAAACAAAATAATATATATACAGTATGTTTAGAGAAATACAAGAACATCGACAAAGTATGGTTGAAAATATTGTATGTGTCCAGATTTCATTAATCGGTGTAGGTGACGTGTTGCCAGCATATTATAATGAAAATCAGAGCTTGAAATGAAAATGATTTTTTATTAATTGATATGGATATGGACAAATTAGAATCAAGCATTTGCCTAAACATATCATTTTTAATCCTAATATTTATATGAAACAACATGCACAGCTCAATCAGAGTTACTGCACGTAGTACATGGGCGGTTTTAGAGAAGTACGGAAGCGGCGTACGACCCCCGTCAAATTGCCTAAATTCGATTTTAAACCTCTATTATAATCAAATCTTTTATCTGCGCCTGTAGAAAACTTATGAAAATTACACGAAATATTAACAAATAGTCCATTACTTTCATTTCCACCAGCTTAGCCTGTGCCTTGTCAGCGAGTTGATCTGGGTGTTTCTTTAAAGCATTCTGTATTATCTCGAAGGAATCGGCGTGAAGACTGACCTCTTTGAACGTCACGTCCATAGTCTATGGACATATGAAAGGTAGGTTATCATTTATTTAATTTTATTTATATTGTTGACATCTGTTATTTCATATAAATTTGAGTTCGTCATCAGTTTCGAATAAAGCATTATCTAAATCTGCATAGTTGTGTACGAATATATTTTCTTTGATCAATAGTTTGTTTTACAAACAAATATATATTTTGTTTCCCGCTTTAGACTAATAATGTACCCGCAGACGGTACACCTACAAAGACACCTGTTAACATACCCTACAATCAAATGCTTTACATTGATCCTTTCTAAAGCGAGCGTTTGTCAAAAAAAGTGTCAATCAGAACGGAACTTCTCTATTCGAGTTTTCTAAGATGGCTGGTTTAAAATTGTTAAATGGAAGAGTAGGTCTAGATAGTCAAATACCAAATTCCACTAGTGTAGCTAGTGTATAGTGCTACCATTGTGTATTCACCGATCAAAAATTATTTGTGTACGTTCACTCATGGTATTCTGTGTAACGCCTTTCTTAGTAGTCACTAGAGCATCCTTGCCTTTCAACTGTCATCCACTTCAGGTCAGAACAATTATTAGCGCACACGCTTCAACTATCCATTCAGCCGTGGAGTGGAAAGGCCATTTCTATAACTCCATCGATACAGCAATACCCAAGGTTTCCAACAAGCCTGTTTACATACTCGGAAAATTCAACGCAAGATTTGGCTACCTGCCATGACTTCTTCGGAAGGTGGCCAATGAAATAGAACGTTTGCTAGAAATACAATTCTCGAAATAAAACTGAGTATAATGAGCGGGTAATTATTCACCAGTGACAGTTCAATATAATCTGACAATATAGTAGTGTGATGAACACGTAGGGCCTGTAAACAGGATTCTTTCTCAGTGACGTAGGAGTAGTTCCATATTCCCTTATTTAGCCTAGCAATAATTACAAATGCGTTGACAATTCTGCCGTTTATTTCAACATAAAACATAATCGAGATGTCGAGCATTTCCACTATTGGCGTTGGAGATGCTTCCACTACTTGCACTTTTTACTTGTACACAGCTGCTTGCAATGTACCTATAGTCACGGATGTCAATGACTTCTTTTTCCAGTGTGGGTTTGCCCAACTCCTCCATGGTAACCAATTCTGGTATGACACCAAGGGCGGTATGCTTGATGAAATTCTGGGACGCAGCCTAGTTGTTGATGCACGAACGTTGCTTGTTTTAGGGATTTTCATTTTCGTTTGCGCTATTCTCACCATTCAAGCCACGATTGAGAGAGTCGTATCACAGACAACACTATGATAGCCGCCGGGAAACATCTTATTTTCTTGTTTCGTGCGCTTAAATTGTAATGATGGTGTCTACTTGATGCTAGTGTAAGTGGTTGAGGATGTCGCCATGACATAATGAGAAATTGTCTTGCATTTGATGGCTTTGGTGACAAACGTGATGATTTCAATTTCGATATTATTAATTTCCCTTTTTTAGGTGGTAATATTCCTAAGATTCTTTCGTAGGGATTTTATATTTTGCTAGAGATGTGCTTTCACCATGGCTTATGAGTAATCCAATACAAGAATAATGCAACTGTAGAGACATCATCTGGAGAGAAACTCTTATAAAGTTTTTGCGTAGTTCATAAAATAAAAATCTTTCTTTTAATAATTTCTTACTTAAAGAAAGGTTACATTTGTTGAAATCATTTACCTTTAATCAGGTTCTCGCATAAAAAAACTAACTTGAAAATATAAGAAATCAATTATAGAAATGAATTATAGACTATATTTGGATCATATATGTGTACAGCATGAAAGGATTTTCAAAAAACTAGGCAAACGTGATCAACATTAGAAGACAGCGTGTCGTGCACAAGAACCATAGCCCTAGGTACTAGGTCAAGGTCACAATTCAAGGTCAAAGGTCACATATATGCTAAGAACCGAATCATAGACTTCGTCCTGAGCATAATTTTGTCCAGTATGAAAGAATTTTCAAAAAAATTGGCAGAAGTGATAAGCATCAAGAGACGGTATGTTGTATGCAAGAATCACATCCATAGGACCTAGGTCAAGGTCAAAATTCAAGGTCAAATATATTTGTCTAGAACATACTTTGTTCAGTCGTCCATGGGGCGATTTTCAAATAAATTGGCATAAATGATCACCATCCTGATGTGGATGTCACGCGCAAGCACCAGGTCCCTTGGTCAATGTAATATGTAAAGGTCAAAGGTCAAATATTTGCCCTGAATGGAATATTGTCATGCACAGAGGAATTTTCACATTCGCGTAAATGATCGCCATCATGAGATGATCAAGTGAAGCATACCACAAACATACCAATAATTACTTAAATTAATTAATTACCCGACTTGGCTATGTTTTTGTCTTCATTTTATTGATTGTAGATTTAAGACTATAGATAGGATATTTTTTATACCTGAACTTACCTCACAGCGAGAGGATACGCAGATGAACTAGGATGCACACAAAATTGACTCTAACTTATTAGTTTTTTAATTGTTTCTCTTTAGCCATTGAATATTTTCTCCCGACGGTCACAGTTAAACAAAATGCAAATATTAAACAAAAATATAGCTTAGTTTGTATTGGGAAATTTCAATAATTAACAAATAAACTAAACGGAAAAGAACGACTTTTTAACGAAGATATAAATAACCGTGTTAAATAACCATGTTATTATTCAACAGTGACAGTTCAGTACAATCGACTAATATAATAGCGAGGCTTAATTTCAAATGTATCTTCCATGTAAAAATCCACTGGCAAAGACTCCTAACACAGAGGTCCTAATACGCACTAGCACGATTACCATTCATGTCATTCTCATTGTGATGCTCATGCTAAGAATTGCTTGAACATGCCAGGAGCATCGATCATGAATGTATTCCCGAATTTATAATGTGCACAGAGTATTCATCCCTTGTCTGCAATTGCTGGAAGTCTGCATGAAATGTAGTGCAGATAACTGCCCTGTCGGACACTTTGCTCTCCAACATGGTGTTCAGAAAGCCTAGGAGGGCAGAAATACCGAAGGGGAGGAAAATAAAATCATAAAGAAAATAAGAACAACCAAATGTTGCTTCCATTGTTCTCAGTATTGCGCTAAAGTGCCTAAGAAACAAGTGTATATAGCATCTGGCTGAGTTCGACAATACAATTTATGTTAGATGTTTAAGTTGCAGGGGAATGTATAATAACGCATTAACACAAATGTGCCTGTAAATGGTGCAAGAGCTACGCCGGCGAAAGCTGTCACAATGCCTAGTAACCTGTCATCTTCATGGTCGCTTCGGCACGGTCAATAGCCCACGCCCTGTTTTCCAGAGTCGCCGCGTCGTTGTTCATATTGGCAATGTCCGACTCATGCGCAGCAATCTGCGAATCAATGCCTTTAATTTCTGCAAAAATTGTTTGAAGTTTTTATTGGTCGCTCTCTATCGTAGTGTCGTGATTTCGTTTCCGTGTTCGGCATAATTCAATGTTTAAGTGAACATCTGTCTGCAATGCATGTGATGCATCGCGAACATTCCTCATTTTCTTAGTAATGCTGTCCAAAGCTGCTTGCATGTCCCGAACTTTTATATTTCCGGGACTCTCCGCTGCAACAATAAGTTCCTTCTGAACAAGAATGGCGCCTCCTTCTTTCGTCATGGCGGACTCGTATTTATTCATGCAGTCTCGTTCTTTTGATACCATCTGGTCAAATGAAGATCGGATATCGGTCTCGAGGTTCAGCGATGACGACAATGAGGTCAAACTTAAACGCATCGTAATTAGTTCCTGTGAGACAGTACATGGACGCATTAAACTCAAGTTGACTCAATTCAATCAAATAACAGAAAACCATCAGGAAGAGATGGCACCAACTTAAAAAAACGACTTTAGACCTTGCCTTTTCTCGGGTACTTAAATGAAATGTTTCGTACTACAACTAATATATACGTGTTTTACACAACAAAATAATTTTATATTGTATAATATATATAACTATATATTTATTTATATTGTATTATATAATACATATTTAATGTTTTCCTTATACGCTTAACTATCTTATACTACCAAATCAAATCATATAATCGCAATAATATTCATGACAATGATCTACATCGCTGTAATTCATATCTTCGGTATTCATCAATTTTAAAGTTTCATATATGACTTTTATATGGATTATTTCTAAACAGGTGTATACGAATTGCAAAATGACAAACGAATTAAAATCAGAAAGAAACACATAAACAACACACTAAAATATCGATTTAATACGCTGAAACGTTTCATCATTTATATCATTTTTATGTTGTAAGATCGTAAAGACCGACTTGAAATGACGTGTTTACAAATTTTACAGTGATATGAATATATGTCTCCTTATCTTTTTGACAGAACTATACTAAACGTGCATTCGGATTTATCAAAACATTTGTCAAGCATTTCTACTTACCGTAGACATCGAATGACCTGTAACGGCAAAATTGATATTTATAAAGTCTAAGTATGAAAGCATGTTTCAGATTTTAACTGTTATCATTATCATCGTTATCCCAGTTTGCTATGCCATCAATAGTAATTACTTATTAGCTATCCCTGTGACGTTTAAGTGAGGTGTGCTGAATCGGCTTCAGTTGCATAGTCCGAAAACTACACTTCGAAACATCAAAACAAGACGTAGAAGTGAATATTATTAGCAAGAGGTCCGTAAGTCCTGAGGTCGCTCACCTGGGGTAGTATTTTTCTGAAACATTCTTAGAATTTCTGCTAAAGAATCGTCTATATCTTAATATTTAGCTTAAATGAATTTTCTTAGTTTTTATCTAAGACATTTCTTAGAGAAATTCGTTTAAGAAAATAACATAAGAAAACATTCTATATATAGGGTTAGCGAGTTGAAAATGAAAACAAAGGCATTGGGTCTAATAAATGAATTTTCAAGATATGACTTTTAAAATGGCAATTGGGTCTAATAAGTTTATAAATTTACTAATATATTGTCATTATTCTCTTTAAATATAACAATATAAGGCTGTTCTTAGTTTTTCTCTGATTACCAAGTATCTTAGAAATAATATAAGAATAACGGGTTTTGTCTTCAAATGTTAGAAAGCTTTGCACCAGTATTAAAAGTTTCGATTTTTCTTAGACGAAAATTAAATACTGTTTTTGGCATTCTTACTTAAAAACCCGCAAACATGTTACATCAATTGGTGAACATACACTTGCATGTGATTACAAATAATGTGTATATATTATTGTGTAAACTTTCATCAATATGTTTCTCTGTGGTCTCTAAAGTCGACAATATATTGTAAATAAATAAACTCTAGTAATATCGAGTTTATCTGGTAATCTGTACATTAAGTCTCATTCAATGGTTTTATTGTAATATTTTTCATATTTTAAATATCAATATTATTATGTTTGTGTTGTATTTGTTTACTAATTAAATGATATATCACCATATCACCCTTTTTTAAACAAGTATTTTATATTCTTTCGTGAATTTGCAATACAGACCTTGTTTCTTTTGTTGTTTTTTTACCACACATGACCCAGTTTCGAACTCTACAGTTGTACCGAGTTATCATAAGACCAAATATTCTGAGCACGTTTCATGTTGATTGGGAAAAAATGTGGCCTCCAGAGTGTTCACAATCTCCTTCAATTTGACCTAGTGACCAAGTTTTTGACACCACATGACCCAGATTCGAAATTATCTGAGATATCATGGTGAAATTTAGTAGAGTGTCACACAAGGACCATTTTTGTGATTCAAGTTTAAAACCCAGCATGCCGTTTCTAACAACAAGATTTTCAAAGTTTCTATAAAGCCATATAAAGAAAACTGACCCGCTCCCTGGCGGCCATGTGTTCTTAACGAATCAAAACGATTTGAAGGAATTAGGTAAATGGTTACCCAAGGAACATTTGTATGAAGTTATTTCGAAATCTATGTGGCTATGTTTTTCAACGGAGCGGAACCATTTTCGAATTCGACAGAGATATCATAAGAACAAATGTTCTGAACTAGTTGATTGGGCAAATTATTTGGCCTCTAGAGTGTAAACAAGCTTTTTCTTCAATTTGAATTAGTTACCTAGTTTTGGCACCACATGACCCAATTTAAAACTGTTCCGAGATATCATGAGAACAAATGCACTGGGCAAGTTCCATGAAGGCTGTGGTCCATAGAGTGTTAACAAGGCAAATGTTGAGGATGAATGACGCACTACGCACGACGAACAAAAAGGCGATCACAAACACGTTGTGCTCACGTCAGCTAAAAAGGGCAAAGACTGTCGATGGAGTATCACAAAATTCACATTCAAGATGCATCAATATTTCGGTTACCATTCCATATACTATATGCAATTGAATTAAGCAATGAATATATTAATTCAGCGTAAATAACTGAGAAAAAACAAGAGCAGTCAGAGGACATTGCTCTTCACTATTAGAAATATTTAAGTTGGTGCTTTTTTAAGTTCGCGGGTGAAAAAAGAAACAATCTCAATACAAATAACTAGAAACATAGACTTGTTATTTAATGAAGGTAGTACAATTAGAAATACAACACAATGATCCACTAGCAAAATGTGCCTTAATGCAGTTTTGAAGTTTAAGGAATTTTGAATAAAGAATTAAAAGTTTTGAAGTTAAAGGAAATTCGAACAAAGATTTTATTCTGAAAATCTAATTTGAAATGGGCCAATAATAAATCTGACATTGAAAGCCAAACACAAAACTTAGGTATGGGGATTTTTGCATGTGATGTTCAAGTTTGCTGCAGTGTTATATTCCAAGTTGCAAGAGGTTACCTTATGTAATTTTGAAGTTGTAGGACATTTGGACCCAAACTTTCCGGGGCTAGTAGGAAAGCTCAATTGACCAGTTGCAAAATCATAGATCGCTCCGCCTTTATGTTTGTCTACGGTTGTTTGTTCAAGGATTTGAAGTAAATTGATGGGATTATGCAACCATGTGCTATTATTTACCACTGGAATAATCAACCCTTAATTGGTCAACTCAGTCCTTGATTGACAAGTCGCAACTGGTCGTCGAGCTTAAAACGTAATTAATTAATGCTTATAAATGCACAGCTCGAAGAAATATAGAAAAAAAAACATAAATAACTATTATAACTTTACTTATAAAGGCGAAAATGATCCAGACTTGATAATTCCTGGAAAAACATACATCAATGTTGTAAGCAAAAACAATATAATTCTGTTTCATGTACAGCGAAACTAAAAGTGCCGTTAAATATAACGATGATAGGAATTCCGTATTTCTGTCTACCGACCATATACCAAGAATAGAATTATAAACTGTAAATTTACTACTTTTTACTAGTTATTAAAAGGAACTGTATTGCGTTCAAGAACACGTGATGCTACTTTACAAAATTTGTATCATGTTTTCGTTAAAAATGGATTTACGAAGACAATGTCAAGAATATGCATATGTATTCATGTATAATGATCTGTGTCACGATATTTGCACTGTTCGTCACCTTTAGACATAATGTTATGCCAATCAGCAGTAAGTAAATTGGTTATGTATTAGAATAAATGAATCCTCTATGAACTGGTTAATTTTCAAACAATTTATGCACACGAGTTTACGGAGACAATGTGTTTCAGTGATGTCCCGGTTCATTATTCATTTTCTGCGTGTGTAATTTTTGTTAAAAAAAATGGCATAAAACATAAGTTGTCTAAACCTGCAACCTCCAGATCAAATGGCGGCCTCTTTTCCATGACCGTATCTGGTTAACTTAAGTCGTGATATATTTTGGAGCTTATCTGTTGTAAATTATTACGCAAATTCAACACTGTTTTCTTTTTCTTTATTTAACTGTGATGATGGATTTTACGCCGTCTATTGTATTGTGTGCACTGAATGTTAATTTCGCAATGTTTCATTAATGGAGTACAACAGTTCGATTTGAGGCAGTTAAAAAATAGTTCCTGGCAAATAGAAAATATAAAAATCAAAACGTGTACTCACATGTTGGTAAACTAGTGAACAAACCGTCTCCTTCCGACTTTAACTGCGCTTTGCACCGTTTATGAACAAGTCCTTTCTTTTTACACATATAAATATATTGCACAAAAACACAATCGCTACGTGTCCTTATACTTTCCAAACGTCTGTTTACATTTCCAATTATCACTTCTATATTTAGACCATTCGGCGATAAGTAATTTATTTTTTAGAATTGAATGCACTTGCACATTATTGTATACATTCGTCACACGTATACATAATCATTATGGTGGATTTTAAAAAGAAAGAACATAGCCAAACTTCGTGTTATTCCTACAAGTTATCCTACTTTTACTTTCGATTTTGACGCTAATATACCTTAATTTCTATATGTATAAATAACGTTACAATAATAAAAAATACTTTTACAGACAATTGTGTTTATGTATATATTATTGTTTATACATGCGTACATTTTGCTACAATTACACAACTTAAACATTTTTACAAAGATTTAAATGGTTTTGAAATATGAACAGCATCGAATGGTGCAATTGGTATCTTCCATGAGATCTAGGTTTTTATGCGAAATGGGTGATATGCGGTCAATAAACAGGTCAACTGACATAACCGCATGTTTTTCTATGTTCCGCTAAGCTGTGAACAGCCCGCCGGAGATTCATGGCGTCATGAAAAGGATCTATAACACTAATGGCATTACAAAGTACAAGCTATTCAAATGTTATTAGGTGTGCTCCATGGACGCCAAAATACACGTCATTTACGATATACTAACGAGGCCTCTCTGCATATGTTACTCGTGACAATGTACCACAATAACACGAAGTGTTTTGTCTCTAGGTGATAAAGAAAGTTCTGTCAAATGTGGGATCTCTGTGAAAGTCTTTCGTTATTATGGAGAATCAATAACTCGTGAAATAACTGCTTGGAAGCTAAGTCGCTTTTGTTATCCGCTGCATCACCATGTGATATTAACCTAAGGCACCTCGCACTGTTCGTTCATTATCGTTTTTATTGTAATGTTAAATAAGTTTCAAGACCCCATTTCACCGTATATCTTTATATTATGTGCAGAACTTTTATCAATCAAGGTCAAACATTGTAAAAATATAAAAGGCATTTCTATAAATGGCATAGAATATTAAATATCTCAGTTTGCTGATGACACCACTTTGTTGCTTAAATTCTGCTCTAGATATGCTCCATGATTTTTCTTTGTTCTCGGGTCTTAAGGTAAATTTTGACAAAACTAACGTAATTTGGATAGGATCTTTAAAGTATACTACATGGGGAACCACTAGATTCAAATTATTAGGAATCATGTTTGATGTTGACCTTAACAGTTTGACTGATTTAAATGTTTCTGATAAATTAACTAAAACTATCAGTACTATTAGTCATTGGAAAAAAATAAAACTAACACCCATTGGCAGAATAACTGTAATAAAATCACTAATACTCCCTTTGTTTACCTACTGTTTCTTCGCTATCCCCACACCGAAGAGAGATATACTTGATAAATTGAACAAATTATTGTTTGACTTTGTTTGGGAAGATGCACCTAATAAAATTAAAAGTTCTACCCTTACTCAAAATTACGGCAATGGTGGGCTACACATGATTGATATCTACGCCTACTGTAAAAAAAATCAAGCTTTCTTGGATAAGACAATTATCCACATGCTGCGATAGTAAATTGGCTGTACTTATAAGATCTATGTTTGATGTATGTAAAAATTTAACACTGGACAGCTATATATTAAAATTATAAAGAAAAATATTTAAAATGATTTTTGGTTTGAAGTATTTACATGCTATGAGCAATTGCTTGATGTGTTGAACATTTATTATGTTGACGATACACTTAACATGCCTTTGTTTTATAACTGCAATTTTAAAATTGGTAATGAACCCTTGTTCTTTAAAGCACTGTATGAGAGAGTTATAAGATTTGTGCGAGATATAGTTGTCGACTCTAACACTTTTTTAACGAAAATGCAGAAAGAAACTAGTACAGGAAAAGCTATGAATTTTATCGATTATGAAGGGCTTATTAAATCTGTAAAAACGTATATTAAGAACTTCAATATAAAATTTACCATAAATGACATTTTAATATATGAACCATCTCTGTCATGCTATGCAAAATATTTCATTTGCTATGAAAGAAAAGATAGGTTGATTTATAATTGCTTTAGAAAAAAAGATATAGAACCAATATGTAAAACAAAATGGGACATGTTTTCTCTCTCGAGAGAGAGAGAGGAATGGAAATGTATTCTTAAAGCTACAGTTAACATAACAAGAGATAGTTACATACAATGGTTCCAATATAGCATTATTAACAATATACTAGGTACAAATTCTCTATGACACAAAATGAAATTGGTAAACAATAAATTGTGCTCTTTGTGCCACCAAAGCGAAGAAACAATTATGCATCTGTTCTGGAATTGCGAAAAAGTAAATTGTTTAATTAAAAAAATAAATGAGACTCTAATGCATAATATAAATATAAATTGTACGACGGAAATAGACCGCAAAACTTTTATATTAAGAAGCACCAGAAATGAAAGTCAGTATCGTAAAGTTCTATGTTTGGAAGTCAAAAGATACTTATTTACAATTTAGAAGAAATAATATAACACCAAAATTCAATGGTCTTATCAGTAGCCTATACTTTTCATATACAGTATATAACTATTTTAAACTTTCAGAAACAGAAGTTAAAAGGTGGTCACTCTTAAGGAAAATTTGTCAAGCAAACATGTAGCTACATTTATAGACATAATAACAAAAGCCAAATTAATGTGTAATGCATGTATTCAACAGTATATACATGTATGTACATTTTACATTTGCTGATTCTTAAACATGTGGGCTCGATCTACTATGTTTTTCCTTATTATGTTATAACTTTTATAGACCGTCTAACAGTTAAAACGAAACTAACGAAACTGTTTTATGAATTATTTTATGTTTAATATCCGTATACCATTATGAATATGTTATAACGAAACAGATTTATGCATTGTTATATCCATGTACCATTTGTATATGTTTATATGTATGTATGTATGTATATTTGTATAATTTATATGACGAAAATGAAGGTAACATATGCAAAAAAAAAATAAGTTTCAAGCCACTGCCCTCAACATGTACACCAGAAACGTTAACAAACCCAGGATTAAATCAACAAAAAATATTGTATTAATTATATAGCTGTAGAACTAAAAATTGAAGTCAATGTAGTTTGTTGCAGCCTTACATCAAGTTACCACTTAAAATTAGTATTTTTTTCTTTTATATTCATATTTGTTTTACCAATGTGTTTATATCAACACTCAATATAAATACACACTACATGTTTGCATATACATGTACCGTATATGTGAGCAAGGAAAACTCTTTCGCAAATGTTTTCTTTCCAGTGAGACAGTAAACACATATATTATGAAATGTATTGTCGTAAGTTTCAAGGCGTATAAATAAATGCCTAAATGGAACAAAATATTATCTTATTAAAAGGTATTTATAACTATCGATGCCATCATTAAACGTTTCTACTTATTACTAAGCAACACGCAAACAAAATATCAAATCATGTAAACAGTATCATTAATACAAAAACATCATGAGTATACAGCTTTGCATATGATAAATACGGTAACACAATAAACAATTATTACGTGTTAGAAAGAAAATACAGATAGTATAAATACGACTTAAAATACTGCACATAATTCGAATTTAAAGTGCACTTTTATCTACAAGCATCCAATGACAATACAGCCATCGTCTTATAATAAACTTTTTAGCAATTAACGCCGTCTCTGACGCAGGTCAAGCTAGCTTGCGCCCCATTTGTAACCAGCAAATTTTCCATGTTAGTCCATTTTTCCTGAAACATTTTTAACGATATAAAGTATGTTAAAAGAAATACATAAACATATACCAGGTATGGTCATTTTGAAAATATGAGTTAACATTTTTTAAATCGGTATTAGTGACGTGTAACTACCATATTATAATGGAAATCAAAGCATGAAATGAAAATGATTTTTATTAGGTGGATATAATTCTATAGGCCTAAATTCGATTTTTAACTTTTAACTCAAAATCCAGTATCTGCGCTTGTATTTAACTCATGAACATTACACGATATATTAACATATAGTCCATTACTTTCATTTCCAGCAGCTTAGCCTGTGCCTTGTCAGCGAGTTGATCTGGGTGTTTCTTTAAAGCATTCTGTATTATCTCGAAGGACTCGGCGTGGAGACTGACGTCTTTGTACGTCACATCCATAGTCTATGGACATATATGAGGTAGGTTATCATTTATTAAATTTATTTATATTGTTGCCATCTGTTTATTTCATTTAAATTTGAAATATTCAACAGTTTCAAATAAAACATTATCTAAATGCACATAGTTTTGTACGAGTCTATCTGTTTTTATCAATAGTTTGTTTTCCACAAACACTGATTTAATTTTTTGCAAGTTGCCTCTCTTCAAACTAATAATGTATCCGCATATGGTATACCCGCAAATACACATGTTAGCATACCCTACCATCCACACTTTACATTAATCCCTTCTAAAGCGATGATCATAAACGCTATATGCGGGTGTAAAATACGTGTACATGTTTTTGACACTGTGATTTGCTGTGTTATATATGGGCCACCTGGGTCTGTGACCCTTGGCAATAACGGACCAAGTTTCTCTCTACTTTAGTTTCATATGCCATAATTACGTTTTCTTACCTGGAACACATTCAGGGCAATATCAATGTCCTTTACAAGGGTCATCAAGGTTGTTGTCATCTGCTGAAGAGATTCGATTGTTTGGTCAAGTTGTACTGAAATAAGGAGTGTAACCTTGTTACCCTTATTGTATATACAATGTACTTTTTATCCTGCTACTAACCCAAACAGTGACCGTATAAAGCGGTGACCGTATAAACTTGTTGATATCCGGCAGTAGATCACGTGACTGTGATATACCGTCAATAGGTATTCCTACGCGCCGGATAACAACATTGTCGAGAATGGCACATCATAAAGTCTACTTACCAGAGTTTTTCATCGATACAAACTTTGTGTTGTCTAGTTTAACAGAGTTAAACAACAAATGAGTTGTTTGTCCCCACATTCCATTTGACTGGTTAACAACAACTTCCTTCCAGTTCCATTCCATTTCAACACACTTGAATCTGATGCAAGCGGGTTATTCTTTGTGGATAGACTTTCTTTGGTCAACCAACAGAGCATATTCATCAAAGAAAGAACCTTTTATATTATTTTCCGATGAAAAGAAATGAAAAAAGTTATCAAAAATTTTAACGTATAACTAAACATTTTATGATTTATTTCACTTTCAGTTACACTGTCCTCCACCCACAACTAATACTATCCGAGTAAATCGTAGAAAATTGAAAAGGGATCAATCTCACCATTTCCATTCGAGGCAAATATTCCATACACTTTTTATCTCAATGCTATTGCATAATATAATCCATCCAAAATACAGAAACACTAAATATTTATTCCGATTTCATGTATTTTAAACTGCAAAACACTCGCGTTCTGGTTTGACTACATTGTGTAAACTGACAACTCAAAATGAATGACGTAGTTGGTGTGACGTAATTTAACTCTTTAAAAACCAATATAATCTGGTTTAAAACAAAAGCAGATTTACTACGTCATTTTCGTGTCGTGCTGACATCAGCAAATAAGATTTATTAATACTTTACTTTTGCTTTTTGAAGAAGATGATTAAGAAATAGAGAACTATTTTTTCCGGGTAGTACGCATTCATGCAAGCGAGTAATTAGGTCGAGGCCCGTCTAGAATTATTTTTTTTAATTTAAAACTTTAGTGTTTGGTGTTTTTAATATAAATCAGGATAAATAGAATATACGGTAGGTGCCGGGAAGGAGAAAGTTTATCCGGTTCGGCCCGAAAACAAAAACAGGGCTCGCTAAAGCTCGCCCTATTTTCATTTTCTAAGCCTCACCGGATAAACTTTCTCCATCCCGGCACCAACCATGTATTCTCTATATATGTGGGTGTTAATAAGAATCGTTATGTTCCGTTCTATTATTTTGACCTGAACTATTTTATTTGTGCTAAAGTCCATAGGAGATTTGAAAGAACGTTTTATTTAAAGATGCATACCTAAAAACAAAAAAAATATCAGTTCGGCCATAACTCTCAAAATGTACGTGTGCTCGAGGGTTAAATGTTAAGTTCACGGACTATTTTTAATGTACTTAAAGCCTGTTTTAACGGTATTATTAGTTTATCTAGGATTAAGTGAACGATTTAACTGTCGTTTGTCCCAAACTAAACGTAACTTAATGTATTCCTAAACGATCATGACTGTCTAGTAACCCGTAATTTATGAAGCCCTTTTACTTAGACGAAGCGACAAGTCATGGTGTTGACCATTCAATGTGGATCATTAAAAAATAAGAAAGTGTGGAAAGGTTAAAATAAAAACACCTTTCTTGGATCTGAGACTTCCAATTTCCTGCTCCAGTGAAGCTTTCCTACCCGCTGCTGCAGCATTCTGTTCTCGCAGTTTTTGAGCATCATACCTTCGTGTTTGAGCCCTTGCTCGCAAATCACGTGCACTACTTCTGCAGCTCTCTGCGTCATCAAAGTTGACACCCGCAATGATGCCTCCTGCGGCCGTTAGACCAAGGCTCAAACCACCTAAAATTACACATAAAATAGCGCATAAGAACGTATAATAAAGATAATATCTTAAAACCGTGTACGCAAATTAGTGTGTGTTTACCTAACACATAATCTCACACAGTTTAATAGTTTATGCTTTCTATCATTCTCGTTCTGTTACTGTACTAAATCCTATGTGTAGCACGGCAGATATTTATAGGGGAGACGACATTACCGCGTTAAACACACTCTAACCTGTAAATGGTGCGAGGGCTATTCCAGCGATCGATGCCACCACTCCCCAGACGCCTTTCTTCTTCCTCTTACGGCTGGCACGGTCGATCTCGCCTGCCCTGTTCTCCAGAGTCGCTGTGTTTTTGTCCATATTTACAATGTCCGACTCAAACGTCGCAATCTGGGAATCGATTCCCTGAATTTCTGCTACTATGGTTTTCAGCTTTTGTTCATCTGTTTCGATGGTAGTTTCGTGTGTTCGTTTACGTCCTCGACAAGATTCAATGTTCGAGTGAACATCTGTTTGCAATGCGAGTGTGGAATCTCGAACAGCCCTCATTTTCTCAGTAATCCCATCCAAAGCTGCTTGCATAGCCTGATTTTTTACATCTGCTGGGCTTTTCGCTACCACAATGAGTTCTTTCTGAACAAGAATGGCGCCTCCTTCTTTCGTCATGGCCAACTCGTATTTATTCATGCAGTCTTGTCCTTTTGATACCATCTGGTCCAGTGAAGATCGGATATCGGGGTCGAGGTTCAGCGATGACGACAGTGTCGTCAAACTTGAACGCATCGTAATTAGTTCCTGTGAGACAGTACATGGACGTATTAAACTCAAGTTGACTCAATTCAATCAAATAATAGAAAAACATCTGGAAGAGATGGCAACAACTTAAAAAAACGACTTTAGACCTTGCCTTTTCTCGGGTACTTAAATGAAATGTTTCGCACTACAACTAATATATACGTGTTTTACACAACAAATTAATTTTATATTGTATAATATATATAACTATATATTTATTTATATTGTATTATATAATACATATATAATGTTTTCCTTATATGCTTAACTATCTTATACTACCAAATCAAATCATATAATTGCAATAATATTCATGACAATGATCTACATCGCTGTAATTCATATACTCGTTATTCATCAATTTTACAGTTTCATATATGACTTTTATATGGATTATTTCTAAACAGGTGTATGCGAATTGCAAAATGACAAATGAATTAAAATCAGAAAGAAACACATAAACAACACACTAAATATCGATTTAATACGCTGAAACATTTCATCATTTATATCATTTTTATGTTGTAAGATCGTAAAGACCGACTTGAAATGACGTGTTTACAAATTTTACAGTGATATGATTAAATGTCTCCTTATCTTTTTGACAGAACTATACTAAACGTGCATTCGGATTTATCAAAACATTTGTCAAGCATTTCTACTTACCGTAGACATCGAATGACCTGTAAAGGAAAATTGATATTTATAAAGTCTAAGTATGAAAGCATGTTTTAGATTTTAACTGTTATCATTATCATCGTTATCCCAGTTTGCTATGCCATCAATAGTAATTACTTATAAGCTATCCATGTGACCTTTAAGTGATGTGTGCTGAAGTGAATATTATTAGCAAGAGGTCCGTAAGTCCCTAGGTCGCTCACCTGGGGTGGTATTCTGAAACATTCTTAGAATTTCTGCTAAAGATTTTTCTATATCTTAATTTATAGCTAAAATGTATTTTCTTAGTTTTTATCTAAGAAATTTCTTAGAGAAATTTGTTTAAGAAAATAACATAAGAAAACATTCTATATATAGGGTTAGCGAGTTGAAAATGAAAACAAAGGGATTGGGTCTAATAAATGAATTTTCAAAATATTACTTTTAAATTACAGATGGCAATTGGGTCTAATAAGTTTATAAATTTACTAATATATTGTCATAATTTTCTTTAAATATAAAAATATAAGACTGTTCTTAGTTTTTCTCTGATTACCATAAAGTATGTTAGAAACAATATAAGAATAACGGGTTTTGTCTTCAAATGTTATAAAGCTTTGCACCAGTCTTAAAAGTTTCGACTTTTCTTAGACGAAAATTAAATATACTGTTTTTGGCATTCTTACTTAAAAACCCGCAAATACAAATAATGTGTATATATTATTGTGTAAACTTTCATCGATTTGTTTCCCTGTGGCCTGTGGTCTGTGGTCTCTAAAGTCGTCAACATATTGTAAATAAATAAACTCGAGTAATATCGAGTTTATCTGCTAATCTGTACATTAAGTCTCATTCAATGGTTTTATTGTAATATTTTTCATATTTTAAATATCAATATTGTTATGTTTGTGTTATATTTGTTTACTAATTAAATGATATATCACCATATCACCCTTTTTTAAACAAGTATTTTATATTCTTAGACAAGTGTTCTTTGTGAAACTATCTAAGATAAAATCTAAGAAAATAATTATCTTCGCTAAAGTAAAGAAAACTGTTAGAAATTTCTTTATACAGAGCAACTACACATAACAAACACACTATTTTTGTCTAAGAAAAATGTATTTTAAGGACAATAACCGTTACTCTTAGAGTTTTCTAAAAAAAAAAGCTAAAGTAAAGAAAACTCTTAGAAATTTCTTTATACAGACCAACTACACATAACAAACACACTATTTTTGTCTAAGAAAAATCTACTTTAAGGACAATTACCGTTATTCTTAGAGTGTTCTATAAAAAAAAAAAATTATAATTAGAGAAAAACTAAGAATTTCTCACATTTTCAGAAAATAATGAATAAATCTTAGAAAATTTGTGAAATCTTAGTGAAAGAAATTCTCTTAGAAAGGTTCAGAATACCACCCCAGAGGAGCAAGTTTCATGTTGATTGGGCAAGTCATGTGGCGTCTAGTGTGTTCACATGCTTTTTCGTGAATTTGCCATAGTGACCTTGTTTTTTTGTGTTTTTTTACCACTCATGACCCAGATTCGAACTCTGTAGCTGTACCGAGTTATCATAAGAACAAATATTCTGAGCACGTTTCATGTTGATTGGGGGAAAATGTGGCCTCCAGAGTGTTTACAATCTCCTTCAATTTGACCTAGTGACCAAGTTTTTGATACCACATGACCCAGATTCGAAATTGTCTAAGATATCATGGTGGAATTTAGTAGAGTGTCACACAAGGACCATTTTTGTGATTCTAGTTTAAAATCCATCATGCCGTTTCTAACAACAAGATTTTCAAAGTTTTCTATTAAGCCATATAAGGAAAATTGCCCCGCTCCCTGGCGGCCATGTTTTTTTAACGAATCAAAACGATTTGAAGGAATTAAGTAGATGGTTATCTAAGGAACATTTGTATGAAATTATTTCGAAATCTTGCCAGTAGTTGCAGACAATAAGAGTTTTAAGTTTTCAATAAAGCCATATGGTGGCTATGTTTTTCAACGGAGCGGAACCATTTTCGAATTCGACCGAGTTATCATAATAAAAAATGTTCTGAACTAGTTGATTGGGCAAATTAGTTGGCCTCTATAGTGTAAAAAACTTTTTCTTCAATTTGACGTAGTGACCTAGTTTTCGCACCACATGACCCAGTCTAAAACTCATCCGAGATATCATGAGAACAAATGCACTGGGCAAGTTCCATGAAGACTGTGGTCCATAGAGTGTTAACAAGGCAAATGTTGAGAATGAAAGACGCACTACGCACGACGAACAAATACGATCACAAACACGTTGTGCTCAAGTCAGCTAAAAAGGGCAAAGACTGTCGATGGAGTAACACAAAATTCACATTCAAGATGCATCAATATTTCGGTTACCATTCCATATGCTATATGCAATTAAATTAAGCAATGAATATATTAATTCAGAGTAAATAATTGAGAAAAAACAAGAGCAGTCAGAGGACATTGCTCTTGACTATTAGAAGTATTTCATTTGGTGCTTTTTTAAGTTCGCGGGTGAAAAAAAAAACAATATCAATACAAATAACTAGAAACATAGACTTGTTATTTAATGAAGGTAGTAAATTTAGAAATACAACACAATGATCCACTAGCAAAATGTGCCTTAATGCAGTTTTGAAGTTTAAGGAATTTTGAATAAAGAATTAAACGTTTTGAAGCTAAAGGAAATTCGAACCAAGATTTTATTCTGAAAATCTAATTTGAAATGGGCCAATATTAAATCTGACATTGAAAGCCAAACACAAAACTTAGGTATGGGGATTTTTGCATGTGATGTTGAAGTTTGTTGCAGTGTTATATTCCAATTTTCAACAGGTTACCTCGTGTAATTTTGAAGTTGTAGGACATTTGGACCCAAACTTTTACCCGAAAGTCCCGGTGAAAAATGGTCATGACTTTCTCACAATAGAAAACTTGGTTATTGGGATTGGTGCACCGAAGGCTGGAGTTGATGACAAATATATTATCCAAGTTTCAAGTGCATACTTTATGATGTGTTAATCTTTTAACACTTTTGAACCAAATATGTAACCGGAGTTCAGACGCCGACGCCGGGGCTAGTAGGAAAGCGCAATTGACCAGTTGCAAAATCATAGATCGCTCCGCCTTTATGTTTGTCTACGGTTGTTTGTTCAAGGATTTGAAGTAAATTGATGGGATTATGCAACCATGTGCTATTATTTACCACTGGAATAATAAACCCTTAATTGGTCAACTGAGTCCTTGATTGACAAGTCGCAACTGGTCGTCGAGCTTAAAACGTAATTAATTAATGCTTATAACTGCACAGCTCTAAGAAATATAGAAAAAAAAAAAATAACTATTATAACTTTACCTATAAAGGCGACAATGATCCAGACTTGATAATTCCTGGAAAAACATACATCAGTGTTGTAAGCAAAAACAATATAATTCTGTTTCATGTACAGCGAAACTAAAAGTGCCCTTAAATATAACGATGATAGGAATTCCGTATTTCTCTCTACCGACCATATACCAAGAATAGAATAATAAACTGTACATTTACTACTTTTTACTAGTTATTAAAAGGAACTGTTTTGCTTTCAAGAACACGTGATGCTACTTTACAAAATTTGTATCATGTTTTCGGTAAAAATGGATTTACGAAGACATTGTCAAGAATATGCATATGTATCCATGTATAATGATCTGTGTCACGATATTTACACTGTTCGTCACCTTTAGACATAATGTTATGCCAATCAGCAGTAAGTAAATTGGTTATGTATTAGAATAAATGAATCCTCTATGAACTGGTTAATTTTCAAACATTTTATGCACACGAGTTTACGGAGACAATGTGTTTCAGTGATGTCCCGGTTCATTATTCATTTTCTGCGTGTGTAATTTTTGTTTAAAAAAATGACATAAAACATAAGTTGTCTAAGCCTGCAACCTCCAGATCAAATGGCGGCCTCTTTTCCATGACCGTATCTGGTTAACTTAAGTCGTGATATATTTTGGAGCTTATCTGTTGTAAATTATTACGCAAATTCAACACTGTTTTCTTTTTCTTTATTTAACCGTGATGATGGATTTTACGCCGTCTATTGTATTGTGTGCACTGAATGTTAATTTCACTTGCACATTATTGTATACATTCGTCACACGTATACATAATCATTATGGTGGATTTTAAAAAGAAAGAACATAGCCAAACTGCGTGTTATTCCTACAAGTTATCCTACTTTTACTTTCGATTTCGACGCTTATGTAACTTAATTTCTACATGTATAAATAACGTTACAATAATAAAAAATACTTTTACAGACAATTGTGTTTATGTATACATTATTGTTTATACATGCGTACATTTTGCTACAATTACACAACTTGAACATTTTTACAAAGATTTAAATGGTTTCGAAATATGAACAGCATCGAATGGTGCAATCGATATCTTCCATGAGATCTAGGTTTTTATGCGAAATGGGTGATATGCGGTCAATGTTTTTCTAGGTTCCGCTAAGCTGTGAACAGCCCGCCGGAGATTCATGGCGTCATGAAAAGGATCTATAACAGTAATGGCATTACAAAGTACAAGCTATTCAAATGTTATTAGGTGTGCTCCATGGACGCGAAAATACGCGCCATTTACGACATGCTAACGAGGCCTCTCTGCATATGTTACTTGTGACAATGTACCACAATACGCGAAGTGTTTTGTTTCGAGGTGATAAAGAAAGTTCTGTCAAATGTGGGATCTCTGTGAAAGTCTTTCGTTATTATGGAGAATCAATAACTCGTGAAATAACTGCTTGGAAGCTAAGTCGCTTTTGTTATCCGCCATGTGATATTAATCTAAGGCACCTCGCACTGTTCGCTCATTATCGTTTATTGTAATGTTAAATAAGTTTCAAGCCACTGCCCTCAAGATGTACACCAGAAACGTTAACAAACCAAGCATTAAATCAAGAAAAAATATTGTATTAATTATTTAGATGTAGAACTAAAATTGAAGTCAAGGTAGTTTGTTGCAGCCTTACATCAAGTTACCACTTAAAATTAGTATTTTTTTCTTTTATATGCATATTTGTTTTACCAAAGCGTTTATATAAACACTCAATATAAATACACACTACATGTTTACATATTTATGTACCGTATATGTGAGCAAGGAAAACTCTTTCGCAAATGTTTCCTTTCCAGTGAGACAGTAAACACATATATTATGAAATGCATTGTCGTAAGTTTCAAAATATTATCTTAATAAAATGTATTTTTAACTATCTATGCCATCATTACGTTTCAACTTATTACTTGGCAACACGCAAACAAAATATCAAATCATGTAAACAGTATCATTAATACAAAAACATCATGAGTATACAGCTTTGCATATGATAAATACGTTAACACAATAAACGATTATTACGTGTTAGAAAGAAAAGAAATGGCCACCAGTTTTAAGCATACTTTTCAACAATGTGTAACTTAAACATAATAAATGCAAACATATGTTACTAAATAAATATAGTATAAATACAACTTAAAATACTGCACATAATTCGATCTTAAATTGCACTTTCATCTACAAGCATCCAATGACAATACAGCCATCGTCTTATAATAAACTTTTTTAGCAATTAACGCCGTCTCTGTCGCAGGTCAAGCTAGCTTGCGCCCCATTTGTAACCAGCAAATTGTCCATGTTATTCCATTTTTCCTGAAACATTTTTAAACATATAAAGTATTTTAAAAGAAATACATAAACATCTACTAGGTACGGTCATTTTGAAAATATGAGTTCACATTTTTTAAATCGGTATAAGTGACGTGTAACTAGCATATTATAATGGAACTCAAAGCTTGAAGTGAAAATGATTTTTATTAGGTGGATATAATTCTATAGGCCTAAATTCGATTTTTAACTTTTAACTCAAAATCCAGTATCCGCGCTTGTATTTAACTCATGAACATTACACGATATATTAACATATAGTCCATTACTTTCATTTCCAGCAGCTTAGCCTGTGCCTTGTCAGCGAGTTGATCTGGGTGTTTCTTTAAAGCATTCTGTATTATCTCGAAGGACTCGGCGTGGAGACGGACGTCTTCGAACGTCACATCCATAGTCTATGGACATATATGAGGTAGGTTATCATTTATTAAATTTATTTATATTGTTGACATCTGTTTATTTCATTTAAATTTGAAATATTCAACAGTTTCAAATGAAACATTATCTAAATGCACATAGTTTTGTGCGAGTCTATCTGTTTTTATCAATAGTTTGTTTTACACAAAAACTGATTTAATTTTTTGGAAGTTGCCTCTCTTCAAACTAATAATGTATCCGCATATGGTATACCCGCAAAGGCACATGTTAGCATACCCTACCATCCACACTTTACATTAATCCCTTCTAAAGCGATGATCATAAACGCTATATGCGGGTGTAAAATACGTGTACATGTTTTTGACACTGTGATTTGCTGTGTTATATATGGGCCACCTGGGTCTGTGACCCTTGGCAATAACGGACCAAGTTTCTCTCTACTTTAGTTTCAAATGATATAATTATGTTTTCTTACCTGGAACACATTCAGGGCAATATCAATGTCCTTTACAAGGGTCATCAAGGTTGTTGTCATCTGCTGAAGAGATTCGATTGTTTGGTCAAGTTGTACTGAAATAAGGAGTGTAACCTTGTTACCCTTATTGTATATACAATGTACTTTTTATCCTGCTACTAACCCAAACAGTGACCGTATAAAGCGGTGACCGTATAAACTTGTTGATATCCGGCAGTAGATCACGTGACTGTGATATACCGTCAATAGGTATTCCTACGCGCCGGATAACAACATTGTCGAGAATGGCACATCATAAAGTCTACTTACCCGAGTTTTTCATCGATACAAACTTTGTGTTGTCTAGTTTAACAGAGTTAAACAACAAATGAGTTGTTTGTCCTTACATTCCATTTGATTGGTTAACAACAACTTCCTTCCAGTTCCATTCCATTTCAACACACTTGAATCTGATGCAAGCGGGTTATTCTTTGTGGATAGAATTTCTTTGGTCAACCAACAGAGCATATTCATCAAAGAAAGAACCTTTTATATTATTTTCCGATGAAAAGAAATGAAAAAAGTTATCAAAATTGTTAACGTATAACTAAACATTTTATAATTTATTTCACTTTCAGTTACACTGTCCTCCACCCACAACTAATACTATCCGAGTAAATCGTAGAAAATTGAAAAGGGATCAATCTCACCGTTTCCATTCGAGGCAAATATTCCATACACTTTTTATCTCAATGCTATTGCATAATATAATCCATCCAAAATACAGAAACACTAAATATTTATTCCGATTTCATGTATTTTAAACTGCAAAACACTCGCGTTCTGGTTTGACTACATTGTGTAAACTTACAACTCAAAATGAATGACGTAGTTGGTGTGACGTAATTTAACTCTTTAAAAACCAATATAATCTGGTTTAAAACAAAAGCAGATTTACTACGTCATTTTCGTGTCGTACTGACATCAGCAAATAAGATTTATTGATATTTTACTTTTGCTTTTTGAAAAAGGTGATTAAGAAATAGAGAACTATTTTTTCCGGGTAGTACGCATTCATGCAAGCGAGTAATTAGGTCGAGGCCCGTCTAGAATTATTTTTTTTTAATTTAAACTTTAGTGTTTGGTGTTTTTAAATTTAACTGAATATAAATCATGATAAATAGAATACACGGTAGGTGCCGGGAAGGAGAAAGTTTATCCGGTTCGGCCCGAAAACAAAAATAGGGCTCGCTAAAGCACGCCCTATTTTCATTTTCTAAGACTCACCGGATAAACTTTCTCCATCCCGGCACCAACCATGTATTCTCTATATATGTGGGTGTTATAAGAATCGTTATGTTCCGTTCTATTATTTTGACCTGAACCATTTTAATTGTGCTAAAGTCTACAGGAGATATGAAAGAACGTTTTATTTAAAGATGCATACCGAAAAACAAAAAAAATATCAGTTCGGCCATAACTCTCAAAAAGTACGTGTGCTCGAGGGTTAAATGTTAAGTTCACGGACTATTTTTAATGTCCTTAAAGCCTGTTTTAACGGTATTATTAGTTTATCTAGGATTAAGTTAACGATTTAACTGTCGTTTGCCCCAAACTAAACGTAACTTAATGTATTCCTAAACGATCATGACTGTCTAGTAACCCGTAATTTATGAAGCCCTTTTACTTATACGAAGCGACAAGTCATGGTGTTGACCATTCAATGTGGATTATTAAAAAATAAGAAAGTGTGGAAAGGTTAAAATAAAAACACCTTTCTTAGATCTGAGACTTCCAATTTCCTGCTCCAGTGAAGCTTTCCTACCCGCTGCTGCAGCATTCTGTTCTCGCAGTTTTTGAGCATCATTCCTTCGTGTTTGATCCCTTGCTCGCAAATCACGTGCACTACTTCTGCAGCTATCTGTGTCATCAAAGTTGACACCCGCAATGATGCCTCCTGCGGCCGTTAGACCAAGGCTCAAACCACCTAAAATTACACATAAAATAGCGCATAAGAACGTATAATAAAGATACCAATAATATCTTAAAACCGTGTATGCAAATTAGTGTGTGTTTACCTAACACATAATCTCACAAAGTTTTAATAGTTTATGCTTTCTATCATTCTCGTTCTGTTACTATACTAAATCCTATGTGTAGCACGGCAGATATTTATAGGGGAGACGACATTACCGCGTTAAACACACTTTAACCTGTAAATGGTGCGAGAGCTATTCCAGCGATCGATGCCACCACTCCCCAGACGCCTTTCTTCTTCTTCTTAAGGCTGGCATGGTCGATCTCGCCTGCCCTGTTCTCCAGAGTCGCTGCGCCATTGTCCATATTGACAATGTCCGACTCAAACGTCGCAATCTGGGAATTGATTCCCTGAATTTCTGCTACTATGATTTTCAGCTTTTGTTCATCTGTTTCGATGGTAGTTTCGTGTGTTCGTTTACGTCCTCGACAAGATTCAATGTTCGAGTGAACATCTGTTTGCATGCGAGTGTGGAATCTCGAACAGCCCTCATTTTCTCAGTAATCCCATCCAAAGCTGCTTGCATAGCCTGAATTTTTACATCTGCTGGGCTTTTCGATACCACAATGAGTTCTTTCTGAACAAGAATGGCGCCTCCTTCTTTCGTCATGGCCAACTCGTATTTATTCATGCAGTCTCGTCCTTTTGATACCATCTGGTCCAGTGAAGATCGGATATCTGGGTCGACGTTCAGCGATGACGACAGTGTCGTCAAACTTGAACGCATCGAAGTTAGTTCCTGTGAGACAGTACATGGACGTATTAAACTCAAGTTGACTCAATGCAATCAAATAATAGAAAAAGATCAGGAAGAGATGGCAACAACTTAAAAAAACGACTTTAGACCTTGCCTTTTCTCGGGTACTTAAATGAAATGTTTCGCACTACAACTAATATATACGTGTTTTACACAACAAAATAGTTTTATATTGTATAATATATATAACTATATATTTATTTATATTGTATTATATAATACATATTTAATGTTTTCCTTATACGCTTAACTATCTTATACTACCAAATCAAATCATATAATCGCAATAATATTCATGACAATGATCTACATCGCTGTAATTCATATACTCGTTATTCATCAATTTTAAAGTTTCATATATGACTTTTATATGGATTATTTCTAAACAGGTGCATGCGAATTGCAAAATGACAAATGAATTAAAATCAGAAAGAAACACATAAACAACACACTAAAATATCGATTTAATACGCTGAAACGTTTCATCATTTATATCATTTTTATGTTGTAAGATCGTAAAGACCGACTTGAAATGACGTGTTTACAAATTTTACAGTGATATGATTAAATGTCTCCTTATCTTTTTGACAGAACTATAATAAACGTGCATTCGGATTTATCAAAACATTTGTCAAGCATTTCTACTTACCGTAGACATCGAATGACCTGTAAAGGAAAATTGATATTTATAAAGTCTAAGTATGAAAGCATGTTTTAGATTTTAACTGTTATCATTATCATCGTTATCCCAGTTTGCTATGCCATCAATAGTAATTACTTATAAGCTATCCCTGTGACCTTTAAGTGATGTGTGCTGAATCGGCTTCAGTTGCATAGTCCAAAAACTACACTTCGAAACATCAAAACAAGACTTAGAAGTGAATATTATTAGCAAGAGGTCCGTAATTCCCTAGGTCGCTCACCTGGGGTGGTTATCTGAAACATTCTTAGAATTTCTGCTAAAGTATTTTCTATATCTTAATTTTTAGCTTAAATGTATTTTCTTAGTTTTTATCTAAGAAATTTCTTAGAGAAATTTGTTAAAGAAAATAACATCAGAAAACATTCTATATATAGGGTTAGCGAGTTGAAAATGAAAACAAAGGCATTGGGTCTAATAAATGAATTTTCAAGATATGACTTTTAAAATGGCAATTGGGTCTAATAAGTTTATAAATTTACTAATATATTGTCATTATTCTCTTTAAATATAACAATATAAGACTGTTCTTAGTTTTTCTCTGATTACCAAGTATCTTAGAAATAATATAAGAATAACGGGTTTTGTCTTCAAACGTTAGAAAGCTTTGCACCAGTATTAAAAGTTTCGAATTTTCTTAGACGAAAATTAAATACTGTTTTTGGCATTCTTACTTAAAAACCCGCAAAGATGTTACATCAATTGGTGAACATACACTTGCATGTGATTACAAATAATGTGTATATATTCTTGTGTAAACTTTCATCAATGTGTTTCTCTGTGGTCTCTAAAGTCGACAACATATTGTAAATAAATAAACTCGAGTAATATCGAGTTTATCTGCTAATCTGTACATTAAGTATCATTCAATGGTTTTATTGTAATATTTTTCATATTTTAAATATCAATATTATTATGTTTGTGTTATATTTGTTTACTAATTAAATGATATATCACCATATCACCCTTTTTTAAACAAGTATTTTATATTCTTAGACAAGAGTTCTTTGTGAATCTATCTAAGATAAAATCTTAGAAAATAATTATCTTAGCTAAAGTAAAGAAAACTCTTAGAAATTTCTTTATACAGACCAACTACACATAACAAACACACTATTTTTGTCTAAGAAAAATATATTTTAAGGACAATAACCGTTATTCTTAGAGTTTTCTAAAAAAAAAAGCTAAAGTAAAGAAAACTCTTAGAAATTTCTTTATACAGACCAACTACACATAACAAACACACTATTTTTGTCTAAGAAAAATCTACTTTAAGGACAATTACCGTTATTCTTAGAGTTTTCTATATATAAAAAAAATAGTAATTAGAGAAAAACTAAGAATTTCACACATTTTCAGAAAATAATGAATAAATCTTAGAAAATTTGTGAAATCTTAGTGAAAGAAATTCTCTTAGAAAGGTTCAGAATACCACCCCTGAGGAGCAAGTTTCATGTTGATTGGGCAAGTCATGTGACGTCTAGTGTGTTCACATGCTTTTTCGTGAATCTGCCATAGTGAAATGTTTTTTTGTGTTTTTTTACCACTCATGACCCAGATTCGAACTCTATAGCTGTACCGAGTTATCATAAGAACAAATATTCTGAGCACGTTTCATGTTGATTGGGGGAAAATGTGGCCTCCAGAGTGTTTACAATCTCCTTCAATTTAACCTAGTGACCAAGTTTTTGATACCGCATGACCCAGATTCGAAATTGTCTAAGATATCATGGTGGAATTTAGTAGAGTGTCACACAAGGACCATTTTTGTGATTCAAGTTTAAAATCCAGCATGCCGTTTCTAACAACAAGATTTTCAAAGTTTTCTATAAAGCCATATAAGGAAAATTGCCCCGCTCCCTGGCGGCCATGTTTTTTTAACGAATCAAAACGATTTGAAGGAATTAGGTAGATGGTTATCTAAGGGACATTTGTATGAAATTATTTCGAAATCTTGCCAGTAGTTGCAGACAATAAGAGTTTTAAAGTTTTCAATAAAGCTATATGGTGGCTATGTTTTTCAACGGAGCGGAACCATTTTCGAATTCGACCGAGATATCATAAGAACAAATGTTCTGAACTAGTTGATTGGGCAAATTAGTCGGCCTCTATAGTGTAAAAATAGCTTTTTCTTCAATTTGACGTAGTAACCTAGTTTTTTCGCACCACATCACCCAGTTTAAAACTCTTCCGAGATATCATGAGAACAAATGCACTGGGCAAGTTCCATGAAGACTGTGGTCCATAGAGTGTTAACAAGGCAAATGTTGAGGATGAACGACGCACTACGCACGACGAACAAAAAGGCGATCACAAACACGTTGTGCTCATGTCAGCTAAAAACGGCAAAGACTGTCGATGGAGTATCAAAAAATTCACATTCAAGATACATCAATATTTCGGTTACCATTCCATATGCTATATGCAATTAAATTAAGCAATGAATATATTAATTCAGCGTAAATAATTGAGAAAAATCAAGAGCAGTCAGAGGACATTGCTCTTGACTATTAGAAGTATTTCATTTGGTGCTTTTTTAAGTTCGCGGGTGAAAAAAAAAAATCTCAATATAAATAACTAGAAACATAGACTTGTTATTTAATGAAGGTAGTAAAATTAGAATACAACACAATGATCCACTAGCAAAATGTGCCTTAATGCAGTTTTGAAGTTTAAGGAATTTTGAATAAAGAATTAAAAGTTTTGAAGCTAAAGGAAATTCGAACCAAGATTTTATTCTGAAAATCTAATTTGAAATGGGCCAATATTAAATCTGACATTGAAAGCCAAACACAAAACTTAGGTATGGGGATTTTTGCATGTGATGTTGAAGTTTGTTGCAGTGTTATATTCCAATTTTCAAGAGGTTACCTCATGTAATTTTGAAGTTGTAGGACATTTGGACCCAAACTTTTACCCGAAAGTCCCAGTGAAAAATGGTCATGACTTTGTCACAATACAAAACTTGGTTATTGGGATTGGTGCACCGAAGGCTGGAGTTGATGACAAAGATATTATCCAAGTTTCAAGTGCATACTTTATGATGTGTTAATCTTTTAACACTTTTGAACCAAATATGTAACCGGAGTTCAGACGCCGACGCCGGGGCTAGTAGGAAAGCTCAATTGACCAGTTGCAAAATCATAGCTCGCTCCGCCTTTATGTTTGTCTACGGTTGTTTGTTCAAGGATTTGAAGTAAATTGATTGGATTATGCAACCATGTGCTATTATTTACCACTGGAATAATAAACCCTTAATTGGTCAACTCAGTCCTTGATTGACAAGTCGCAACTGGTCGTCGAGCTTAAAACGTAATTAATTAATGCTTATAACTGCACAGCTCTAAGAAATATAGAAAAAAAAACATAAATAACTATTATAACTTTACCTATAAAGGCGAAAATGATCCAGACTTGATAATTCATGGAAAAACATACATCAGTGTTGTAAGCAAAAACAATATAATTCTGTTTCATGTACAGCGAAACTAAAAGTGCCGTTAAATATAACGATGATAGGAATTCCGTATTTCTCTCTACCGACCATATACCAAGAATAGAATAATAAACTGTACATTTACTACTTTTTACTAGTTATTAAAAGGAACTGTATTGCGTTCAAGAACACGTGATGCTACTTTACAAAATGTGTATCATGTTTTCGTTAAAAATGGAAATGTCACGATATTTACACTGTTCGTCACCTTTAGACACAATGTTATGCCAATCAGCAGTAAGTAAATTGGTTATGTATTAGAATAAATGAATCCTCTATGAACTGGTTAATTTTCAAACATTTTATGCACACGAGTTTACGGAGACAATGTGTTTCAGTGATGTCGCGGTTCATTATTCATTTTCTGGGTGTGTAATTTTTGTTTAAAAAAAACAACATAAGTTGTCTAAACCTGCAACCTCCAGATCAAATGGCAGCCTCTTTTCCATGACCGTATCTGGTTAACTTAAGTCGTGATATATTCTGGAGCTTATCTGTTGTAAATTATTACGCAAATTCAACAGTTTTCTTTTTCTTTATTTAATTGTGATGATGGATTTTACGCCGTCTATTGTATTGTGTGCACTGAATGTTAATTTCGCAATGTTTCATTAATGGAGTACAATAGTTCGATTTGAAGGCAGTTAAAAAATAGTTCCTGGCAAATAGAAAATATAAAAATCAAAACGTGTACTCACATTTTGGTAAAATAGTGAACAAACCGTCTCCTTCCGACTTTAACTGCGCTTTGCACCGTTTATGAACAAGTCTTTTCTTTTTACACATATAAATATATTGCACAAAAACACAATCGCTACGTGAACTTATACTTTCCAAAAGTCTATTTACATTTCCAATTATCACTTCTATATTTAGACCATTGCGAAAATGCGCGATAAGTAATTTATTTTTTAGAATTAACTGCACTTGCACATTATTGTATACATTCGTCACAAGTATACATAATCATTATGGTGGATTTTAAAAAGAAAGAACATAGCCAAACTGCGTGTTATTCCTACAAGTTATCCTGCTTTTATTTTCGATTTCGACGCTTATATACCTTAATTTCTACATGTATAAATAACGTTACAATAATAACAAAATACTTTTACAGACAATTGAGTTTATGTATATATTATTGTTTATACATGCGTACATTTTGCTACAATTACACAACTTGAACATTTTTACAAAGATTTAAATGGTTTCGAAATATGAACAGCATCGAATGGTGCAATCGGTATCTTCCATGAGATCTAGGTTTTTATGCTAAATGGGTGATATGCGGTCAATAAACAGGTCAACTGACATAATCGCATGTTTTTATAGGTTCCGCTAAGCTGTGAACAGCCCGCCGGAGATTCATGGCGTCATGAAAAGGATCTATAACAGTAATGGCATTACGAAGTACAAGCTATTCAAATGTTATTAGGTGTGCTCCAAATACGCGCCAGTTACGACATACTAACGAGGCCTCTCTGCATATGTTACTTGTGACAATGTACCACAATAACGCGGTGTTTTGTCTCTAGGTGATAAAGAAAGTTCTGTCAAATGTGGGATCTCTGTGAAAGTCTTTCGTTATTATGGAGAATCAATAACTCGTGAAATAACTGCTTGGAAGCTAAGTCGCTTTTGTTATCCGCTGCATCACCATGTGATATTAATCTAAGGCACCTCGCACTGTTCGTTCACTATCGTTTATTGTAATGTTAAATAAGTTTCAAGCCACTGCCCTCAACATGTACACCAGAAACGTTAAGAAACCAAGCATTAATCAAGAAAAAATATTGTATTAATTATATAGCTGTAGAACTAAAAATTGAAGTCAATGTAGTTTGTTGCAGCCTTACATCAAGTTACCACTTAAACTTAGTATTTTTTTCTTTTCTATTCATATTTGTTTTACCAAAGTGTTTATATCAACACTCAATATAAATACACACTACATGTTTACATATACATGTACCGTATATGTGAGCAAGGAAAACTCTTTCGCAAATGTTTCCTTTCCAGTGAGACAGTAAACAACACTGCATTTCAATGTTATGAAATGCATTGTGGTAAGTTTCAAAATATTATCTTAATAAAAGGTATTTTTAACTATCTATGCCATCATTACGTTTCAACTTATTACTTAGCAACACGCAAACAAAATATCAAATCATGTAAGCAGTATCATTAATACAAAAACATCATGAGTATACAGCTTTGCATATGATAAATACGTTGACACAATAAACGATTATTACGTGTTGGAAAGAAAAGAAATGGCCACCAGTTTTAAGCATACTTTGCAACAATGTGTAACTTAAACATAATAAATGCAAACAAATGTTACTAAATACATATAGTATAAATAAGACTTAAAATACTGCACATAATTCGAATTTAAATTGCACTTTGATCTACAAGCATCCGATGACAATACAGCTATCGTCTTATAATAGACTCTTTAGCAATTAACGCCGTCGCTGTCGCAGGTCAAGCTAGCTTGCGCCCCATTTGTAACCAGCAAATTTTGCATGTTATTCCATTTTTCCTGAAACATTTTTAACGATATAAAGTATGTTAAAAGAAATACATAAACATCTACCAGGTACGGTCATTTTGAAAATATGAGTTCACATTTTTTAAATTGGTATAAGTGACGTGTAACTAGCAAATTATAATGGAAATCAAAGCTTGAAATGAAAAAAATGATTTTTATTAGGTGGATATAATTCTATAGGCCTAAATTCGATTTTTAACTTTTAACTCAAAATCCAGTATCCGCGTTTGTATTTAACTCATGAACATTACACGATATATTAACATATAGTCCATTACTTTCATTTCCAGCAGCTTAGCCTGTGCCTTGTCAGCGAGTTGATCTGGGTGTTTCTTTAAAGCATTCTGTATTATCTCGAAGGACTCGGCGTGGAGACTGACGTCTTTGAACGTCACGTCCATAGTCTATGGACATATATGAGGTAGGTTATCATTTATTAAATTTATTTATATTGTTGACATCTGTTTATTTCATTTAAATTTGAAATATTCAACAGTTTCAAATAAAACATTATCTAAATGCATATAGTTTTGTACGAGTCTATCTGTTTTTATCAATAGTTTGTTTTACACAAAAACTGATTTAATTTTTTGCAAGTTGCCTCTCATCAAAATAATAATGTATCCGCATATGGTATACCCGCAAAGACACATGTTAGCATACCCTACCATCCACACTTTACATTAATCCCTTCTAAAGCGATGATCATAAACGCTATATGCGGGTGTAAAATACGTGTACATGTTTTTGACACTGTGATTTGCTGTGTTTAATGTTATATATGGGCCACCTGGGTCTGTGACCCTTGGCAATAACGGACCAAGTTTCTCTCTACTTTAGTTTCATATGCTATAATTACGTTTTCTTACCTGGAACACATTCAGGGCAATATCAATGTCCTTTACAAGGGTCATCAAGGTTGTTGTCATCTGCTGAAGAGATTCGATTGTTTGGTCAAGTTGTACTGAAATAAGGAGTGTAACCTTGTTACCCTTATGTTATATACAATGCACTTTTTATCCTGCTACTAACCCAAACAGTGACCGTATAAAGCGGTGACCGTATAAACTTGTTGATATCCGGCAGTAGATCACGTGACTGTGATATACCGTCAATAGGTATTCCTACGCGCCTGATAACAACATTGTCGAGAATGGCACATCATAAAGTCTACTTACCCGAGTTTTTCATCGATACAAAATTTGTGTTTTCTAGTTTAACTGAGTTAAACAACAAATGAGTTGTTTGTCCTCACATTCCATTTGATTGGTTAACAACAACTTCCTTCCAGTTCCATTCCATTTCAACACACTTGAATCTGATGCAAGCGGGTTATTCTCTGTGGATAGACTTTCTTTGGTCAACCAACAGAGCATATTCATCAAAGAAAGAACCTTTTATATTATTTTCCGATGAAAAGAAATGAAAAAAGTTATCAAAATTGTTAACGTATAACTAAACATTTTATGATTTATTTCACTTTCAGTTACACTGTCCTCCACCCACAACTAATACTATCCGAGTAAATCGTAGAAAATTGAAAAGGGATCAATCTCACCGTTTCCATTCAAGGCAAATATTCCATACACTTTTTATCTCAATGCTATTGCATAATATAATCCATCCAAAAATACAGAAACACTAAATATTTATTCCGATTTCATGTATTTTAAACTGCAAAACACTCGCGTTCTGGTTTGACTACATTGTGTAAACTGACAACTCAAAATGAATGACGTAGTTGGTGTGACGTAATTTAACTCTTTAAAAACCAATATAATCTGGTTTAAAACAAAAGCAGATTTACTACGTCATTTTCGTGTCGTACTGACATCAACAAATAAGATTTATTGATATTTTACTTTTGCTTTTTGAAAAAGGTGATTAAGAAATAGATAACTATTTTTTCCCGGTAGTACGCATTCATGCAAGCGAGTAATTAGGTCGAGGCCCGTCTAGAATTATTTTTTTTAATTTAAACTTTAGTGTTTGGTGTTTTTAAATTTAACTGAATATAGATCATGATAAATAGAATACACGGTAGGTGCCGGGAAGGAGAAAGTTTATCCGGTTCGGCCCGAAAACAAAAATAGGGCTCGCTAAAGCACGCCCTATTTTCATTTTCTAAGCCACACCGGATAAACTTTCTCCATCCCGGCACCAACCATGTATTCTCTATATATGTGGGTGTTAATAAGAATCGTTATGTTCCGTTCTATTATTTTGACCTGAACTATTTTAATTGTGCTAAAGTCCATAGGAGATTTGAAAGAACGTTTTATTTAAAGATGCATACCGAAAAACAAAAAAAAATATCAGTTCGGCCATAACTCTCAAAAAGTACGTGTGCTCGAGGGTTAAATGTTAAGTTCACGGACTATATTTAATGTACTTAAAACCTGTTTTAACGGTATTATTAGTTTATCTAGGATTAAGTGAACGATTTAACTGTCGTTTGCCCCAAACTAAACGTAACTTAATGTATTCCTAAACGATCATGATTGTCTAGTAACCCGTAATTTATGAAGCCCTCTTACTTAGACGAAGCGACAAGTCATGGTGTTGACCATTCAATGTGGATCATTAAAAAATAACAAAGTGTGGAAAGGTTAAAATAAAAACACCTTTCTTAGATCTGAGACTTCCAATTTCCTGCTCCAGTGAAGCTTTCCTACCCGCTGCTGCAGCATTCTGTTCTCGCAGTTTTTGAGCATCATTCCTTCGTGTTTGAGCCCTTGCTCGCAAATCACGTGCACTACTTCTGCAGCTCTCTGCGTCATCAAAGTTGACACCCGCAATGATGCCTCCTGCGGCCGTTAGACCAAGGCTCAAACCACCTAAAATTACACATAAAATAGCGCATAAGAACGTATAATAAAGATACCAATAATATCTTAAAACCGTGTATGCAAATTAGTGTGTGTTTACCTAACACATAATCTCACAAAGTTTTAATAGTTTATGCTTTCTATCATTCTCGTTCTGTTACTATACTAAATCCTATGTGTAGCACGGCAGATATTTATAGGGGAGACGACATTACCGCGTTAAACACACACTAACCTGTAAATGGTGCGAGAGCTATTCCAGCGATCGATGCCACCACTCCCCAGACACCTTTCTTCTTCTTCTTACGGCTTGCACGGTCGATCTCGCCTGCCCTGTTCTCCAGAGTCGCTGCGTCATTGTCCATATTGACAATGTCCGACTCAAACGTCCCAATCTGGGAATTGATTCCCTGAATTTCTGCTACTATGATTTTCAGCTTTTGTTCATCTGTTTCGATGGTAGTTTCGTGTGTTCGTTTACGTCCTCGACAAGATTCAATGTTCGAGTGAACATCTGTTTGCAATGCGAGTGTGGAATCTCGAACAGCCCTCATTTTCTCAGTAATCCCATCCAAAGCTGCTTGCATAGCCTGAATTTTTACATCTGCTGGGCTTTTCGCTACCACAATGAGTTCTTTCTGAACAAGAATGGCGCCTCCTTCTTTCGTCATGGCCAACTCGTATTTATTCATGCAGTCTCGTCCTTTTGATACCATCTGGTCCAGTGAAGATCGGATATCGGGGTCGAGGTTCAGCGATGACGACAGTGTCGTCAAACTTGAACGCATCGTAGTTAGTTCCTGTGAGACATTTCATAAACGCTAGAGATGTTATCAATCAAAATGACATAACACTACTGTAGATTTCGGTTAAAACAGCAAACATAATAAAGAAAACAAAAATAAAAAGTGTTTATTGCTTATCAAATGTGTGTTTCACACAACTCAAATGCATGCTTGAGGTTCATGTGCTTGTGTACATCATAATATCGTTAACTGTATTGGCGAATCATGATACATGTCTTATCTTATTATCATAGGAAAATTACCCTTTTAGTTGATTTTAATCATAATATCATAAAATCATAAAATGTTACAAACGCACGAAATGTATCAACATCATTGTAAAATAACCACGGATGATCATTATTCGATGCGTAAAACCAATATTTAAAAAATGAAACATGTAACTCACCGTAGACATCGTGTGACCTAAAAATGAAATAGCAAAGTATTAGATATACGCACAACTCTATAACTCTAGCTTTAATAATATTAGTAAAGTAAGTGAGTAATTACATATAAGTGTTCATCATTATTGTTCACATCACTTTTCTGTTAAATATACCCATGATACCGACAATGAGTAAGCAAGGCGTATCGAAAGGGTTTGCTGAGTGGTGGAAAACCAACACGTCTAAAAATACATTGTCGGAAAAATAATATTTTCAAAAAAAGGTCAATGACTGTTGAAAACTGACTGCTGGTGAACCAAACGGGCACTATTTTCCAGCGTAAGTGTGTCGCAGTAGGGGATATATTCGATGTTTTAAACTAGTATAACGTTTACTGGAGCAGAACAAATAATTAGACAATAATATACGGCAGAGCTGGGCCGGGCATCTATAATCGGCCCGCTGCCGATATAACGGCCATAGGGCCGATTATAGACGCCCGGCCCAGCTCTGCCGTATATTATCGTTTATAATACATATTATCCTGTCACAAGAAAAGAATCATGTTACTTTCTTTATTACACAAAACGTTAACAAAAACACCAAACGAACTTTCCGTACTTTTATTTAACATTCAACTAATTACGCAATACGTGACGCAATTCTAACGAATGACGTAATTTATAAACAGAAAAACAGTGACGAAACAAACCAGTTTTCGCTGGAGTTTTGTTGTGACAACGATTATGTCGTGTTTGCTTTTATTTTTAGTAAAATACATTACTATTAGTTTAATAAATCATGCATGGACGAATTCTGAATGATGAATGTGTCAGTTGGATAAATAATATATTTTGAGACTTTGAATCGAATAAAATCAAACGTTCTGACCAGTCACTGCGATTTCGTAAATCGTGTTTCTGGTCAGAATGGTTCACATGAAATTAATATCATGATTGTTAACAGTGTTTTTTTTATGGCCATATTGGGGCCAATATTCGGCCCCATTCCCCTCCCAAAAACGTATATATTTTCCCCCTATTTTTCAATAAAAATTCCCCTCCAGAAGTTAAAAAAAACCCACTGCAAAATGCAAAAATAAACACGATAAACACGCAAAGGTAATCGAGAAAATAATGAGTACCGTGGTTTAAACGCGTATACGCGAGTGGCTTCCCTTGTTTGTCTAGACGCTTGGTTTATGTGCATATCCCTTAAGGTTACAGTATACTAAATATTTCTGGTGTGCAATGCTATACTCTCTAAATAAATCAACACCATTTATTTGAAGACACAATTTTCTGTATAGTCACTTGCCATGACTTTATTTTTGAATATTTCTTTGTACGTGTGGTAGGAAAAACATTGTTGTGTACTAAAAATTCACTGTTTCGCTTGAAGGTTGGAGACTACATGACGAGACTTTGACAGTTGGCAGTATACCTTCAACTGGAGAGTAGCCGGTAAAAAGATGGCCGTAAAACAGTGAACTTTGATTCGCGTTGAGTTCTTTCTTACATATCACATGACCTATCTTTTTTATTGTCTAACTCAATTCGGCTCAGAATGCTCTTTAAGAAAAGGTATGGTTATGAGGGTCTCTACGCGCAAAATGTTGAGTTTATTTTTTGTTGAATTTATTGCTTTTACATTGAATTTGTTAAGGAAATCTTTTAGTATATTGTGACCTAAACTGACTTTGGGTTAAAATAAAATATCGTCTGCAAGTGCAAAATATGGATGAGAAAGCAGATTTTTGGTCATTTCTGAGCAAAAGAGTAGAAAATAAGTGCATTAAATGCATCAATTCAGATTGTTTGGTCTGGAATGGTTGTATTTCAAATAGTTCCTTACCCTATTATGGCCGAATGAGGGCTAAATTGCCTTCGGACATAAAATCAGAGACATACTTGGTTCACCGTGTAGCGTTAATGTGCTACATGAAGTCAGCATTGAACGCCAGGGACTCTGTGAGCCACTTATGCAACAATAGCTTGTGTGTTAAGCCTGAACATTTAAACATAGAGCCCCATTCCACCAACATGGAACGGCGGACATGTTTACAGTTCGGACAGTGCAGCGGGCATGGAACTGAGCCAGCCTGCATATTTGGTAAAAACATGAATACAACAAGCTTTATCACTTCCTTTTATTCATAGAAATACACTTAAAATACATAAATGCATGTTTTTTTTCATTTTATATCTATTTCTATTGGGTATTTTTGCCTTTTTCAGGTAGAGGAACGCCTGATGCTGACGCGAGGGCCACTTGTTAGAGGTCTCTTATGCCAAAACAGGTAATAATAACAATTTATTATCAGGTACACAATCAACTAAGCATATTTATGATGCTTAAGGTGTGGAAGACTGTCATAATCAGGTTTGGGGTCACTCATGCCCTTGCCGTAGTGTAATTCCTCATGCAGTTTGTATCGATAATTCCGCGTCCTGGCACGTAAAGCTCGTGCTTTGTTGGTAGCGGATGTTTGCTTTCGGTTAAGGTCGTTGCGGTCCTCATATGCTATCTGCTTAATAATCTTTGACCCCTGGGTAAGGTTAGCATTTAGTTCAGTGGTTTTTGCAATTACAGAGTCAGCATAGCCATTGTTTAATTTGTGAACCTGCCCGTGAATTCGACCTACACAGTTGCGTGAGAAAGTGACAGTTTTAGGATTGACAGCTTGGTACGACCTGTTTACTGCTTCACTTTTTTGGGTTGTGGTTAAAAGTTTGGTAGCGTCAAGAGCAGCTGGACCTAAAACCATTTCAATGCATTTTTTAAGGACTTGTTGGTCACTGTCAACCATTTTAACCTTTACATTGTCTGGCATGAAATTCTTAGCTTGCCTATTTGTACCAGCACAGACATAACTGTACTTTGCACAATGAGTACCGCAGTAACCACTGAAGCATAGAACAATGGTTGCGATTACATCAACCATGACCTTCTTTAGAACCTTGATGTCACCCTGGTGTTTAGTGTGGGCAGCTTTAAGCTCAGCCATACACCTAGCTTTGACCGAGAGAGCGAACCGACTCCTGATATTAGACTTGGAATGACCCTTGAGCATGCCCTTTGAGAAAGGCGCTTTGTTGAGCTCGCGCTTCAGCGAGTTGCCTAGGTGCCTCAGATCCTTAAGATGACCCACATTGTGACCGTGAGAGTTACGAACACCTTGGAATGCCCTACTGTCCCCATCACAAGTGAAATTTGCTATTTTGATGTCCTTAGAGATCTGGTCACCTAACAACCTATTCCATTTGCCTTCATCACCTATTGGTTCCCTCTCTGAAACATTTGCAGAACAATGCCCCATATGATTGGGGCACTGAACAGGTTTACCCTTATTCCTAAGCATTGATGCAGTCCTGCATAGTTTATTTGCTACTTGTACCCCTACAATTTGCTTGTTTCTGGTATTGTTTTCACACATAGTGCTTATGGCAATAGTTCCGGCTTGAAAGGGTGTCGCGTCAGAGTAAAAAATTGGATTGTTGTAGCAAGTGTCCCCTTCAACATTTACCTTAGAGGGATCTTTTTGACCAATTTTGGCATTTTCAAATCTGGTACATGCTTCTCTCATTTAGGGATTTAAGGGCAGTATTGACCTTATTTGCTTGTTTTTGCATAGCAAGTGGAGAGGGAGCAATGATATTGGTTGTGTTGAGAATTCTGCGGGAACCTGTGTTCCCAATAGAAGTACTTGCAACACCTATTTGGAAGCCTACATTGATCTGAGCTGCCTTTCTGCCCCTGGTACTTGATGGAACCTCATTGTAAAGCTTATAATGCTTGCCTACATATCTGCATCTTGTACATTTTAACCTTTCCTCCCAGCCTAAGCCCCACTTTATGGAAGCACTGTCGTCAATTACCAAGTCGCCCCTACATTTATCACTTCTTAACCTATGCTTTCTATTTTCAGAGGACATCATAGACTGGAGTAGGGCGGGGACATAGACCTTGTTCGTAAGTAAGTCGGGATGGACTTTTGATGGAGCAGGAACCCGTAACAGGTCTACATAGCGAATCTTGTTCGCTCTCGGACGCATGGGCTTAGCTGGGGTTTGAGAGCCGTCTACATCCCGAAAAGTAAGAACCTTGTCATTGTAAGCTACCCGTGCTTCAAAGGATGACCTTTCTAACCTTACATAGGTTGTGTTGGAATTTGACCTTCTTTCATAATTATGTTTTTTCCCCTTCACCGGACTAGTCCCACCTCGTTTAAAACCAACATTGAGCAACTTGTTCTTTTGCTTGGTTGTGAACCCCATTTTGACCAGATTGCCACCTTAAAAAAAGTCAAAGTACTTATTTTGTGCCCAAAATATGCAATTTTGTATTCCCTTAAACCTCTAAATGTGAGCAGGCAATGCAAATTGACCACCTGCTGCAGTTTAAAGGCACCCATGACATTATATACTAGAATATATAATTGGTGGCCTGTAATTAAAGAGGCTGCGACAAACAAGGTGCTTTAAAGATTTTACACTTTATTGGTTTGAAACAAGCAATTACTGGAAGCTGATTGATTTCTACACTTCAAAGTATCTTTGATCTCCCATTTTGACTAATTTGTTAATTGTCTTGGATGAAATTGGAATTTTTTTTCTATTAAATTTACATTTTTGGGGTGATTTTTAAAAAAAAATACACAAAAAATACATTATCAAAATGGCTTAGAGTAAAAATATCTAACAAAGTCATTCTCTCCTCACCCCACATAAGCCCCCCATACACGTTTGTTTGGTTTGTTTGGGTATTTTGTCACAAATATTGCAAATATCAGCTTTAATTGTTAGAGGGACATTTAAGCTTCAAGACGCTTGAAATCACCGGCTTCCGACCAAAATCACCTGTGTTTGAAAATATGAAATAAAATGGCCAAATGGACAGATATACAAGCCAAACTTAATATATTGGTGCAATATGCATGGGAAGATAATTATATGCAAGAAAAACTAATTTTAATGAGAACAAATTTCTCTTATAGGTTACAGTATACTAAATATTTCTGGTGTGCAATGCTATACTCTCTAAATAAATCAACACCATTTATTTGAAGACACAATTTTCTGTATAGTCACTTGCCATGACTTTATTTTTGAATATTTCTTTGTACGTGTGGTAGGAAAAACATTGTTGTGTACTAAAAATTCACTGTTTCGCTTGAAGGTTGGAGACTACATGACGAGACTTTGACAGTTGGCAGTATACCTTCAACTGGAGAGTAGCCGGTAAAAAGATGGCCGTAAAACAGTGAACTTTGATTCGCGTTGAGTTCTTTCTTACATATCACATGACCTATCTTTTTTATTGTCTAACTCAATTCGGCTCAGAATGCTCTTTAAGAAAAGGTATGGTTATGAGGGTCTCTACGCGCAAAATGTTGAGTTTATTTTTTGTTGAATTTATTGCTTTTACATTGAATTTGTTAAGGAAATCTTTTAGTATATTGTGACCTTAAGCAATGCAAGCGTTTCATCTTTTAAACTTCGTGTAGAAGCTTTGCTTATCCAGTTATATAGCGATGCAAGCGTCTCGTCAACATTCACAAATCTACAGAATGTCGCACAACGCGAAATTTTACAAAAAGAAAATAGATAAGAAAAACACGGAAGGGTGCAAAAAAATAGACTTTCTGTTCAAGCAGTCAGCACTGCAACAAACTACTTCAGGCGCTGTAAATGACCAACTCACGGTAAGATTATATGCAAAATGAACAGTTTGTCCACATTTCAGTGCACGTTCCTGAAACTTTTGAAAAAAATCGTTTGAAAGAGATGCTTTAAATGCAGATTTGATAACGAATGTAATTAAAATAGTTTTAACATCAAGCTTTGTACTATATTTTAAAATAGTTTTCTGATATTTTCATTTCTTAGGATGACAAGTGTAATGAGCCAGAGTCACAGCCTTTTGTGAATACAAACCCAGAGCAACAGTCTGAATAGATAGAATTTGGAAGAATTAAGTATATCTGCATTTTTGAACTAATTGAGTACTGAGTTATTATATTGAGTAGGAGGAATTTTGTTTCACTATTTACATTAATTGTATGTTGGAAATAACGAAACTTAGTAAAACTGTAACACATACATTCTATCAATATGCCTACCATAATTTTACAACCATGTTTAAAGGATGTAATAAAAATCCTATGGTTATGTGTCACAATAGCTTGCATTGAATTCTCATATTTTCACTATTATATTACTGTATTATATCAGTTAAACACTGACCAATACCAATTGCAAACTGTTTTTCGTTTTAAGTATTGAGTATATTAATTGAGTTTTGTCACTCGTTAAATTTCTGTTTAACTGAGCAAGATTAATGGTGTTTTAGAACTGGGTATTTATGTATGCACATGCCTTATCGGTTTATCAGATAAAATAAATACTTTGTGTATTCAACTTACTGTAGTGTAATGGGAAATGTTAGAATGTATTCATATTAACACCTAAATGTGAGAATACAAATATTGTTATAAATATATTATATAGGAAGGTATTGAATCTGAATTTCCCCTTTTCGTCAAAAACGACGCGATTTTCCCCTCCTGAAGGGCCCCGCCACCATTCCCCTATAGGTTAAAAAAAACACTGGTTAAAAATTAAGGCTTATGGATACAAGACAATGGAATTGAAGTGTTTACAGTATTGTTGGATTTTTATTGTTGGAAGCAATGGATTGAAATTGAGGTACAGTAAACGTTTCCGATCTGTTCAATTTTGTTCAGTGATTCTTTTTCTCAAACTAAAAGATGCATAGGCTATAGATCGTATATATATTTAATCAATTTAACTACAAACTTTCGTTAATATTCAGTATTTGCATTTTCGGATATAACCGTTTAATTTTGACTAAATACGCCATTCGTGGTCGTTGACGTCGCGCGATCGGATTCTCTTCGATTATCGAAAAATCGACCGCGGCCAATTATAATTCTATCGGCTCAGCGGAGCCGCGTAACGGCCCGTAATCGACGTCAAAATGTTACTATTTTTAGTAACACTATGTATTATATAGTAATAATATGTTGGTAAACCGTCTTGAAAGCAGAAGTCGTATAATTAGTCGTGCAACGAATTTAGTGTTACTTTTATATGGGGCTTAATTCCCCGTGAGACAAATATTACCAATTTAAAAGTAGTTCAATATTTTCCTAGGGCTCAACAAGTAATGCTAAGACTTGCTGGCACTTTTATATTATGAATTTATAGATGAAGGAACCAAAATAATGCTGGTCACCAAACGGGACAGATGGGTTTCTTCTGGTTACTCCGGTTTCGAACACGTACGCCCAAAGACCACACCAGAATTACAAGAAAATGTTCAGTAAAACAACTCTGATTGCTTGAGATTACCGCTTATATATGAATCACAATTCGACCCATACGTTGATGTGTCTTCAACGGAAAATAAGGTAGGGGCGAGTTGATACACACCCCGGGTCCTCACATAATTCATCTTTGGCGCGGAAGGACCTTATAAAATACATGTATTTTATGATACAGTTTAAAACTCTGTTTTAACCGTGCATGACCTACTGATAGTTACAGCTGTTGAATAACCGTGTATACAAATATCCGTGTATACATAAAAATGTGATTTATCGCGGATATTTTTCTTCGCGATTCATTTGTTCTTTAATAGCAATAATAAACAAACCTTTACCTAAGAATGCGACGATAATCCACACTCGATAATTCCTGAAAAACATTGACAACACAAAGTCAACAATGACATGTTTTTTGTATTCTAAAAATGAAAGTACTGCGAAAATGAAAGTACTACTAAAATTAGCAATCACCGCGTTTCCCTGATTCTATTTATATCATCCATTTAGCTAGCGTAAAATATACGAAAGTAAAAGTTCTTTACTACGTACTTATTTTATAGAGTGCGAGATATTTTTGAAACAAATAGTAATCGTGTACAAATATGGGAATGCTTGACAATATTAAAAATGAATATTTCGATCGAAACTGGTATACTTAGAGAGCGTTATGAATTGTATTCTAGATTTCATTTATTTTCATTATGATCTGATTCGTTCAGCGCTTATAATTATATGATCTAAGCGCTTAATAATCACGTTATTACCAATGATCTATTTTAACTGGCTTGACATGTGTACGTAATCTTACTGTGATTTATCGAATAATAAAACTTTATATATAAAACATAAAATTTTGCAAAAACTGTTAGATACAACGAACATAAAATAACGTCACGAACATAAAATGCTGTCACTCAAAACTGTAAAATATAACATACATAAAATGTTGTAAAATGTAAGGTAAAGCAAGTATACGATACTGTAAAAACATTTAGCTAAAACAACATTGGATATGCTGTCGAAACTGTAAGAGTATTATAGCACACACAAAATGCTATAAGAACTGTAAGATATAACATACAACGCTGTAAAAACTGCAAGATATAGCAAACATAAATGCTGTCAAAATTGTAATTATATAACATACATAAAATGCCATAAAACTATAAGACATAATAGACATGATATACTGTAAAAACTGTAAGATATAGCTTACATTTTGCTGACAAACTGTGCCCTTTCGATTTTGAGCAGTTGTACATCTTTTATGGCCAACGCCATATACTCTGTGGGCGTCTATACATGTTCCTGAAACGAAAAGTTGAATTCGTCTGCAACGTGTCCTTCAGCTTCTTATTACTACATGTGCACAATTCCTATAATCTTTTCATATTTTAGACAATTGTTCAGAGTCACAACGATTGACAAATAAACTTGTGCACAAACCGGGTTTTTATCGCGTTTAAAAGTTTATAAATGGTGATACTAGCAGAAATTAAACTCCAGCCAAATCGATTTCAACGAATTCATCATCCACTGTATATGATATAATGTCTGTTTTACTTTCGTTTTTAAAACATCCAGTGCAGGTAAAGTATTTATATAGCTACTTATTAGATTTTCTTGAACATTTACGTTGTAGTATTCTTCGTTTCAATAATTAATTTGAGAACAAGTCCAGACTAATGTATTGGAAAACGTTAATACTGGCGTGCATAAACAAAGTAATACACAAAATGAAAAAAAAATAACTGTGCGTATGTAAAATTAGATGGCAAGTTTCTTTAATATCGGGGGGAGGGGGGGGTGCACGAATGTTATATTGTGCTATTGTGCGAGATAAAATTGCACAAATAAATGTGGTGTATCATTTACGCAATAACAATGGACAAATAATACATGTATAGTTTATAAATGACAACATTTCAAAACAACGCATGCATCTCGAAAATAACGCTTGCATCTATACATGAATTGTCCCAGAGGACGACCATCCGAATTGAAAGTATAGCTAATCTAAAGTGAATTTGATGCGATATAATATGCATATACAAAGTTAACCAATATTTTAAATGAGCAAAATACAGCTGTTATTTTAAAACAGATGACGCCTCTATATATTATGGACGTCAACTGTAAACGCTGTATTAATGATACACTTTTCAACGGAAAGAACCGGTAATAAAAGCACTTGTTGAACTACTGTTCAAGTTCATTTTGGTTTGAATTAGGAATAAGAAACCAGTTAATTATTCCGTATTCGTTAAATTTAAGTATCTGTCCGAAATGTGTTAGTATTGATCTGATTCATTTTAAGTTTTCAGTGTAGTGTTGTTCGTTCAAAACTGGCATTAAATATAATGTAGTTTGAATAAGGAATAGTAACTGATTCCTTATTCAGCAATGAGTAAGAAACTAGAACAAAACACCACATTGCTCTTAACCAGTAAAATGCTTTAAATAAAATTAGCATTATGGTGTGTTTTTTCAATAGAGAATTTAATATGAAGGTTTGCAGCCATTTACACAATGCTTTAGTGTATAGAAAAATGTTTCGTAAGTATAGTAAAAAGAAGATTATGGTATTTTGTGCACGATATTGATTTATAAACACTTGCAAATAATTTATAGAAAAGACAATTTATAAAATTTTGGCTCCTTTATTTAGCGTGTATCTACCTCACACGATATGTTTGTGATACAAAGTTACGATACGGGTGTATTAATGTTTAATTTAAACCTATTTATTTTAACTCTGTCGAAAGCCTAGGGCTTACTGAGACACGTTAGAATCGTTTCCTGGGTAGAACCAGTACTTGGGGTCGTATGAGAAAGATCATTAAATTTGAGGAAAAACGGACTTAATGCATGTGCGTCAACTGTCGTCCCGGATTAACCTGTGCAGTCCGCACAGGCTAATCCGGGACAGCACTTTCCGCTTACAGTGGATTTATGTTTAGAAGAGACTTTCTTGAAACAGAAAACACCGTAAAAGCGGAAAGTGCCGTCCTGGATTAGCCTATGCAGACTGCACAGGATAATCCGGGACGACACTTTACGCACATGCATTAAGCCCGGTTTTCCTACGACGCGCCTCATTTGAACGCTCCGTTGGTAGGGATCAAACTCAAGAACCCCCTATCGCGAGGCGGACACCATATCCATTACACCACTGTGACCTTTGACAGGTGTGTAAATCTAGTAGATTGGAAACAAGTGCTAACACTCATAACGGGAACATTTTTTTTTAACAAGAGGGCCATGGTGGCACCAAGCGCTCACCTGAGAACTGGTACAGATGAAGACCTTACTGTTGTGACAGTTTTGAAAATTAAGGTATCTGAACAATACGCAGAGGATAGGATCAATTTTGATTTAAAACATCGGTTAGTGCCATGGGCTAACTAAAGTACGAGTTCGGTAGTGGATGTGCGTTTTTTTTTTGCTAATGGTTCTCAAATCATTTTTCTCAATATTCTTACCTGACCCTTTTTCATTAAGTCATTAACAATTCTGGAAAATGCAGAAACGGTAGATTTTTATGTCTTTTTCGCAAACAGTTTTGGAGAACTAGTTGCAATGCGAAAATTGCGATGTCTGTGCTATAAGGTAAAGTTTTGCTAATTCTTTGATAACTTTCTGTCCAATGATGATAAATGATGTTAATGCAGGCTCTGAAGACATCAATGTTGCATGTACAAATAACTGCATGCAAGTCTTGCAACTGTTGGAAATCAAATTTTCAATCTTGTTTGGTCAACAATGAATCAAAAATCGTGTGTGCAAGCCAATCATTGATAACTTGTTGATGTTTTTCCAAACACAAGGGGCAATAACTCTGGTGTTTCTGGTCCGATCATGCTTTTATTCCACTTCACCTGTAGTCTTACGTTCATAGACAAACTTTACGCGATTGGTGAAGATTGGATGAAAAATGAAGTCTCTATCCTGAATAATGTCAAATTTTGGATACTTCTTTCACAAACAAAGGCCAATAACTGTGGTTTTTCTGGTCCGATGGTGCTATATGCGACTTCTCCTTTAATATTATGGTCATTTATCCATATTATAGTACACACGCAGATATCAATTTATTGATTTTTAAACACATATATAGTGTAACTTGTGCCTAATGTCACTTTATCGGTCATTTTAGAGTTCCACTGAATTATATATCTAGTCGAAACATACGCACGCATGCAAGTAAGGCTGTCAGGCTAGCGAAGTGGTTGGTACACTCGCTTCTCACCTAGGCGATTCGGGTTCGCTTCCCCCTCCCGGTCAACATACAAGACAGGTGGGGTTTCCTCCGGGTACTCCGGTTATCCCCCACAACACAGGACCACATCAAAATTAAAATATATTTCAGTAAAAAAATAAATAGCTGAAAATTGCAGCTGTTATTCAACATTCGTACCAACTTTCGTGAGTCTCTAGTAAGTTAATTAGGTAGGAGTGCTGCGACACACTCTTGGTCCTCACATAATGCAGCCTCAGGCGCGAAAGTCCCTAATAAACTTCGAAATACACACACATACACATACACGCATCCAAGAAGCACACTTGTATGTGCATGCAATCATACGCATGTACAAATATTTAGCATAGACATATGCACGCCAACAAAGGCACACGGCCATGTGTACACACAATAGCATCAGCATTCAAGGACGCACGGAAGGATGCACAATCAAATGCAGGCGTGCAAGTCCTATTTCCTAAATTATTTGATTTTGGTCAGATTACGAGGGTATCGTCCCGGTTAAAACTATGGGGAAAAACTCGTTGTACGACAATGCACATGAACCGTTCGCTATTGTTTCTTTTCCTCGTAAATAGGATGTACTTCTTTGTACATACGTATCAGCTCAATGAACGGATATATTTTAAAAAAAAAAATGTCAAAGTACTCGTACTTAAACATTTTAATCGAGGTCACTGTGGCTGGTTCGAAGTGCTATATGCGATTTATGGTGTAAGACAGTAAGGTAAAGTTATCAATCAGACATATTTGTCTAAATCCCCTCAATGGGAGATGCTATATGTCTATCAAAAGGCCCGGGGGCCTCTGTTACCGGGATCTAAAATCCGACCAGTCTATTACCCCGGGACCCGGATTTATTCGGAATGTAAAATTCCCGCCTGGAATGTAAAATTCCCGCCTGTCGGGAATCGCTTTCAGTCTAAAGTCCCGTATATGCCCGCCGCTCCCCCCCCCCCCCCCCCCGGGGGAAAACATTGATAGGTGCATTAGCATTCCGACTAAAAGTACAATATTGATCAAACATGAAATTTGGTAAAACATAATACGCTGTTAAATACCATATAAAAATCATGTTTTAATGTCGTGAACATATGTAGTGAACATCAACGCCGGTGTCATTTAAATCCCGAAATACAATCAGTGTCATTTAAATCCCGAAATACAATCAGACACATGCGGAGAAGTTTAAACTTTCTGTAAATTATTGTTTTACATTAAACCACCGTTCACTTTACCATAAAAACCTATTCGCGCGTCTTCGGTTTGGATTTTGTACCATTTGAATAGAAAATACAGTCAAAGCACAATGACGCTGCGAAATAATAATAACGGATTCAAACTGTCCGACAAACAATGGGTTTTATATTTGTTTCAACTTCAACGAGAACTGGATTAACGGATTAGTGCAAACAGGATTATCTTAAACCGAAATCTATCACAGTTTGTACACAAATATTTAGAATTACGCATCAAAACGTGATCGCTACTGCACGATTAGCTAGCAGGGTAAAATTTTTGGATCTTTCTTGTTCGTGACTCTTGTATTAGTTTGGACATATGACTTAGCATCAAATTGGACTATGCAATAATACAATTCTACGAGAGTTTTCGAATCGAAGATAACTGGCAATTAATGCGTTAATGAACAGTTTCTTACTCAGTGGTATATTTACACTTGGATTATTACACAAAATGGATTACATGTGACACGTGTACATATTCAGTCACATTACATAATTCCCGATTGTTATATTATGCAAGATATATGAGTAAAGATTGATTGAAGCGTTGTAACTACCTTTTTGTGTATAACAACTTGAAAAGGTAAATTGCAGAAAGGCAACATACAAAAATGCCTCTTTACCAGTTATTAATCAACGATACCGTGATTAACGGAACGCTGATACTGGTCAAAGACAACTCGCAGCAGACGGCAGTGGAACCGGAAGTAGATGACAGCTACGACGGGCATAGCGCGATGCATTTCATCATCGCCACAGTGCTCGTGTATTCGATATTCGGAGTCTTTTGCACGCTTTTAGTGCGGATAAAGCGTACAAGGGGAGAGAGGCACCTGAGTTATATCCAGGACGAAAGCATTGGGAAGTACCTCAAAAAGGAAACTCGTCTGAAAATGGACGGGGAAAGAATAAAAATGAAATTAGATTGTGAAAAGGTTGCGGAAAGAGTGAAATATTTCGAGGGGAAACGTCACCTCGTCGAGATAGAAAGGGAAATATCAGCAGGCGATTTCACGGTAACAAAAGACGATGGACGGCGCCGGAAACGATACAAGAAGAGACGAGAGCTTGGGAATACCATAAGTAAAATGGGGATCTCCTTGCTGCACATCAGTCATGCAACCGGAAGTGCGTTTCCTTCTGTCGCTGCAGACGACAGTCAGTCGGAAATGGATTGCCCGGATTACTCGAAAGAAAATATTGCAGTTGATGAAATACCGACAGACGGTCAGCAAATCGACCCTTTAAGCGCGGAAATAAACAGCAACAACAAAGAAAGGCTACTAGACGCTTCACGTTCAGATATAAACAGCAACAACAAGGACCGGATACATACGGCTGTAGTTGTTAGAAACTTAACCAGTGTAAAGCCGGACGGCACTTTTGTTGACGCTACACATATCTCTGAATCTCAATTCTAAGTAAACCTTGTCGAGTGACTTTGATCTCAAAATTACAGGGAATTTCATCCATTCATGCACTGTCTAAAAACCGCGTAAAAGATTGTATGCTGAATTCCATGAGAAGACACATTCAGGGAAAGATCTAGAGCGAAATAGCAGGGTGCTGCACCCTGCTTCTTTTTGGTTCCCCCTGCTGCCCCTCTGGGCTGGTCAACACATAATTGTTGAATATCTTTTGAAATTCAACACATTTTTCAAGTATTCTACTTCAAATGAATAGACGATGCTTTTTAACCTAAATCAGAAGCATTAGACTCATAAAAACCATTGATGTAACAAATTATTGGAGAATGTCAACAAAGTGATCCGGTTTTCCCCCCTGCTCCTTTTTACTAGCACCATGTACCTTTTTAAATCCTAGATCTTTCCCTACATTATATCGCGATAAAACTATTGACATATAAAGAAACCCACGTACCCGTATACTTTTCTTGAAATAAATTCAATACTGAAAACAGTATGTACTCATTTTAAAGGAAACTATACTAAGTAAAATAAGTTTAGCAACAACTAGGATATTAGCACATATAAAATGCATCTTAAAGTGAAAACATAATATTGTTTATTGGTCGTATTTGATTATAGCACTGTGACATTTATACACAACATGATGTAGATAGACACTAGTAAACTGTCTTTAACGAGAAGGACCAATACTACTAGTATAAGAAGAAATAAAATGCTATTTATTTAATGATGACTCAATGAAAAACATCAAGTTTTATTTTTTGTTGCTAAAATTATTGCACTTAGTATTTTAAGGCTTAGCTAAAACGTCCATGATTATATACGATCTTAGCTACACTTTGTACGCATTTTACATCCTTTTGTTGAACATCTTGTGACTTTTGGCAAGTGACCAGGAATTAAAATACCATGAGGTATTAACAATAATATATACAAAGAAATACTTATTGGCGGCATCAGCAGTTTTACAATAAACAAGAATCAAGCCAATGACAAAATTAAAAGCAACGGGTCCGCTTTTAATAAACGCGATTCAGAAAATTATAAAATTATGTGTTTCGAATAGAAGTATAGTAACAAAACCAATACATGTAGTATACCATGCCTTACCATATTGTAAAACAGTAGTTTACTTTTTCTCAAAATGTGTTTTTGTTCATATTGTGAATGACCTTGACACAAAATTCATACTTGATTAAGGGGTAAATATCCTAATACGTTGCTTTTGTAGGTCAGTGCGCGTTATACACGGTGACTTGTTTAAAGCAGCAGTCCAGAAATATTTTAATAAAAATAAAACTTTGCAGAAATCGTTTCTAATGGACATCTTACTGATAAAAAAAAAAACAATTTTCGGTATGCGATAACTGTTCATGCCTGTGGAGTAAATCAGCATGTACATCATTGTATATTACGTTCGTAACAAGCGTTCTGGAACATAAAAAGTACATAATGTATTTCGCAAATAAGAACAGTTTTCAGACGAAACAAGAAAATCGGCGTTGAAATTAATATTGAGATGTCATTTAAAAATTACCTAAACAGACTGTCAAGATGATCGGTTACGTGACTTCTCAGACCCTAGATTTTTTGGTCCCCACCAATATTATGAGACTTGTTGGACCCCAGATTTTTCGGACACTATAAGAAAACTTCTCGGACCCAAAAGTTAATTTGAGAGAAATTTATTCATTTAAAAATTAAATAAAATTATCATTAATATCTATGCCGCGAATAAACCAATAATACAGCTCCATGTTTCCACCAGTGATAATAACCAAAATAATTTAGGTTAACATAATTGTTATCTGAATTTGTCAAGCCAATTTAACAAATTAACAATGTAAGAAAATAATTCGGGAATGAATTGAAATTATTATGTATCAGATAATATATATAGTTATTTATAGTACCGGTAATATATATACCATTCATGTTAGTTATCTAATATAATAACGTTTTGAAGTCAAATAAGCATTTATACTGTGTATCCCAATAAAAAGCAATAGTCAGGGAATAATCAGCGATTTTTGAAATGTTTAGACTTTATTTTTTTATAACGCAAACATAAAAATTCATAAGACTATGACGATTTTAAATTATATCAGTAGAAATATGATATCAAGGGTTCCTGTGTATAATTAGTATTGCAAATTGTGTATTCATGCTACGCGAATAACAATTCGACGTATTCCGAATCTTCTTTCATAACATTTTATCTATAGAAAATGTAGCATCTTTTTACAGATTAAATAACATCTACTGGAGAAGTTGATAGAAAGATGCAATTATAAATAATCGTTTATAGATCGTAACCACAATTTTTATTCAAATTAACAGTATAAATTCCCCATTCATTGAACTTTGTAGGTTTAAGATTCTGTGAACGCTATTATTGATGTATGTACGAGTATATTAACACAGCTATACAACGGTTGCTAGCTGCGCGCGCTATTTTTAGAATGACAATGTGTTGAACGCGCAAGATTCAATGGGTTACATGGAACGGCAACTCTGCCAATGAGATTTACGAATGGGATCATTGCACTATTGCTATTTATAGAGCGTACCGCTAATATAAATGTAGGCTAAACAAAATAGGTATTTCGTTACGTGAATAAATATAGCATTGTTTATCGCATACAATGAGAAAATAGGTTTATAATTAGCCTCATGTAAACAATTATGTAAATTTTTAATCCCAAAAAGTATGCAACAGTTATTAGTATACGTTAAACCATTGTTTGAAGTTTGCAGTCCCTAAAATTAGAAAATTTGCCCAATTCTATTGGCATTAAATTTTCCCGCTGCATAATTATCGCAAGAAATCTAGGTCAAAAGTGATCTTAGACAGCTACGCCGAAAAACACCATAAGGACACGTTCATAAGAACGTTCGCCAAATAACGATGTATTGAAACACAAGGCGTGATGCCGATGCGGATTGTTAAGCACGGTTCAACAGTATCGTAGTAAACTACATTTAGTATTGATAAACATGGTTGATACTTGGTTTCTTATTAGGAAAATGTTATTAACTCTATTTTATTGTATGCTTTCCAGTAATTTACAGGGAAATATCATTGAAATAAGATTGGTAATTCACTGTTTAAAACAGTGAAAATTACCACTCTGATAATTTTCATGGTTTCATACTGGTTCCCGGTTTAAAACACGAAATGAAACGGACCGTCAACGAAGCCGGAATCAAAATTGTCAAATGAGTCCCGCAATATTTTCCAACAAAACCCACTTAGATAGCAATTAAAATGAAAACAAACGGTGGAAAAGCATAAAATAAAAAGAAAATGTGTTGGTTCTGGTAGAATATCGACTTTTTATTCACTCGTTATCCGATATATTTTTACTCGTGGCTGCGTCACTCGTGAAAATATACCTTTCTATTATCACTCATGAATGAAAGTCGATATTCTACCGAAACTAACAAATATCCTGTATTTATTGTGTTATAGTTTTAAAATGAGCAACTTTGTTTTATTATTCCCCCATCGAAGATTGCGGGATATATTGGTTTGCTAATTAATGTCTGTCGGCCTGTCGGTAGATAGACCACTTTTGTTTCCGCTAAGTCCGTAGTTGTTATCCGACATTCACCCAACTTCATGACAATGTTTGTGAGCATAATGTCTCCGCCACTAGTGTATCCAGGGGGGGGGGGGCGCCCGGACTATACATATAAGGGCGTATATAAAACGGTAAAAACTGGATAAATATGCTAAATCATTGATAACTAGTTGATGTTTTTCCAAACACAACGGGCAATAACTCTGGTGTTTCTGTCCCGATCATGCTTTTATTCCACTTCACCTGTAGTCTTACGTTCATAGACAAACTGTACACGATTGGTGAAGATTGGATGAAAAATGAAGTTTCTATCCTGAATAATGTTAATTTTTGCATATTTGTGCATTTTTGCATATTTGTTTTGCATATTTGTTTCACACACAAAGGGCAATAACTGTGGTGTTTCTGGTCCGATCGTTCTATATTCGACTTCATAGACAAACTGTGCAAGATTGGTGAAGATTGGATGAAAAATGAAATCACTTTCCTGAATAATGTACATTTTTGTAGATTTTTTTAAATAAACAAACGGCATTAACTCTGGTGTTTGAAACTTGATCTGGCCCATTTTATTGGCCTCTGCTGAGATCTGATGGTCATACACAAACTGTGAAAGTTTGGTTAAGATTGGATGGAAAATAAAGTCAATACGTTGGAAAAGGGCATTTTTGCACTTTTTTGCATGAAAAAGGGCAATAACTCTGGTGTTGTGATCTGACCCAATAACAATCCCATCCGAGATTTTATGGTCATACACAAGCTGTGCAAGTTAGGTCAAGATTGAATAAAAAATGTAGTCTTTATCGCGATAACGGTCCAAATTGTTGACGGCATACGGACGACAGACGACGCCGGAGATGTCCCCTATACCAATAGCTCACCGAGCACTTCGTGCTCAGGTGAGCTAAAACATATTGACTATACGTATATTAAAGATAACATTCATACTTCTGCTACAACTGTACCTGAAGTTTTTGATAAACTATCAAATTTACCGGATTTATCCAGATTATAGTACACACGCAGATATCAATTTCTTGATGTTTAAACACAGATAAAGTGTCACATGTGCCTGATATCACTTTTGTCTGTAATTTTAGAGTTCCACTGAGTTATATATCTAGTCGAAACATACGCACGCATGCAAGTAAGGCTGTCAGGCTAGCGAAGTGGTTGGTTCACTCGCTTCTCACCTAGGCGACCCGGGTTCGCTTCCCCCTCCCGGCGCGTGTGAGTTTCTTTGGTGGTCAACATACTGGACAGGTGGGGTTTCCTCCAGGTATTTCGGTTTTCCCCCACAGCACAGGACCAAACCAAAATTAAAATATATTTAAATAAAAAAATTAATAGCTGAAAATTGCAGCTATGATTCAAAATTCGTCCCACTTTCGTGAGTCTCTAGTAAGTTAATTAGGTAGGAGTGCTGGGACACACTCTGGGTCCTCACATAATGCAGCCTCAGGCGCGGAAGTACCTAATAAACTTCGAAATACACACACATACACATACACGCATGCAAGTAGCACACTTGTATGTGCACGCAGTCATACGCATGTACAAATATTTAGCACAGACAAATGCACGCCAACAAAGGCACACGGCCATGTGTACACACAATAGCATCAGCATTCAAGGACGCACGGAAGGACGCACAATCAAATGCAGGCGTGCAAGTCCTGTTTCCTACATTATTTGATTTTGGTCAGATTACGAGGGTATCGTCCCGGTTAAAACTATGCGGAAAATCTCGTTGTACCAGAATGCACATGAACCGTTCGCTATTGTTTCTCTTCCTCGTTAATAGGATTTACCTCTTTGTACATACGTTCAATGAACGAATATATTTTCAAAAAAAATTGAAAGTACTCGAACTAAAATATTTTAATCGAGGTCACTGTGGCTGGTTCGAAGTGTTCTATGCGATTTATGGTGTACGACTGTAAGGTAAAGTTATCTATCTGACATGAAAAAAACGTCATAGAAGCGGTATAAAGATTAGACAAGTTACATGACTGACAAGTTCACAACTTCGACCTCTGCACGATATAAGTTGTATGCTATATCATTTCGTGGATAGTGAAACAATGCGTTGGTTATTGTTTTTTCTTAATTATATATAAGACGTGTTCTTTGATACAGCATCAAACGTTAAGATCAGGTGGCGGTAAAAAGAGATCGAACCTTTACCTTGTGCACGACCGACCGTGTTGGTATAGGAGCTCATAGTGTGGTATGTGTAGGGCTGTTAACCTCAAACACGTAATTACTTAAATAAATATAGTTTTCTTAGTTTGTATTTATCGTTGTATATCGGCGTATGAATAACGGTTTAGAGTTCTGATAGTAACTTGATCCCGAGGGCGTTAGCATTCCGACTAAAAGTACAATATTGATCAAACATGAAATTTGGTAAAACATAATACGATGTTAAATACCATATGCAAATCCTGTTTCAATGTCTGATTTTGTGGTAAACATCAACGCCGGTGTTATTTAAATCACGAAATACGATCAGACACCTGCGCGGAGAGGTTTACACTTTCAAAATATGTTGGATCATCGCTATTCTCATTTATGTAAATTATTGTTTTACATTAAACCACCGTTCACTTTACCATAAAAACCTATTCGCGCGTCTTCGGTTTGGATTTTGTACCATTTGAATAGAAAATATGAATTCAATAGCTTCTAAATAACCGACATTTTGAACGGTTTAAATCGTGTAAATATTATTGCCGACAAATGTGAACTGTATTTATCGCGCAACCTTTCCGATATTGAAAACTAAAAATATTACGATGAATTGAAGGATTGGTATTGACTGTATGTAATCTTTGTTACCCTGAGCGGACTATAGATTTGACCTTATGGGGATAATGAGCACGTACTCACGATTGTTAAATTCGGTAGGCTATTTTCAAGTACTGTTATCTTTATGCTAAAATGATTGATACAGTCAAAGCACAATGACGCTGCGAAATAATAATAACGGATTCAAACTGTCCAACAAACAATGGGTTTTATATGTGTTTCAACTTCAACGAGAACTGGATTAACGGACTAGTGCAAACATGATTATCTTAAATCGGAAATCTATTCAGTGTGTACACAAATATTTAGAATTACGCACCAAAACGTGATCGCTACTGCACGATTAGCTAACAGAGTATAATTTGTGGATCTTTCTTGCTCGTGACTCTTGTATTAGTTTGGACCTATGTCTTAGCGTCAAATTGGACTATGCAATAATACAATTCTACGAGAATTTTCGATTCGGAAATAATTGGCAATGAATGTGCTAATGAACAGTTTCTGAATCAGTGATATATTTAAACTTGGATTATTACATAAAATGGATTACATGTGACATGTGTACATATTCAGTCACATTACTTAATTCCCGATTGTTATATTATGCAAGTATATGAGTACAGATTGATTGAAGCGTTGTAACTACCTTTTTGTGTATAATAACTTGAAAAGGTAAATTGCAGAAAGGCAACATACAAAAATGCCTCTTTATCAGTTATTTATCAACGATACTGTGATTAACGGAACGCTGATACTGGTCAAAGACAACTCGCATCAGACGGCAGTGGAACCGGAAGTAGATGACAGCTACGACGGGCATGGCGCGATGCATTTCATCATCGCCACAGTGCTCCTGTATTCGATATTCGGAGTGTTTTGCACGCTTTTAGTGCGGATAAAGCGTACAAGGGGAGAGAGGCACTTGAGTTATATCCAGGACGAAAGCATTGGGAAGTACCTCAAAAAGGAAACTCGTCTGAAAATGGACGGGGAAAGAATAAAAATGAAATTAGATTGTGAAAAGGTTGCGGAAAGAGTGAAATATTTCGAGGGGAAACGTCACCTCGTCGAGATAGAAAGAGAAATATCAGCAGGCGATTTCACGGTAACAAAAGACGATAGACGGCGCCGGAAACGATACAAGAAGAGACGAGAGCTTGGGAATACCATAAGTAAAATGGGGGTCTCCTTACTGCACATCAGTCATGCGACCGGAAGTGCGGTTCCTTCTGTCGTTGCAGACGACAGTCAGTCAGAAATGGATTGCCCGGATTACTCGAAAGAAAATATTGCAATTGATGAAATACCGACAGACGGTCAGGAAATCGACCCTTTAAGCGCGGAAATAAACAGCAACAACAAAGAAAGGCTACTAGACGCTTCACGTTCAGATATAAACAGCAACATCAAGGACCGGACACATACGGTTGTTGTTGTTAGTAACTTAACCAGTGTAAACCCGGACGGCACTTTTGTTGACGCTACACATCTCTGAATCTCAATTCTAAGTAAAACTTGTCAAGTGACTTGATCTCAAAAATACAGGGAATTTCATCCATTCATGCACTGTCTACAAACTGCGTAAAAGACTGTATGCTGAATTCAATGAGACGACACATCATAGGGAAAGATCTAGAGCGAAATAGCAGGGTGCTGCACCCTGCTCCTTTCTGGTTTCCCCCTGCTGCCCCTCTGGGCTGGTCAACACATAATTGTTGAATATCTTTTGAAATTCAACACATTTTGCAAGTATTCTACTTCAAATGAATAGACGGTGCTTTTTAACCTAAATCAGAAGCATTAGATTCATAAAAACCATGGATATAACAAATTATTTGAAAATGTCAACAAAGCGATCCGGTTTCCCCCCCCCCCCCCCCCCGCTCCTTTTTACTAGCACCTTTTTAAATCCTAGATCTTTCCCTACATTATATCGCTATACAACTATTGACATATAAAGAAACCCACGTACCCGTATACTTGTCTTCTTGAAATAAATTCAATACTGAAAACAGTATGTATTCATTTTAAAGGAAACTATACTAAGTAAAATAAGTTTAGCAACAACTAGGATATTAGCACATATAAAATGCATCTTAAAGTGAAAACATAATATTGTTTATTGGTCGTATTTGAGTATAGCACTGTGACATTTATACAAAACATGATGCAGATAGACACTAGTAAACTGTCTTTCACGGGAAGGACCAGTACTACTAGTATAAGAAGAAATAAAATGCTATTTATTTAATGATGACTCAATGAAATACATCAAGGTTTATTTTTTGTTGCTAAAATTATTGCACTTAGTATTTTAAGGCTTAGCTAAAAAGTCCAGGATTATATACGATCTGAGCTATACTTTGTACGCATTTTACATCCTTTTGTTGAACATCTTGTAACTTTCGGCAAGTGACCAGGAATTAAAATACCATGAGGTATTAACAATACTATATACAAATAAATACTTATTGGCTGCATCAGCAGTTTTAAAATAAACAAGAATCAAGCCAATGACAAAATTAAAAGCAACGGGTCCGCTTTTAATAAACGCGATTCAGAAAATTATAAAGTTATGTGTTCAGAATAGAAGTATAGTAACAAAACCAATACATGTAGTATACCATGCCTTACCATATTGTAAAACAGTAGTTTACTTTTTCTCAAAATGTGTTTTTGTTGATATTGTGAATGACCTTGACACAAAATTCATACTTGATTAAGGGGTAAATATCCTAATACGTTGCTTTTGTAGCGTCAGTGCGCGTTATACACGGTGACTTGTTTAAAGCAGCAGTCCAGAAATATTTTAATAAAAATAAAACTTTGCAGAAATCGTTTCTAATGGACATCTTACTGATAAAAAAACAAACAATTTTCGGTATACGATAACTGTTCATGCCTGTGGAGTAAATCAGCATGTACATCATTGTATATTACGTTCGTAACAAGCGTTCTGGAACATAAAAAGTACATAATGTATTTCGCAAATAAGAACAGTTTTCAGACGAAACAAGACAATCGGCGTTGAAATTAATATTGAGATGTCATTTAAAAATTACCTAAACAGACTGTCAAGATGATCGGTTACGTGGCTTCTCAGACCCCAGATTTTTTGGTCCCCATCAATATTATGAGACTTGTTGGACCCCAGATTTTTCGGACACTATAAGAAAACTTCTCGGACCCAAAAGTTAATTTGAGAGAAATTTATTCATTTAAAAATTAAATAAAATTATCATTAATATCTATGCCGCCAATAAACCAATAATACAGCTCTATGTTTCCACCAGTGATAATAACCAAAATAATTTAGGTTAATATAATCGTTATCTGAATTTGTCAAGCCAATTTAACAAATTAACAATGTAAGAAAATAAATTCGGGAATGAATTGAAATTATTACGTATCAGACCCGTCTATATAGTTATTTATAGTACCGGTAATATATATATATATATACCATACATATATGACTAACATGTATGGTGTATATATATATACCATACATGTTAGTTATCTAATATATTAACGATTTGAAGTCAAATAAGCATTTATACTGTGTATCCCAATAAAATGCAATAGTCAGGGAACATTCAGCGATTTTTTAAAATGTTTAGACTTTATTTTTGATAACACAAACATAAAAATTCATTAGATTATGACGATTTAAAATTATATCAGTAGAAATATGATATCAAGGGTTCCTGTGTATAATTAGTATTGCACATTGAGTATTCATGCTACGCGAATAACAATTCGACGTATTCCGAATCTTCTTTCAGAACATTTTGTCTATAGAAAATGTAGCATCATTTTACAGATTAAATAACATCTATTGGAGAAGTTGATAGAAAGATGCAATTATAAATAATCGTTAATAAATCGTAACCACAATTCTAATTCAAATTAACAGTAATTTTATAAATATAAATTCCCCATTCATTGAACTTTGTAGGTTTAAGATTCTCTGAACGCTTTTATTGATGCACGAACGAGTATATTAACACACCTATACAACGGTTGCTAGCTACGCACACTATTTTTAGAATGACAATGTGTTGAACGCGCAAGATTCAATGGGTTTTATGGAACGGCGACTCTGCGAATGAGATTTACGAATGGGATCATTGCACAATTGCTATTTATAGAGCGTACCGCTAATATAAATGTAGGCTAAACAAAATAGCTATTTCGTTACGTGAATGAATATAGCATTTTGTTTATGGCATACAATGAGAAAATAGCTTTATAATTAGCCTCATGTAAACAATTACGTAAATTTCTAATCCCAAAAAGTATGCAACAGTTATTGGTATACGTTTAACCATTGTTTGAAGTTTGCATTCCCTAAAATTAGAAAATTTGCCAAATTCTATTGGCATTAAATTTTCCCGATGCATAATTATCGCAAGAAATCAAAAGTGATCTTAGACAGCTACGCCGAAAAACACCATAAGGACACGTTCATAAGAACGTTTGCCAAATAACGATATATTGAAACACAAGGCGTGATGCAGATGCGGACTGTTAAGCACGGTTCAACAATATCGTAGTAAACTACATTTAGTATTGATAAACATGGTTGATACTTGGTTTCTTATTAGGAAAATGTTATAAATTCTATTTTATTGTATGCTTTCCAGTAATTTACAGGGAAATATCATTGAAATAAGATTGGTACTTCACCGTTTAAAACAGTGAAAATTACCACTCTGATAATTTTCATGGTTTCATACTGGTTCCCGGTTTAAAACACAAAATGAAACTGACCGTCAACGAAGCCGGAATAAAAATTGTTAAATGAACCCCGCGATATTTTCCAACAAATCCCACTTAGATAGCAATTAAAATGAAAACAAGCGGTGGAAAAGCATAAAACAAAAAGAAAATGTGTTGGTTCTGGTAGAATATCGACTTTTTATTCACTCGTTATCCGATATATTTTCACTCGTGGCTGCGTCACTCGTGAAAATATACCTTTCTATTATCACTCATGAGTGAAAATCGATATTCTACCGAAACTTACAAATATCCTGTATTTATTGTGTTATAGTTTTAGAATGAGCAACTTTGTTTTCATTATAACCCCATCGAAGATTGCGGGATATATTGGTTTGCTAATAAATGTCCGTCGGCCTGTCGGTAGATAGACCACTTTTGTTTCCGCTAAGTCCAACAGTTTTTATTCGACATACACCCAACTTCATGACAATGTTTGTGAGCATAATGTCTCCGCCACTAGTGTATCCGGGGGGGGGGGGGGGCGCGCCCGGCCGATCATGCTTTTATTCCACTTCACCTGTAGTCTTACGTTCATAGACAAACTGTACACGATTGGTGAAGATTGGATGATAAATGAAGTTTCTATCCTGAATAATGTTAATTTTTGCATATTTGTTTCACACAAAGGGCAATAACTGTGGTGTTTATGGTCCGATCGTGCTGTATTCGACTTCACCTTTAATCGTATGGTCATAGACAAGCTGTGCAAGATTGGTGAAGATTGGATAAAAAATGAAATCTCTTCCTGAATAATGTACATTTTTGTAGATTGTTTTAATAAACAAAGAGCATTAACTCTGGTGTTTGAAACACGATCTGGCCCGTTTTATTGGCCTTTGCTGAGATCTGGTGGTCATACACAAAATGTAAAAGTTTGGTTAAGATTGGATGGAAAATAAAGTCAATATGTTGGTAAAGGGCATTTTGGCACTTTTTTGCATGAAAAAGGGGCAATAACTCTGGTGTTACTGGTGTGATCTGACCCAATAACATTCCCATCCGAGATTTTATGGTCATACACAAGCTGTGCAAGTTAGGTCAAAATTGAATAAAATTGTAGTCTTTATCGCGATAACGGTCCAAATTGTTGACGGCATATGGACGACGCCGGAGAGGTCCCCTATACCAATAGCTCACCGAGCACTTCGTGCTCAGGTGAGCTAAAACATATTGACTATACGTATATTGAAGATAACATTCATACTTCTGCTACAAATGTACCTGAAGTTTTTGATAAACTATCAAATTTACCGGATTTATTCAGAGTATAATACACACGCAGATATCAATTTATTGATTTTTTAACACAGATATAGTGTCACTTGTGCCTGATATCACTTTTGTCTGTAATTTTAGAGTTGCACTGAGTTATATATCTAGTCGAAACATACCCACGCATGCAAGTAAAGCTGTCAGGCTGGAGAAGTGGTTGGTTCACTCGCTTCTCACCTAGGCGACCCGGGTTCGCTTACCCCTCCCGGCGCATGTGAGTTTGTTTGGTGGTCAACATACTGGACAGGTGGGGTTTCCTCCGGGTACTTTGGTTTTCCCCCACAGCACAGGACCAAACCAAAATTAAAATATATTTAAGTAAAAATTTAATAGCTGGAAATTGCAGCTATGATTCAAAATTCGTCCCAACTTTCTTAAGTCTCTAGTAAGTTAATTAGGTAGGAGTGCTGGGACAAATTCTGGGTTTTTTCTTAATTATATATAAGACGTGCTCTTTGATACAGCATCAAACGTTAAGATCAGGTGGCGGTAAAAAGAGATCGAACCTTTACCTTGTGCACAACCGACCGTGTTGGTATAGGAGCTCATATTGTGGTATGTGTAGGGCTGTTAACCTCAAACACGCCATTACTTAAATAAATATAGTTTTCTTAGTTTGTATTTATCGTTGTATATCGGCTAATCAATAACGGTTTAGAGTTCTGATAGTAACTAGATCCCGAGGGCGTTAGCATTCTGACTAAAAGTACAATATTGATCAAACATGAAATTTGGTAAAACATAATACGATGTTAAGTACCATATGCAAATCTTGTTTCAATGTCTGATTTTGTGGTAAACATCAACGCCGGTGTTATTTAAATCACGAAAGACGATCAGACACCTTCGCGGAGAGGTTTACACTTTCAAAATATGTTGGATCATCGCTATTCTCATTTATGTAAATTATTGTTTTACGTTAAACCACCGTTCAGTTTACCATAAAAACCTATTCGCGCGTCTTCGGTTTGGATTTTGTACCATTTGAATAGAAAATATGAATTCAATAGCCTTCAAAATAACCGACATTTTGAACGGTTTAAATCGTGTAAATATTATTGCCGACAAATGTGGACTGTATTTATCGCGCAACCTTTCCGATATTCAAAACTAAAAATATTACGATGAATTGAAGGATTGGTATTGACTGTATGTAATCTGTATTACCCTGAGCGGACTATAGATTTGACCGTGTGGAGATAATGAGCACGTACTCACGATTGTTAAATTCGGTAGGCTATTTTCAAGTACTGTTATCTTTTTGCTAAAATGATCGATACAGTCAAAGCACAATAACGCTGCGAAATAATAATAACGGATTCAAACTGTCCAACAAACAATGGGTTTTATATGTGTTTCAACTTCAACGAGAACTGGATTAACGGATTAGTGCAAACATGATTATCTTAAATCGGAAATCTATTCAGTTTGTACACAAATATTTTAGAACTACGCACCAAAACGTAATCGCTACTGCACGAAGCAGGGTATAATTTGTGGATGTTTCTTGCTCGTGACTCTTGTATTAGTTTGGACCTATGTCTTTGCGCCAAATTGGACTATGCAATAATACAATTCTACGAGAATTTCCGAATCGGAAATTATTGCCAATGAATATGCTAATGAACAGTTTCTGAATCAGTGATATGTTTACTCTTGGATTATTACATAAAATGGATTACATGTGACACGTGTATATATTCAGCCACATTACATAACTCCCGATTGTTATATTATGCAAGTATATGAGTACAGATTGATTGAAGCGTTGTAACTACCTTTTTCTGTATAATAAGTTGAAAAGGTAAATTGCAAAAAGGCAACATACAAAAATGCCTCTTTTTCAGTTATTTATCAACGATACTGTGATTAACGGAACGCTGATACTCGTAAAAGACAACTCGCAGCAGACGGCAGTGGAACCGGAAGTAGACGACAGCTACGACGGGCATGGCGCGATGCATTTCATCATCGCCACAGTGCTCCTGTATTCGATATTCGGAGTGTTTTGCACGCTTTTGGTACGGATAAAGCGTACAAGGGGAGAGAGGCACTTGAGTTATATCCAGGACGAAAGCATTGGGAAGTACCTCAAAAAGGAAACTCGTCTGAAAATGGACGGGGAAAGAATAAAAATGAAATTAGATTGTGAAAAGGTTGCGGAAAGAGTGAAATATTTCGAGGGGAAACGTCACCTCGTCGAGATAGAAAGAGAAATATCAGCAGGCGATTTCACGGTAACAAAAGACGATAGACGGCGCCGGAAACGATACAAGAAGAGACGAGAGCTTGGGAATACAATAAGTAAAATGGGGGTCGCCTTACTGCACATCAGTCATGCGACCGGAAGTGCGGTTCCTTCTGTCTTTGCAGACGATAGTCAGTCAGAAATGGATTGCCCGGATTACTCGAAAGAAAATATTGCAATTGATGAATTACCGACAGACGGTCAGGAAATCGACACTTTAAGCGCGGAAATAAACAGCAACAACAAAGAAAGGCTACTAGACGCTTCACGTTCAGATATAAACAGCAACATCAAGGACCGGACACATACGGTTGTTGTTGTTAGTAACTTAACCAGTGTAAACCCGGACGGCACTTTTGTTGACGCTACACATATCTCTGAATCTCAATTCTAAGTCAAACTTGTCAAGTCACTTTGATCTCAAAATTACAGGGAATTTCATCCATTCATGCACTGTCTACAAACCGCGTAAAAGACTGTATGCTGAATTCAATGAGACGACACATCATAGGGAAAGATCTAGAGCGAAATAGCAGGGTGCTGCACCCTGCTCCTTTCTGGTTTCCCCCTGCTGCCCCTCTGGGCTGGTCAACACAGAGTTGTTGAATATCTTTTGAAATTCAACACATTTTTCAAGTATTCTACTTCAAATGAATAGACGATGCTTTTTAATCTAAATCAGAAGCATTAGATTCATAACAACCATGGATAAAACAAAAATTATTTGAAAATGTCAACAGAGCGATCCGGTTTCCCCCCCACCCCCACCCCCACCCACCTCCCTGCTCCTTTTTACTAAGCACATTTTTAAATCCTAGATCTTTCCCTACATTATATCGCTATACAACTATTGACATATAAAGAAACCCACGCACCCGTATACTTGTATTCTTGAAATAAATTCAATACTGAAAACAGTATGTACTCATTTTAGACGAACTATACTAAGTAACAAAAGTTTAGCAACAACTAGGATATTAGCACATATAAAATGTACCTTAAAGTGAAAACACAACATTGTGTATTGGTCGTATTTAATTATAGCACTGTGACATTTATACAAAACATGATGTAGATAGACACTAGTAAACTGTCTTTAACGAGAAGGACCAGTACTACTAGTATAAGAAGAAATAAAATGCTATTTATTTAATGATGACTCAATGAAATACATCAAGTTTTATGATTTGTTGCTGAAATTATTGCACTTAGTATTTTAAGGCTTAGCTAAACAGGCCATGATTATATACGATCTTAGCTATACTTTGTACGCATTTTACATCCTTTTGTTGAACATCTTGTGACTTTTGGCAAGTGACCAGAAATTAAAATACCATGAGGTATTGAAAATAATATATCCAAATAAATACTTATTGGCTGCATCAGCAGTTGTAAAATAAACAAGAATCAAGCAATTAAAAGCAACGGGTCCGCTTTTAATAAACGGGATTCAGAAAATAATAAAAATATGTGTTCAGAATAGAAGTATAGTAACACAACCAATACATATAGTATACCTTGCCTTACCATATTGTAAAACATTAGTTTACTTTTTCTGAAAATGTGTTTTTGTTGATATTGTGAATGACCTTGATACAAATGTCATACTTGATTAAGGGGCAAATATCCTAATACGTGGCTTTTGTAGCGTCAGTTCGCGTTATACACGGTGATTTGTTTAAAGCAGCAGTCCAGAAATATTTTAATAACAAATAAAACTTTGCAGAAATCGTTTCTAATGGACATTTTCCTGATTAAAAAAAAATCCGTATGCGATAATTGTTCATGCCTCTGGAGTAAATCAGCATGTACATCATTGTAATTTACGTTCGTAACAAGCGTTCTGGAACATAAAAAGTACATTATGTATTTCGCCAATAAGAACAGTTTTCAGACGAAATAACACCATAAGGTTACGTTCATAAGAACGTTTGCCAAATAAAGATGTATTAAATTAGATTCCATGGACAGCAGCTTTAATCTAACACGCTATGAAACACAAGGCGTGATGTCGATGCGGATTGTTAAGCACGATTCAACATTATTGTAGTAAAATACATTTAGTATTGATAAACATGGTTGATACTTGGTTTCTTATTAGGAAAATGTTATTAACTCTATTTTATTTTATGCTTTCCAGTAATTTACCGGGAAATATCATTGAAATAAGATTGGTAATTCACCTTTTAAAACAGTGAAAATTACCACTCTAATAATTTTCATTGTTTCATACTGGTTCCCGATTTAAAACACTAAATGAAACGGACCGTCAACGATGCCGGACTCAAAATTGTCAAATGAGTCCCGCAATATTTTCCAACATAACCCACTTAGATAGCAATTAAAATGAAAACAAACTGTGGAAAAGCATAAAATAAAAAGAAAATGTGTTGGCTCTGGTAGAATATCGACTGTTTATTCACTCGTTATCCGATATATATTCACGCGTGGCTGCGTCACTCGTGAAAATATTAATTTCTATTATCACTCGTGAATTAAAATCGATATTCTACCGAAACTTAAAAATATCCTGTATTTATTGTGTTATAGTTTTAGAATGAGCAACTTTTTTTTTATTATTCCCCCATCGAAGATTGCGGGGTATACTCATTTGCTAATTATTGTCTGTCGGCCTGTCGGTAGATAGACCACTTTTGTTTCCACTAAGTCCACCAGTTTTTATCCGATATTCACCCAACTTCATGAAAATGTTTGTGAGCATAATGTCTCCGCCACTAGTATATCCAGGGGGGGGGGGGGGCGTATAAGAACTATACGTATATGGGCGTATATAAAACGGTAAAAACTGGATAAATATGCTAAATCATTGATAACTTGTTGATGTTTTTCCAAACACAACGGGCAATAAATCTGGTGTTTCTGTCCCGATCATGCTTTTATTCCACTTCACCTCTAGTCTTACGTTCAACAGTTTTCATCCGATCTTCACCCAACTACATGAAAATGTTTGTGAGCATAATGTCTCCGCCACTAGTGAATCCGGATGGGGGGGGGCGCGCCTCCCCCCCCCTAAAACGTCCGGACATATTATACATATAAGGGCGTATATAAAACGGTAAAACTGGATAAATATGCTAAAAAGAAATTTCGCTCGATTCGCTCGCTCAATTTGGTAAAAGACATACCCAACCTAGCCCGCCCACTACGGTTCCGTAGTAGCGGCGCCAAAGTTCATAGAAAACGATCAACTATAGACAATGGGTATATATACCTTTATTTGTTGATGATATTGTTTTCTTTTCTAAATTCTTATATAAACAAATCAGATGAAATACACCTGTGACCGTTGGCACAGGATACCACAAAAAGGACATTAAAACGTTTCGAATAATTATGATTTAAAGTCGAAATTGAAGTCAAATCACTGACTACTTTCGAGTATGAACAGCTTTGTCTCAATATATAGTATAGTTCGAAAAGAGACCATTACTATGGTGGCATAGAACTGCCTTACGATAACCACATAAGTTTCGCGATAATTATCACGTTAACCACTTAAGTATCGTGTTATTTATCTTGTATCTTGTTAGTGTTCGCAATAGTTTTGTTTGTCATTTATTTTCTGCTTAACTGAAATGTGGCCTGAAAGTGCCCCAAACTGACACCAGGATTCCAGTTAACAAAAACATAACATTAAGTGGTAACAGGAATATTAACGTGTTTTGATTTACGTTACTAGATAATTATCACGAAAAATATCGCGATATTCAGATACTGCGGAAGACCTTGAAAACAAATTAAGTAGTATCAGGAATATTATCGTGTTACGATTTACGTTAACAGATAATTAACTAGTAACAGGAATATTATCGTGTTAAGGTTCGCGTTAGCAACATATTGCGGAACACCTCGGGCAAACTAAGTGGTAACAGGAATATTAACGTGTTATGATTTACGTTAGCAGATAATTTTCATGATACAATTCGCGTTAGTTAGATAATTCGAAGACCTAGAAAATGTAACTTATGTCACTTATAGGCACTTTTAGGTCATTTAGTTTAATAATAAATTATCTAACAGAAACATTTTCGTAAACGGTAACTTAATATTCAGATAAATATCGCAATAAATAAGTAGTAACACGAATCTTTTCGCGAACGCTAACTAGTTAACGTGATATTTTTCGCGAAAATTATGTGGTTAACACGATACTTAAGTGGTTAACGTGATAATTATCGCGAAACTTATGTGGTTATCGTAAGGCAGTTCTATGCCACCATACATTACAATTCGGTAAATGAATAATACTAAAATTATCGATGCGTGTGTGTTTGAATTTACGGATTTTATGTTTAAAGATGGTCTTGATATATATAACGATAAATGTCACATATAATTTAGCGGATAGGCACATCAAGCAAGGGCAATTTACTGCCAAAGCAGGTGTATGACATACAGATGAACCAACATATCTTTAGAACATATAATTTATTCAGTGAAACTAAGTGCATTTGTTGATGATGATGATTAGGATGACGATGATGATGTGCAAAGATTTATCCTATATTTGATACGGATCCGTAGCTGATCACTGCAGACCCACATACAACAGTAAAGGGTTATAACTGCGCGATAAAAAGTTTACGCCCCCCCCCAACCCGAAATACTGGATCCACCCCTGTCCGCGAACTTTGATAATCAGTCAAATCACTCCAGGAATTGTGGAGTTATGGCCCTTGATTTATATAAAAATTTGCCTTTTTGCCGTTTCCGCTCTCTAAGTCAAACAGTTGTTTTGCGATCTTCACCAAACTCGACAAAAATCTGTGTGGGCATAATATTTTGGTCAAGTTCGATAATCAACCACATCGCCCCAGGAACTGTGGAGTTATAGCCCTTGAATTATATAAAATTGGTCTTTTCAGCTGTTTCCGCTCTCTACGTCCAACAGTTGATATCCGATCTTCACCAAACTTGACAAAAATCTGTGTGGGCATAATATTTTGGTCAACTTCGATAATCAACCACATCGCCCCAGGAACTGTGGAGTTATGGCAGTGGATATGGTACTGGCTAAAATGGGCCGTTTTAGCCGTTTGCGTTCTCTATGTCGTACAGTTTTCATCCGATCATCACCAAACTTCAAGAAAATATTTATGGGTATAACATGCCGGTCATGTTCGATTATCAGCCAAATCGGCCGAGGAAACCCTGGAGTTATGGCCCTTGAATTATCTAAAATTGGTCGTTTTATCCGTTCGCGCTCTCCAAAAGAGTTCATTCGATTTTCAACAAACTTTGATAATCTGCCAAATAGCTCCAGGGCACGTATTCACAAACTAAGACTAAGAATATTCTCGAAACTGTTCTAGTTGAAAAGCGCTGTACATTAGAATCTAATTACAGCAATATTTAGAAAGAATTGTTATGTCATTAGCAAAATTAGTACCCAGCATATTTGATAATTCAGTCTAAGTATTGAGTCTAAGTCTGTTTTTTAGTCTTAAGTCTAAGAATGGGTTCGAGAATGCGGGCCTAGGAATTATGGCCATTGAATTTTCTAAAATTGGCCTGCTTAGTAGTTTCCGCTCTCTTTCTGCAGCAGTTTTCATCCGATATTCTTTGTGGGCATAATTTGTCGGTTACGTTTGGTTATCAACCGAATCTCCCGAGGTACTGTGGAGTTATTGTCCTCGACTTATCTAAAATAGGCCTTTTTTTTAGCTGTTTGCGCTCTCCAAAAGCTTTAATTCGATCTTCACCAAACTTTGATAATCAGCCAAATAGCTCCATGCACGTCCCGTAGTCATCAACTAATGCTTAGACTTAAGACTTGAAACTGTTCTATTTGAAAAGCGCTGTTAATTAGAATCTAACTTGGAATTCACCCACTGTAGTTACAGATTCTTTATTTAGAACGATTTGTCATGTCATAAGCAACACTGTTAACCCGCACATTTCATAACGCAGGGTTAAGTCACGAGTCTAATTATGTTCTTTAGTCTTAAGGCTAAGAATGGGTTGGTGAATACGGGCCTAGGAATTGTGGAGTTATGGCCATTGCATTTTTCTAACATTGGCCTTTTTAGTCGTCTCCGCTCGATTTGTCCAACAGTTTGTATCCAATCTTCCCCAAACTTGATGAAAACTTTGTGGGCATAATTTGTCGGTCAAGTTCGATTATCAACCAAATCGCCAGACGAACTTTGAAGTGATGGCCCTTGAATTATCTAAAATTGGTCGTTTTAGCCGCTTGCGCTCTCTATGACCAAAGCTTTCATTCGATCTTAGGTCGATTAAAAGGACATGTTCACAGATTTTTCGTATTTTTTTTTAAATATCATTAAATGTCTTTACTGTAAAAACTAAGCATCTGGAATAATCTTAAAAGATTATTATATAAAGAAAAAAGTATAATTTTAAAAAAAATTGCATTCGCCGGGACAAGAACCCGGGACCTTTGGGATAAAAACTCCCATGCGCTTTTATAACGCTATGTAAGTGATGCAAATGTTTTCCAAAATACCGATGAAGCGTTACAAACGCTTTATAAAGTTATCTATTTCGATTTATGATTATCCATAGACGAAAAGATATTTATAATATATTTCGAAGTCAAAAGAGTTAGTTCGCTTGTTTGTACATAATTTATAATTTCTCTTTGTAATCTATGACATTTTTTGAAACCCTGTCAATCTGTGAAAAGGTCCCTTAAACCACGAGGGCTCTTGTTCAATTTTTAATCGGCACACGTTTATTTATCTGTTATTAAAACAAGTACAATAACAAATCTGTGCATACAGTTATAATAATATCTAGTCAAATAAAACAAAACCTGAAATATCGGGCAAAATTATTAGATACATTATTTTCACACAAATTTTTTTTATGTGAATTCATTTTCTAAAGAATATTCTCAATGCTCCTACTGACGCTTTACTCGAACACGACCCGCGCATAGTTTTCTACAGACAAAAGACAAAATTCACCGTTGTTAAACTACCAATAAACAACCTAAAAAAATAGTTCAAAACTGTAAAATATAGTTCGCATTGTAATTGCAGAAAATGTTGTGAGGTCATGTTAGAATCGAAATAATTTTCGCAGTATCGCTGTTTATCGGCTAATAAACATCAATTTGTTGTTCTGATGAGGCATATTAAACCACGAGGGCTAACGTGGTTTAATTCATACGCATCAGAACTTCAAATCGTTGTTAATTAGCCAATAAACAACCATTTAGCCGGTTCACGTGCATATCGTGTACTATTCCATAAAGACAGTAGCAGTCAATATCTTGTCAGTAAAATCGTTCTTTCAAAATAAACATAAAATTATAAAAATGTTGGTATACTGATTAAAGAATGGTACTCGGCAAGATAAATGAATGACATGGCTTTTTACTGACCCCATAGCTCTCGCCCAATATAAATTTACTGACCCTGCATCACACCGTACTGGGTCAGTAAGAAGCCATGTAACTAAAATACCAACGCACTCGTTTTACATAAATAACTATTTCTGTATTATTATCATCATTAATTTGAAGCTTATACATCTCAGCATCAAGATGGTGATATAGGCCAATGGTGAACAGAGGGACAACAATGGTAAATCACAGTACTAGTACTTCGCAGTTTGCATTGAAGCTGCACTATGACTGCGGTCGGGGTTTGTCCTCTCGTGCCTACTTATTTTGTTTATTATATTCAATGGAGACGAATGCTTAATTGCAACTGTCATGTCCAACTCTTTTTTAAGTGTAAAGAAAACTTGTGCTCTGGGAAAAATGTACCCAGAGGAAACCTATCTGTACGGTACGGTGGCCACTAATCAAACTCACGTGCGCCTTGGCCTGGAATCTGACATAATTATCTGGTCGGTGGAGGTACGAAAGTAACAGCTCCCTGAGTTCGACCACTTTCAAGCACGTTTTATAGACACATTCGGAAGGATGTCATGGCTTTCTTACTGCCTATTTCGCTCATCGTTCTTTGTCAGATGTAGCATTTAATAAACGTATTTTAAAATGATTATCTTCGTTGGTGGTATGAATGGAAATTATTCGTTTATCAATGGCCGGGGAGAAGTTTCAAAATGTATGGCCAAAATTCATTTAGTCTGTGTAATTTATCAATTTCCGGAAAGCAAATAAACACAGCATAAACACATATGTGCATTTTAATGTTTCCCATTGGTTTCTGACAAGAAGATTTTCAAAGTATTTCATATAGCTAATAGGGAAAAAAGGCCCCGAACCATCCGCCTGCCGGTCATTTTTTAACGAATGTAAATAATTTGAAATAAATTTGTAAGGCGGACACCCATGGAACATTTCTGTAAAATTCTTTTCAAAATCAAGCAAGTGGTTTCAGATATTTTTTTAAGTTTGTTAGGTATTTTTTAGCCGGGGTTTTCTATGTATTCCAATAATGTGAAGGAAAATGCCATAGGATCACCCCCAGACTACCGGTAAACATTCGTGCCAAGATTGGTTAAAATCCACCAACCGGTTTCAGAGAAATTGTATGAAGAAAATCGTTGGCGACGGAAGAAGAACACTAGAACACGGACGGTGACTGACCACAATAGTTTACAGGCGAGGTAATAAGTGAGATTCATGTGTCTGTATTGAGAGGAAATGCGCAAATCTGAAAATTAATATATCTCAGAAAAAGCTTGCATAACATAATGAACTTGTAATTTTACAATGTTTGATATTCTTTTCTAGATACCGTATATATATATACATTATGTTATGCAAGCTTTTCTGAGGTATATTAATTTTACGGTATCTAGAAAAGAATATCAAACATTGTAAAATTACAAGTTCAACATTTCATGTTTTATTGGCGAATAAGTAAAACAATAAAACGTATTTTTTTAATAGGTCTAATAAACCCAAAAAACAAGTAACATCTTCAGGGTTACAGTTAGATATCAAGCACATATGGTTCAGTGCAGGATGCATAGCAGCTTGGTCATGGTGAAAATTGAGATCAAACATTGAATATTTTATATGCAACAAAGAAGGAATTTATCTGCGCATGCGTAACCTTTAAAACTTAGTCGTCTGCATAGATTTCGAAAATGGATTCTTACAAACACAGTACTGGAAAAAATAACTGCCAGATGCCACCATTAAAGGCTGTATTTTATGGATTGGTTGCTCTAATGGGCATGAGGTGGGTAAATATGGGAAAATAAAAGCAAATGTACACCCGAGTTGCATTCCAAGACCCATCATGTACATCGCGTTGTTTTTCAGTTTCGTTTTGACATTAATTTGCATTGGTTTCAACAATTCTCTCATTTTATGTCATAATACCTTGTGCTGTAATCCTGATTATTAGTTGTATAACCTGTAACTGTTAATAATGCCCCCAAAGTTCGTGTCCGCACTGGCCGATGCATTGGCCATAATTACCTTCCTACTTTGAATATTGCCAATTTTACTAATGTTCAAAGTTAACAGATCCATGTACTTAAATCAGGCTTCAGCTGAAATACATGAAATATATGCATACAACACTTTAGCCGCTCACGCCAACCTAGACCCCACCTAATGGAGTTAGCGGCATAAAAACTTAAGTCACCCTCACAGTTTGATTTAATTTGAGTATAGTATGTGTTTCTTTACATGCAGCGTTGAAAAGAACTTGGACCTCAGCCTGAACCCTCAACTCATTTTTATATAAGTCTGGGTGAAGTGATGAGTCATCAAAACTACTGTACTTGTCAACTACATTAGAGGCGATGGGGCGGGGCCGTAAAGCTGACACCATGGACGTTCCTGTGGTTAAATCTGGCATACGCACTGATGCTAGAGTTGGCTGATACTGGGAAATCATGTGGGGCATGAACGGTGAAATTATATATTTTTAATTTTTTTAGAATGGCGAAGATGCAATTTACAGGCTACATGTAGGCCTAGTTTAAATACGGGCTCCGTTTCGGAGGTTGAAAATATGTTGACAGGCTCTTCTAATAAAGTATCACATTTTCAACACATTTTATATCAGGTTTGTATCAAAATGTGCATACCTGGTAGATCAAATTTTAATAAAACCTTCCACACACCTACGTGGTTACATTTTTAAGACTTTTGGGCAGTTTATAATTTTCGATCCTTCAACTACGTGTACGCACGTGCGTACGAGCATATCCCTGGGAACGCCCCTGGACACAGTCGTGTCCGTACGAGCATATCCCTGGGCACGCCCCTGGACACAGTCGTGTCCGTACCATCGGTATCTTTAAAGGTTAGTGCATGCTTATTGTCATGTATTCTACAATCTAATGACTTCTTTTCCAACCTCGCATACTTGTCATCAACACCAGAAGTAAAGGCAAGAGTTTCACCTTTATTAGGAGTCTCAAACCCCTTTTTGAACTAAACTTTTCGCACTTGAGCTCGACAATGTGAAGCCGGCATAGCGACTAGCCTTCGCAATACAAAACAACTGTGTTAACTATTGTATATGTACACTCATTATCTGTAACTTACACTAGAAATTACAATATTGAGTAAACATGCACGGAAAACCTTTTTATTTTCACAGATTACACAGCAGAGAGTCCCTGCAACAGATTGAAGATTGCAGGAGGCTGGCCTCACCCACAGGTTCAGGTGTGACAGAAGACTGTTAATTAATATCTGGCATTGACATTTTGGGGTCAATTTTTTTATTGTGCCACATTCAAATCTGTTGATTGCTATAAACAAACCATTTTCTGGGGTCAAATGGCATTTGAAATGCTACATTTATATAGATGTTACCCCCAAAAATGCAGAAACTTAAAAAAAAATTGTTCGAAACAGGTTAAAAACCTATTCTATGACATTTAGATTGTTTTCACTCCAGATATTGTATATTGTATCTGCTATGACTATTAAACCTCAAACGTATGCTCAATTCTGAGTTCAAATCATGTTTTCCAGATGTACCCAAGTACATTTTTTTCTGTCTAAATTCTTGCCTCAAAATACGATTATATTTGATATTATCTATTTTATTTTTTCCCCAATAAATCTTTAAACCAGTGTAATAGGACTTCATGTTCTTTCTCGAAATATATCAGATTGATGACAATTGTGGTTTTTATTGGAATTTAAAAGGGCTGGGTTCTCTTAAATAAGCAAACTTTGAATAGAAAAGAATGTGGTGTAACATAAGCAAAGTAATCAGGAAATATATTCAGTTGTAATATTAGCAAATGGTGCAAGGAAACTATGTATTTTGTAGTATTACCAAATGGTGCAAGGGAACTATTTTTGTAATATTAACACACGGTGATGAGAAACACATATATTGTAACATAAGCAAAGTCAGCTGAACATATCTTTAACAAGAACCGTTTGTAAAGTTACGTCCCTCTATGTTAAAAGGGCCAAACGGTGCAAGGGAACTATTTTTGTAATATTAACAAACGGTGATGAGAAACACATATATTGTAACATAAGCAAAGTCAGCTGAACATATCTTAACAAGAACTGTTTGTAAAGTTACGCCCCTCTATGTTAAAAGGGCCATGAGTCCAATTTTACCGTCACGATGTAGTTGATTATCGAACTTAATCGAGATAATATGCCCACAAAGATTTTCGCCAAGTTTGGTAAAGATCAGATATAAACTGTTGGATTTAGAGAACGGAAACCGTTGAAAACCCCAATTTCAGATAATTCAAGGGCAATAACTCCACAATTCCTGGGTCGCTTTCGCTGATTATCGAACTTGACCTAGATATTAATATTACAAACATTTACATGAAGGTTGATGAAGACTGGACGAAAACTGTTAGGCTTAGCGAGTGAAAAAGGCTTAGAACGCCAATTTTAGATAATTCAGGGGCCACAACTCCAAAATTACGTGGACGATTTGGCTGATTATCAATCCTAAACTAGCTATTATGACCTCAAACATTTTCAGCAAGTTTGGTGAAGATCGGATGAAAACTGTTGGACTTATAGAGCGGACATTTCTTAAATGGCCAATTTAGATAATGAAAGGGCCATAACTCAAGAATTCCTGTGGCGATTTGGCCGATAATCAAACATGGCCGAGATATTACGCCCACAAACATTTTCAGCAAGTTTAGTGAAGATCGGATTAAAACTGTTGGACTTAGGGAGAGCGGTAATGGCTAAAAGGACAAATTGTAGATACATCAATGGCCATAACTCCACTTATCGAACTTTGCCACGATATTATGCCTATAAATATTTTCATGAAGTTTGGTTAAGATCGGATGAAAACTTTGGCCTAAGAGAGCGCAAACGAAAGTGGACTACCGATCGACAGAATGACCGACCGACATATAGACTGACCAGCATTAGCAAACCAATATACCCCACCATCTTTGATGGGGTGGGGGGGGGGGCATACAAATCATGCTTACTCTACATTTAAACACAACCAAAAGAAATAACAAAATATTTTTGCGAAATACAGGCCAAAAACGTAACTAAAATATTAAGCGAACAAATTTCAAGCAATAGTAATTAAATATAAAGAGCTGTAATTAGAAATGGAAGATAAATGTACCTTTTCAATTAATTTTAACAACAGCAAAAATAACTATCATATATCTTTATAAATGTGGATGTAACTAAAATACATATCCACACATTATAAGACTTAAAAGAAGAAAGCAGACACACTTTAAAAGGAAATTGATAATCTTCAAATAATCGGAACTTCAGGTGAAAATCTGGCATTTGACATAAAAAATGACCACTATGCAATGTTACGTACTACATGTAGGAAAGCTGTGGGCCTTGCCGTTTCAGAGGAGAGGATTTTTAAAGTCATTTTGCTATACAATTCTATATAAACCATGTGACCCCCAGGGCGTGACCAGTTTTGACCCAAGGCGCATAATTTGAACAATATTTGCAGAGGACCACATATACATACCCAATATGAAACATCAAGGCCTTGCGGTTTCAGAGAAGAAGAATTTTAAAGTAATTTGGGGTGTGGTCATTTTGACCCGCGGGGCATAATTTGAACAATCTTGTAGAGGACCACTATAGAATGTTACATACCAAAAACGAAACCTCTAAGCGGTTTCAGGAGGAGATTTTTAAAGACATTTTGCTTTATAAGTTTATATAAACCATGTGACCCCCGGGGGATGGCCAGTTTTGACCACAGGGCATAATTTAAACAATCTTCGTAGAAGACCATTACATGAAGTTACATACCAAACAAGAAACCTCTGGGCCTTGCGGTTTCAGAGAAGATTTTTAAAGACATATTGCTATTTAAGTCTATATAAACCATGTGACCCCTGGGGCGTGGCCAGTTTTGACCCCAGGGGCATAATTTGAACAATCTTTGAAGAGGACCACTACAGGATGTTACATACCAAATATGAAACTTCTGGGCCTTGTGGTTTTGAGAAGATTTTTCAGGTCATTTTGCTATATATTCTATATAAACCATGTGACCCCCGGGGCGTGGCCAGTTTTGACCCCAGGGGCATAATTTGAACAAACTTTGTAAAGGACCACTAAAGGATGTTACAAAAAAAAAAAGAAACCTCTGGGGCTTGCGGTTTCTGAGAAGATTTATTAAGTCATTCTGCTATATATTCTATATAAACCATGTGACCCCCCGGACGTAGCCAGTTTTGACCCCAGGAACATAATTTGAACAATCTTTGTAGAGGACCACTATAGGATGTTACATACCAAATATGAAACCTCTGGGCCTTGCGGTTTCAGAGATTGTTTAAGTTTCCACTTTTTTAATCTATTTTTAGCTCTGTTGACCCACATATGCAGCAGACCGTAACGATTTGAACAACTTTGCAAGAGGGTCACCCAATGATCATTCCTGTGAAGTTTGGTACAAATCTGCCAAGTGGTTTAGGAGATGTCCTTTGAATGAAAAGTTAAAGAACGGACGCACAGACAACGGGCGATCACAAAAGCTCACTGTGCTCAGGTGAGCTAAAAACTGTAACTGATAAATATATGTGTAATAAGAATGACATATGTGTAAAGCATTTATAACAACAACAGCTGGAATGGCATGGTCCATACCATATATAATTGTAACAAACAGACAAGACGAATAGTAAAATCTAAAAGAAAACCACAACAAACTAAACAAACAGTTAATGCTATTAATTAAACAAGAGGGCCACGATGGCCCTAGGTCGCTCACCTGATATCTATGTATGAAGCTTCATTAAAATATCTCAATAGGTTTTAAACTTATGGAGCGAAAACTGTTTTTCTATTTTAAGTAACAGTAACCTTGAACTTGACCCAACCCACCACATACGTAAAGCAAGGTCTCGATATAATTTATCTATGTATGAAGTTTCATTAAAATATCTCAATGATCGTAAACCGTTTTTCTACTTTTAATAACCGTGACCTTGGACCCACCCACCCCATAAGAAAACCCAACTGAGGCCTCGATATAAGGTATGTGTATTAAGTTTCATTAAAATATCACAATGCTTTCTCAAGTTATTGAGCGGAAACTGTTAATCTATTTTCAGTAAAGTGACCTTGACCCCACCACCCCATATGCAATCCCAAGCAATGTGTTGATACAAGGTACTTATGTATTCAGTTTCATTAAAATAGCTCAATGAGTTCTCAAAATATTAAGCGGATACCATTTTTCTATATTTAATAATGGTGACCTTGACCTTGACCACACCCATCCCATATGCAATCCCAATCAAGGTCTCAAAATAATGTATTTATGTATTAAGTTTCAATAAAATATCTCAATGGGTTCTCAAGATATTGAGCGGAAACCGTTTTTCTATTTTTAGTAACAGTGACCTTGACCCCTCCCACCCCCCATGCGAGGTGTCAATATAAGGTATCTATGTAATAAGTTTCATTAAAATATCTCAATGTGTTCTAAAGTTATTGAGCGGAAACCGTTTTTTTAATTTTAGTAACAGTGACCTTGACCCCACCCATCCCATATGCAATCCCAATTGAGGTCTCGATGTAATGTTTTAACCAAATATGAAACCTCTGGGCCTTGTGGTTTCAGACAAGAATTTTTAAAGTCATTTTGCTATTTAAGTCTATATAAACCATGTGACCCCCAGGGTGTGGCCAGTTTCGACCCCAGAGGCATCACTTGAACAATCTTTGTAGAGGACCACTATACAATGTTACATACCAAATATGAAACCTCTGTGCCTTGCAGTTTCAGAGGAGATTTAAAAAGTCTTTTTACTATAAAAGTGTATATCAACCATATGACCCATGGGATGTGGCCAGTTTTGACTCCAGGGGCATCATATGAACAATCTTTGTAGAGGACCACTATACAATGTTACATACCAAATATGAAACCTCTGGGCCTTGCAGTTTCTGAGGAGAAGACTTTAAAGTCATTTTGCTATTCAAGTCTATATGTGACCCCCATGGTGTGGCCAGTTTTCACCCCAGGGGCATCATTTGAACATTATTTGTAGAAGACCACTATACAATTTTACATACCCAATATGAAACCTCTGGGCCTTGCGGTTTCAGAGGAAAAGATTTTTAAAGTCATTTTGCCATTCAAGTCTATATAAACCATGTGACCCCGGGGTGTTGCCAGTTTTGACCCCAGTAGAATTATTTCAACAATCTTTGTAGAGGACCACTATACAATGTTACAAACCAAATATGAAACCTCTGGGCCTTGCAGTTTCAGATGAGAAGATTTTTAAAGTCATATTGCTATTCAAGTCTATATAAACCATTTGACCCCCTGGGTGTGGCCTGTTTTGACCCCTGGGTCATCATTTGAACAATCTTTGTAGAGGACTACTATACAATGTTACATACCAAATATGAAACCTCTGGGCCTTGCGGTTTCAGAGAAGAAGACTTTTAGTCATTTTGCTATACAAGTCTATATAAACCATGTGACCCCCAATCTTTGTAGAGCACCACCAGAGGATGTCCGATATCAAATATGAAAGCTCCAAGCCTTGTGGTTTCATGGAAGAAGATTTTTAAAGTTTTCAGTTTTTAAATATATTTTTAGCTCTTGTGACCTGCATATGCAGCAGACCGGAACGATTTGAACAATTTTGAAAGAGGGTCACCCAAGTATCGTTCCTGTGAAGTTTGGTGAAAATCTGCTCAGCGGTTTAGGAGTTGTTCTTTGAATAAAAATGTTGACACACGACGGACATAAGGCGATCCTAAAAGCTCACCATGAGCATATCGTGCTCAGGCGAGCTAAACAAGAGGGCCATGATGGCCCTAGGTCGCTCACCTGAGTTTAAGGCATAATGGCTAATAACAAGAGGGAAAAATGGCACTAAATGCCTTACCAGAGTATAAAGATCTGGGCCTTGCAATTTCAGATATTTTATTAGTCTATATAAACCATGTGACCCACAGGGCATGGTCAACTTGTACCCCAGGGGCATAATTTGAACAATATTTGTAGTTGACCACTTTTCAATGTTACATACCCAATATGATTACACTGGGCCTTGCGGTATCAGAGGAGATTTTTCAAGTCATTTTGCTATTTAAATGTATATAAACCATGTGACCCCCAGGGAGTGGCCAATTTTAACCTCAGGGACATCATTTGAACAATCTTTGTAGATGACCACTCCACAATGTTTTATGCAAAATATAAAACCTCTGGGCCTTACGGTTTCAAAAAGGAAGATTTTTAAGGCCCACTTGCCATACAAGTCTATATAAATCATGTGACGCCCCGGGTCATGGCCACTTTTTACCCCAGGGGCATAATTTGAAAAATCTTTGTAGAGGACCACTATACAATGTTACATATCACATACGAAAAAACTGTGATTTCATGAGATTTTGAAGTCATTTGGCTATTTAAGTCTACATAAACAATGTGACCCCCAGGGCAGGGCCAGTTTTGACCAATGGGACATCATTTGAACAATCATTGCCGAGGACCACTATAAAATGTCACATATGAAATCTCATATCAGGCTATTTAAGTCTATATAAACCATGTCATCCCCGGGGTGTGTCCAATTTTGACCCCAGGGGCATCATTTGAACAATCTCTGTAGAGGACCATTATGCAATGTTATCAATCGAATATGAAACCTCTAGGCCTTGCAGTTTCAGAGATTTTTAAAGTCATTTTGGCTATTTAAGTCTGTATAAACCATGTGACCCCCGGATTGTGGCCAGTTTTGACCTCAGGGGCATCATTTCAACACTCTTTGTAGAGGACCACTATGCAATGCTACATACCAAATATGAAACCTCTGGGCCTTCCGCTTTCAGAGAAGATTTTTAAAGTCATTTTGCTATTAAAGTCTATATAAACCATGTGACCCCTGGGGTTTGGCCAGTTTTGACCCCAGGGGCATCATTTGAATAATCTTAGTAGAGGACCACTATACAATATTACATACCAAATATGAAACCTCTAGTCCTTGCGGTTTCAGAGAAAAAGATTTTTAAAGTCATTTTACTATATAAGTCTATATAAACCAAGTGACCCCTGGGGCGTGGCTGCTTTTGACCCCAAGGGCATCATTTGAACAATCTTAGTAGAGGACCAGTAGAGGATGTCACACATCAAATATGAAAGCCCTTAGCCTTGCGGTTTCATAGGAGATGATTTTTGAAGTTTTCACTTTTTAAATCTATTTTTAGCTCTGGTGACCTACATATGCAGCGAACCGGAAAAAACTGAACAACTTTGAAAGAGGTCCAACAAGGATCATTCCTGTGAAGTTTGGTGAAAATCTGCCAAGCGGTTTAGGAGGTGATGTTGTTTGAATGAAAAGTTGAAGACGCACGCACACATGCACGCACGCATGATGGACAATGGGCGATCACAAAAGTTCACCATGAGCACTTTGTGCTCAGGTGAGCTAAAAACAACATCTTAAAACCAAAAATATGTGAAAGGAATGGAATGGGTAACGTAATACAACCTTCTGACATAACACAACCATAAGTAGGCCATCCTTGAAAAATTGTTTGCAGTAACGTGACCCAGAATTTTCAAGGTGGGTGGGTAGGTAGGTTGATGATTTGTTTAATATTTTTTGCTGGTAACAAATGTAGACGACCCTTTGACATGGAACGAATTGCCTCAACACAAAATACATAAGCAAAACACATTGCCAAGCAATATTATTTGTTCAAATTGGAAATATTATTGCAAGAATGCAGTGTTTAGCTAAGGGCTGTTCCTGGAACAAAAGGGCCACAATGGCCCTAGGTTGCTCACCTGAGTTTAAGAACGATTTCTAAAGTTTTTTTCCTTCCGTGAAAATTTTTCATTTTTACATATTTTGCAAATCGTTCCATGCCTAATACAATAAAACCATAAGCAAGAGGGCCCTGAGGGCCCTAGGACACTCACCTGAGACTTTGTAACCCAATTGGAATTTTCATCGCGAGGGGTGGCTTATTTTTATCCCAGGGGCAAAATTTATAGAATCTCGAACAAACCTCTGGGCCTTGCGGTTTCAGGTGACGATTTTTAAAGTCACAATGCTACTCAAGTCTATATAAACCATGTGACCATTCGGGGTGCGGCCCGATTTGACCCCAGGGGCATAATTTGAACAATCTTTGGAGAGGACCACTATGTAATGTTACATACCAAATATAGGAAAGCTGTGGGCCTTGCCGTTTCAGAAGACAAGATTTTTACAGTCATTTTGCTATTTAAGTCTATATAAAACATGTGACCCCCGGGGCGTGACAAATTTTCATCCCAGGGGCATGATTTGATCAATTATTGTAGAGGACCACTATACAATGTTATGTACCAAATATCAAACCTCTAGGCCTTGCGGTTTCAGAGAAGAATTTTAAAGTCATTTAGTTATTTAAGTCTATATAAACCATGTGACCCCTGGGGTGTGGTTAGTTTTGACCCATGGGGCATAAATTGAACAGTATTTGTATAGGACCACTATAGGATGTTACATACCAAATATGAAACCTCTGGGCCTTGCAGTTTCAGAGAAGATTTTTTGAAGACATTTTGCTATTTAAGTTTATATAAACCATGTGACCCCTGGGGCATGGCCAGTTTTGACCCCAGGGGCATAATTTGAAAAAACTTTATAGAGTAACACTATAGGATGATACATACAAAATAAGAAATATGTGGCCTTGCGGTTTCAGAGAAGATTTTTGAAGTCATTTTGCAATATATTCCATTTAACCCATGTGTCCCACCGGGCGTGGCCCGTTTTGACCCCAGGAGAATAATTTCAACAATCTTTGTAGAGGACCACTAGAAAATGTCACATATCAAATGTGAAACTTCTGGGACTTAGGTTTCAGAGGAGACGATTTTTAAAGTCATTTTCGTATATATTCTATATAAACCATGTGACCCCCAGGGCGTGGCCCGTTTTGACCCCAGGGGCATCATTTGAACAATCTTTGTTGATGACCACTATAGGTTGATACATACTAAATACGAAATCTCTGGGCCTTACGGTTTCAGAGGAGAAGATTTTTAAAGTCATTTTCCTATATATTCTATATAAACCATGTGACCCCTGGGGCGTGGCCCGTTTTGACCACACGGGCATAATTTGAACAATCTTTGTAGAGGACCTCTAGAAGATGTCACAAATCAAATATGAAAGCTCTGAGCCTTGCGGTTTCATAGATTTTAAAAGTTTTCACTTTTTTAATCTATTTTTAGCTCTGGTGACCTACATATTCAGTGGACCGGAAATATCTGAACAACTTTGAAAGAGGTCCACCCAAGGATCATTCCTGTGAAGTTTGGTGAAAATCTGCCAAGCGGTTTAGGAGATGTTGTTTGAATGAAAAGTTGATGACACACGCAGGCACGCACGATGGACAATGGGCGATCACAAAAGCTCACCATGAGCACTTTGTGCCTTGGTGAGCTAAAAATGGGGATCACTGCATTAGATTCTTAGGAAAATGCTTGTAAATGACCTATCCGTGAATGCATTTTAGGAAACTTTGATGCTGTTTTTGTTTTAGCAAAAAAATATTATTGACCATTGACTGGTAACAAATAGACATCCTATTGGTTGAAATGGGTAATTGTAAGAAAGCAATCTGTTACATAGTGAAAGAAATATATATATTTGCTAAAAAATGCTTTTCATCCTTTTTTAATGAAAAATTTCTACATTTTGTAATCATATAAGTTTGGTTGTGACTATAGAAAAAAATATGTTCCATGAAAATTCCTGAATTTTCTATATTTATTACATAATAATATTCTTAACAAACTGCAAAAAAGAAAACAGGGGGTCACCGAGCTTGTTTTCGAGAAAAAATATGCAGTTTACATGTGCGTATTGGACATTTTTCTGTAAAAAAAACAGGATACAACTAGAATTGTCACGAGTGATGGATATACTCCCACAATATGGCATTGTCACAAAACTGGCATCCATTTGAAAGACATGGACAGAGAGAGAATGCTTTAATTTGTGAAAACTCAACAGCATATTTGAAAAATTTAATTTCAATAGTAGCCATAACTCTGTCAACATTTAGTGGTTTGTAACCAAAGTTGATCTTGATCTATATTTTATGATGATACACCTATGTACCAAAAAAAAATTTAATATGTGAAGCCTTTCATTTGTTACTGTCCATATTTTTCTGGAATTTAAGTAAAAAAGGGGCCACAACTGTGTCAAAATTTGGTGGTTTGTAACCAAAGTCAAACTTGACCTGTATTTTATGATGCTACACATGATTGTGTACCAATAATTATTTAATATGTCAAGCCATTGTCGAGTTATCGTCAGGAAACTATGTTTTTAGGGAATTTAAGTCAAATAAAGGGTCATAACTCTGTCAAAATTTAGTGGTTTGTAACCAAAGTCGAACTTGACCCATATTTCATGATACTACACATGTATACCAAGAATTATTTCAATATGTCAAGCCATTCTTGAGTTATCATACGGAAATCATGTTTTTAGGCAATTTTAAGTCGAAAAGGGGCCATAACTCTGTCAAAATTTAGTGGTTTGCAACCAACATCAAACTTGACCTGTATTCTATGATGTTACACATGTGTACCAAAAATTGTTTGAATATGTCAAACCTTTCTTGAGTTAGCATCCGGAAACCATGCTTTTAGGGATTTTTAAGTCGAAAAGGGGCCATAACTCAGTCAAAATTTAGTGGTTTGTAACCAACATCGAACTTGACCTGTATTCTATGATGTTACGCATGTGTACCAAAAACTATTTGAAAATGTCAAGCCTTTCTTCAGTTATCATCCGGAAACGAAAAACCAAAAGACTGACAGACCGACAAGCTCACTCCTATGTACCCCCCCTAAACTTTGTTTGTGGGGGTATAATTACAGTCATAATTTATAACTATACACTTATTAAGGTAAATAGAAAATAATATTATATATATATTATATATAATTATGTTAGTAACAGCAGTTGATTATGACTATGTACAAAACGTTATTACTGCCAAACACTTTCACAATAATCGCAAGCATGTGCACAGCTATAAGTCCAATGTTCAGTCAGCATTTTCCTACTTTCGTTTTCAGTGTATTATAAAACTTTCGCAAATAAAATCGAGTCACAAGACACTACTACTATGATCATGGCAATCATTATGAATATATTTGATTCTAGTTGGTAATTACAGTGTACAAAATATTTAATAAATATAATTATCGGTCAAAACACTTCCCATTATGATTTAATTCAACTTTACTGATGCGTGAAAAGATGCGCAGAAAACAACTACCGAAATCGTCTTTAAGGCATCCCAGTTTTGACCCCAGGGGCATTATTTGAACAATCTTTGTAGAAGACCAGTATGCAATGTTAAATACCAAATATGAAACCACTGGGCCTTGCCGTTTCAGGAGATTTTCTTGAAGTAATTTCGCTATTCAAGTCTATACAAACAATGTGACCCCCGGGGCGTGGCCAGTTTTGACCCCAGGGCATCATTTGAACAATGTTTGTAGAGGACCAGTATGCAGTGTTACAAACCTCTGGGCCTTGCGGTTCAGGGAGAAAATGTTCAAAATCATTTTGGCCAGTTTTTATACAAGGAGCATCATTTGAACAATCTTTGTAGAGGACCACTATACAATGTTACATACTAAATATGAAACCTCTGGGCTTTGAGGTTTCAGAGGGGACAATTTTTGCAGTAATTTTGCTATTTGAGTCTATATAATCCATGTGACTGGGGCGTGGACAGGTTTTGACCCCAAGGGTATTATTTGAACAATCTTTGTAGAGGACCCCTATACAAAGTTACCAACCAAATACTTAACCTCTTGACCTTGCAGTTTCTTCGGAGATTTTCAAAGTCATTTAGCTATTTAAGTCTATATAAACCATGTGACCACCGGGGCATTGTCAGTAACACCAGGGGTATCATTTGAACAATGTTTGTAGAGGACCACTATGCAATGATACATACCAAATATGAAACCTCTGGGTCTTGCGGTTTCAGAGGAGAAGTCATTTTGCTATTTAAGTCTAAATAAACCATGTGACCCCCAGGGCGTGGCCAGTTTTGACCACAGGGGCATCATGTGAACAATTTTTGTAGAGGACACCTATGTTATGTTACCAACCAAATACCAAACCTCTGGGCCTTGCGGTTTCAGAAGAGAATATTTTTAAAGTCATTTTGCTATTGAAGTCCATATAAACCATGTGACCACTGGGGTGTGGCCAGTTCTGACCCCAGGGGCATCATTTGAACAATCTTTGTAGAGGATCACTATGCAATGTTACATACCAAATACGAAACCTTTGGGACTTGTGGTTTTAGAAGAGATTTTAAAATCATTTTGCTATTTAAGTCGATATAAACAATGTGACCCCCAGGGCGTGGCCAGTTTTGACCCCAGGGGCTTTATTTGAACAATCTTTGTAGAGGACTACTATACAATGTTACCAACCAAACACCAAACCTCTAGGCCTTGCAGTTTCAGAGAAGAAGAATCTTTAATGTCATTTTGCTATTTAAGTCTATATAAATTTGAACAATCTTTGTCGAGGACCACTATGCAATGTCACATACCAAATATGATACCTCTGGGCCTTGCGGTTTTAAAGTCATTTTGCTATGTAACTTTATGTAAACCATGTACCCCCGGGGTGTGGCAAGTTTTGACCCCAGGGGCATCATTTTAACAATCTTCGTAGAGGACCAGTAGAGGATTCCAAATACCAAATATGAAAGCTCTCAGCCATGCAGTTTCAGAGATTTATAGTTTTCACTTTTTAAATCTATATTTAGCTCTGGTGACCTACATTTGCAGCGGACCAAAACGATTTGAACTATTTTGAAAGGGGGTCACCCAAAGATCATTCCTGTGAAGTTTTGCGAAAAACTGCCCAGCGTTTGTTTGAATGAAAATGTTGATGCACGATGGACAATAGGTGATCACAAAAGCTCACCATGTGCATGTTCATGTTGTGTTCAGGTGAGCTAAAATAGGTGATGGGGGGTGGAATGCCAGTCCAACAAGAGCTTTCAGAGGACAGTACGCTCGACTTTTCAGTTGGTACATATTTTGGATAGTGGAAAGGGCATAAATTTGTTAAAATACAAAACTTTTAAGTGAAGCCTAGTATAGTTTATACATTTTTGGATATTAAATACTTTAACCACAAAGTATATGTAAAAAGTGGGCTAACTCAGTCAAAATACAAAAACAGAGTTATGGGTTATGTTGCCCCTGATACTAGAGTTGATGACAAGTTAGTTCCAAGTTTCAAGTGAATAACCTATGTAGTTTTGAAGTTACCAAACTTTTGAATATAAACTTTAACCAGAAAATCTGTGTGAAAAAGGGGCATAACTCTGTCTTAATACAAAATAGAGTTATGAGGAATGTTTACCCTGATGCTGGAGTTGATGACAAAGGTATATTCCAAGTTTCAAGTGAATAGCTTTTGTAGTATTGAAGTTACAAAACTTTTGAATATATACTTTAACCAGAAAATCTATGTGAACAAGGTGCATAACTCTGTCAAAATACTAAACAGAGTTATAGGGAATGTTGCCCTTGATACTGGAGTTGATGACAAAGGTTAGTTCCAAGTTTCAATAGATAACTTTATAGTTTTGAAGTTACATAACGTTTGAATATAAACTTAAACCAGAAAATCTATGTGACAAAGGGGCATAACTCTGTCAAAATACAAAACAGAGTTATGGGGAATGTTGCACCTGACACTAGAGTTGATGACAAAGGTATATTCCAAGTTTCAAGTGAATAACTTGTGTAGTTTTGAAGTTACAAGACTTTTGAATAACAACTTTAACCAAATTCAGACGTGGACGAAAACGCCGGGGGTAGCAGGAAAGCTCACCTATTCTATTAAATAGTCAAGCTAAAAATGGGGTACCACCAACACAACTTTTTTTTTTTCAAATCACCTCTTTCTACCCCCACCTACGGAATTTTAATACATCCGCGTTCCACCCCGTCATCATATTTTTTCCTGGAACAGTCCTAATATAAAAACGTTACAAATAAATAATGAACAAAATATGATGAATATATAACTAACATTTTCTAATAGAGAAAAAAAATTTGCTTCATGGACACCTATAAAAACGTTTGAGTCGGGCCCAATTTTGTGAGTCGGTCGCGTTACCACATACAATTTTTTAAGGATGGCCTTATAACGAGATTAAATTACATTAATAATTTCAGATGAAAAATCTTATTTATTTGATATCCACACTAACAAGAAGCAAAATTCATACCCAGAACATTTGCAATTATGTACCATGTACTATTCAAAACATCTGATAAATTCAAGAAAGAAAATGTATGTTAGTTCAATGGAAATTCTTCAAAGTAACAAGAAAAACAAGAATTATCAAAATTGAAGATCAATTACATAAACAATTACTGAAAACAGTGAACAATAACATTTTAATTCATGTATAACATAAAAATAATTATGCAGAAAATAATTTGACGAGACATAAAATCATGTGAAATAATTAGGAAATTTATTATATAACTTGTACATCCTAAAAACACTTAATTAACCTGGCAAAATGGACACAGTGAATTTAGCAAATACTTTTAAACAAGCAATGCAAATTTGCTTTACAGCATAAATGTAACATTCAGGAAAATCACAGCTTTGTCAGTTGGTCAGCTACTTCATTGTAGACTGGGCTGCAAGGTTGATCACTCCCCCTGTCCTTCTCTGCACTATCTCCAGACTTGTTCCCCTTGTTATGTTCTCAATAGTCCCTCTTGGTTCCCTGTTAGCACCTAGAATGATCTCCCCTTCCTCTCTCAGTGAGATCACCAAGCTTCCGTTTCTCCTTCTGTCGACTCAGTATGGCTGTGGACACGGGTGGTGCGAGGCTCGTCAGGTACTTCCAGGTCAGCAAACTGATCCTCCAAGGTAACACTGTCCGGCTCATACACATAGTTGGGCAGTTCTGAGACATTGTCCGACTTTATACTGGACAGTACGCTTGTATACACCAATATGCTATCTGAATTCTGACAGCTGCTCACTCTCGGTTATTCGTAGCCATCGTAGTACGCAGCCACAGTCGCTGACTCAGCCCTAGGGGACTCAAGGTCCCAATCTATTTCCCTATCGTCCTCCACTTTAGAACATTCAGACTCAAACTTATCAGTGCCACAATTGGAATCTGAGTCTCCGTCTTTCATTCTGGGCCTATCTACCTCTTCTCTATCTTCCTCTTCTTTGCCTAGTTGTTTAGAACTATGGGGTTTAAAAGTAAATGTGCTAATGTGTGTGTAATATCTTGGGTCTGGACTAGGATAGAAATCATTTGACCCTTCTGACAATTGTATGGCCATTTTCTCTATAAGAACTGAGATTTCCTCACTAGTTGCATGAGCAAGGTCTTTCTTTCTGAGTCTGTTGCCAATGTCGATTCCCTGTTGCGTACCCCACCGCTTATGATAAATCAGGTTTCCATCGTTGGCATCATTCCTATAACATTTGGTCTCATCCTGAGTAGTTTCACAGAAGTTCAATGGAGGTGACTCCTCGCCCAGGGGAAGACAGGCCTCAACATCCAGGGGCACATTGCTTCTTTCTGTTCCTTTGCGTGAAATATATAAAATTACAGCAATAGAGACAAAATTACGACACCACTTGCAAAACGTATTCAGCAGATTAAATATTGTTTTCAAGTTTAGTTAGGTTATATGCTATTTTAGTGGATGATTTTGCTCGCAGCTGATTCATGTCATCTATGGTACATACTGTGTACTTTAAACTCACATAAGCTCAATATTTCTGCTCTACTACCTTGTTTTAGTCCTATGTACTACCTATATCAGACATGCTCACATCATTCACTCGTTCTTTCACAAGGGACGAATTTAAGAATTTAAAACTTCGATAACAAACATCCATACATAGGCACCACACTTTGCCACCCATTTGTCAGACTATGTACAAAACATGTCTATTTCCCACACCCACTCCCACAGGTTGCCGGTCCCGGCTAGCTCAATTGGTAGAGCGCTAGACTCTCAATCCAGGGTTTGGGAGTTTGATGGCAAGCCCGGCCACATAACTTGTGTGCGGATTGGTCATGAAATAATTTATAGGGCCATTCTCCGCCTACTTCTGATTCAAGTAGGTCAGTTGTCAGTAAGTGACATTAGTATGTGAACTTGGTACTGGTAAACCGCTTAGATCGGCTAAGCGTGTCCAGGAAAAGTGTGAGTAGGTTAATTGACCGCCATAACATGACTGAAATACTTACTGTTAACAATGGCAAAAAATCCAAACAAACAATCCCTCAGATGAGTGTCCACTCCACAGCTTACCTCCTCCTGATGATGAGACAGATCACTATGAGCATCAGCAGCAGCAGCACCACCACCCTGGCAACTATACCTCCTATGATGGCGGCAATTGCTGAAAGAACACGTGGGCCCAGTTGTTCAACATTTTAATCGCTGAAGTTAAACTAACCATGGTCAAATTTTGAAGACAAATTTCTCTTTCTTTACTGGTATGATCCTCACTACGAATCCCAAACCTGCAGAACTAGGTAAGTACTTTATGCTGATTTTGAGCAGTAATAAATTAATCGAGGGAAATTAAAACCATGTATGTTAGAAAAATAACCATGATTAGCTTTAACCAATGGTACAATTGTTTAAATAACTGGGCCCAGTTAGTATGCAACTGTAAGATAATAAACCAAATTTAATACTAGTAAATGATAGTTTAAGCCTATCTGCACTATGTGGACTTATAGTAAAAACAGTAATTTCATGTTATTATAATACACATGTAAAATTACCATAGCAAAATTTTCTTTTATCTATAGATACTTGAATAAATGGTCCACAATTGTATTGTGTTTAGACACACGTTGATCAAGGGATGGGATTCATATCCAATATCTGTATTGGGATATTAATAACCAGTATCTGAAACATATTAGGATATCTGTAAACTTTGTAAGCATTCAGTAAACAATGAAGAAAACCCTATTTCACAAAATGTAAAGTCAGGTTTATTCGTGAGATTATATGATTAATTACTTCATATACTTTCATTTCTAACTTTCTTGTTTACAGTTTTGTTAACATATCTAATAAACAAGTACTTTAATGTGTATAATATCTAGTGCAGTTAATCATTGAAATTTCTTATGGATAACAACTATGACCTCTTCTTGTAAATACTATTTAGTGTGGCAAGCCTTCAGATGTGATTTCTTAATGGATAGACAAATAAACAAGAAATATACAAACACTGTTGTAAGATCAAATGAGAATGAAACCAGAAATGTGTCCACCGACACATGCACCAACCTGTGCAGCCTGTTCTACATGGCACCGTTTTGTCTATATGCATACAAATTACTTTGCAAAAGGGGAATAATAGTGTCCTTTTATACTGTACTTTCTGCTAATGTATTCTCTTATCCTGTGAAGTAAGTTGAGGTTTCACAAATGACCAATCAATAGTTTCAGTCCTGACAAAAAAATCAATAATTAGTAGTAATTAACACTTTTGGGCAATTATAAGTAATTGTTAATATCTACTTCACTTACTGTTGCTATCTTAAATCATTTTGTGAAGAATCAACAAAAGGCATTTTATCATTTTCATGCACCCACAAAGTGGGAGGCATTAAGCAATGCACTTGTTCGTTGGTACATCCATCCCGAAATTTTGTGGACTCAAATCCTCTGTTAGGCGGATTTTGCTCAAACTTTCACAGCTGAAGAACATTAACGTGTAGGTGATCGTAAAGGAAGGAATTTTGGCTGCGACCAATTTTGGCAGAATAAATTGATGGATGCTCCCCATTGCGCTTTATCAAGCAATATAAATGCAATGAGAAGGTTAAAGATAAAAATCACTAGAAGTAGAAATGCAGGACCAAATCAGACATCAAAACTGTATGTTAGCATACCACACAAATACCATATATACATGCAAATGAAGAAAAATTGTTGTTTTTTTTTGTTTTGTTTTTTAAATACATCAAAGTGATGGATCATTACAGTAATATGATTATTTCATCCTAGTCATTTAATTTTCTATCAAGTATAACTGAATTTCATATTGCAGTTCCAGAGAAATATAGAGTAAAGAATTGTGAACTATATACTATTTTTAGAAATATTCAAAGTCCCATAACTCAGAGAACAAGGATATCAGTAAAACTGATGAATGCTCCCCATTCAGTAAAACTGATGGATGCTCCCCAATGTGCTTTGTCAAGCAATATAAATGCAATGAGAAGGGCAAAGATAGTAAAATGACTAAAAATCAATAGAAATGCATACCATATTATATATTTCACAACATAATATGCACACCTCCTCTTGGCAATCAAGCTTCCCATTAAATTTCATTGAAATCTAGCCAGCAGTTGCAGAGATACAGACCAGACAAGAATTGCACACGATATACTATATTTGAGAAATTTTCATTTTTCCCATAACTCCAGGAAAAATCATCCTGCTAATAAGCACACTTCGTCTCGGCAAAGAAGCTTCCCATAAAAGTTTATTGAAATCTAGCAAGTAGTCGCAGAGACATAGCCAGGACAAGAATTTATGCAGTATATACTAATTTCAGAATATTTTTGTAATATTAGCAAAGGGTGCAAGGAAAATATATGTTTTGTAGTATTAACAAACAGGTTACGCATGCGCAAATAAATTCCTTCATTGTTACATATAAAATATTAAATGTTTGATCTCAATTTTCACCATGACCAAGCGACTTCCCAATATATCACCATACATTGTTGGAAAGATAAGGCCATAACCTTTTGAAAAAACAGCATGTCAAAAATGTCTATACGTTGTAACTCAAAATATTTACCGTAGAATAAACACACCGGTTTTGACAGGCATGGGGGCTGCCATTTTGTGCATGAATACATGGGCCAAAAGTTATAAAGCTGGGAACCATTTAAGATAAAGTAATCTCTAAAACTGTCTTTTTTCTTATTTCTTACATATATACCTTTAAATTGATACCAAAACATATCATTTAAACTGTATTACAAAATCATATGCATTATACACTGAACCCTATGTGTTTATTATCTAACTGGCAGCATGTAACCCTGAGGATGTGACTTCCGTTTTGGTGTAATTTTACCAACAGTGACAAGAAACAAATGTGTTGTGAAATTACCAAAGTGAGGTGAAAATATCTTCAATTGTAATATTTGCAAACGACGCAAGGAAAATATTGTTTTGTAATATTAGCAAACAGTTACATGAAACAAATGTCTTGTGAAATTAGCGAAGTGAGGTGAAATTATCTTGATTTTAAATATTTGCAAACGGCAATGGGAAAAAATATTGCTTTGTAATATTAGCGAAGGGTGCAAGGAAATTTGTAATATTAGCGAAGGGTGCAAGGAAAATATATGTTTTGTAGTATTAGCAAACAGTGACAAGAAACAAATGTGTTGTAAATTTAGCAAAGTGAGCTGAACATATCTTCAATTGTAAATATTTGCAAACGATGTTAGGAAAATATTGTTGTGTAATATTAGCAAAGGGTGCAAGGAAAATATGTTTTGTAGTATTAGCAAACAGTGGAAAGAAACAAATGTAAATTTAGCAGAGCTAAAAATATCTTCAATTGTAAAAAATGGTGTTATGAAAATATAGTTTTGTAATATTAGCAAAGGGTGCAATGAAAATATGTTTTTGTAGTATTAGCAGTGACAAGAAACTTTGTAAAATAAGCAGAGCTATATTTTTGGTCTCGTTAGCTTTTTCCCAACTAAATTTCTCATTTGGCCAGCATTCGCGATCTTTGGATAGCGTGCTTCGGGTTACTAGTACAAATATTACCCGAGACTTATATTTAAAGCAAGGTTTTTAATACAGCAGTATTTCTACATATCAAATATTAGACGGCGAATACCTTAGCATTATAAAGCTCATCACACAGACCTAGCTTTCGAAGTTCGAGTCCCATCATTTTTCATATTAGTATTTATAATTACTAATATTTACATGTCTAACAATTTAACAAAAATATCATAGAAGCACCTTACCGTCTCTTATTCACTATTTTATTATTGTTTTTTTATTCACTATTTTATTATTGTTTTTTATATTATTATTACAATTATTATTATATCATTTCGCTTGAGAAGTCATGATTTACAATAGTCATTTGGGTTGAATGCACAATGACTAAAACAAGAGGGCCATACAGCCCTAGGTCGCTCACCTGAGGGGCTAAGGAGCTAAACTGTTCTGAGCAAGTTTCATTATGATTGGGCAAAAAATGTGACTTCTAGTGTTCACAAGCTTTTTCTTCAATTTGACCTAGTGACCTAGTTTTTGACCCCACATGACCCAGTTTCCAACTCATCCTAGATATCGTTGGCACAAATGTTCTTTGCAAGTTTCATGAAGATTGGGCAATAAATGTGGTTTATAGTGTGTTCACAAAGTAAATGTTGAAGACAAACGATGGACGACGGACAAAAGGCGATTACAAAAGCTCACCATTTTCACGTTGTGCTCAGGAGAAAGGAATAACAAAGATAGGGAATGGTCATAAGCAACAACTATGTAAGTATCTACTTAACATAATCACGGACGGACAGACAGACGGACGGAAGGAAGGACAATCACTATATGCCTCCCGCATCGAAATGCCAGGGGTATAAAACGTATACCTATCTGGGATTCAATCACGGACTGCTCGATCAAATGCCAATGTATTTTATCTTTAAACCACTCAGCCATTCCGCAGACTTTCAGTGCAGAAGTGCATTATTATCATGTTCTTTAAATATCATATAAGGCTAATTGATGCCTGTAAAAACGGCGGAAAAGTATGACAAGTTTACAAGTAAAAAAATAACGCATTCAACCACTGTGAATTAAACATGTTTTCACAGTTTTGAAAAACGGACTATATAAGGACACCAAAGAAACATTTGTGTGAAATTATTTCAAAATCAAACCACCGGTTTCTGACAAGACGATGCTCTAAGTTTTCACAATATAGATAAATGATAAATAACTAGAACTCCGCGATTCGGATGCGTCGCCTGATGGGGCATAACATAACATAACAATAAGACAGGGGTGTGGAAATATCAAAATTATTCACTTGTCCAAGGACAAGTTAAATGCATAAATCTACTTGTACGTTAACAAATATCACTTGTCCAAATAAAATAGTTTATATTCCTAACGTTCCTCATATTATAAATAAGTTAAAATTTGTTAATGTTTTTAATACATATGATTATAATAAAATAATTTAACTCCAAACTTTTAACATTATTTCACACCCTGAAAGTGTACTTGTCCACAGACAACTTGGTAGGAAAAATTTACTTGTCTGATGGTAAAATTAGCCGTGTTGGACACGTCGGGCATGGGATTTCCACACCCCTGGATAAGGGCAATTATGCTGAAAACCTAACTTAACCATGCTTTTATGCCTACTTACACTTCCGTAAAGTTTCATAATGATTGAATAAAAACATCTCAAGTTCTTATTTGCACAAGCCTTATTTGAATTTTTTTTAAAGGGGTATAACTCGAGTAAGATGAGAGCAATTATGCCGAAAACCAAACTTCACCTCCCTTAACCAGTGGTTGCTAACAAAAAGATTTTGAAAGTTGACAAGAAGATTTTCAAAGTTTTCAATATAGACATATAAGGAAAAAGGCCCCGCCCCTCGTAGGGGCCATGTTTTTTAACAAATCAAAACAATTTGAAGTATGTTGGTACAGAAATCCAAGAAATATTTGTGTGAAATTATTTCGTAATCCAATCAGTGGTTTCTTACAAGATTTCTAGTTTTCAATTTAGTCATACAAGGAAAAAAAGAGGGCCAAAGTGACCTAGGTCGCTCACCTGAGTTTAATGAATCATAATGGTTTGTAAAACATTTAAAGCACGTCCGGAAGTGCAATAAAAGTTGACAAGTAACATCAATGATGGACCACTGACAGCCATGTTTTTATCATATCCAAACAAGAGGGCCATAAGGCCCTTGGTCGCTCACCTGAGGAACTACTGTTCTGAGCAAGTTTCATGAAGATTCGGCTAAAAATGTGGCCTCTAGAGTGTTCACAAGCTTCTTTTTTTTTAATTTGGCCTGATTACCAATCTTTTGAGCCCATGTGACCTGGTTTTGAACATGTCCCATATATCATTTGGACAAATGTTCTGAGCAAGTTTCAGGATGATTAGGCAATAAATGTGGCATCTAGAGTATTCACAAGAGTTTTTTTCAATTTGTCCCGGTGACCTAGTTTTTCACCCAACATGAGCTAGTTTTGAACTTGTCCGACATATCATTGAAGCAAGTGTTCTGAGCAAGTCTCAAGAATATTGGGCAATAGAGTGTTCACAAGCTTTTTCTTCAATTTGGCCTGGTGACCTAGTTTTTGACCCCACGTGACCCAGTTTTGCACTAATCTGAGGTATTATTGAAACAAATGTTCTGAGCGCGTTTCAAGAAGATTGGATAAAAAATATGACTAAGAGTGTTCACAAGCTTTTTATTCCATTTCACCTAGTGACCTAGTATTGACCCCACGAGACCCAGTTTTGAACTCCTCCGAGATATCATTAGAACAAACGTTCTGTGCAAGTTCCATGAAGAGTGAGCAATAAATGTAGCCTCTAGAGTGTTCACAAGCTTTTTAAAGTTTTCAACCCCCAATGCTTTGCATTGACCGTTCCAAAGCGGTGACCCCAGTTTTAATCATTTTTATGTTGTGTGTTGTGATGTATGTAATGTCCTGTATTGTATAGGCCATTGGTCACTTACCTCAAATAAAGGACCAACAGATGGTAATAAGGGTTTTTCTCCTGATGATGTCTCTGGAGTTTCATTATTCCTATATTCAATATAGCCATATAAGGTAAATTGCCCGCCCCTTGGCGGCTATGTTTTCAATGGAGCGGAACCAATTTCGAACTCGGCTGAGATATCATAAGAAAAAATGTTCTCAGCAAGTTTCATGTTGATTGGGCAAAAATTTTTAGAGTGTTCATAAGCTTTTTCTTCAATTTAACAGAGTGACCTAGTTTTTAACCCCACATCACCCAGTTTCGAACTCGTCCGAGATATCATTGGGACAAACGTTCTGAGCAAGTTTCATGAAGATTAGGCAACAAATGTAGCCTCTAGAGTGTTCACAAGGTAAATGTTGACGACGAACAATTCACTACGCACGACGGACGACTGACAAAAGGCAATCACAAAAGCTCACCTTGAGCACGTTGTGCACAGGTGAGCTAAAAATAGGAAAGAATTTGGTAAATAATGGTCACCCATGAAACATTTTTGTTGGAAATTGTTTCAAAATACTGCTAGTGGTTATAGAATATTTGCAAAGTTTTTATAAAAGCCATATAAGGAAAACTACTCCCCTGGCAGCCATGTTGTTGTTTTTTTAAAAATCATAATAGATTAAAGAAATTTGGTAGCTGGTCACCAAAGGAACAATTCTCTGAAATTATTTCCAAATCCAACCAGTGGTTCTGACAAGAAGATTTTCAAAGTTTTCAATATAGTCATTAAAAGAAAACGGCCCCGCCCCCTGGGAGCAATGTTTTTTAACGTATCAAAATAATCTTCAGTATTTTGATAGAGAGTCACCCAAGGAACATCATCTAGTGGTTAATGACAAGAAGATTTTTAATGTTTTCAATAAAACCATACAAGGAAAAAGGCCCAACCCCTTGGGGGTCATGTTTTTTAACATATCAAAATAATTCGAAGTATTTTAGTACAGTGTCACCAAATGAACAATTCTGTGAAATTATTTCCAAATCCAACCAGTGATTTCTGACAAGAAAATTTTGAAAGTTTTCAATATAGTCATATAAAGAAAAAGGTCACGCCCGCCCGGGGGGGGGGGGGGATGTTTTTAACGAATCAAAATAATCTTCAGTATTTTTACAGAGGGTCACCCAAGGAACATTTGTGTGAAATTATTTTGAAATCGCTCCAGTGGTTTCTGACAAGAAGTTTTTTTAAAGTTTTCAATATAGACTTAAAAGGAAAATGATTCCGCCCCCTGGCGGCCATGTTTTGTAACGTATCAAAACAATTTGAAGTATTTTTGTAGAGGGTAACCCAAGGAACATTTCTGTGAAATTTTTTCGAAATCCAACCAGTGGTTACTGACAAGAATTTTAAAAGTTTTCAATATAGCCATATCAGGAAATAAGGCCCAGCCCCCTGGCAGCCATAATTTTTTACATTTCAAAATAATTTAAAGTAATTTGGTAAAGGGTCACCCAAGAAAAATGTGTGTATTTCTAAATCCAACCAGTGGTTACTCACAAGAAGATTGTTTAAGTTTTCTATATAGTCATAAAGGAAAAAAGGCCCTGCCCCTAGCAGCCATGCTTTTTAACATACCAAAATAATTTGAAGTATTTTTGTAGAGGGTCACCCAAGGAACATTTGTGTGAAATTATTTTATAATCTGACCAATGGTTTCTGACAAGATTTTTTAAAGTTTTCTATATAGTAATACAAGGAAAAAAGGCACTGCCACCTGGCAGCCATCTTTTTAATGAATCAAAATAATTTGAAGTATTTTGGTCGAGGACAACCCAATAAACATTCATACTAAGTTTGGTTACTTTCCACGATGCGGCTTCAGACGTGAAGATTTTTTGTTGACGATGAGGGCGATGACGACGGAGAACGACGCCGCCGGATAAGCTCACCATTGAGCACTTTCTGATGACGACGACCGTAACGGACCACGACAGTTGAGCTATAAAAGATTTTTGAAGTTTTCAATATAGCCATATAAGGAAAACTGTCCCTGTCCCAGGCGGCCATAGTTTTTATGATTCAAAATAATTTGAAGAAGTCAACCAATGAGCATTTCTGAGAAATTATTTTGAAATCCAGCCAGTGGTTTTGGGCAAGAAGATTTTTAAAATTTTCAACATAGCAATACACTGTAACTCCATTATATCGCGATTCGCGGGGTTCACGGATCGCGATATATCCGGATCGCGATATAACTTGCCAGGCCATTCAGTAGATATACATGTATACACTAGCCTGTTTTTCCCCGATCTCAAACATGAATGTTATTAAGTAAATAACTCACCCTTTTCAATGTAGTTAACATCCATTATGTATTAAATCCATAAGTAAAATATTCCATTTGTATATGAAAATATAATATTATTCCATAAATTCCGTTGAATAAATTTCAAATCGCGTACAAAAATATATAGTCCGAAACGCCTATCCGAATTTCACTATTCACGTGAAGTAAAAATACATTCTATTAACAAGTACAACACACATGTATTTCGTGTAAACTCTTTGTTTTGTTAGAAAAAGCACGCGAAACCTTGCTGACAATCGTGTTCAACGTCACGTCGTCCGCATGGAAAGCATGGGTGTATTGATCGCCATATAAAAACTTTGTAGCGCAGAGAACATTGAGATCTTTACTTTTGTATAAAAGTTTCGTAGCACGCAGCAACACAATTAGGTGTCTATATCACGAACACTATGTGGATATCATTTCTCCTGAAACAAAAAAGAAACAGTTAAGCCGTATCGATTACATTATTGTCATTCAGATAGCTCAGTATTGATTTATGACCTACAGTTACTGTATACACCCTCCACGTGGACTGCGTGTAATTCGGGTGCTAAATAGAGCGACAGCAGTGAATGGACGTTGTCATGGTGGCAAGCGCGCTGTAAGGTGATGACATCAAAACTGTTACACTTTGATGTTGAGAGAGTCGGCGTATTGTTTGTCGCACTACAAGAGTGTGCATAAAAGAGACGCCGTGAAGGCACGAAAATCTGGATCAAACTGGATTTATTTATGAGCATTTGGTAATAGGAAAATATCGAAGTACATGAACAAAATTCGGGATCCACGGTCGATTCGTGATATATTGGACATCGCGATATAGCGGATCTGCAGTGTATATGGAAAACTGCACCACCCATTGGCCGTCATGTTATTTAACGAATGAAAATAATTTCAAGAAATTTGGTAGAGGGTCACCTAAGGAACATATTTGTGAAACTATTTTGAAATCCAGCCAGCAGTTTTTCATCAAGAAGATTTTTAAAGTTTTCAATATAGTCATGTAGGGAAAACATCCCCGCCCCTTGGTAGCCATATTTTAATGAATCAAAATAATTTGAAAGAATTTGGTAGAGGGTCCCCCAAGAAACATTTTTGTGTAATTATATTAAAATCCAGCCAGTGGTTTCGGACAAGCCTTTTGAAGTTTCCTGTTTTTTAAGCTTTTGGTTGCCATTGCAACCAGAGTTTTCTGGATATTCAAAATGAATTTAAGCACTTTGTTAAAGGACCATCCCAGTAACATTCATGCAAAGTTTAGTTAAAATCATATGCACTACTAGACTTGGTACAGATTAATCCTGTGAAGTTTCGTCAAAATTGGACCAGGCATTAGGAGAACAAGTGCAGACATGGTCTGTTATGTGGAAAACTTCAAAGGGCCAAAACATCTGCCAACGACGACATGCCGACAATATGCACAACTAGACTTGGTACTGATCAATTCTGGGAAGTTTCGTCAAAGTCCAACTAGGGGTTTGGGAGAACAAGTGTAGACAAGGTCTGTTATGTGAAAAACTTCAAAGGGCCGTAACGCCACCAAAAATCCGCCACAGACGACATGCTGACGATATGCACAATTAGACTTGTGACGTTTCGTTAAAATCAAACCAGTGGTTACGGAGAACAAGCGCAGACAAAACAGAAATTTCAGGAGTCCATTCATCCAGGCATACAATTTCCCAGCACAAAATCAATGCCTCTTACCCACTAAGTGGGGGGAGACATAATTAATAGTTTTGCCTATATTTGGGTAAATACCTTTTATTGTTGAGTTTACGGAGTACCAGTACTCTTTATGGTAAATTTGTATGCCCACGAAGGAGGGCATATAGTAGTCGCACCGTCCGTCCATGGGTGGGTGTGTGGGTGGGTGCGCGAGTCCGTCGGTCCAGACTTTGTTTCGCTCTGTAACTTTTTAAGGCCTCAATGGTTTTTAATACAACTTCAGATTATTATTCACAATGACTAGACGATGTGTCTCATACAACTACCATGCTCGTCGGTCAAAGGTCAAGGTAACATTTCAAGGTCAAATGTCATGAATTTTCATTTCCGCTCCATAACTTCTAAATGCCTGGATGGATTTTAATATAACTTCAGATTATAATTCCCCATGACAAGACGATATGTTGAGTACAACTCCCATGCTCGTCGGTCAAAGGTCAAGGTCACAATTTAAGGTCAAATGTCATTAATTTGTGTTTTTGCTCCATAACTTCTAAATGCCTGGAAGGAATTTAATATAACTTCAGATTATTATTCCCCATGACTAGACAATGTGTCGCGTACAACTCCCATGATCATCTGTCAAAGGTCAAGGTCACAATTCAAGGTCAAAGGTCATCAATTCTTGTTTCCACTTTATAACTTCTAAATGTCTGGAGGGATTTAAATGTTACTTCAGATTATTATTCTCTATGACCAGCCAATGTGTTGCATATAACTCCCATGTTCGTCTGTCCAAGGTCAAGGTCACAATTCAAGGTCAAAGGTCAAGGATTTCTGTTTGTCCACAATAACTTCTAAACGTCGGGAAGGATTTTAATATTACTTCAGATTATTATTTCCCATGACCAGGCAATGTGTTGTATACAACTCCCATGGTCCTCGGTCAAAGTTGACGGTCACAATTCAAGGAATTTTCTTTCTGCTTTATATCTTCCAAAAACCTTGAAGGATTTTAATATTACTTCAGATTTTTTCCCTTGTGCAGATGATGTGTCGCATACCACTTACATGCTCCTCGGTCAAGGTCTGTGGGTCCAAGGTTACACTTAAAAGGTCAAATATTAGAATGAGCTTTTTGTAGCAAGCATCATTTTTGCAAACATGTAAGGAATGTAATAACTTGGTGGGAATGAAGATCATTATGAGGCAGTGAATCACAACAACAAATAGTAGTGTTGCTGAAATCTCGAGACATTTGTCCAAGGCATTATATTGTACTATGACATTGTTTTGCCTTCCTCTGACGCGCATATGCTTCGGGGGCATATGTCACATCATGTGACAAGCCTCGTTATCAAGAGCACTGCCATGATAAAGCAGATAATGGTTATGGTTATGATGACACTGATGATTATATGTCATTCAATGGTTGTGTCTAGTGTAACAATGGCGACTGATTAAGACTTTCAATTGTTTATGCTCTGGAATCAGATGATAATGACGATGATGACTGATAAGTCTTTCAATGCTTTACAGTGTTTTTTTAAAGGGCTAATTTGGGGCCAAAATTTCTGCCTCATTCCCTGCTTAAATATTAATATTTTCCCCCTAAATTTACCTGAAAATTCCCCTCTGAATGTAAGCTTTATTTTTTTTTAACTTGGCCAAAATCGGAAAAAAAATTGGACTTTTGTAAACAGTGCATAATAAAAGTTATCATTGTAGCAAAACAATTGATAAATGTTTTATAACAAAGTAGAATATAAAAATGTTATAATGCTATTCTACAGAAGCAATTTCCCTTTTGCCGTAAAATTCCCCGGTTGAAGGGCCCCACACACCAGGGTGTGGCCAGTTTTGACCCCAGGGGCATCATTTGAGCAATCTTTGTAGAGGACCACTATACAATGTTACATACCAAATATGAAACCTCTGGGCCTTGCGGTTTCAGAGGAGAAGATTTTTAAAGTAATTGTGCTATATAAGTCTATATAAACTATGTGACCCCCGGGGTGTGGCCAGTTTTCACCCCAGGGGCATCATTTGAACAATCTTTGTACAGGACAACTATACAATGTTACATACCAAATATGAAACCTCTAGGCCTTGCGGTTTCAGAGAAGAAGATTTTTAGTCATTTTGCAATTTAAGTCTATATAAACAATGTGAGCCCCAGGGTATGGCCAGTTTTGACCCCAGGGGCATCATTTGAAAATCCTTTGTAGAGAACCATTCAACAATGTTACATACCAAATATGAAACCTCTGCGCCTTGCGGTTTCAGAGGAGAAGATTTTAAAAGTTATTTTGCTACACAAGTCTAAACAAGAGGGCCCTGAGGGCCCTAGGACGCTCACCTGGGAACTTGTTACCCAATTGGAATTTGCATCACTGAGGCGTGGCTTATTTTTATCCCAGGGGCATAATTTGAACAATCTTGAACAAACATCTGGGCTTGCGGTTTCAGGTAAAGGTTTTTAAAGTCATTTTGCTATTTAAGTCTATATAAACCATGTGACCACATGGGGGGTGGCCAGATTTGACCCCAGGGGCATAATTTGAACAATCTTTGGAAAGGACCACTATGCAATGTTACGTACCATATATAGGAAAGCTGTGGGCCTTGCCGTTTCAGAGGAGAAGATTTTTAAAGTCATTTTGCTATTAAAGTCTATATAAACCATGTGAGCCCCAGGGTGTGGCCAGTTTTGACCCCAGGGTCATCACTTGAACAATCTTTGAAGAGGACCACTATACAATGTTACATACCAAATATGAAACCTCTGGGCCTTGCGGTTTCAGAGGAGAAGATTTTTAAAGTCATTTTGCTATACAATTCTTTATAAACCATGTGACCCCCGGGTTGTGGCCAGTTTTAATCCCAGGGGCATCATTTGAACAATTTTTGTAGAGGACAACTATACAATGTTACATACCAAATATGAAACCTCTAGGCCTTGAGGTTTCAGAGATTTTTAAAGTCATTTTGCAATTTAAGTCTATATAAACCATGTGAGCCCCAGGGTATGGCCAGTTTTGACCCCAGGGGCATCATTTGAAAATCCTTTGTAGAGAACCACTAAACAATGTTACATACCAAATATGAAACCTCTGCATCTTGCGGTTTCAGAGATTTTTAAAGTCATTTTGCTATTAAAGTCTATATAAACCATGTGACCCCCCCCTGGCGTGAACAGTTTTGACCCTAGGGGCATCATTTGAACAATATTTGTAGAGGACCACTATACAATGTTACATACCAAATATGAAACCTCTAGGCCTTGCAGTTTCAAAAGAGAAGAATTTTCAAGTCATTTTGCTATTTAAGTCTATATTAACATGTGACCCATGGGGTGTGGTCTGTTTTGACCCATGGGGCATAATTTAATAATAAACAAGAGATGTTTGTAAAACATGTATGCCCCCTGACTTGCAGCCAAGTTGTAAATATGTGCAATTGTTAAGAAATTTGTTTAATATGCAATCCCAAGAGAGGTCTCGTTATATGGTATCTATGTATTAAGTTTCATTAAAATATCTCGATGCGTTCCCAAGTTATTGAGCGGAATCTGTTTTTCTATTTTTAGTAATGGTTACCTTGACCCCACCCACCCCATATGAAATCCCAAGAGAGGTCTCAATATAAGGTATCTATGTATGAAGTTTCATTAAAATATCTCAATGTGTTCCCAAGTCATTGAGCGGAAACCGTTTTTCTATTTTTTTAGCAATGGTGACCTTCACCCCACCCAACCCACATGCAATCCCAAGCGAGGTATCGATATAAGGAATCTATGTATGAAGTTTCATTCAAATATCTCAATGCTTGTTATTGAGCGAAAAGCGTTTTTCTATTTTTACTAACGGTGACCTTGACCTTGACCCCACCCACCACATATGCAATCCCAAGAGAGTTAATATATCTATGTATGAAGTTTCATTAAAATATCTTGATGCGTTCTCAAGTTATTAAGCAGAAACCATTGTCTATTTTTAGTAACTGTCAAATTGACCTTGACCACACCCACCCCATATGCAATCTCAAGCAAGGCTTCGATATAAGGTATATATGTATGAAGTTGCATTAAAATATCTCGATAGGTTCTTGAGTTATTAAGTTATTGAGCAGAAACGGTTTTTCTATTTTTAGTTATGGTGACCTTGATCTTGACCCCACCCACCCCATATGCAATCCCAAGCGAGGTCTCGATATATGGTATCTACGTATGAAGTTTCATTAAAATATCTTTATGGATTCTAAAGTTATTGAGGGGAAACCGTTTTTCTATTTTTAGTAACGGTGACCTTGACCCACCCAACCCACATCCAATCGCAAGCGAGGTCTCGATATAAGGCAATTTATTAAAAAATTTCGATGCGTTCTCAAGTTATTGAGCAGAAACCGTTTTTCTATTTTTAGTAATGGTGACCTTGACCCCACCCACCCCATATGCAATTCCAAGCGAGGTCTCAATATAAGGTATCTATGTATGAAGTTTCATTCAAATATCTCCATGCTTTCTCAAGTTATTGAGCGGAAACCGTTTTTCTATTTTTAGCAACGGTGACCTGACCTTTGACCTGTCGTCATCAAAATGTATAGGCGTCTTCCTTTCGTCCAAAGTAACCAGCAAACCAACTTTCATGATCGTAGGTCAAAGCGTTCTCTAGATATCGTGCGGAAACGAAATGGGTCTACGGACAGACCGACCATCCGACCGACCGACAGGTGTAAAGCAAGATACCCCCACTTCTTCGATTGGGGGCATAATAATAATAAACTATACAATTCCCTTCATATGGCGGGAAAGTTACATATGTAAAACTTTGCAGTGTGGGTGCAGTGCTAATAATAAAAATCTATGCTTTAAAAATAGCAAAATTTGTACAACTGTTCAATAATTTTCATAATACACGATATACCATTGTATAAAACTGTATTGTGTTATAATACTTTATACAAACAAATACTCTCATATTTATCACTAAAAAGCATAATAATACCATAATATATAGTAATAATATTGAGAATTTCTTACATTCCACTTAATAGCACACTGTTCTTATATAAAGAAATCAAAAGAAAGGTATACACAGTTTAAAGGGGAGTAATTCTGCAATTACCTTTAATTAGTCAACAGGAGTTACCCCCCTTATACTATTAGAGAACTACACTGTAAAACTGCCAAGCAAACAAGTATTTAATCAGATTGTCTCCCTTTACTTGCAAAATTGATAGCAACGGTGACCTTGACCTTTGACCTGTTGACCTCAAAATCTATAGGCGTCTTCCTTTCCTCCCAAGTAACCAGCATACCAACTTTAATGATCGTAGGTCAAAGCTTTCTCTAGATATCGTGCGGAAACGAAATGGTTTACGGACAGACCTACCATCTGACCGACCGACCTACCAACCGACGGATGGACAGATGCACAGCAATATACCCCCATTTCTTCAAAGGGGACATAATTACAAACACATGTATTACCATACAAATTAGTTAAAGAAAGATCCATTAAATATCTCCATTCTATTTTGGCAATTTATAGTTTACGTAAACACGAAACATGAAAAAGGCTCCACAGGTATAGTCGGTTTAAATTTTGTTGATAATGAGGGGATCAACCATTTATTGTAAATAGGGGGAATCATGGTTTTCTGTTTACAAACACGCTGTAATCGTCTGCAATTTAAAACGTTTTTTTTACCTGTATCAATTAGTCCATGTTTATAACGGTACTCACTTGCATTTTTACGGACTGTACCCTAAAGTCCAATATTTCCAAAATAAGTTTAGTGACCCATTCTTTTTATTAATGTTTTGGTGTAGGTATACATTGGTGCATGTATGTGCGAAAATTTAAGAAAATCTGACGTTTGGTATAAAATATATTGATGCATAATAAATTACGTTTTAGAAGGTATATTTTGTACCCATTTGACCGACATCAATGTCCAGTCAAATTCATTATTTTAACTTTAGAGGTAAAGCGTTTTTTTTAATCAAAATACGCTTGTATATTGCCAAACAAGACATGTAAAAACACATCAGTTGAAAGAACCATAACCTTGTTTGAAAAAGCTCTCCTTTATACTTAAAACATTTATTAAAAATCCAAACTAAAAAAAGGGGCTTCAACAGGAACTGTTTTCAAAACCCAATATTTCCGGAAAAAGGCCGGTGACCCCTATTTTTTAACACTGTTATAGTTTCAGTATACAATGACACATTTATATGGAATTTTTTAACAAAATCTGTAGTTTGGAACAAAAGATATTTGTATATTTGATTATTTATTGATGTTTTCAAAGGCATATTAAATGCATAATTAACCTCATTAAGTGTCCATTAAAAGTCATTTGTTTAAATGGTAACTATAGATAAAGCGCGTTTTATCATAAAACTCCACTTGTATATTGCCAAACGAAACATTAAAAACAGATGCATTTAAAAATCTCATTCCTTGTTTGAATATGAACGCTTTATATAATTGAACATTGCTAGTAACACAAACTCAAAAAAAGGCTTCAACAGGTACCATATTTAAACCCGAATATTTCGGGAACAAGGCCGGTGACCCCTATTTTTTAAGACTGTTTTAGTTTTGGGATACATTGACACATATTTATGGGTCTTGGCCAGTGACCTTATATAATGACCCTGAAGGCATGTGTGCAGTTTCAATTGAATATCTGTGGTAGTTACAGATATATGTACTTGTTGCATGTAAACCTTGACCAGAAACTTCTCGTGCAGGCAAACCTTAACCTGATTTTTCTAAGTACAAAAAGGGGCATAATACTGCTAAATTGCAGGTCAGAGTTATGGGCCTTGATCAGTGACATTATAATGACCCTGAAGACATGTATAAAGTTTCAATTGAATATCTGTATTAGTTGTAGAGATATGGAGTTGTTGCACACAAACTTTAAAGAATTTTCAAAAAGGGGCCTAATTCGGGTAAATTGCAGGTCCGAGTTTTGGGTCTTGGTCAGTGACCTTATATAATGACCCTGAAGACATGAGTGAAGTTTCAACTGAATATCTGTAGCAGTCACAGAGATATGTACTTGTTGTAAGCAAACCTTAACCTGAATTTTCTCTTGCACGCAAAACTTAAACTGACTATAAAGTACAAAAAGGGGCATAATTCTGCTAAAATGCTGGTCATAGTTATGGGTCTTGGCCAGTGACCTTATATAATGACTATGAAGGCATGTGTGAAGTTTCAATTGAATATCTGTAGTAGATAAAGAGATATGGAGTTGTTGCACGCAAACTTGAACCTGATTTTCTAAGTACAAAAACAGGCCTAATTTTTCTAAATTGCAGGTCAGAGTTATGGGCTTTGGTCAGTGACCTCACATAATGACCCCAAACACATGTGTGAAGTTTCTTTTGAATATCTGTAGTAGTTACAGAGATATGGATATGGTGCATGCAAACCTTAACCAGAGCATTACACAGACGCCGACGAACGGGTGAGTAGTACAGCTCGAACTATTCTGTGAATAGTCGAGCTAATAATCATTGAAGTAGAACATCCTGCTAATATGCACACCTCCTCTTGGCAATGAAGCTTCCCATGAAATTTCATTGAAATCTGGCCAGTAGTTGCTGAGAAATAGCCCAGACAAGAATTGTGCACTATATACTTTGTCAGAAATTTTCAAAGTCCCATAACTCCAAGAAAAATCATGGAAGCTAAAAATCCTGCTAATATGCACACCTCCTCTAGGCAATGAAGCTTCCCATAAAAGTGTATTGAAATCAAGCCAGTAGTTGCTGAGAAATAGCAAAGACAAGAATTTGTGCAGTATATACTAATTGCAGAAATGTTCAAAGTCCGATAACTCATAAATCATAAACTCATAAATCATTGAAGCCAAACGTTCTGATAGTGTGCACACCTCCTCTTGGTAATGAAGCTTCCTATAAAGTTTTGTTGAATTCCAGCATGTAGTTGCTGAGAAATAGCCAGGACAAGAAAGTGAAGAATTGTGCACTATATACTTATTTCAGACAATTTCAAAGTCCTATATCTCCAAGAAAAATCAATGAAGCCGAACATTCTGCTGACATGCACACCTCCTCTTGGCAATGAAGCTTCCCATAAAAGTGTATTGAAATCAGGCCAGTAGTTGCTGAGGAATAGCCCAGACAAGAATTTATGCACTACATACTTATTTCTTAAACTTTCAGAGTCCCATAACTCTGAGAAAAATCACTGAAGCGGAACATCCAGGTAATATGCCCTGTCCTCTTGGTAATGGAGCTTCCCAAGAAGTTTTGTTGAATTCTGGCCAGTAGTTGCTGAGAAATACTCCGGACAAGAAAGTGTGATGGAAGGACAGATGGAAGGACGGACGGAAACAAAGCGGTAACAATATGCTCCCCCGAAATTTTTCAGGGAGCATCAACAATTTTTAAGTCCCAGAACTCTACAAAAAATCATTAAAGTGGAACGTCCTGGTAGTATGCACACCTTTGGTAATGAAGTTTTGTTGAATTCCGGCTAGTAGTTGCTGAGAAATAGCCGGACAAGATAGTCAAGAATTGTGCACTATATACTGATTTCAGAAATCTGCGAAGTCCCATAACTCTGAGAAAAGTCACTAAAGCGGAATGTCCTGGTTGTATGCACACCTCCTCTTGGTAATGAAGCTTTCCATGAAGTTTTGTTGAATTCCGGCCAGAAGTTGCTGACAAAAACTCCGGACAAGAAAGTGTGACATTGATGGCATCTGTCATGGTAAAATGTTTTGCAAAAAGATATGTTGATGATGATGATAATGATGCTGATAATAATGAATGATGATGGCAGATGGAATCTTTCAATGCACTGTATTCTGGTATCTTGTTATTGATGAAATATTTCAATGCCAGAAGTCCTGGTAGATTATGATGATGGCAGTGTGATGATGGTGGTGGTGGTGGTAATGAAGATGATGATGATGATGTAATTATGATGATGACTGATGTGGTCTTTCAATGCAGGTCAAGATTTTAAAAGTAATTTTGCTATTTAGGTCTATATAAACCATTTGACCCCTTGGACTGCAGCCAGATTTGACCCCAGGGGCATAATTTGAACAATCTTTGGAGAGGACCACCATGCAATGCTACATACCAAATATAGGAAAGCTCTCAGCCTTGCCATTTCAGAGGAGAAGACTTTTGAAGTCATTTTGATATTTAAGTCTATATAAACCATGTGACCCCCGGTGTGTTACCAGTTTTGACCCCAGGGGCAAAATTTGAACAATGTTTGTACAGGACTATTATACGATGCTACATACCAAATATAAGACCTCTAGGCCTTGCGGTTTCAGAGGAGAATTTTAAAGTCATTTTGCTATTGAAGTCTATATAAACCATGTGACCCCTGGGGCTGTGGTGATTTTTTACCCATGGGGCATAATTTGAACAATCTTTGTACAGGACCATTATAGGCTGTAACATACCAAATATGAAACCTCTGGGCCTTGGGGTTTCAGAGGAGAAGATTTTGAAAGTCATTTTGCTTTTTAAGTTTATATAAACAATGTAAGCCCAGGGGCATTACCCGAGTTGACCCCAGGGGCATAATTTGAACAATCTTTGTAGAGGACCACTATATGATGTTCCATACCAAATAAGAAACCTCTGGGCCTTGCGGTTTCTGACGAGAAGATTTAAAAGTCATTTGGCTAATAGTCTATATGAATCATGTGACCCCCAGGGCGTGGCCAGTTTTGACCCCAGGCGCAAAATTAAAACAACAATTTGTAGAGGACCACTATATGATGTAACATACCAAATATGAAACCTCTGGGCCTTGCGGTTTCAGAGAAGATTTTTATAGACATTTTGCTATTTAAGTCTATATAACAATGTGACCCCGGGGCCTGGCCAGTTTTGACCCCAGGGGCATTCTTTGAACAATCTTTGTAGAGGACCACTAAAGAATACTACATACCAAATATGAAACCTCGGGGCCTTGTGGTTTCAGAGGAAAATATTTTTAAAGTCATTGTGCTATTTATTCTATATAAACCATTTGACCCCCGGGCATTGGCCATTTTGACCCCAGGGGCATAGTTTGAACAATCTTTGTAGAGGACAACTATAGGATGTTACATACCAAATATGAAACATCTGGGCCCTGCGGTTTCAGAGAAGAAGATTTTTCAAGACTTCTGAACATTTTGGGGTATTTTTATTACTACTTGACATTGAGGTAGGCAGGCCTGACAAAATCTGTTTCTGTCTTCCAGTCACTAATGTACGTGAACATAAGAAATAATTGTGCGTAAATGTACACCCTAATTTTATTTTCTCTGCATACCTACCAATTTTGTGTGCGTAATTTACACGTTGACGCGCCTATTCTGGGCCTCTGAATATCTAACATTTTTGTTTTCGATTCCTGTTCCATAGACTTGAGACACACTCTGTTCCTTTTCCATAGACTTGAGACACACTCTGTTCCTTTTCCATAGACTTGAGACACACTCTGTTCCTTTTCCATAGACTTGAGACACACTCTGTTCCTTTTCCATAGACTTGAGACACACTCTGAACATACCAAGTAGCTCCAGTATTTCTCAGGCTTCATATGAACTGTTGAAACCAAAACTCCATGATTTTTCCATTACATCTCTCAGTTTTCCTTAATAATAACATACTTAAAGTCAAAAAAGTACACTGATATCCACTTGTTATTTAATCTACATAATAATATTATTCATCTAGGCTGACACACGTCCTGTACAATAGAATACAATTGCTTGTAGCACTGCAATACATGGTACGTTGTCTGTCCATCTTTATACTCATGAGTTTGATTTATTGTTTGAATATATTACAATAGATTTAATGATTTTTATCCACTTACATACATATTCAAGGATATTTTTCAACTTTCTGTGACAATTTTAGAAAATTCCATGATTTTCCCATGATAAAATCCACATTATCAAGATTCCATGATTTTTCCAGACAAAAACCATTTTCCATGACTTTCACATATCTGTACAAACCCTGCTACAGGACATTATAATGGACCTTTATTCAAAGTTGCACAAATGTCCATCCAGATTATCCATATGACCAAGGGAGACAAACTTCACAAGAAGTGTGACACCCCAGACTAACTAGACTTTATTTAGCTGAAAGTGGGTTATTTTTTACTTGCAGAAGTGAAGCAGTATATTTTCTGCTCATATATCGTGTCCCATTTTAACATCAATTTAACATTTCATTGTTGTGTACAATGGGTTTTCTAGGTTTTTTTTACAATGCGTGTCTAAATATGTGCAGTTGATAAAGCGAATATCACTTATTTTTCAGATACTGTATTATCTTAGATACCTTTTTTTATCACAAGATGCTCTAGAATAATAGCGTGTTTGGTAATTTTTCAATCCGGAAATATATGCTCTTAATGCAAACATCGTCTTGAAGTAAATAAAGCCACAAAATCATGTTAAACAGGAAAAGAATCATTCTTTTAATGCGCAAATTTCTTTGAAAACATATTCTTGTCTTGTGTTTAACGGCAGTGCTAGTACCCCTTTTCCTTTGACATTCACTCGAATTTTCGAACTTAAACTTATTTATTTATTTATTATTTATTTGAGAATAAAATGGATTGCTCTATAAGTTTGTAAAGAACAATAGCGCCTGCACCATCCTTTGATGATGTCACATAACCCAAACAAAGACAAGAAACGGTATCGAAAGACGATTGTTGTTTATGGGAGATCGTTATGATTGACCTGTTCTGAGTGCTGTCATTTGTTTATAAAGTTATATTTTAAAGAAGAGAGCAGACACGGGTAATGATATTCACAGAAATATAAATGACGTGCATTTACCCGCAAAATTTCTTTTTTTTCATACAGTTGACAAAAGACCTATAAAAGATATCGGACTGTTAGTGGTGTCAATATGCAGAAATTCTTTATTTAAAACAGTTGTATTCTTCAAATATATACTGTATTATTACTGTATTATTAAGGTTGTTCCATCGCATTATTTTGCACTTTTAACCAAACCAATGAATTTCTGACTTGAAAGTACATTTACCCCCATACATTCCGGAATGAGTGTACATTTACCACCATGAATTTTGGTTCAAGTGTACCTTTACCCTCTGACTGAATTCAAACATCCACAAGGCCTAAATCAACTTGATTCAAAAGGCCATTCCCAAGCAAACATTCATTTCATCAAGGATATTTGGCAATTATCCTGCAGAAAATTCCAAACTTATTATTGCCCAAATGATTTTTTTTCAGTTTTAGAAATGAAGTAGTTTATTATATATGATAGCTTCTCTAATTAAGACCAATTTATTTTTTTTGTCCAAAGCAAGTTATCAGTTCTACTGTAGCTGAGCTGCTGATCAACTGCTGCAATGTGCAATTGTTAGAACAATACCACGGACATGCTTTTAAATTAATTTATGAATGTCATATATTAAAGGAAATGACAGCGATACAGTTTCACACCAAATACCGTATATTGTCTGATAAAAGCCCCAGGGGCTAACGAGTCCAGTTCTTGTTGTTCTGTCAGATAAATTATATCAATATGTGGAAAACATTATTGTATGATTGTGAAGCTCATTGTGAAAAGATTTACAAAAACAGGAGTTCTGCATACATTTGTATCGAGTGTTTAAAGCAAAGTGAGGGCATTAATTAGACATGGAGGTTTGGTTGTTATTAAGCAAAAGCTGTCAGAGGACAGCGCGCTCGACTGTTCAAAGTATTTCAGTTGGTACATATTTTGGATAGTGGAAGCGGCATAAATTTGTTAACAAGAGGGCCACTATGGCCCTACGTCGCTCACCTGATATATATGAATGAAATTTTGTTACAATATCTCAATAGGTTTTCAAGTTATTGAGCGAAAACTTTTTTTCTATTTTTAGTAACAATCATTTGAACAATCTTTGTAGAGGACCACTATACAATTTTACATACCAAATATGAAACCTCTGGGCCTTAAGGTTTCAGAGGAGAAGATTTTTAAAGTCATTTTGCCATTCAAGTCTATATAAACCATGTGATCCCTGGGTGTGGCCAGTTTTGACCCCAGGGGCATCATTTGAACAATGTTTGTAGAGGACCACTATATAATGTTACATACCAAATATAAAACCTCTAGGCCTTGTGGTTTCAGAGAAGATTTTTAAAGTCAAATTGTTATTCAAGTCTATATAAACCATGTGACCCCCCCCCGGTGGCCAGTTTTCACCCCAGGGGCATCATTTGAACAATCTTTGTAGAGGACCACTATACAATGTTACATACCAAATATGCTCTGGGCCTTGCGGTTTCAGAGGAGAGATTTTTAAAGTCATTTTGCTATTTAAGTCAATATAAACCATGTGTGCCCCAGGGTGTGGCCAGTTTTGACCCCAGGGGCATCATTTGAACAATCTTTGTAGAGGACCACTTTACAATGTTACATACCAAAAATGAAACCTCTGGGCCTTGCTGTTACAGGGGAGAAGATTTTGAAAGTCATTTTGCTATTCAAGTCTATATAAACCATGTGACCCCACAGGTGTGGCCAGTTTTGACCTCAGGGGCATCATTTGAACAGGACCACTAGAGGATGTCAGATATCAAATATGAAAGCTCCAAGCCTGGTGGTTTCAGAGAAGAAGTTTTCAGTTTTTTAATCTATTTTTAGCTCTGGTGACCTACATATGCAGCGGACCGAAACAATTTGAACAACTTTGAGAGGGTCACCCAAGGATCATTCCTGTGAAGTTTCGTGAAAATCTGCCAAGCGGTTTATGAGGAGATGTCGATTATATGAAATGTTGACGCACGACAGACAAAAGGCGATCACAAAAGCTCACCATGAGCACGTTATGCTCAGGTGAGCTAAAAATACAAAACTTTTAAGTGAAGCCTTGTATAGTTTATACATGAATATTTATGAATAACTTGTGTAGTTTTGAAGTTACACAAATTTTGAATATAAACTTTATCAAGAAAATCTATGTGAAAAAAGGGCAAAACTGTCAAAATACAAAACAGTTATGGGTAATGTTGCCCCTGACACTAGAGTTGATGACAAAGGTTAGTTCCAAGTTTCATGTGAAAACTTATGTAGTATTGAATTTACCAAACTTTTGAATATAAACTTTAACCAGAAAATATAAGTGAAAAAGGGGCATAACTCTGTCAAAATACAAAACAGAGTTACGTGGAATGTTGCCCCTGATACTGGAGTTGATGCAAAAGGTATATTCCAAGTTTCAAGTGAATAACATGTGTAGTTTTGAAGTTACACAACTTTTGAATATAAACTTGAACCAGAAAATCTAAGTGAAAAAGGGGCATAACTTTGTCAAAATACAAAACAGAGTTATGGGGAATGTTGCCCCTGATACTGGAGTTGATAACAAAGGTATATACCAAGTTTCAAGTGAATAACTAACATAGTTTTGAAGTTACAAGATTTTGAATAAAAACTTTAACCAAATTCAGACGCGGACGCCGACGCCGGGGGTAGTAGGAAAACTCACCTATTCTTTGAATAGTCGAGCTAAAAATGGGGGTGGAGGCATTTATAAAGGTGGGGGCATTTATTAGGAAATATATGTTAGTATTAATCAGGGGTGATACTGTAAAAAAAAAAAAACCTGAAGTTTTTCGCTGGGGGTCCAGGGGGGCGCGATAGCCCCCCTTGTAGGCCCTGGTGGGGGTCATAGGGGGCGAAGCCCCCTGAAGCTCCTGGCACTTGCATATTTTAAGTGACTTAGATTAGCTTAAAATTATGCTCGGGCAGCTGGTATTCTGTTCTGTCTCATTTGAATTGTGAAATTCACTTCTTCAGTGATCATTACTGCATATTTAACTTTTTAGTTGGTCATTTAATGGGGTTATATATGACAAACCCACCACCAAGCTCCTATTAAACAATTATTTAAGAAGGAACATAGACAATCTATTATATTAATATTTTTATTCTTTAGGAAATCGTACTACAACAAATTTCAAGCAACTATTCTGAAGCAGTTCAAAACTTCCAACATTTCAAAATAAATACACCTGTACATGACTAGTGCCAGTGAATATTAATATTTTTTATTCTTTAGGAAAATTCAACAATCTAACTACAACAAACTTCAAGCAACTATTCTAATGAAGTTCAAAACTTTTAACATTTCAAAATAAATACACCTGTACATGACTAGAGCCAGTTTAAATTATATTTTTTTATTCTTTAGGAAAATTCAACAATCTAACTACATCAAACTTCAAGCATCTATTCAATTTTCAAAAAGTTACTATGGGTTCCCCTACCTGCCCATGCTTTTGAAAATTTTGACAGGTTACCCATGAGAATTTTTTATCAATGTAAAACACATGTTGCTGTTCGGCTCATATTTTAGGGGCATATAAAAATAATTAAAACAGACCTGTTCCGTACCAGCAACAGTGTTATGGTTAATAAAGGGAGAATACAGAAGAGGATGCGGACCGCAGCCATGCCATTATTGCCACTCACATTCGTTAAAAAAAATTTAAAAGTCAAAAGACAATCTGCTAGAATTTTGATAATTCTAAATTTCAATATTGCCATGTCCTAACTTTATCAAATTATGGCACGTTCGGCATGGATACTATTTTAACTACAGTAACTAAACCTCTTCCGTAGAGGTAGACCTACGCTATTGGAACTTACCAATCGTGATGTCAAACTGTTCAAAAATATCTACGTTCTTGACAGACGCCTATTTATACAAATTTTCCGCTGGTAACAAAGATCACTTCCGGTCTTTTATGTACCTGCAAATAACTAAATGAAATCGTTATTTTCCGGCATTTCCCGAAACATATACAGACGAATATCGACCAATAACATTCAATAACACAAAAGACAGGTTCACTTCGTTGAACTCCGGAAAATTCCGGCAGTTTCGTTTCCGATTTTGATTCGTACCCAAGTGTTTTCATACCACCCCAACCCACCCTACTAAATAAAACCCCGGATTTATATCGATCTGAAAATCGAATTTTTGGAACAAGAAAACCGGAAATCCGGCATAAACCGGAATTTTATCACCCCTGATTAATGTATCTTCAATAAACTGTACTCTTTGAATTCGTAAATCAATTTGGATTCAACAGAAAACATCAAAATTTCATCAAAAGAAAATTATACAAGTAACTATAAAAATACAAACAATAAAGCTAACCACTATAAAGAGCTCTTTTTTCACAAAAAGTAATAAAATTCTGAATGATTAGTGCACACTATGTTACTTCTAGGTTTATATTGACAAAAATAATGTTTTAAAGTTTTTCGTCTATTAAAATGAATGCACATTTTACAATAGAAATGCATCCTTTGAAAAATATTTTTTTTAAGTTTTCAATCTAGTTAATTTAATGCACACTTTACAATGGAAATGCATCCCTTGAAACACACAATAGTTATTTTATACTGTATTTCTATGATCAGTAAAGCTTTATTTGCAATTGTTGGGAAGTCACATTTCATTGGGGTATCAGCATAAAATCCTATTTTACCAAAAGACAAACTCTGGCCAGCAAAAATACAATCTTAGTGGTGAAGGTGATTTAGATCATTTTAGTCATTCTGATCTTGTAAAAACTACAGACCCAGGGCTTTCATTAATTTTTGAAAACTGGAAGTTTATACTTCCTGGCCTCTGATTTTGGAAGTTTTGCTCATAATATTTGGAAGTTTTAACAGTATTGCACAACATAAATAATTATGTACATTACAATTTTCACAGCATATATCACTACTCTTAGTAAAGCTATTATTTGACAGTCATGTTTTTAGCTTTATTTATTTTTTTCAGACCTATATTAAACTTTGAATTATAATCAGGCCTTTTGCTTAGGTGAAAATGTTTGTAGTCTACACTTCCAAGTGTTGGACATTGGAATTCTTAAGCATTCTTTATTAACTTTTGAAACTTCCATGGCTGCAATTTTGGAAGTCCTGTGATAAAATCTGGGAATAAATTACTCCGAAACTTTCCTTAATGCAAGCCCTAAGAGAATTATTTTATTTTTTATTGTGTCTTTGGTTGTGTCTACAAATTCTGCTTTTGGTTTCATGAACATCAGCTAGTTCAGCACCACCGGACCACCTCAACACCACCGGACCACGTCAAGAAATTCCCAGAAAACTAACAAAAATTACAAATTATTGCAAAACATGTAATGCATATGTGAAGACAATTATATGTGTGACCATCGTCAGTCGTCACACACTTCATAATGGGTTGTAGTAAGAACTCAGACGGGTCAACACGTCAGTACATCGAGCATCATAGATGGCTTCAACTTATTAAAAAAAATTGTGCAGCCTTTATTTGTGTACATCATTTAACAAAACTACAAACGAGTCTTCTCTTATCGTTCCTACTGGTAATGACATTGGCCAATTTCTTAAAATGCACCTTTATCATAAGAAAATAATACAAAATTGTCAAGTTATATGTGCTGTTTACAATATTTTTGCACCACCAGACCACCTCGGAAGTCACCATCAGACATTTTCTTAACACCTCAAAATGAGGTTGTCCAGTGAGTCTCTTATCTGTGAAGTAATTCATTAATTGTATCATTTTTTAAATGCTGATTTCGCAAGATTTCACAACACAAAATTCCCAATTTGATGGGTGCTGGATCCATTCCCAAACTAGTGAACAAAGCAGCTATATTTGATATTCATGTCACTGGTTCAATCCTTTAATTTTGTACAATATTTGCTTGTAAGATTTGATATATATACAAAGAAGTTAATTTTTGAAGTTGACAAAATTATAAATGTGTTTTGCTCTAATAATACAGTCTGCAAACCGCTCCCTTTACAGGCATCACATCTGTCAGTGCTTTTGTTTCCAACTTTGGGGGAAAGGTGGCAGGGTCCTTCAGATGGGGAATTTTACAGCAAAAGGTTTTTTTTTAGCAAAGCATCATTACATTTTTATATTCTACTTTGTTATAAAACACTAATTGTTTTGCTACAAATGATAACTAAGATTATGCACATACTTGGTTTGACGTAAAATTGCTGGGATTGTTTACGGACATTCCTCCAAGTCAAGTTTTTGTTCAAAATGAAGCTTACATTCCGAGGAGAATTTCAAGGTTAATATAGGTAAAAATTGGCCCTAAAAAACACACTGTCTATTTAAATTATTGATACCTCATCATACCTGTTAGTTGGTACACTAAGGTAAAGAAAAAGATGGGTTTAAAGCTATTACGACACAGAATTGCATTTAGAACTAGATGTGTCACAGACACGGACGTATGGACAGACAAGTGCAATGCTTAATGCCTCCCACTGTGTGGGGGCACACAAATATATAATTTTCCTCAGCTTACTGGGCATTGGATTAGTGGAAACCAAGTTGCCAATACTTGTATATAATAGTTACAAAGGATTCAAATATGAAACTAATTACTGTACAATCAGCATTGTATGAAATCTTTCACTAAAACTAACCTGTGTATGAGACCACATACTTGTCACCCATGTATGGAAACAAGACATTCAAAAACAACTTACCTACCATTTACTGCAGCATGAAAATATGCACCTGCAAGTGCACAAAATGACTGGACAACCGGGCAACACTAGACGCCAAACCCAGCAATCGTGTGTGAAGCAGCAATCCAATGGATCTGTACATCTCGCCACCCAAATTCCCTAAACGGTCAAAGAACCCAGGCAACTTACCCAACCAGTTTTGTGGCGCGTCATGAGAAATCCGGTCTTAATGCATGTGCGTAAAGTGTCGTCCCGGATTAGCCTGTTCAGTCCGCACAGGCTAATCCAGGATGGCACTTTCCGCTTTTATGCTATTTTCTGTTTCAAGGAAGTATCTTCTAAACATATATCCACTGTAGGCGGAAAGTGCCGTCCTGGATTAGCCTGTGCGGACTGCACAGGCTAATCCGGGACGACACTTAACGCACATGCATTAAGTCCGGTTTTCCCACAATGCGCCACATTTAGAAAGCATCAAACCATAGCAGTACAAAACTAACATGAAGCCTTGCTTGTAACTATTTGACAATTTATAGCACTCTCAAATATCTAACTTAACAGACAATAACAGATGTTGCTTCTGTAATCATGTATTAACACACTATTATGTGAAGTAAGAATAAGAGGTCAAAGATAGAATAAACTACATTATTATACAAATGTTTTATATGTAGTCAACCATTTGTTATTTTAAAGTTTTGCAGAGTAATTAGTGCAATAGGCACCTGCATATATAATTTCATCAATAAAATTGATTTTGCATCAAAACTGTATACCTGTATGCATTAAAAAAAAATTCACAATAAAATAGAAACCGTGTCCATGCACGCATGGGAACAGTTTTAAATATAGTAAAAATGATTAAAGACATAATAAGTTTTTACGAAAGTGTTATGGAAAAAAGCAAATTATTCTATAAGAATTGACAGAATATAACCAATATACTTAAATACCATGAAATGCACAATTTTATAGGAAAAAATAAAGATTTTATGTCCATTCTATGTTTGATGTCATATTCTAACTTTAATAGAGTGTTTATTTATGAAATGGCAATAAGGAGTTATGAACCTTTAAAGGGACTTATTCGCAGATTTACAAAATGACAGTTCTGTCACAGATTCAAAACAAGAGGGCCATGATGGCCCAAAGCGCTCACCTGAGAACTGGCACAGATGAAGACCATACTGTTGCGACAGGTTTGAAATAAGGTATCTAAACAATATGCATGTTTCCACAAAGGGGGATAGGATCGCATTGATTTAAACAGGATGTCAACCAAGTTAGCAAGAAACAAGAAACGTTGAAATTCTACGTAAACGAAATGCATTAAAGTCAGCACAAAAATAAAAGTAATGGTGACCTTGACTCCACCAACCCCAAAAGCAATCACAGCGAGGTCTAGATAAAAGGTATCTACATATGAAGTTTCATCAAAATATCGCAATGTCTTCTCAAGCTATTGAGCGTAAACGGTTTGTCTATTTTTAGTAATGGTGACCTTGACCCCACCCACCCCAAGCAAGGTCTAGATATAAGATTTATATGTATGAAGTCTCATTAAAATATCTCAATATATTCTCAAACTATTAAGCGGCAAATTTTCTTTTGTTTAGTAACGGTGACCTCGCCATTGACCCCACCTACCCTGTGCGCAATCCCAAGTAAGGTCTCGATATAAGGAATCTATGTATGAAGTTTCACCAAAATATCTCAATGTGTTATCAAGTTATTCAGCAGAAACCGTTTTTCTATTTTTAGCAGGGCCCTCAATCAGTTTTGGGGGAAGGGGACCACCGCCCTCTGGAGGGGGAATTTGACTGACCGGGGGAATATTTTAATATGGCAGTTTTTACAGATTTAACTGATTTAAAAACGAACTCAACCCGAACAAACTCGTGTCTAATTGTTGTTTGGTAAAAACGTCATGTAATCTTTACGGCAAATGAAACTCCTATAAATATAACTTAAGCACAAAAAAACATAGCTCAGAGTCTACCGATAACGCTTAAAATTTGGACTAGGCTGTGGTATACATGTAACATTGCAGCTATACACGCGTCATTTCCACGAGTTTTTTGTGATTTCGCCGGCGTTAATAGTTAGCGCGTTTTTCTAGCCCAGCACGATTTTCACAACGGAGATAAGAAACTAATATAATTAATATCAATAATCAACACATATATTTGGATAAAGTAATTGCAGTCCCGTGTTTTAAATTATTAATTAATTTAATGTATTCATTTAAAAGATCGAAAATGGAAATACACTACAAAATACACTACAACTCCATTATATCGCGATTCACGGGGTCCGTGGATCGAAATCGCAATATAACTTGTCAGGTCATTCATGTGCATATACATGTAAACACAAGCCTATTTTCGCTATCTCAAAAAGTAAATGTACTTAAATCACCTTTTCGTTGTAGTTAACATCCATAATGTGTTATATCCATATGTAAAACAGCGTTTTTCCTCTATATAAAGTCGGTACCGGAAAACGGTACCATTCCCAATCCGATTTTCTGACCATTTTTCCCAAATTGAAGTTAAAAAATTTCCAAATGTAAGAAAAAAATCCAAAAAGACCCTGAAAAGATCGACGATGTTCCTGTATATTACTTTTGATTCACCCAAGCGTAAACCTCCACGGACAGCTGCAGGGCCTTCCCCAGGCCGTTTTAGCGCCCCGGTGCATGAGTGCATACATTTTTAATTGAACATATCTGGGGCGCCTAAAATTAGTGTTGCGCTTATAAACATCGCCCAGGGCCCGTGTATTTTATCAATTAATTAGCTGTGTTGACTGCAGCAGACCGACAATTCCTGCTGTGAATTATAAAGTCAGTGAATGATCAAAGCGAGTGTCACTTCGTCGAAAAATGTAAACAATTTACAGTGATTCCTAAGCTGCAATCAATCACCGTGAAGCACCGCCCTGAAGGCGGAGTTTCAACATGCAGTAAAATTGATATGAGCCAATAGAAACGCTCAGTTTATCTTCGCTTTGGAATGACATTATGACTAACCAATCGGCGCATATGGCATGCATCCACACACAAGTAACCTTATACGCGCGTCAAGCGTATTATCGACCTTAAAAGTAAATGAGCTTTCGTATTTTATAATATGCTCTTATTTAATAAATTTCATAACTTTAACAAATAAACTGCGAAAAATCAGTCTCAAATACGCTAATATGAAATAATAATCGGAAAAGCCTTTCCACTGTTACTGCTCAGTGTTGTAGTTTCGTAAACACAATCGGTCTTGTTTATGTACATGTATGCCATGTAAAACCCGTGTTTTCTGCAAAAGAGCGCAAAATGTCTGCTGACAACCATGACATCACGTTCCATGCATGGAACGCGTGCGTGTACCGACCATGTGCTTTCTAAATACAGGTCTTTAACATTTGACGAGCGTAGGCACAACGTGCACGGGGAAATTCTCCCGCCGTTTTTGCAAGAACAAAGCATGTATGATATACATGTATTTTAATCATGATTCTTATAGTGACGGTTTTTCTTTTAAAAGGCTAGAGGTATACCGTTTAAACGGTGATGTTTTGTTTATTTCATTTCGTTTAAAGGTTTACAAACACCTGAAAACATGTTAGCCTTAATTTGAAGAGCTAAAAGGCACCAGATAACGTCATATGACACGTCGCAAAAACAAAATTCTACGTACAGACCGGGGCGCCTGAGAAAAATCCTGGGTTACTGTTAACAGCTAGGGGAAGTAACTTACTGTTTTGACATGTACATCTTTTATGACATTTTTTTTACATTTTTTAATGCAAGTGATAAAATTCCCAATTTGGCTGAAAATGACACTAATTTTCCCAATTTGACTGGTACTGTTACCATTCCCAAAGTGGTGAGGAAAAACGCTGTAAAATATTATATTTGTATATCAAAATATTATATAGTTCCTTGTATTTAATTTTAAATCAGTTATCACAACACATATAAGATATAGACATGCGAAACGCCTATTGGAATTGTACTGTTCACACATCATAAACACACATTTTATTTTCAGTTAAAATACACATGTACTTCATGAAAAGCCTTTGTTCGGCTAGAAGAGCGCGCGAAAATTATGCTGACATGTACAACGTCCCGTCATCCGCATGGAGAGCGTGGGTGTATTGATGGCCATATAAAAACTTTGTAGCGCAGAGAACTGTGAGATCTTTACTTTTGAATACAAGTTTCGTAGCGCATCCCAACCAAATTTTTTTATCGCCATCGATGTGCAGTTAACATTTCCTCTTAAAAAAATACTTCTGCCGTATCAATAACGTTATCGTCGTTCAGATAGGTCAGTATTGATTTAAGACATACAGGTACTGTGAACACCCTCCTCGTGGACAGCGTGTAATTTGGTTGCTAATTAAAGCGACAGCAGTGAAAGTATGTCGTCATGGGTGGCACGCGCAATATAAGCTGATGACGTCAAACTGTTTCACTTTGATGTTGAACGAATCGGTTCATTGTTTATCGCACATAACATGTGTCCATGAAATATTAGCGATGTGGAGATGTGGACCAAAACGGCTATACTTATGATGCGGACAATTATTGGCACCTTCACTAGGTTTCCTGTTATTTTTATTATTTTTTGTGCAGACCTAGGGGGAATTTTTCCATTTTTTAGGGGAAAAAACATTCTTTTCAGGTGGGGGAGTGGGGCCGATATTTGGCAGCAAAAATCTTAGATTGAGGGCCCTGTTTAGTGATGGTGACCTTGACCCCGTCCACCCCATACGCAATCCAAAGCGCGGTCTTGATATAAGGTATCTTTGTATGAAGTTTCATTAAAATATCTCAATGCGTTCTGAAGTTATTGAGTGGAAACCGTTTTTCTATTTTTAGTAACAGTGACTTTGACCTTAACCCCACCCACCCAATATGCAATCCCAAGCGAGGTCTTGATATAAGGTATCTAAGCAGGGTTTCCCGCAGGATTTCTAGAAGACATGTCTGCATCCCCAACACAGCCCCCGCGACAAAAATCGGCTTAAGAGAGACCTTTCCAATCCGAACCTCACCCCCCCCCCAATAAGCTGCTCAGTTTGACCCCCCACCTCCTCGAAATCAGCCGCATTGCCCAACCCCCAGCTCCCCGAAACGGGCTACAACGCATGAGCCCACCTCCCCAAAATCGGCCGCATAGCGGGACCTCACCTTTCCGAAATTTGGTTTCGAAGTTTGAAATCCCGGAGGGGATCAAATCAGCAGTATCGCTTTAACTACTGTCCTTTATCGCTTAATTTCCTAGCCTTTTGCTCGACCAGCACCTCTCTTTGCTATTTCTTTAATTTGGGAATTCTTACTTTTATGAAACAGAAACAATTAAAAATATTTCTACTGAAATCTCAATAACCGCGGTTGTCTTCGTTGAATAAAAACATGTTGACTAACTGCTTTGGAGGCAGTGTACATCAAAATAATAGGCTGCATTTTTTTATGGAATTAATTTTCAATCAGACATGGTATTCAAATTAATTGAAAAGCCTAGCCGTTTTTCCGCCTTGAAATTCTGTCATGACCGCTTGATGTTGTTTTTCCAAAACTTTTTTTACTCGATTAATTGTTTTCTGATGGGAAAGAAATCAATCGTTAATCAGTTATACTTCATGCGGACATTAAAAGCCGAAAAATCACCGTAGTTTTTAAATACTGGAATATGCGGTTCTTAATCAACACTAGAACTCGGCGAGTCGGATGTGTCACCTGACGCCGGATAGCTTACGTGAATCCAAATGAAGAAGCACTTACGGCTAATGCTGACCAATTTTTTAACAGATTTATTGAAATCTTCAAAAGCACTGCACTCGGGCTAATTGCAAAGAAAAGACTAATTAAAACCAAAAATGCGACACAAAAATAAGTATGACAATTTACAAACGGCAATAACTCCGAAAGTATGAGGTGCAGAGTAACGGTTCTTGTGCACTGCACTTCTCCTCAATGAGATCTATCTACCTATGAAGTTTCAAGTTGATAGCTTTCATAGTCTTAAGAGTTATGCTCCGGACAAAAAATAAGTATGAAAATAAACAAAGGGCAATAACTCCAAAAGTATGAGATGCAGAGTAACGGTTCTTATGCACTGCACTTCCCCTTAATGAGATCTATCTACCTATGAAGTTTCAAGTTGATAGCTTTCATAGTCTTAGAGTTATGCTCCGGACAAAAATTAAGTATGAAAATAAACAAAGGGCAATAACTCCAAAAGTATGAGGTGCAGAGTAACGGTTCTTGTGCACTGCACTTCCCCTCAATGAGATCTATCTACCTGTGAAGTTTCATGTTGATAGCTTTAATAGTCTAAGAGTTATGCTCTGGACAAGCGAAAGGGGTCGCCGCCGCCTACACAGACGCCGACAAAAGTAACACCTACATGTCGCTTTTTCAGGCGACACAATAAAATACGGTCCTGTATCTCCATGTAATAAGCGTGTTTTTCTACAAAAGCGCGAACAAAATTATGTTGCCACAAACAAGGTCACGTATGCCTCATGAAAAACGTGCATGTACTGGCCATGTGCTTAATTGCAATGTTGATGAGATAAAATTAAGTTTGACGACATTAACTTGTGTTTTAAAATTAGGCTCTATATTACATTATTAGTCAATTTGTGAAATGGATAAGAAAATTACTGGGATAAATTTTAAAATGCCTTTTCACTTTTCGCGGCAATGCTAGTATTTGAGGTCAAACACTTTTAGTTGTTAGTAAGGTATAAACTCCGCCCAAAAACTCGCAGTATTTGATTGGCTAATGAAATCGCAATGGGAGGGACTACACAGTTCAGTTACTTTTCAATCACACTGTTGGAAGTGAGACTGTATCGATCAATACCGCGTTTGTTTATGGCCCTGTGGTTAAAGATCCGTGTAACAGATAAAGGGATTAAGGGTTGTCGCATTCAAAGTAAAGCAAGTCAGCATTATTTAAGCATGTCGGCAAATGACTTACTGCTTTGAAGGCATGTTGGGCCTGACAAGCAAAACAGGCCTACGGGAAACCCTGCTATGTCTGAAGTTTCATTAAAATTTCTCAATGTGTTATCAAGTAATTGAGTGGAAACTGCTTTTCTACTTATAGTTACAGTGACCTTGACCCCACCAACCCATAAGCAATCCCAATCGAGGTCTTGATATAAGGTATCTATGTATGAAGTTTCATTGAAATATCTCAATGCTTTCAAAAGTTTTTAAGAGGAAACCATTTTTCTATTTTTAGCAGCAGTAACCTTGACCCCACCCACCACATAACGCAAACCCAAGTGAGGTCTCGATATAATGTATCTATGTATTAAGTTTCATTAAAATATCTCAATGCTTCTCAAGTCATTAAGCGGAAACCGTTTTTCTATTTAACAGTAACCTTGACTTTGACCCCATCTACCCCATATGCAATCCCAAGCGAGGTCTCGATATAAGGTATCGATGTATGAGGTTTCATTAAAATATCTCAATCCGTTCTTGAGTTAGAGAGCTGAAACCATTTTTCTATTTTAGTAACAGTGGCCTTGACCCCACCACCCCATATGCAATACTCAATGTTCTTGAGTTAAGAAAGCAAACATGTTTTTTCTATTTTGAATAACAGTGACCTTGACCCCACCCACCCCATATGCAATCCCAAGTGAGGTCTCGATATAAGGTATCTATGTATGAAGTTGCATACCATCTGCCCAATGACATACGCCAATCTAACAACCAAAATTTTTCTCCAACAAATTTGGTTAATTATTTGACAGAGTTTGGTCGAGGATCACCCAAGGAACATTTCTATGAAATTATTTTGAAATCCAGCGAGTGGTTTCAGACTACATAGAAAAAAAATTAAGTTTTGTTTTTCAAGCTTTTGGTTGCTATGGCAACTAGCATTTTTTTAAGTGTCCATGCAATTGAAGGAATTTGAAAAAGGACTACCCAAGGAACATTCCTGCAAAGTTTGGCTAAAATCTGCCAAGGAGTTTCAGATAAGAGGTCGTTTGAAGTTATTGTTAATGACAAACTATGGATGGTGACTGACCAGAATAGCTCACCCTTGACCACTTTGTGCTCAGGTGAGCTAATAAAAAAAAAATCTGTGTTGGATAAACACACATGGCCCCGGTTGGTGCTGAATATCCCATTTCCAAGTCCATATTAGATCAAGGTCAAAGTGAGGTTGGGTGATATGGGTGGATTGGGGATAGTCATAAGCAACAACTGTGTAAGTATCAAAGTATTGTAGCAAGCGGTGCTGGTGCTAGACGAAACGGTAAAATCTAGTTAACCAAGAAACAGCTCATTTGAATAATTCTTAGTGCAAAGTAGGTCCAGGTCAAAGTGATGTTGGGTGAAATGGGTGGATTGGGAACAGTCTTAAGTAACAACTGTGTAAATATCCAAGTGCTGTTGCAAGCGGTATTGGCGCTAGACGAAACCGTAAAATCTAGTCAACCAAGAAACAGTCTATTTGAATTATTTTAAGTTCAAATTCGGTCAAGGTCAAAGTAAGGTTGGGTGATATGGGTGGATAGGGAATGGTGATAAGCAACAACTGTGTAAGTATCCAAGTGTTGTAGTAAGCGGTGTTGGTGCTAGACGAAAAATCTACTTAATCTGGTCACGGAAGTAAGGACGGATGGAAGGACGGACAGGACAATCACTACATGCCTCCCGCATCAAGATGCCGGGGGCATAAAAAATCTGTTAACAAGGCCCTTTAACAATAGGCCTTCTGAAACTTTCCAATAACACCCAACAATTCTCGTACCGGCAAATGGTAGGACTTTTGATCTGGCCTAATGACTTAACAGGAGTCTTTTAAACGCAGAAGTTGTCAAGATGGAGTCAGTAAACTGACCACAGTGTTAAGACATCAGCGCTAAGGAGCACTCCTTGCCAGGGGCTTTTTTTCCTTCTATAGTAGGGGCTGTTACAAGGCATCATCCCCTCAGACAAATTCTTTCAAATCATGCAGTTTTCGCCTAATTCTGACCTTACCTCAGTTTTCATTCCCCTGCAATTAAAACTTTTCCCCAAAATAACACTATTGATACACCCCTTTAAACAGATCAAAATGATTTAAATGAATTTGGTAGTGGGTCAGTCAGGGAACATTACTGTGAAATTATTTCAAAATCTGGCATGTGGTTTCTGACAAGAAGACTATAGGCCATTATAAAGTCAAACTTCCCCAATCCCTATCCCTGGTGACCATGTTTTTAAATGAATCACAATTATTTGAAGGAATTTAGAAGAAGGGTCACCTCTTAGGAACATAGCTGAAATTATTTTGAAATCCAGCATGTGGTTTCTGACTAGAAGATTATCAAAGTTACCCATACAGCCATTTACGATCCAACTTCCCCACCATCTGGCTGTAATGATTTTTTAATGAATCAACATTTAAAGGAATTGGGTATAGAGTCACCCAAAATATATTAAATAATTTCGAAATCCCAGTCGTGGTTTCTGACGAAAAGTTGTCAAAGTTGCCTATACAGCCATATACGGTCAAACTTCCTCCATCCCCTGGCAGCCATTTTTCAATGAATCAAACTTATTTGAAAGAATTAGGTTTAGAGTAACCAAAGAGATATTTCTATGAAATCATTTTGAAATCCGGCGCCAATTTCAGACTAGAAGATTTTTAAAGTTTGTGTGTGTGTGTTTTCAAACCTTTGGTTGCCATGGCAACCAGAGGTTTTTTTTAGAGTTTCCATTCAACTGAAGGACTTTGATAAAGGACTGCCCAAGGAACTTTCTTGCCAAGATTGGCTAAAATCCAAGAAGAAGTCAATTGTTGACGACAAACTATGGACAGTGACTGTCCAGAATAGCTCACCCTTAAGCACTTTGTGCTCAGGTGAGCTAATAAAAATATCTGTGAACAAGTCCCTTTAACAATAGGCCTTCTGGAACTTTCCAAAAACACCAAACAATTCTCATAAAGGCAAATGGTAGGACTTTCAATCTGGCCTGAGGACTTAAGAGGAGTCGCTTAACTGCAGAAGTTGTCAAGACGGACAGTAGACTGACCACAATGTTGTGACATCAGCGCTAGGAGCACTCCATTCCATATAGAGCTAACATGCTAGGGAAAAGATCCAGAGCAAAATAGCAAGGTGCTGCACCCACAGCCTGCTCCATTTAAGTCCCCCCCCCTCCACTGCTGCCAGGTCTTGGCTGATCATCAGAGGATTGTTGTATATCCTTTATATACTGCATTTTTACTATTATTAAATGACAAATATTGAGACAATGTCCAAAAACCTCAGTTAGAAGCAGTACAATCATAAAAACCCAGGATTTTACACTGTATTAATAAATGTCTAACAAATGGTCCGACTTTCCCCCTGCTCCCTTCAAGCAGCACCCTGTACCTTTATGATCCTAAATCTTTCACTGCATTACAACATAGGACATTTTCAATGATAAGCAGCATACACAAATTATACATGGGGCAAAAACACGGACAACTAATGTGTCTGTCCACTGTAACAGGGGACAAATCACATTATCCAAAAGTACATGGACTTCGGTCTCATATGTGCAGTATACACTGACATATTACTTCGATAAATCTTGCCTTTGAAAAATCTTGTCAGGGTTCTCTGCCAATGTTATGATGCAGAATGCTTCCAATGTTCAACGTGGCTCGTACTTCCGATTATTCCATCTTCTGCGCCTCCCAGTCAAGTTTCCATGGCAACCAAATGGCAGACATCAGCATGAATTCCACTATTGTGGACAAAAGTACGAATTCATGTCCAGTTAATGCAGAATACCATCATTTTGTAAGCAGAATGCAAATCAAATATTTGCAGTATTCAGATGTTGGTCAGCAAGAAGTAGTATTTGTAAGCAGGATGCATCGATATGTTAAGCAAAAAAGCCGGAATTAGTAAAAAAGAGTGCTGAAGCAATTAAGAAACATTTTTTAATTTCATTTGTTCATTTTGAAAAAGTCAGCATATTTGGATTTTATCTTTCTATGAAAACAATTTAAAAATACGACAACAGTGATAGTCCACAGTTAAATTATGGTAAATACCTGCAGTTCAGAATTGCAAATAACCACTTGCCTAATTTTAACGCAATAAATTCAGTTAGTTATCATGAATGCAAGCAAATCATGTACTGCTACTACTCGAGGTAGCTCTACTTGTAAGCCCTGGGAAAGCATTGAGATACTTTTTATATGGGTAATGTTTTTTGATGACCCCCTACATAAAAAGAAAGACTAGGTTTTCGCACTGTCTTATTAATTAGACTACTTCTGGAGTAGGCTTCAATAATAATACAATATTGGTTTCCAGTGTGTTTGGCACTCAGCAAAGATTAGAAAACGGTGTCATTTGGAAAACGGTTAACAATCTGTGTCACAATAAGATGTGTGTTATTTATTTATATTTCTTACACGCACCTAACGCGACAAGCATATAAATAAATAGTTTACATATAATACGACAACCATGACAAGATAAAATACAAAAATACCCACGTGTCCAAAAACCTGTTTATCATTTTGTTTGCTGTCCTTTATGAACACACTTCCGTTCGCTCCAACTGCTGAGCGCCGACTGGTTAAATTTGGCGGCAAATTATCACGCACTGCGCATGCATAAAAACACACACGTGCACGTGATGTATTACAGTCAAACCGGTCACAATTAGAACCGGCCACACGTTAGATCTGGCCAAAATTGTTAACGTTTGGAAAACGCTATACCGACTTTGCCTAATTATGTTGGCATTTTACGAGTATAAACATTCTTTATTATATTTTTATATAATTTTTGTATTAAAATTCATTTATGCTTATCGACAGTCGATAAATTATTTCAAATTCATAAATGATTATGTTCTGTGTGTTTTGTGTGTGTGTGTGTGTTTGTGGTTGTTTTCACGAATTTTATTTTTACTCCACTCAACTTATGCGATTTATTGTACATATAAATCTACACCGCCGGTCCAAAATACAGAAAACATACACAAACATGATAACCACCTTGCATTGTTTTTATATTGAAAGTAGGCCATGGAATTTGAATAGAATAAACGATAAGTGCATGCACACAACCTAACAGTTTTTTAAACAATGTTACCTCTTTTCATTCATTAATTTAAAAATGTAAAACACAGTGAGTTTTTTTAGTTTAAACATATTTATTTGCATCAAACATGCAATAGGATTGGATTACAAGTTTTTACATAAATCATTAATGGTATTTAAACAAAAAAGTAATTTAAGTAACTATATACATATTTATATAAAAGTAGATACACAGTTATTCTAAATGCATCAATAATGTTATGCGATTTTGCGTATGAAGGGAAAGGCCTACCGGTACTCAATTTAAAACCGTGTTGAGCCTGTTATGAATACATGCACTGTTCGGAAAACTGTTTCATTACTTCCAAAGACGGGATCTACACATGTTAATATGGTTGATTTTGTTTATAGCTATAAAGGTTCTTATATTGGCAAATTTGGAACATTCTTAAAAAAAAAAAAATTCCATGCATTTTCGCAAGGGGCACCACAAGCACAGGATGGCTCAGCTATAAAGTTAGATTAAACGCCATTTGTTTAATAGTAGTAACAACATTCTCATTTTTCATCAAATTTATGAACGACATTTGATCTCTCTGACCACTTTACCAATTAAAGAAATGATTCATTCTAAAATATATTAAACAGTGTAAACATATTCTCCCTTCGCGATGTACATTGAAGTGATGCCAAGCTTAATATTTAGTTGATTGCTCGAACATCTAAAACGCTGTAGAGGCCGCCTTAATTTAAAAGACAGATCAATTTTTTTGATAGGATTTATGCTTAGTTTACATTTGGACTAAGATGTGTCTACGACGACGGTCAACTGCCCGTAACTCCATTTCCGCGAGGAATCCTTGAGGAACCTGTGCGATTTTCGTACGATATCGTAGGGATTTACGGGCGCCGTGGCCTCTACGACTTTGTTTATAAGTTATAAATTTACAAATTTTTAAGTCGTAAGCCCGTTAACGTATCGTAGATGGCACCGTACTATGTCCGCAAGGGTATCGCGTGGAGAGCGTGCGATGATCATACGGCAAAATCACGTATTTTGTGGACAGTGCCCGGAAAAAAAACACATCGGGGTATCGTTGTATCGTGCGGCATCTATCTATACGGCTCTCGCACAGGTATCGTAAGGTTGCAGCAGGATGCCCGATAGCGTATACAATGTAAACACAGACGCCGTAGCCCTTTGCCACTTACGATTCCTAAACATCGTTCAGAAAATCGTAGATCAATTTATCGTACGGCGACCGGGGCATATGTAAACTAAGCATTAACAGTAATATTCTAAATTGCTTGTATGCATAGCAAGGCGTTTAAGTTTCATATTATGCCAATTCTAGGTCATACAGTCAACGACGCGCTGTTTGTGCGTATATATTATTGTCTCCGATGTCCTGAGCTACACAACTATACCTAAGGCATAAGAGTCAAGACTACCGCCAAACTGAAAAAGCAGATCCTTAATGTACCTCCATCAAAGATTAAAGAACCACAGTTGATTCGCTAATGTAGGCCTACACTATATACAGTATTCTGCGCTCCACGATCGCACAGTCGTGTTCTTCCTTAATTATCATGAGTAACAAATAAAATTTTAAAATTTAATAAAATTAAAAAAAAACAAACAAAAAAACTTTCGAACGTGGGGAAAATCTGTGGAAAATTTGTAACTTGAAAAATGTCAGAAGAAAAAGCTCATAATAACAAGCAGAATTATTATATAATATAAACGTTTAACTAATCGAATATATTATTTCTTCTTAACTCAATGAAATGCCAACTTTTCCCACTGGATTTATTCCCCATTTCAGATGTGGACATTTGTTTTCTAACCATAAATTTAAAACGGGAATTAGTGCAAACTGTTTTACAACGCTTAAAATGGAAACATATGCCTTAAATACAGGTCTTCGTAGACTGTAGAACATCTACGTTGTGATTGCCGTTCCTGAGTGGGCGTGTATTTCCAATCTAAAATGGTACTAGTTCGTTGTATGAGATAACTACCGAATCGTTTTCATGTATGTTGTAACAACGCGTTTAAAAGGGTCTATTCACAGATTGGCAAATTGGCAATTACCAACACTTTGTCACCGATTCCAAAAAAGAGAAAACATGCATTATCATTTGAAGGTGCGAAATGACACTCCTGCAGGGCTGGTATTCAAAAAGCATCTTAAGTAAGTTCTTAAATATTTTCACTTAAGTGCAAAATTTGAATATATTATATTTCTTTCCTTAATAAACAGATTCATATCTTGTTGATGTTCCTAAAATAACATTTTCATACTTATGTTATTTTAAAGTATAACTTTGTGCAAAACTGTTTCTGTATGGAATTATACAGTTGAGGAAAATTCCACATTTAAGGATAATGATAAAATTTAACTGAAAACGATGATGCTTTGTGAATACCACTCCTGACACATAAATATACATTTGAAATAATGTGTCGTTTATGAATATTCATCAACTGAAATGGCAATGTGTCCGATGTCCTAAAAATTTTGTTACATTTTTCTTCGATATTTTTAAAGGCCTAGTTTAATCCTTCTTTATTTGACTCCCCCTTCCCCCCCCCCCCCCCCCACACACACACAATCTGGGGTATTGTACTCCAGTGTATTGGCACCCAGTGTGGACACAGTGTAGCGACCCTTATCAGCTGATATCAATGTATATCCATACACTACTGCAATTGAAACAGTGCGCCTAGCCATTGCTCAGTCAGCTGATAGACAAGATTGCAGATAATGATAAGATCTTTTATGGTATTTTATGGTGGACCAAGACACATAGTGTAATAAACCATGGAGAGGCCAGACATTCCTTAAACTAGGCCTTTACACGAGCGTATTACTCATGTAGCGTTAAAATGCTCGTCTTTTTAGTGGTAGTCATGACAAACTTTTTATCCGGAGGTCGTGGGTTCTTGTCCTGGAGGAGGCATATTTTACACCATTGTATGTTGTTTTTTTCTTGACAGAGAATATTCTGGTTTGTTAGTTTATTTGCTTTAGTTTTTGAAGTTAAGGCATTTTATGACATTTTTTTAATACCTAAATCTGTGACTATGCCCCCATGTTCCTTTAAACTCCAGATAGATTCAATTTGCAGCTTTAATTAGCTACACTTTATTGTAAAGCATAAAATAGACTAGAATAAACCACCAAAAGGACATTGACACCACTATATCATTACTTAAATAAATACAGTAGTGGCTAACATTTAATACAATTATTAAAGCGTAAAGACAGTAACCAAAATTTAAAAACATTAGGATGAACATTTAAAAAGGTGAATTTTTAGTCATAATAATAAATCTTCAAAATACATCTTAGGGAATCTAAACAATAAATATCGAACTTTTTCACATCAAATCTGCTTAATACAGGTGCTGACTGAATAACCAATTTTCCGAACCATGACAATAATCCGAAATCTATGCCAAAAACACACAAAATCGGTATCGTATTTCTTACTTATAAATGCACGTGTACACATGTATAGAATTTGCTCAATATAAGGTGATTCACTGTGTGATCGTTAAGACGACGTTGTTCTACTGTTTTAACCTGTAGTGTCGGGATAGTAGTATTTATATACAAACAACCGAAATAATTAAACGTGCAAACTATAGAATAGCGATTTCCGTCAACAAGTTCGCTTTAACAAATTCAGGTAGGTGTTGGTTTATTTGTATAGCCTACTGTAGTCATAACGAATAAAATGCGTTAACATGTTGTTGTGCTAACCTTGCCTAAATGAGAAGTTAACAATCTGAATACATTTTGTTCAATAAGAAGTATACTTGTTCAATTGGCGGATTTAGAGGGGTGCGGAAGCGGCGTACGCCAACTCTATACTTGTTCAATTGGCGGATTTAGAGGGGTGCGGAAGCGGCGTACGCCAACTCTATAATTGTTCAACATTCGGATTTGAAAACTCACAATATCTTAAAGCATATATGAGGCGCGTCGTGGGAAAATCGGACTTAATGCATGTGCGATAAGTGTCGTCCCGGATTAGCCTGTGCAGTCCGCACAGGCTAATCCGGGACGGCACTTTCCGCTTTTATGGTATTTTCTGTTTCAAGGAAGTCTCTTCTAAACATATATCCACTGTAGGCGGAAAGTGCTGTCCTGGATTAGCCTGTGCGGACTTACGCACATGCATTAAGACCGGTTTTCTCACGACGCGCCACATATGCATTTCGTTGCCAATGATGTGTTCTTCAATTAATTTATTGCATGTATAAAACCCGTTCTTCGGTATGTTCTTTTCGGCAATATCGCACTTGTTCGATATGTATCCCAATCTGTAAACTGGGAGACTAAAAGCAGTTTGTTGACAGCCCTGTTCAGTGACTATAATATATGTCCGCCCAATCTAACTCAAAATCCAGTAGCCGCGACTGCGCGTTCCGTCTATTTAATTATTTTATTGACTGCTATGTATATATCTCTTCAGTTCTTTTAATCTGTACCAATAGATCTAAATAGGGCGTGTCGTGGGAAAACGGGGCTTAATGCATGTGCGTAAAGTGTCGTCCCGGATTAGCCTGTGCATCCCGCATAGGCTAATCCAGGACGACACTTTCCACCTTCAGTAGATTTATGTTTAGAATAGACTTTCTTTAAACATAAAATACCATAAAAGTAGATAGTGCCGTCCCGGATTAGCCTGTGCGGACTGCACAGGCTAATCCGGGACGACACTTTACGCATATGCATTAAGCCCGGTTTTCCCTTGACAGGCCTCATTGTGGGTTATACGTGGACTGTCAAACTAAGTAATGCACTCAGGGTAGTAATCATTTTGTTATTGCTTTAGTTTAATAATTATCAAGCTGAAGATACAGTTATTTTCGCCAATTGTGGTACGAGTCTACATAGCAGTATTGAACCAGTCGTTACCAAGATGGAACAAGTATATAATCACCCAGTCCTGTCCGAATTCGCGTGTATCGCAACAGCTGCTGATTCGTATTTTTAGACTATTACCACAACCAGGGGCGAGTTTAAGTATATGCACGTTTGAATTTAAGAGACATTAATTTGAAATTTATCTGAAAGGTATTAACATTTTTAGAAGCAAATGTCAGTTTCAATAACTCGCTTGCGTTCAGAAAAAAAATTGCAAATGTGTCAGTCCGGGTAGTACTAAAATCACGTCTTAAGGACCCGCCTTAAACACAAGTGTTTTAAGTATCTTTCAAGCTGTTTGTACCTTCCGATGTGTACGATAGCTTTATGACTCATAAGCATTCTGACACATGGGGTATAAAAATTGTCTGAAAGGGTAACACATTGACTAAAAGCAAATAAAAAGAAAAAAAGAACGTTAAACATTTATGCCAAGTTTTATTTGATCAATGCAATCTCTCAATCTGTTTTGTCCTAGCTGTTATGGGTGCATTCATCACTAGTGTTGGGTGGCGGATGAGATAAACAATTTATTAAAAGATAATGACCTTACAACAAATTAGTTATAAAAAGACGCAAGATGAAGGATCCATATCCGACAATAAGATCCCAGCTTCCGTTAGTTAATTCATCCTGCATATCCGACACGTGTAAAACCAGATACAATAAATGTACGTCATTTCGCGTGTTTTTTACATACAACTCAAGGAACATGTATCAGTTATATCGTTTACGTGCACATGTTTAAATCGCATGTGGTGAATAGAAATGATGATTATTAAACGCTCGCATGATGAGTATATACATGTGGGTTGATTAATGCATTTACGATAAGTTACATGTATATATTGCATAATCTACGACCTTGTGCATGGACGTTTTTGTTTCATATTGCATACTAGTATTAAACTGTCATATATACGTTTATTTATATATTTATTATACTTAATTACAGAAAACTACATTTATGTGGCGCATACAGATGCTTTCAAAGTCAAGGTCTGACAGCTTCCCAAAAAGACGATCAGGAGTGGTCCGTCCAAAATGGCAGCTGATATGTGTCGTCTGCTTTTTGTTGTTTTCTTCGTTTGGCCAAGACTGCATACGAGAATGATAGAACACGTAGAACGATATCAGCCGAGCGAAAGCCGTATATACGCATCAAAAGTTCACAAGAATGGTGTCGTTAAAAACGAAGAAATTGACGACGAAGTTTTAGCGCCCAGAATAGGGGATGACTATGATTACGATTACGGTGAATCAGACGACGAACGAGAGAAACTTGAAAAACAGATGAAGCAAAACGAGTATGACGAAGAAAAGCATGAACAAGGGGATGACAATGATAAAGATAAACATACTGATGTGAAGGAACACCAAAAGCAATTTCCTAATTATGAACTGGAAGAAAAAAAAGAAATACATGCTCAAAGATTAGAAATTATAGGAAAAGGAGAAACACAAATGGAAATCAACACGCATGAAGAAAACCCAAACGGAAGAAAGCAAACCAACTTAAAACAAGGGCAGAACAAATTGGAACCGACATCAAATGTTACAACGCCAAACAACAGTACAGATTCTAAAACGCTGCCTTCAGAGAATTTGAAACATTCTGTGCATAAACTAGAAAATACCACATTCAAACAATCAACAGATGTGAAAGGATTTAAACCCATTAACCAGTCAAAGCAAAATAATGAATCAACATCTTCACATGAGACAGGGCAGAGTTTTAATGGAACACAAACGCGCGTTACAAAATTGTATTCAGAAATGACCGATAGTAAGCAATCTGGTACTGAAACAAAACCAAGAAATCGCACACTGCCTGTGGCCAGTGCCACCCAGAATGCGAGCATGGAACTCATAGCAAATGCACTGACACCGAAGAATAAAACTGAGGAACGCGCAACGAAGGTGGTTGTGTGAAAGCATGTCCCTAAAACGGAACATAATGTGACCAGCCAAGACGTTTTGAAGCGGTTGGCAAGGATGGAAGAAACTCTAGAACTCAGTTAAGCAAGAACGCAACTGGTGAAAACTTGATAACGATAAAAATGCTTTAAGAAGATATAACAATTCTTAAGGAACCGTTACGTGAAAAGAAAACAGCGGAAGTTGTAAGGAAACCAGTGTTTAACGGGGTTACGAAACTAGGGAGTGGTGTTCGGCACGGAGAAATAGAAGGAAATACCGGTAATACAACGAGTGATGATCCGGAGTGTGCTATATGTTACTAAACTCGTTAATGGTTTGTACATGCATACGTTTTCAAAATACATTTAATAGCTCAACGTTGGTGCAAAAGACTTCCAAAAGTGTCCGTTTTGTTAGAGGAATACAACTTATACAGCTCAACGTTGGTGCAAAAGACTTCCAAAAGTGTCCGTTTTGTTAGAGGAATACAACTTATACAGCTCAACGTTGGTGCCAAAGACTTCCAAAAGTGTCCGTTTTGTTAGAGGAATACAACTTATACAGCTCAACGTTGGTGCCAAAGACTTCCAAAAGTGTCCGTTTTGTTAGAGGAATACAACTTATACAGCTCAACGTTGGTGCCAAAGACTTCCAAAAGTGTCCGTTTTGTTAGAGGAATACAACTTATACAGCTCAACGTTGGTGCCAAAGACTTCCAAAAGTGTCCGTTTTGTTAGAGGAATACAACTTATACAGCTCAACGTTGGTGCAAAAGACTTCCAAAAGTGTCCGTTTTGTTAGAGGAATACAACTTATACAGCTCAACGTTGGTGCCAAAGACTTCCAAAAGTGTCCGTTTTGTTAGAGGAATACAACTTACACAGCTCAACGTTGGTGCCAAAGACTTCCAAAAGTGTCCGTTTTGTTAGAGGAATACAACTTATACAGCTCAACGTTGGTGCAAAAGACTTCCAAAAGTGTCCGTTTTGTTAGAGGAATACAACTTATACAATACTAATTCCCTTAATTTTGTTTTATCGTTCAGTATTGCTCTTATTGTTATACATTACAATATACGCCACTCAAAAACTAATTTCATATTATCATTGAAAATGCTGATTTATACAGAAATGCGGTGTGCGTTTTTGCTTCTTTAAATTATCAAATGCTGGAATATACAGAAAATGCGGTTTGGTTGTGTTTTCATTCGCATTTTGGTCGATACGTTTTAGTATGGTAGCATGCCAGTTTATGCTGAATATCGCTGGTGTTTGCATCGATCTGCAATTTTGTAGCTAAAAAAATGAAAGTAAAGATCAAGGATCACTGAAGGTACATGATGCTGTTCTAAACAAGGAGCCGACGATAGATCCCTAATACTTTGTAATTACTATGGTTAAAATACAGTGTTTTCAACACTGTAACTTGAATTTACACCGAATAGTCATTTGTTGGATGATTTATTTTCGAACAAACGTATTAACTTAGAATATACGCATGTCAAATACAAACATAGTAAGGTGTTTCGTACATTTTTTATTTGGTGTGAAAACAAGAGATGTTCAGCGTTTTATGGGTATAAGTCATTTGATATAGATCTATAATAAGATAAAATGAAATAAAACTTTTGCTCTTGACTTTTAATTATTTAGCTGTAGTTAAAATTTGCATTTGCTAAACTGGTATTTACAAGTAACATAACTTGACATGGTTGGTTTTATAATTGGTGTTATAATAACTTTTATTCAACGCTACTCATCAATGATCAATTCACATGGACAATGCCCTCAAGGAGTAGTATCATAAAAATATGGAAATAAGATATTGATTTCGGCATGTAGTCATAGCAAAATAAAGCAAAGAGTTTACGCATTGTCTGAAAACATAATTATCATTTTATAATTTAGGTTGCATTTGTTGAGCCCTTACCTTGTTTTGATATCAGAATTGTGAGCATTCCATTTGATTTGTTTTTATCTAAACTGTCATTGTATCGCATCATCACACTGGATTGACGAAATAACACCCCGTGGATGCACCTATCAATATTTTCACCCAGGGGGAGAGCGGAGGGCATATACGGGACTTTAGACTGAAAGCAATTCCTGACACGCCGAATGATTCCGGGTCGTGGGAAATAGACTTTGTTTGGATTTTAGATCCGATAATATTGGATTCCAGGCCATTTGATACATCAATTAATCATCCCCCGTAGAGGTTTCGACAAAATGCTTGGCTCTAGGGTGGGGAATCAGATCTCCCAAAATACAATTAGTCAAATTCCCCTGGGATTGCCCGCCGTTCCTCCCCTGGGGGAAAATATTGATAGGTGCATAAACTTAGCTCTGTTTCCATACTGTTAAATACAGCAAACATGCGCAGTGTAATGACGTCATTTTGTTGATTTTCGTTACATCATTTTATGTTTATCGTATTATTTAGTGATTTTCGCCAAGGCTCGTGGTTAAGGTTTTCTAAGCCACGCTGAATAAACGTATCTGTATTCAACACTAACCTGGTATTCTCTGTAATATGTTATATATACTTTATTTGTGTCATTCAATAATATTTTAATTATTTTTTTACAGGAGATCACTTAGTCCATTTACAAAATAATAAAGTTGTTCTTTACAAGAGGTGGAAATCCACTCTAAGAAACAAGAAAGCCCAGACTTTCTGAGTTGTCAGAAGCCATTTTGGCAATCAGAAATTGCGTCACCATCAATTATTATAGACAAGGTTTTAATATTTATTGAATCTTTTAACAAATATACAAAACAAAAGAAAATACATGAAAGAGTTCACAGTATCATCTTCGCAGTCTAAGAAAGAACGCATGCTTGCAGTCTTTCGTGTCTGCCGGGAAGTATTTGTCGTAGAAATCCAGAATGAATTCCTCGGGCTTGAAGCCGAACCTCTGGTACAGCAGCATGGCAGTGTTGGTTGCAGAGCAGTGAAGGGTGACGTCCTTGCCCATGCATGTCTGAAAAGTTCAACACATTATAGTTGGGAAATATCTAGGATACAAAAAGTTACAAGCATGTGGCCACTGAAATTCCAATGTAAAATTTCCTGATATTTCCCAAACTGAAATTTTTATTTTTCCTAGAATTTTTTGTCACACTACCAGCACAACTGGTTGTTTTTGTTTTTTTGCCTTTTTTTACCAGTACTTAAGTCATATTACGGCGGTCAGGTAACCTACTCACACTTTTCCTGGGCAAGCTTAGCCGATCTAAGCGGTTTACCAGTACTAAGTGCATATGCCAGTACTGACAACTGCACTACTTGAATCAGAGGTAGGGGGAGAATGGCCGTAGAAATAATTTCAAGACCAATCCCCACTTAAGTTATGTGGCTGGGGTTTGAACTCACAATCCCCGGATTGACAGTCCAGCGCTCTACCAATTGAGCTAGCCAGACCCAGCACAACTGGTTCATGGACTTACTGGTGCCAAGATAATGTTATTCAATGTGTATGCAATTCATTGGTTATATGTCCAATAAAGCACTACCTAATGTTTTACATTATAGAAGTTGCCAGATTTAAAGGTTCAAAAACTGGGTAAATAGAGGTCCCTTAATCTCGTAGTTTTGCATATAAATGGCTAAATACTATTTACATTTAAATTTTAGGACTGTCAATACCGTTTAACTAAATATCATCAAAAGCCCTCCTATTATAAACAATTCTTCCACTGCCTACCTGTATGAGATGGTACAACATGAACGTAGCGATGTTCGCTCTGCGCCATTCCGGGTGGGTGAAGATGAAGGAGATGTAGGCTTCATTCTGCTTGACATCTGGGACCATGAACGCGAACCCAATCACTATCTTCCTGTAAGAAATTCTACAGCAGTAAACTTATCTGTAGAGCTAACTGTCACTCATTTCCACCATGTTGAAATTCTATAACAACCAGGAAGAGTATAAGTTGACTATAAAATATTAATAATATAAAAGAGGATATTTTATCAAGGTTGCTATTAGTGTTACAAAAAAAATTCAATGCACTATTTTTCCATATTATTATGAATAAAACATATCTTTATCGATAGTTTAGTTAAAGATAAACAGCAATTGCAATTAACTGCAAATGTGTCAATTGTTTCCTCATAGTTTGGCATTGTCTTTGAAAATGAGAATCTTGCACCTTGTATTAATTTTTCCCTGTTTTTGTTTCTTATCATCTCAGTGTAAAAAAAGCACTCAAATTATTATTTAATATAGAGGGAATATGTCATACTCTTAATACTTGCCAATACATTTAATAACCATTAAATGGTTCCTTCCCTTTAAAACAGAAACAGAATGCTATTAAAAATCTAAATTAACAAGAAATAAGGCCCTAAATTCACAAAACAAGTTGAGTCTGATTTTCAGGCAAATACTTCAGCATTAGGTTAAAAAGTGGTGTTCAAGATCACATAAAACAGTTGTTGTTTTTTTTGAGATTGTGATCATTTCAAGTAGAAGATCAAGTTCAGCTCAGATTGATCTTGATCCTAAAGTGAATCCATTGTGAACATGTGGCCTACTCTATCAGAAGCATGAGTTAACTACTAGGCACCTGAAGAGCACCACACAGCTGAAGTCTGGATACTGCAGGCACTCGGATACTGAAACATTGTATGAAAACGTTAACAAATACAAATTCTGTATACATTTTGTGTTTTTGTAACTGAGAAATTCCGGTAATAAGCTCAAGTGGAAATGAAAAAGAGTATAGCTCACAAACATTAACATGACACTGACCTTTATTAATATATTAAGAAACCGTTACAATGCATATGCATGTATTAGTTTCCGTACTCACCTCGAATTAAATCACTGAAATAGTATCCCACAGAAAATACTGTCATAGTATCGTTAAACATATGAAACAGGTGCAAGGACTAAACCGAGTATAAATATAGGAAACTATTCGAGCGGGTAATTTATGCTAATGACTTTTAATTCCATGACTTTATATACTGTACACTGACATTTGTGTTTGTAACTGAGAAATAATTACCTGGTAGTCAAACTTGAAATAAAAATACAAAGGGTAAGAACTCTGCATAAAATAACTAAATCAGAACAAGTATTCGACAATAGATGTTTTGCATTAGCAAAATGTAGTGAATATACACGAAACCAAGAGCACCACCTACGGGTGCTGGAAGCTCGACTTTCTCATATTTGATAGTATTCTGGCATTATTTTTATATAATGGGTTCATCACTGTGATGAAGTGTGTTGAATTTCAAGTTAATACCTCTTATAGATATAGAGACATTTGACCTAAAGCTAAAATTCTAAGTTGAAAAAAGGGCAATAACTGCACCAAAACCCTTTATATAGATACCTCATCTTGTCTACAGAATGGCTTCATGATTGTGATCAAGAATTTTGAGTTTCAAGTCAATACCTCTTATAGTTACAGTGAAATTTGACCTAAAGCGCAGAGGTACCTCTTCTTGTGGACAGAATAAATTCATCACTATGATCAAGTACTATGAGTTTCAAGTCAATACCTCATACAGAAGTGTTGAGAAATTTGACATAAAGAGAAAATTGTAAGTTAAAAAAAGGGTAAAAACTCCAAAAAATCATTGAAAGAGTTACCTCCTCATGTCTGCAGAATGGGGTCAGCACCATAAACAGGTATCTTGAGTTTCAAATTAATGTCTTTGATAGTTATTGAGAAATTTTATATTTAACTAAACATGTCAAAATATTTAAAGTTGTAAGTCCAAACAAGGGCAGATAACTCTGGAAACACAAATCACAGTGTTACCTGCCTTTTTGAAATGAATTACCCTTTCAGTAGTGAACAAGTATTGAAAGTTTCAAATGGATACCTCTGATAGTTTTTGAGAAATGGACTCTGTCAAAAAACTTAACCAAAAAACTTAACTAATGCAGACGCTGACACAGACGACAGAGAGACGACAATTACTCGACTTTTTTTCTATGAAAAGTCGAGCTAACAAAAAACTTTTAAGCAACATATTAATAATCAAGAGCTTTGGAAAAAAACAAACAAACACAAAAACATTAATTCATCTTTGAAATTATGTCTAAACAAAATTGGACCTTTAAGAAAACTTTCCAACACTTCCTCCAAAAGTCAAACTACGGTACCAAATCTAGCAACCAGGCTCATTATGCACATACAGTCTATTCCAGGCCAGAAGAACTCTCGGCACAGTGTGTTCACCGAGGGAATGTGTTGTGGTCGGACGTAGCAATAGTCTATAGGAGGACTGGGATCAGGTGTCCATGTGCTGTCATTCCTGAAACATAACAGTGTCATGAGGTAACATCAGTGATATTGGCACAGAGGAAATGTGTTGTGGTCGGACGTAGCAATAGTCTATAGGAGGACTGGGATCAGGTGTCCATGTGCTGTCATTCCTGAAACATAACAGTGTAATGAGGTAACATCAGTGATATTGGCACAGAAGGAATGTGTTGTGGTCGGACGTAGCAATAGTCTATAGGAGGACTGGGATCAGGTGTCCATGTGCTGTCATTCCTGAAACATAACAGTGTAATGAGGTAACATCAATGATATTGGCACAGAAGGAATATGTTGTGGTCGGACGTAGCAATAGTCTATAGGAGGACTGGGATCAGGTGTCCATGTGCTGTCATTCCTGAAACATAACAGTGTAATGAGGTAACATCAGTGATATTGGCACAGAGGGAATGTGTTGTGGTCAAACATAGCAATTGTCTTTAGCAGGACTGGGGTCAGGTATCCATGTGCTGCCATTCCTGAAACATACCGGTAACAGTATAATTAATGAGTGTGTTGTGGTCGGAAGTAGCTATTGTCTATAGGACGACTGGGGTGAGGTGTCCATGAGCTGTCATTCCTGAAACATAACAGTATCTTGAGGTAAAATCAGTGGTGTTAGGCATAGAATGCTTGCAATCAATATGTCCAAAAGGTCAAAATTTTGTATTATGTTGTTGTTTTATCTACTTACCTTAAGTGATGGTTAGACATCATAGGCCATGCATTCAATCAATCATTTTAATGTTCGTTTTAATTTATTTTGTGTTGACTTAAAGGGACTAGTTCACAGATTTTTGTATTTTTCGAAGAATGCCATTTAATGTCTTAACATGACAGATTTAAGCATCAACACTAAAGAGCTCAAATATAATAACAAGAAAAGGATACCAAAAATAGAAAAGAAAAAAAGCTGCCCCCACCGGGGTTCGAACATCGGACCTCCAGATCAAAAGGCTAACGCCTTAACCTAACCACTCCGCCATTCCTATTTCTTCTTTGTCTTTGCATTTTGTCAAGTGATCCACGTGTTGTCGAATAATAACGAAAACAACAGAAACACTCCAAATTATTCAAAGTTGAGCGTTACAAATGCTTTATAATTTTATCAATTTCAACTGATGATTATTCATTAACGAAAAATGGTGTTTACAGTATTGTTCTATGTCCGTAGTGTTGGCTCCTTAATATACACTGTTCTTTTATTTTTGGAATCTGTGACAAAAAATTGGAAAATTGTCAATTGAACAGGTCCCTTTAATTAAACATGACTCTTTATCTATGTGCACATTATTATATAAGTTGTAATAACAGACATTGTGCTCAAGGTATTTTCACAGATTTACTCACCTGTGAGGGTAAGCCTGGATCTCTTCTAGAAGTTTAAGTTTCAAGGGCCGCGACTCGTAATCTCGCCTTATAAACGGCTTGAGAATCCTGGTAAAAAGACATAGAATCTGGGTTAACTGGAACATCTTATTTAAAGCAAACCTGCCACTTTGTCATATCAGGAACAAGTGAGAAAACACATTAATGGCTAAGTAGCAAACACTGCATTTGCGGTTACACAAACCAGTTTACCAATAAATTAAATCTACTGTTTTAATCTTGACTTTGTGAGTAACTGAAAAAATCTCTAGTAGTTATGCTGAGTAGATTAAGTACCGATGAACACATTTGGGATCAATCTTGGACTTTGAATGCTGATAACTGGACACCATAACACAACAACAATGGAAACTTCATATTGTTATATAGTTACTTGGATTTAATAACACGTGTGCCTGTATATGTAAAATGCAAATGAGGGTTGTTATAAACATGGAAAAAACAAAATGGGTAAATCAGACGATTTAAATGTAGACAATTGTAGCGTGTTTATAAACAGATCACTATTCCCCCTTTTTTTAGTAAATGGATTATCCTCTCATTATCAACTAAATTTCAATCAACCATAATTTTATGACAATTTGACTGTAATAGTTGTGTTTTTGTGTGTGTTTTTTGGGGTGTTTTTTTTTATGAAAGTGACCAAAGAGTTACCAAACCTAGAGGTGTAGGGACTACAGATGCTGTGTAGCTGGTCATCTTCATAACCCACTAAACGATTCAGAAAGGACGGCTGATGCTGCGTCAGCACCCGAGACTTACTGAATGTGTCCATCTGGAAAATGATTCATCTTGTAACTTCAAGAATCACATGTAATCATGTCATTTTAAGTATTTACAACGCAAAAACTATGACGATTTTCTTCCGTGAATTCCATATTTGTCAGATTTTTGACAATTTTCAAGGTTTTTTTACCGCAATGTGTCTTTAAAAAAACAACAGTAAAAACAAGATTCTGTGTTTGATAAACACACATGGCCCCGGCTGGTGCTGGGTAGCCCATTTCTTAGTCCAAATTACGTCAAGGTCAAGGTGAGGTTGGGTGATATGGGTGGATTGGGAACGGTCATAAGTAAAATCTGTGTAAATATCCAAGTGTTGTAGTAAGCGGTGTTGATGCTACACGAAGCGGTAAAATCTAGTTAACCAAGAAATGGCACTTTTGAATTATTATAAGTCCAAATTAGTTCAAGGTCAAGGTCAAAGTGAGGTTGGGTGATATGGGTGGATTGGGGATGGTCATAAGCAACAACTGTGTAAGTATCCAAGTGTTGTAGCAAGCGGTGTTGGTGCTAGACGAAATGGTAAAATCTAGATAACCAAGAAACAGCCCAATTGAATTATTCTGAGTGCAAATTAGGTCAAGATCAAGGTCAAAGTGGGGTTGGGTGATATGGATGGATTGGGAACGGTCATAAGTAACAACTGTGTTAAGTATCCAAGTGTTGCAGTAAGCGGTGTTGGTGCAAGACGAAACGATAAAATCTACTTAACCTTGTCAGGGATGGAAGGACGGACGGAAGGACGGACAGAATGATCACTATATGCCTCGTGCATCAAGATGCCAGGGGCATAAAAACTCACTCCCCCCAATCCTACCTAACTTTTTTGAGACCGTTGCTCGAAACACACTTTTTTTTTTTTGGCCTTATGGTGCATAACAAGCATGATCATGTGCTCTTTGGTGCTCTTCAGGTAAACTCAATAGATTTTGTAAAGTCCTGAATTAAATAAAGTATGGCGGACATCTGTAGAAATGTTCATTCCTTATTCATAGCACATCATTTCATATATTATATTTACACAATTTGTCCATAAACTACAGATATAAAAGGTTATGTATAGATACATCAAACACATAGGAGATACCTGAAACTTGTCAAGAACTCTCATATCACCATGGTAATAGTTGCCAGGCAACCCTGAGCTGGATGGAAAATCCTGCAATATAGATAATATGCAATAAAATGAACAAGCGGCAAATAAATATAGACCTAGTAAAAATATAATTTTGTGTACAAATAAATATTTCAATAATAATTTATTTTGTTATACTATTTTTTCTTTGAAGTATTATTCATGCAAATATTTGCCAAGCAAACTATAACAAGCAATGTTCATATGGTCTCATATTTTAAATAAGTAATGAAAACTGTACTCACATGTTTATGTGTCTGCGCGCCCCAACCAACTTGCGCCAACTTGTTCATCTCGGCATCCAAATCAAACACTGGCAGACCATTCTCTCGTTGCAACTGTCAATGATAATGTTAGATTATTACTTTGAAAATATTAGGGCTTTTACAATATGCTAAAACTTGTATTGCAATATAAAACACTCCCAGCTAACTCCAAGCCATATACAGTAAGGGGCAGAAAAAAACGAAACAAAATTCAATTAGGACCAGCTGGAAATACACTGTACATTTTCTCTGGACTTAATTGGGTTCCCTTAAAAATCCTTCCTGCACATGTATATCAACTGGCGTTTTTGTAACATATTTTCTGAGCTAAAGGAATTTGAAAATTACAGGCTGATACAGTAACCTTTAATTTTAGGGAACATGTACTTTTTATGACATCTTTAACTTGAATTATGTACAAAAATATGTTCAATTATTGTTGATATAGTTTCCATAAAATCAATAAACAAACTCTTTACATTTGTTTATTCAGTAAATTATACACTAATTTGTGCTGACAGAAACCTGTACTATGATCTTAAACAAATATGTAGTGTTTACTTTCCAACTATAAATGTCAATGTAATTTTTCGAAAATTGTGACTTTCAGTGGTCTTTTTTCCAGCAAAAATCAACTTAAAAAATGTCACGTAAATTTTATTGAAACTACATGTAGTTTTACCACTGGCCTTTTTGTACAAGATTACAGAACGGTTTCATTTTTGAGCCCGCCGCCGACAATTGGTGAGTAGAATACCTTGGACTACTTGGTGAATAGTCGAGCTAAAACTTAGAATGCAGGCCTAATAGTCACCTTGGATAATTAATCTTATCAAAACTAACCTGTCGCACAATGAGTTTACGTCGGAACCTGTTGATATGTGGTGGCAGTGAGCAATGTCGTGATGCTGCGTCTAGTTTCCGTAGCAACAGACGTTCCTCGTAGTTGCTTAACAGCTGGTACCTTAAATGAAGATCAGAAAATGTTTACAAGTATCAGTAATAGGACTTGACAAAACATCTGTTTCAAAGTTGAGAACTAAGAATTTTGTTTCAAGTGCAAAAAACAATCCGAACACCAGAAGCAAAAACAAAGCATTTGAGGCGTGGCGTGGGAAAACCGGCTTAATGCATGTGCGTAAAGTGGTGTCCCGATTAGCCTGTGCAGTCCGCACAGGCTAGTCCAGGACGGCACTTTCCGCTTTTATGGTATTTGCTGTTTCAAGGAAGTCTCTTCTAAACATATATCCACTGTAGGCGGAAAGCGCCGTCCCAGATTAGCCTGTGCGGACTGCACAGGCTAATCCGAGACGAGACTTTACGCACAAGCATTAAACCCGGTTTTCCCACGTCACGCCTCATTTAATGAAACTGTAACTAATATAAAACAGTGTACATGTATTATGTGAACTTGGAATAAGACAATCTAAGAATAAGTTGATTCACAGAACCAAGTTTGTTTAGTATGTTTAAATGTACAAATTGTAAGGTTTGCAAGGTTAAGATAATAAATAAATCAAAACACTTAAACGGCATCTTAAATTATTTTTTTTCATAAAACTACATAAAATTATAGGAAAAAGAATTTTAAAATATCATTAAAACAAGCAAGAAACCAGTTCCTCACGTGACATCTGGTACATTCACGGTGACTGGTTCAGCTTCCGTATTCAACTTCCTCTTTCTGGTTTGACCTGTGGTTGGCTGTTCGTCTGTTGGGGCCTCAGCGTCGGAGTCACTTTCGCTATCACTCTCTGAATCCACAACAGACCCCACCTCTTCCTCTTGCGTATCTATGATGTGACAATGAGATTCATGCAATCTGCTAAAACAGTGAAAATGATAAAATTTGAAAACTTTATTTCATGTTTTCGCTTCATGTATTTGTGTTATTGTTACTCCTGGCGCTATAACGATACTGTAATGCCAATGTATTTTACATCATACTGTCCTTTTAACAACCTTAACAATTTTTTAATAAATTATTCCAGCTCCAGCATAAGTTTACCTACCAGTAATAGAAAGGATAAAGATGAACAAACTAAAAATAGTGGCTTTGAAATCTACTAGTCCTACAGGTAGTAAACCAGGGCCCTCAATCAGTTTTGGGGGAAGGGGCCCATGGCCCTCGGGAGGGGGAATTTTGACTGACCGGGGGAATATTTTTATATGGAAGTTTTTACAGATTAACTGATTTGAAAACTAACTCAACCAGAACAAACTCGCGTCTAATTGTCGTTTGGTAAAAACGTCATGTAATCTTTATGGCAAATGAAACTCCTATAAATATAACTTTGATTATTTTTAGCACAAAAAAACAACATAGCTCAGAATCTACCGATAACGCTTACAATTTGGACTAGGCTGCGGTATACATGTAACATTGCAGCTATACACGCGTCATTTCCACGAGTTTTTCGTGATTTCGCCGGCGTTAATAAATAGTTACCGCGTTTTTCTAGCCCAGCACGATTTTATAACGGAGATATGAAACTAATATAATTAATATCAATAAGCACCGTATATTTTTTGGATAAAGTAATTGCAATCCCGTGTTTTAAATTATTAATTCATTTAATGTATTCATTTAAAAGACCGAAAATGGAAATACACTACAACTCCATTATATCGCGATTCACGGGGTCCATGGATCGCAATCGCAATATAACTTGTCAGGTCATTCATGTGCATATACATGTAAACACAAGCCTGTTTTCGCTATCTCAAAAAGTAAATGTACTTAAATCACCTTTTTATTGTTGTTAACATCCATAATGTGTTATATCCATATGTAAAATATTATATTTGTATATAAAAATATTATATAGTTCCTTGTATTTAATTTTAAATCAGTTATCACAAAACACATAGTATATAGACATGCGAAACGCCTACTGTAATTTTACTGTTCACACATCATAAACACACATTTTATTTTCAGTTAAAATACACATGTACTGCATGAAAAGCCTTTGTTCGGCTAGAAAAGCGCGCGCAAATTATGCTGACATGTACAACGTCCCGTCATCCGCATGGAGAGCGTGGGTGTATTGATGGCCATATAAAAACTTTGTAGCGCAGAGAACTGTGAGATCTTTACTTTTGAATACAAGTTTCGTAGCGCATCCCAACCAAATTTTTTTATCGCCATCGATGTGCAGTTAACATTTCCTCTTAAACAAAAAAATACTTTTGCAGTATCGATAACGTTACTGTCGTTCAGATAGGTCAGTATTGATTTATGACATACAGGTACTGTGAACACCCTCCTCGTAGACAGCGTGTAATTTGGCTGCTAATTAAAGCGACAGCAGTGAAAGGACGTTGTCATGGGTGGCACGCGCAATATAAGCTGATGACGTCAAACTGTTTCACTTTGATGTTGAACGGATCGGTTTATTGTTTATCGCACATAACATGTGTCCATGAAATATTAGCGATGTAGAGATCTGGACCAAAACGGCTATACCTATGATGCGAACAATTATTGGCATCTTAACTAGGTTTTCTGTTATTGTAAAAAAAAAAATTGCAGACCTTCTAGGGGGAACTTTTCCATTTTTTAGTGGAAAAAAACATACTTTTCAGGTGGGGGAGTGGGGCCGATATTTGGCGGCATAAATCGTAGATTGAGGGCCCTGTAAATCTACATAGATTACTATACTACCTTTACTCTGTTCAGTTTTCACACTCTGGCAGTCTTCTGTGCTATAACTCCTGAAGAAAGCCGCCTGCTCTGCTCCCTGGTTACTGTTGCTATAGCAACTTGTATTATCCTGGATGCTGGTATCCATGGAAACACTCTCCTGGTAACTGTTGTCATGGAAACTGCTATCATAGTTACTGCTGTCCTCATACAACAGTTGGCTTGTTGATGAATGGGAGTCTAAAAAGAGTGATAACCCCACAATATTTTTAAATACTGTGTAATTGCTTGCATTGTTCTATATATTTTTTTTACTATAATCAACACAGGCTCATTGTTATGTAAACTCTTAGGTAACAGACAGCATTTAATATACCCTGTGCTAAGCAATACATTTTTCATATTGATGTTTTCAATATTACAATTCAGTATGCATTTAACTGCTAGTAAAACTGTTAAAACAAATTGGAGGGGCTTTTTTATAATGATGTTTTCAATATTACAATTCAAACCAAAACGCCAGCTTGTGAATTTTCACGAACAGAATGTGATCATGATGTTTAATTTAGATTCCATAGGTTGTGTACACCTTGGACAAAGCCAGTAAAATTTAACAAGGAAAACTAAAAATAAGTCCATAGGACATGAATGCCCCCACTGATTGGGACTGGTCACATACATGTATTAGCATTTAAATGTAATGTTCATCACAAGTGAGTGTATTTAGTAAAGGTGTAGTAAATTTGCTTGCAGAACAATGGCTGTAAACTATTAGTAGAGTGTGACCTTGACCTTGGAGCCACGGATAAGGGTCTTTCAGGCGACACATCGCCTCATGATGGTGAACATTTCTACCAAATAATTTCAAAATCAATGCAGAAATGACAGAGTTATTGACCGGACACGAAAAACAGACCCCATTTTTTACCTTTGACCTCTAAGTTTGACCTTGACCTTGGAGGTATGGACCTGAATCTTGCATGCGACACATCGTCTCATAATGGTGAACATTTCTGCTATGTAATTTCACAATCAATCCAGAAATGACAGAGTAATTGACCAAACACGAAAAACAGACCCCTTTTTTTACCTTCGACCTCCAACCTGACCTTGACCTTGGAGATACGGACATGGGTGTTGCGCGTGAAACATGATGTTGAGCATTTCTACCAAGTAAAATCCATCCAAAAATCACAAAGTTATTGACCGGACATGAACCACAGACCCCTACATTTGACCTTTGACCTCCAAGTGTGACCTTGACCTTGGAGGTATGGACCTGGATCTTGCGCACGACACATCGTCTCATGATGGTGAACATTTCTACCAAGTAATTTAACATTCCATTTTTTGGACGGACAGAAGCACGCAAAGACAGGGGTAACACTTAATGCCCCTTCACCATTCCTCTTATGGTGGGGGCATAAAAACCAGAACATTGGACCTCATGGCTGGTAAAAAAGTTTGGTCAGGTATCTACGTGCAGGTTAAATGATTTGAAGTGACTAGTAATATGGAGTTTGGGCCAGTAATAATTGACAGATACCAGACTTCATGGCAAGTAAGTTTGGACTGGCGCTGAGACTGAGAAAACCTGTTTGTTTAAATTTGTTTAAAACCAGCTCCTAAAATTTGGTACATTATGAAGTGTGCCCTTGTATTAGACTGAAAAGGTCATTGCACTGTAATGTTTCTTTTGCACTAAACTAATCACACATACTACTTGACAATGTGATATCTATGCATTATATGCATTGTTATGTTATTAACATTGCAAACAGTTCACATGTGTTATTCACTGTTTATCGTTATTTATATCTGCGCAGCGTTGTTGTCACATGGCCATATATGCCATGACTTACACGTAAATGCTGCAAAACTATGATGATATAACACATGTACACAACGACATTCGACTGTAAAACTTTATTTAGTTGGGATTTATTATAATTCCAATGTCGATCAGAGGGAAAATATTCTTCTGTTCTGCTTACCTATAGCAGACAACATCTCCTGTACTGTGGGAGAATCCTGCATTCTGATTGGTGAGCCAGGCGGAGGCGGAGACATCGTTCCAGGGTCAATTTCAAAGTCGCTGTCGTCCATTTCCTGTCCTGATACATCCTCTGACAACAGAAGATTAGGAACTGTGGCTGAAAAAAAAAATCAGTAATTTTTCTTATTATGAAGCTCTTGATAAAAGCCATTAATGTTTCAAATTATGAATATGATTTGACTACATAAATCGTAGAACTGCTCATACAAAACATATTAAAATATTTTCTCTATGAGTACATAATACTGAATCAATATGACACATTCACTGCAAGACATGAAGGTTCAAAGTTTCAACAATATGTATTTTACACATTTTAACATTACAAGAACACATGGGACGTACTGAAAATAATGCATATGAGGGGTGTCGTGGGAAAACCGGACTTAATGCATGTGCGTATAGTGTCGTCCGGGACAGCACTTTCAGCTTTTATGGTATTTTCTGTTTCAAGAAAGTCTCTTCTAAACATAAATCCACTGTAGGCGGAAAGTGCCCTCCTGGATAAGCTGTGCGGACTGCACAGGCTAATCTGGGACAACACTTTACGCACATGCATTAAGACCGGTTTTCTCACGACGCGCCACATATGTTTTTGGCCAGAGGTAAAAAGTCTGCATCACAAGAAGCATTCCTATTGTAAAGTAAGTACCAGGAACCATCTTTAACAAAATACCTGGTACCTTTCTATACATAACAAACAAGATTCTGTGTTTGATAAACACACATGCCCCCAGTTGGTGCTGGATAGCCCATTTCTTAGTCCAAATTAGGTCAAGGTCCAAGTGAGGTTGGGTGATATGGGTGGATTGGGGATAGTCATAAGCAACAACTGTGTAAGTATCCGAGTGTTGTGGCAAGCGGTGTTGGTGCTAAACGAAACGGTAAAATCTAGTTAACCAAGAAACAGCCCATTTGAATTATTCTAAGTGCAAATTAGGTCAAGGTCAATGTGAGGTCGGGTGATATGGGTGGATTGGGAACAATCATAAGTAACAACTGTGTAAATATCCAAGTGTTGTTGCAAGTGGTGTTGGCACTAGATGAAGCGGTAAAATCTAAATAACCAAGAAACAGCCCTTAGAATTATTATTCTAAGTGCAAATTAGGTCACGGTCAAAGTGAGGTTGGGTGATATGGGTGGATAGGGAATGGTCATAAGCAACAACTGTGTAAGTATCCAAGTGTTGTAAGCAGTGTTGGTGCTAGACGAAACGGTAAAATCTACTTAACCTTGTCACGGACGGAAGGACGGACGGACAGGACAATCACTATATTCCCCCCGCATCAAGATGCTGGGGGCATGAAAACAAGATACTGTGTTCGATAAACACAGATGCACCCAGATGGTGCTGGCTTTCCCATTTGAATTATTCTAAGTCAAAATTAGGTCAAGGTCAAAGTGAGTTTGGGTGATATGGGTAGATTAGGAATGGTCATAAGCAACAACAGTGAAAGTATCCAAGTGTTGTTGTATGAGGTGTTGGTGCTTCACAAAACGATACAATCTAGTTAACTTCGTACGGACAGAATCACAAATGGACAGATGGAATCACAAACGGACAGTCGGACAAGACAATAACTATATGCCTCCCTCATCTACATATGCCAGGGAATAAAAACTACAACTGCAGCCAAAGAAGACATCTTTATGCAGGAAATAGTAATTTTTGACAAAACACCATTTTGCAGATATTTGATGTTCACTAACCAACTCAGTGACATGCTAATGAATCAAACCCAGGGTGCCTAGGCCAGAAGCAAATGCATCATAGCTACCTACAGAAAATACATGCTTTTACAAGGCAACAAATACAAACATGGACATCTGGTCGTTCTAACTGGCCAGCTGCAACGATCTGTCATATACTGCCCATCTTTTTTTTAAATTGTTGTTAAGAACATGTACAGTCAATGTTGGACTACTTACACTGCAGTTTCAGGTCTTTCTCAGTCAGGTAGCTACTCTGGGAAACGTTACTGTTCTCATCACTGTAATCGTGCATCGAGCTGGAACACGGTGACACCAGCATGCTCGTTGCTATGGAACCAGACGAGGCAAAAGACCCAGAACCGGCGATACTGTCTCCATGCGAGAACAGACCAGTGAAAGTCAGGTTTGCGCCGGGCTCCATTTTCCCCGGAGATTTTAAGATGGGTGTGGATGACAGCAGGTGCTCTGCATGCTGGGACTGAGGGTACTGGCTGCTGCAGCTGCTGTTGCTAGGAGACGGCGATGGAGCAGACGTAGGATGGTCTGCTTCAGTCTTAGCCATCTTTGTTTTCCTGATTTCTTTGGCCTCCTGTAATGGTTTTATTTTTTTGAAAACCATGTACATGTTAAAGTTATGTTACTGTTACAAGAAGCCAAAATTGCCAACGGCTATAAAAATATTTGATGAATTATTTTTTTCAAATGAGGTATATATTCACAATTTTATGTAAGAAACAATTTTTGATTTTTCGTTGTTTATCGGTTCTGATGCATAGGAATTTAACCATGAGGATGTTAGCTCAAGTTGCTTCATTACCATGCATCAGGACAATAAAGAGTTGTTTATTGGCCGATAAAAAATGATAATGTGAAAATTATTTTGATTCCAATATGATTTGCCGTACATTTTTGCAATTGTAATTTGAACTACTTTTTACTATGCTCGGCTCATATTGGGACTACTTTTTGTGTTGTTTATTGGGTAGTTTAACAAAGATAATTTTGTTCTTTGTCTACAGAAAAATCAGCGCGTATCATGTTAGAATCAAAAAATATTCCAAATGACATATTACATGTACTTTTTTCTAACAAACAAAAAATAGCTACTGAATTTTATGTCTTAGTGCCAACATAGAAATGCCAGAAAAGCAAAACAAACCATGAGTGTAGCACGTTTCGCCTTAAGTTCCATGGCAGCCTGTATGGAGGTTTTCCCTCGACGACTTCTCAGACCCTCTTTCGGCGGTTCAGTCGGACTGGGCGTGGCTTCCTTCTTTTTTGAGGCGGGCTTACTCAAGGGGGTCGCTGATCAAAAGAACATTCATGTATTGTACAACTCAAGCAAAACAAAAATTGTACTCGCCATTCGATGTGTGTATTTACTAGGGATGGCAAAACTATTTGAATATTGGATTGAATGAGTGTTATTCTAATAGCTAAAACGATATTCGAATATTTGTAAATTTGTATTGCTTTTTAAAACATAATTTATTGATTGTATAAAGTAGTTTTCTTTCAACCTTAAAGCAGTATTTCACCAGTAGAAACATAACACCGTATTTTCAATAAATAAGCCCCTTGCCATGTGTCAGACAAAGATATTTAATATACAGGTCCGTGTCAGCGGTCAGCGTCTAGTCTCCAGTAATACACAATTACATCGGACAATATGAAGCCATAACATTTAACAGCTAATTAAACCTGTGAAAAGATTACAACAAGAGGGCCACGATGACCGTAGGTCGCTCACCTGATATGAATGTATGAAGTTTCATTAAAATATCTCAAAAGGTTTTCAAGTTATTGACCGAAAACTGTTTTTCTATTTCAGTAACAGTGACCTTGACCTTGACCCCACCCACCACATACGAAACGCAAGATCTCAAAATAAGGTATCTACATATAAAGTTTCATTAAAATATCTCAATGCGTTCATAAGTTATTGAGCGTATACCGTTTATCTACTTTTAATAACAGTGACCCTGACCCCACCCACCCCAAAAGCGAACCCAAGTGAGGTCTCGATATAAGATATGTGTATAAAGTTTCATAAAAATATCGCAATGCTTTCTCAAGTTAATGAGCGGAAACCGTTTTTCTATTTTCAGTAACGACGACCTTGACCCCACCCATCCCATATGCAATCCCAACAAGGTCTCGATTTAAGGTACTAATGTATTAAGTTTCATTAAAATAGCTTAATGCATTCTCAAGATATTTAGCGGAAAACATTTTTCTATATTTAATAACGGTGACCTTGACCTTGAACCCACCCACCCCATATGCAATCCCAATCAAGGTCACAATATAATGCATTATGTATTAAGTTTCATTAAAATATCTCAATGTGTTCTCAAGATGTTGAGCGGAAACCGTTTTTCTATTTTTAGTAACAGTGACCTTGACCTTGACCCCTCCCACCCCATATGCAATCTCAAGCGAGGTGTTGATATAAGGTATCTACGTATTAAGTTTCATTAAAATATCTCAATTTGTTCTAAAGTTATTGTGCGGAAACCATTTTTCTATTTTTATTAACAGTGACCTTGACCTTGACCCCACCCATCCCATATGCAATCCCAATCGAGGTCTCGATATAATGTTTTAACCAAATATGAAACCTCTGGGCCTTGTGGTTTCAGAGAAGAATTTTAAAATCATTTTGCCATTTACGTCTATATAAACCATGTGAGCCCCGGGGTGTGATAGCTTTGACTTTGAACAATCTTTATAGAGGCCACTACACAATGTTACTTACCAAATATAAAACCTCTAGGCCTTGCGGTTTCTGATGAAACGATTTTTAGTCATTTTGCTATTCAAGTCTATATAAACCATGTGACCCCCGGGGTGTGGCCAGTTTTGACCCCAGGGGGATCATTTGAACAATCTTTGTAGAGGACCACTATACAATGTTACATACCAAATATGAAACCTCTAGGCCTAGCAATTTCAGAGAAGAAGATTTTTAAAGTCATTTTGCTATTTAAGTCTACATAAACCATGTGAGCCACGGGGTGTGGCCAGTTTTGACCCCAGGGGCATCATTCGAACAATCTTTGTAGAGGACCACTATACAATGTTACATACCAAATATGAAACCTCTGGGCCTTGCGGTTTCAGAGGAGATGATTTTAAAAGTCATTTTGCTATTCTAGTCTATATAAATCATGTGAGCTCCAGGGTGTGGCCAGTTTTCCCCCCTGGGGGATCATTTGAACAATCTTTGTAGAGGACCACTATACAATGTTACATACCAAATATGACAACTCTGGGTCTTGCGGTTTCAGAGGACAAGATTTTTAAAGTCATTTTGCTATTCAAGTCTATATAAACCATGTGACCCCCAGGGTGTGGCCAGTTTTGACCCCAGGGGCATCATTTGAACAATCCTTGTAGAGGACCACTATACAATGTAACATACCAAATATGAAACCTCTAGGCGTTACGGTTTCAGAGGAGAAGATTTTCAAAGTCATTTTGCTGTTTAAGTCTATATATACCATGTGATCTCCAGGGTGTGGCCAGTTTTGACCCTGGGGGCATCATTTGAACAATCTTTATAGAGGACCATTACACAATGTTACATACCAAATATAAAACCTATAGGCCTTGCGGTTTGAGAGCAGAAGATTTTTAAAGTCATTTTGCTATTTAAGTCTATATAAACCATGTGACCCCCGGGGTGTGGCCAGTTTTCCCCCCTGGGGGATCATTTGAACAATCTTTGTAGAGGACCACTATACAATGTTACATACCAAATATGAAACCTCTGGGCCTTGCGGTTTCAGAGGAGAAGATTTTTAAAGTCATTTTGCAATTCAAGTCGATATAAACCATGTGACCCCCGGGGTGTGGCCAGTTTTGACCCCAGGGGCATTATTTGAACAATCTTTGTAGAGGACCACTATACAATGTTACATACCAAATATGACAACTCTGGGCCTTGCGGTTTCAGAGGAGAGGATTTTTTAAGTCATTTTGCTATTCAAGTCTATATAAACCATGTGACCCCCGGGGTGTGGCCAGTTTTAACCCCAGGGGCATCATTTGAACAAACTTTGTAGAGGACCACTAAACAATGTTACATACCAAATATGAAACCTCTGGGCCTTGCGGTTTCAGAGGAGAAGATTTTTAAAGTCATTTTGCAATTCAAGTCGATATAAACCATGTGACCCCCGGGGTGTGGCCAGTTTTGACCCCAGGGGCATAATTTGAACAATCTTTGTAGATGACCACTAAACAATGTTACATACCAAATATGAAACCTATAGGCCTTGCGAATTCAGAGGAGAAGATTTTTAAAATCATTTTGCTATTCAAGTCTATATAAACCATGTGACCCCCAGGGTGTGGCCAGTTTTGACCCCAGGGGCATCATTTGAATGTTACATACCAAATATGAAACCTCCGGGCCTTGCGGTTTCAGAGGAGAAGATTTTTAAAGTCATTTTGCTCTTCAAGTCTATATAAACCATGTGACCCCAGGGTGTGGCCAGTTTTGACCCCAGGGGCATCATTTGAACAATCTTTGTAGAGGACCACTATACAATGTTACATACCAAATATGAAACCTCTGGGCCTTGCAGTTTCAGAGAAGAAGATTTTTAAAGTAATCTTGCTATACAAGTCTTGGGGCATGGCCAGTTTTGATCCCAGGGGCATAGTTTGCACAATCTTTGTAGAGGACCACTAGAGGATGTCAAATATGAAAGCTACAAGCCTTGTGGTTTCAGAGATTTTTAAAGTTTTCAGTTTTTAAATCTATTTTTAGCTCTTGTGACGTACATATGCAGTGGACCAGAACGATTTGAACAATTTTGAAAGAGGGTCACCCAAGGATCATTCCTGTGAAGTTTGGTGAAAATCTGTCCATCGGTTTAGGAGGAGATGTTCTTTGAATGAAAATATTGACACATGACGCACGACGGACGACGGATAAAAGGCGATCCTAAAAGCTCACCATGAGCACGTTGCGTTCAGGTGAGCTAAATACAAATAATACGTGCAATCACATATATGGCAGTCATTATAGCCGAGAAATGTTGCCCAAATTCGCGGATAAACATATAAATAACTTGATAAGAAATATGTGCATTGTAGATTATTTCAAAATTTTTTTAATGAAAATCAACACTTAGCATGGGCATTAATATAATATTGCAATTTTTTATGACAATACGGCGATAATGTGTACTAAAACTCTGTACCATTATTTACATGGTGTCAACTAGAAAGTAAATATGAATCAATGCGAAAATTTTAATATTCGATTGAATGAAAAAGCGAATATTCGAACACCATCCCTAGTAATTACTTGCCGCATCTTCACAAGTTAGCATGTACCGGTAGTTATGTGAAATGGTGGCAGATAACTGCCACTTAATTATGCAATTAGTGTTTTTGCTTGCTTGATGCTGAGAAACACCCAAGTAATTTCTTAGGGATACTTCTTGAAGTATATTGGCCTAAAATATGTCAACTCTCGCATAACCAATCACCCAAATGCAGAAAATTTTGAAAAAACAAATTTACTTGAGTCATACTGTACATAAATATCATTGTCGAATACGCTTCAATTTTGCTCAGAGGACAAAAACAAGAGCGTTTTGATAATCCTCTCAGTAGATCAATAAACAATAGCACTTTATATATGTCATTGCCAATTTATTACGTCTAGTAAATACCAGTAACAAAACTAATCTTTCAATATTGATGGGAACAAATGGTTTTACTTTTCCCAATCAATTCAGTGTCATAAACAATAAATGTTCCAAAAACTGCAATGCAGTTTAAACCTATTTTACAAACAAAACCGGTACCAATTTTGTGTGGGCTCGGAGGTTTCGTCTCTGCCAGCCTCCACCAGCCGGTCTCTTTCAACTCCTGGGCCCCGGACAGGAATATATTCGGACATCCCGACGACAACACCCCCGCCACCGTACCGTGCCACAGGGACGTCTTCTTTCTGAAATACACAATATAGATCCAGGTATGAAAGTACAGAATTTTATAATCTGCCTACCTAAATACTTATCATTTTGTTGCTTGTTTGTTCTTGTTTTTTTATTTGCTTAGAGTTTTTTTTAGTTTTTATAGTATAGCAGTTGATGTTCATTTCTTTCTTTTTTAATGTGTGTGTGTGTGTGTGTGTGTGCTTTTGTATCTTCATCTTGGCAATTGTTGTTCAGTATATTGCAGTAAGGTATAAGGTACAAAACTTATGGTAATACATAAACTGTGCAAGTTTAGTCAATGTTCCATATAGCGATAGCTGACAGAGCACTCTGCGTTCAGATGAGCTAAAAACCGTTATCAGAATTACCGGTGGGAACCAAAGAATGTTATCCAGTGTTTGTCAATGAAGGAGCAGATGTGTTCTTTCCACCGGAAGTACCCACACATTCCTGTGCCCGCCAGCTGAAGGTTATACAGAGCCAGCTGTACTACCTGAATCCTGATAGTAAAGGAAAACAGATGAGGCATGTCGTGGGAAAACCGGGCATAATGCATGCGCGTAAAGTGTCGTCCCGGATTAGCCTGTGCAGTCCGCACCCAGGACGGCACTTTACGCTTTTAGGTTTTTTTTCTGTTTCATGGAAGTCTCTTCTAATTTATATAAATCCACTGTAGGCGGAAAGTGCCGTCCTGGATTAGCCTGTGCGGACTGCAAAGGCTAATCCTGGACGAAACTTCAAGCACATGCATTATGCCCGGTTTTCCTACGACACGCCTAATATGCACAATTTAAATTGTGGTGTCCATGACAACCGATATGCTACAGCCAAAACTTCACAACACAATTCAATTTAAAGTGATGGCTAATTAAATTGCAAACACTAAAATTCTCCTTCACAATTTCATACCAAACCCACTTTAATTTTGCAGTCATTAAAAATAACTAATTTAGCTAAGCATGCCAGATTTCTCAGTCACACAAAACAGTAGGTTATCTGAAATATTCTAAATCTGAAAGAATGTCAGGTTAGCCCACTAAAATATTAGGTAAATATGGATGTTTGGGTGCAAATCAGATGTATCAATAGCATGTACAGTTGTTTTGTTTTTTCAGCCTCTGGGGGAATGGAGCAGGGCCCATAGGAAGGGAAAACCACTGTCATACGGGAAATAATGAAAATATTTAAATACAATAAATATTTTATATCAATTTTAACTCCCATTATACAAACTTGTACATGCCTTTTTGTTAAAGTTAAACTTGAAAATACTGATAATTCTGTTGGTTTCCTTATAATGCAACTGCTTAAGACATCAAGCGGGGAAATTTTGAGATTTTAGGGAAAACATATATATACTCTAGAGATGGGGAAAATGGGAAACTAATTGGGCCCCAAATTGGCCTAAAGAAATTCCTGATATATAAGAAACAACAGAAAGGAGATGACTACCACTGGAGTCTCATGCGCGTGAACTCTTCCTCCCCTCCGCCACATGCTTCACATTTGAAGTGGTACAGGTAGTCTCCCTTGAGTACAGACACACAACTGGTCTTCAAACATTCTACAAATACACAGGGGCCCTTTTGTGCTGTTTTTCATTCTAAAAATCATCAGATATGCAACACATGCAGTCGTCGACATTAGGTTTTATTTTTGTCTGTCCTTCGGACAACCACTTATTTGAAACTCGCTGTCTGAAGTAACATTAGGTTGTCCAAGTTTACTTGTTTTTTTAAACATTTATATTAGTGTTATATCTAGCATCAAAAAAGGGCATGGGGGGGGGGAAAGGGCATCCATTTGAAACATCAAAAACTGATTGAAAGGGCACTTTGGTGTTTGACAACAGCATATTTTAAGAATACTATAATATATACATGCATTTTCATTTAGTTCATTGTTTGTGTTTTAGTAACTGTTACAGAAAAATATTTAAATTATAAATTATAAAATAATTATGTCTCATAATTGCATCGGTACATATTTTCACATATTAGTACTTTCTGCAAGTAACAACCTTCATGGAATTTCCTTTTACATAAATCGCAAATGAAGTGGTATGTTGTGGATATATCCTGTGCCCCACAATAACAGTGTCCTCCCAGTATGAGAGACATCTCACTGGATTGTCAACACTCTGAAAATATAGATTAGAATTTACAACATACTCTAGCATAAATTGTTAGCGCTGGGCGAATATTGATCTATTATGGCAATATTTGCCATACAGCAAAATTTAACCCTTTATAAATATAATGCATCTATCAATATTTTCCTCCTGGGGGGTGGGGGGAGCGGGCTGACCAAGGGACTTTTATTTTGCGTGGTCTAATTCTCCACCCTAGAGCCAAGCATTTCTGTCTAAATCCCCACAGTGGGAGATGCTTGGTGTATCAAATGGTGCCCAATATTACCGGGACATAAAATCTTACCAGTCTATTTCGCGGGACCCAGAAATATTCGGCATATCATATTCCCCCCTGTCAGGAATCGCTTTCAGTTTAAAGTCCCTGCCACCCCGCCCTCCTGGGGCAAAATATTAATAGGTGCATAAATATAACACTGACTATTGTACATTTGTTGCACGTCTTGTAAATAAGACAAAACATATTCCAGACATACTCAGAAACAGATGTATAGATGTCAATCTTAGTCTTGATCAGTTAGTGAGTTGAAAAAAATGCAATCAGTTTTAATCATACTCATATACGTTCATATGAAATTTCAATTAATGATTTATAACTATATATTGTATTGTTTTACGATATGTACATTAAATTAATAAGCAATTTGATAATTTGGTGGCTTGTAACCTATGATATAGAAAACAATTTGAACTGCATGAAGAAAGTAAATCATGCAAGAGAATAAACATGCAAAATAATCATACCGGAACATCTCGTGAAAGTGAATGACTGACGTGAGCAGATATACATACCGATGACAAAAACTTGGTAAATTTTAGATGCGCATGAAAGTTAAAGGCATGAAGTTTAAATTAACCGATTAACTTTTGAAATCGGATCTATATTACTTGATGTATATGATAATCGTTCATACGAATGGTTTCTAACTATTTGTGCTTTCTTTGCATTTAAGGAAATTAGTGCATTGCAATAAAATTCAATCGTATACATATTTATCACATGCAAAACTCTGACATACTTCTAATTTCGTCAATCAATACGACCATTTCGTTTGACCTTAGACAGGTTTGTGATTGTATTTCATTTGCATTTATCCCGATATGTTTGAGCAAATTAACTCAGTTTCAAAACTTAATTATTTCTATATCGTTATCACATATAACAAAATTCCAGATACGCCTTTTAAATTGCATTACGACCAATTGTGTACTGCAAGTGTACTGTTTTCGGATTAATATATTTCGGACGTGGAAAGCTATTATGACAACCATCCACTGTAGATCATTGCACTACATTGAATTTTGGTATAATATTTATATTAACTCAAATATATTGATGGAATTAAACATAGCCTGAAACTGAACGGCCAGGTATCTGGGAATAAAATCAGCACAAAGCACCTTGCAGCCGCTGTGAGTTGTCATAGTACTTGGCTGGTACTGGTAGTGGATTGTCAAATGATTGGTATTAAGGGTCCTTCCTGGCTAAAAAGGGGTATATAGTTATCTCGGCACCTGGTTACGTCGGCTACGTAATTAAGTGTCACTTCGTCACTCAAGTTTGGCCACTTCGGCATACACAGTTAGTTACTTCGGCGCTGGTAAATTAACACATCTTTAACTGATGTTCGATTAGTTTGCAAATAATTAGCACATTTTGACTACTTACATTTAGGCGTGAATAAAAATCAAAGGTATGTTAACAGGGATGTTTCATCAGTTTGCCAAAATCATGTATATATAAATAAAATTATCAAGAACCAAATAATTAACACATAGTAATGTTTGAAAGTTAGACGTGAGCATTTAATTTATTGAAGATTAAAATTATATAAAAGGTTGAAAACTGCATTTCATTTCATTCTCGCAATGGCAGATGATAATTGTATAAGTTGTAATGTGCAATACTGTTGACCAAGTATACGATGTCTCATATTAAAAACGCTGCATTTAGTTTCAGTTATATTTGAATGGTAAGATTGTTCTTTTAATATAATATTTTTAAGTTTTTTCCCTTAATATAATTCTGATAATCGTGTTTGTAAGTGAGAAGTGGCATTATATTCTTAAAGACACAGGGTCTGCTTTGAAATAAAAGGTATTAATTTAATTTATGTTGTTTAAACATGTAATTCTTTTGTATATTTGTTGACATCGTAGCGTCAGTGCGGATGATAGATGAATGTTAATGCTATTCTATATAAATTTAAGATTACTTAGATAAAATGGACAATTCCAAATTCAGAAATATCATTTTCATGTTTGCTGACGACATATTTTAAGTGTTTTAGCAGTTACTCCTCGAACGGATGTCGGCTTCACATGAAAGGCGTGCTTTGAACTTTGACGTTTAAATCATGTGCAGCTTAATTAACATCCCTGCATATATATTTTAGTATTAACTAAGAAAGTCCGCGAGTAAATGCCAGCGTGTGAAATGTTTTAACATTGAATAATTTAACAGTCAGATTTAAATATTTTATATACTTTAAAAAGTCGTTTTGAAATTGGGGTTCTCGCATTAATAGCCAAAGCGTGACAGCAAATTACTTTCACCAAATAATTTCATTAATAATTATTATTAATAGTAATTAGATATCTCCATGACAAAATATTGGTATGTTAGAAAAACGCGAATCATTTCTTAACGCCAGTGTCAGCCATGTCATGTAGAAAGATCGCGTTAAAAGAATTGGTCAATGTGCCGTAATGCCAATATAAATTTAAGCGATTTTTACGTAACGGCGGTTCGCGCGGCATACCCGCAAGTTTGTACGGGTATTGATCAGTGTATTTAAATCAATTAATCTGTTAAATTCCAAATTCTAATCAAGTATATAAACGTTTCTTGTAATTTGATTAATTGTAACTTGATTTATTGCAGCTATCTTTTCTTACCACTTTATATCGTTCAATAACTAACTTCAATTCATTACTTGAACAGTCAAACGCTGTAATTTACAATAAACATAAATGTTTTCCATTTATTTTCAAGTATTAAATAAGTTTTCAGTCATATATTTAAGTTTCTATTGAAATACCAAGGTATAGAACAGTTTATTATTTTATTAAATGTACATATTTTCGGACGTTACATTTCGGACGCATGCACATATATCAAATACAACCCAATGCATTTGATTATTATATTTATGCTAGCTATAGACTATAGTTAAAACTGTGTTAAATTCAAATGCAGTTGCTTATATTTGGGGGTTATTCTTACAGATATTTTAAAAACATACATTTGAAGTTTCTTTAAAAAAAAAACTTAAATTAATTGAACAGAAAAATATGATAGAATGTTGTATTGCCAAAAATATTAAACCATGTATTATGCTTCATATATAGAATGAAAACTAAGTTTTATGTAATTGACTAGTGCATATAAATTACTATAATTATACAAGGTAAATGTAAAGTATATATACATGAAAATAATTTAAAAAAATTAATATAATAATGAATTTATAAATAAAGAAACTATATATAAAAGTGCCCTTTTTTAGGAATTAGCACCCTGCCCATTTAAAATTCTGGCTGGAGCACTGATTAATATAAGGCCTAAATTAAAATTAAGTTTGTTTGCCCTTTACCGACCGACGCACAAAAAAGCCGTCGACTCAAAAAAAATTATTGCAAAATCTGCGGTAATTATTTTTTTATTTAGTTTTTTTTTTTTTCTATCTTTAATTTCGTATTTTAGTTTCGCTCAAAACTTTCATAAGCTACAATTTTGATAATTCAGGCGCTTGAACAAAAGTGTGAAAACATTGACCGGATTCTAGTAAACATGGTGTATTTCACGTTTTGACATGAACCCACCGGTCGACGTATGACGTCATCATCTGTGTATATAATAATTTTTTGTTCTAAGGTTAGATACCAGTAAATAGTAGGGTGATCCCTTGAAAGTTGTCCGTATATGAAATAGATAGTTTTTTCTTCAGTCCAAAAAAAGATACATTTCGCATAACGGACACTGGTTTTAATAGTTATTTCCTGAAAACGACTTGTCTTTTGTGCAGTTTGATGTATCATGACACCGAATTACTTGAAATTTTAATATTCAGCAGCTTATGTATAGGCAGCATGTGCTTTTGTCGAAATCGCAAGTGTTTCTTACGGGCGACTAGGTGAGCTATCCTACTACCCCTGGCGTCGGTGTCTGCGTCTGAATTGGTTGAAGTTTTTATTCAAAAGTCTTGTAACTTCAAAACTACATAAGTTATTCACTTGAAACATGGAACTAACCTTTGTCATCAACTCTAGTATCAGGGGCAACATTACCCATAACTATGTTTTGTATTTTGACAGAGTTATGCACACTTTTTACATACATTTTATGGTTAAAGTTTTTGTTCAAAAAATGTATAAAGGCTTCACTTAAAAGTTTGGTATTTTAACAAATGTATGCCCCTTTAATCAAATTATTTTCAATTCAATGATTTGACATTTTTTTAGTCAACCAGAATGTATTTGTACCGTATTAATATGATTGGGACTGTCTAGTCAGTTCAGCCATTGATAATAATACACATGTTTTCTTGCAGACAGTATGTATATATGCTGTATTAATTAATATGCAGTGGCGTATTCAGGCGTACTCCTGTACGAGGGGGCGTACACAACGCTTTGCCATTTCGATTAAATGTCTACTTAATTATTTTGTATATGTGTTTTATCAACTCACTACATATTACCCGACCTATTCATCAATATAAACAACTACGAATAAAACCGCGTATCTAGTAACTGTACAATAAAATCCTAAATTGGCATAGCGTTTGAATGATTTGTTCTTTCTTTTTTGTCTTTATTTTACCAACACATATTTTTCATATAAAAAACCCGCTGGATCCATATTCAAAGTGTGTTGCGGGAAAACCAGTCTTAATGCATGTGCGTAAAGTGTCGTCCCGGATCAGCCTATGTAGTCCGCACAGGTTAATCCAGCACGGCACTTTCCGCCTACAGTGGATTTATGTTTAGAAAAGACTGCACAGACTGATCCTAGACGAGACTTTACGCCGGGTTTCCCATGACACGCCTCATTCACAGATCTCCTTGGTGAAAACTACAGTATGTGGCTTGATGATTGAAAATTCCCCTTGTCTTGAATGTTTTTAATTTGGTACAGAACAAACACCTGTTACATTTCCATATTTCAAATATAATATCAGGCGCGGTACCAGGATTTTGAGTTAGAGGGGCGGAAATATTAAGAACTGACAACAAATTAACTGCTGTTGTCTCTTACATGTTAAGATACATGTATCGGAACGACACATATCGCCAAACGGAACAATTTAACCAAAATACCACAAAACAAAAACTATATTTGAAATAATTTGATTGAAAAGAACATGTAATTGTAACGAAATGCATATGTTTCAGTTATTGTTCGGTTTAAAAACCTAGTTCTGGACAATTTTAGAGGGGTCGTACGCCGCTTCAGCCTTCCTCTAAATCCGCCTATTTAGCTCGAAACTAATTAAATTTATTCATCTTTGCAAAACGACAACAGCACTTGAACGTGAAGACAATGTTTATTTCGCTGGTATGAAAAAGTGTTTAAAATAAATATAGAGTAGGCGAAAGGTAGCAAAAGTGTTGGATTTATGTACATAAACAACCGGTAAACATTAAACTTTATATTCACTTTACTATCGTCGAGTGGTATCGATTGAAAACATGAAAAGCAAGATGAAATAGAATAGCTATATGGAATGGGCGACGCCATTTTGAATGTTATTTTTAACCTTATATAACCACATACACATGTAATTCACGGGGCGCACTGTGTATATATCACACGGTCGATTGGTGAAACTATACTTTTCAAAAAAAGTAGAGTGCCCCATGTGTTAACCGGACTTTTTAATATACGATTGATAAACCACGATTGAGCGTATTTACTCGCAATAAACCAGAACATCTACAACGTGCAGAATATTTACAATAAACAACACTGCAGAAATGGAGCAAGATACGAAGGACGTGAAGGCCGGAGATAAACGAAGCAGGGACGTGGTAAGCAGCGTGAGTGAAGCTGACAATAGCATCTGTGAACAAGCTAGTGCAAAGCAGAAGAAAAAGAAACAGAAAAATGTTCAGTGTGAGACAAGCCCAGAGTCAGATACAGAGATAGCCAAAGAACTGAAAAGCATTAATGAAAAACTGAACAATATGTTAACAAAAGATAGTAAAGAACTGAAGGAACTTGTAAAGGAAGTGGTTATCCAGTTGAAGGAAGAAATACTGAGTACAGTTATCCAAAGCGTAGAAAGACTCGAAGGAGAACTCTTTGAAAAGGAAGCAGAAATCGTCAAATGCAGTAACCAAATTAAGGAGTTACGTACCGAGCTACACGAACAAAAGATAGTGAATGAGCGCCTTAATAAAGCTATGAAATGTCAAGAATCTGCTAATGAGTTTCAAATTAATGAACTGGAACAATACAGTAGACGAAATAACATACGGATTGAAGGGATAGAAGATAGCGAAAGAGAAAACTACAGCGAAACCACTGAAAAGGTAATACAAATATTAAACGCCCACATCCCGGACCTGAACCTATCCAAAGCCGACATTGACATCAGTCATCGGATTGGTCCTTTTGATAGACAAAAAGAGAGGCCGATCATTATGAAGATGGTGTCTAGAATGAGAAGAAACCAAATCATGCAGCAAGCAAAACTGCTGCGTAAAAAACCCAAACCTGTGTATGTGAACGACCATCTCACGAGGCTCAACGCCCAATTGTTCGCTTGTGTGAGGAAAAAGCAGCCTGACATTGTAACATCGGCATGGACACGAGAGGGAGCCATATTTTACAGAGACGTTAACGAGCAGATGCATAGAGTCAGCACGGATCAGTATCGCTACTGGTTGGACATTCCATGGCCTAATTGACATTGTATAGAGCGTAACTGTTTATTTTTTGTACAGTGTAGAACATACTTCAAACTCCATTTTACGACAGCTGAAGAGCATGAATCATGGGAACCACGGGGAAACTATTCGATACAGAGACGCTACCCGTAATGCAGTGAAGTATTAAAATAAACCACTCGCCAGTTTAGTTATATTAGTTTCAATTAAGTGTTGTGATCACTTAGCTATTTGAATTCAATTAAATAAACGCCTTCTATATTATAGTGAGTAATATGTGTATTGTATACATTATACGTTTTGCAAAATATGTACACTTTAAACTTTTATATTCTCTTTAAAACATTAGCGCACTAACCAAAAACTTAATTAAACCACTGTATTGTTTAGAAAATTAAACGAGTTGACGGTAAAAACATATGGAAGTTCAAAAATAGTCATACTATTTATATGCGGACTTTATTGTGTGTTGCTGTTAATATTTTTGTAAGGCTTTGGATGTGCGCGGTTTGCGTAAAACATTTTGTTGATGGTTAAATACCCCTAAAATAGTTGTTAGAGTAAAGTTTGCTAAATAATTTTCACTAAAATGTTTTGTTTTTTGTAGATATAGTAATCTATGAGTACAATATGGTATATTCGCATAATATTTTAGAACCATCAGTATGTATATATATACAAAGAATATGTTTCTTTTTTGTGCGTATTGATTTGGGGTCTGCGTTGATTGTTATAAAAACAATAATAGCCGTTATTGTTGATCATTTTGTTATACAAAATATGTGTAGAGAAATTATTATTGCAGCAATATGAGGTTTATTATTTTTTACTGATAAGTACATGACGGCATACATACAAACACAAGCAAACAAACTCGCATACACACACGTTCGTACACAGAACGATAAGTTCGTAGCAAACATAGGACACCGCGATCGCATAAAAAAAAAAAAAAAAAAAAAAAAGCCATTATGGCTATCTAAAAATTTCTTTTTCGTCTTTTAGACTGCCAAAAAGTGGCATTTCATAGTAGATACTCATTCAAAATTATACATATGCAACCTTTATGGCAATCTATCTTTCAATAGGTTGCCCAAATGAAAGGGAGTATGTTTTAGCGATGTTTAAGTAATATACGCCGTTACTTGTCACATTTTACGCGCATACTCACACGCACACAATCACGCACACATACACACGCACACGCACATTCGCATTACACATACCCGCAAGAACGTGTTTAGTTTCCATATAATATAATATTTATGAATATGAAGTAAAAACATCCTATACGTTAGGAATGCGAATGTTGCGCCATTTTTGTGTTTTTGGGCGTGTTTTTTGCTTTTTTTGTTGATAAGTGGAAAAATAATAAAAGCCATTATTGTCTATTAATTTCATGTATAATACAAAACACACACACACACACGCGCGCGCATACACGCACACACACACACGCACGCATACACGCACGCACACACGCACGCATGCACGCACACACACACACACACACACACACACACACGCACACACACACACACACACACACACATACACACACACACACACACACACATACATATTATCAATAATTGTATAAGTGTATATATTTGAACAATCTGGCAATTGTAATTTTTTATGATTCGTTGACCTGCTGTATTAAGTTCGCTCAAAATTTACTCTTCATTTTTTTCATTTTAAGTGTATGTTACATTGATTTATTTTATGGCGAAGCCCATTCCTTTTTGTCATAGGAAACAGTTTTTATTCAACATGTGTACTTGTTGCTTTTCGGGGTGTAAACCAAACATTTTATTTAAGGGTTGCGTTCCAAATACTCATAACACATGGACGGAAAACAATGGAATAAAAATGAAAACGATTATACAAATTATTTTAAAAAATGACAATTAAAATATGTAGTTATAACACAAAAGGATTAGCGTCATCAGCAAAACGTACCGTTATGTTTCAATGGCTTAAGGAAAACAAATTTAATATTTGCTTTCTTCAAGAATTACACTGTCATGCAGACGTAGATAAAACGACTTGGGGTAAACAATGGGGAGGGGACCTTTTCTTAAGCGGTACTAGCTCTAACTCTCTAGGCATTGGTATTTTTATCAAGAAAGATTCAGAGTTTCAGTACAATATTTTAGAATACCAGGAAATAATAATGGGCAGGCTTCAAGTATTGAAAATAGAAATACAAGAAAAACTAATTGTTATGTTTAATATTTACGGTCCCAACAAGGATAATACGGATTTTTTTAACACATTGGATAGACATATACAGACTTATAATGATCATTCATTAATTATTGGAGGGGATTTTAATACTGTTATCAACTATAATTTAGATAAATTGAATGGTCGATCAGATACAAATAAAAGATGTAACGAAAAAATAAACGAAATAATAGAAAACAATGATCTATGTGATATATGGCGTTTAAAAAATCCACATAACAAAGTGTACACATGGCATTCAAACACTCGACCGCCTATATTTTGTAGATTAGATTATTTTTTAATATCTCACGACATTGTAAATTGTTTACCAGATTGCCACATCTCCCCTGGGTTCAAATCTGACCACTCAATAGTATCAATTCAAGTTGATTTACATTCTCATTGCAGAGGTCCAGGGTATTTTAAAATTAATAACTCTTATTTATTGGAACCAGAATATCAAAGATGTATCCATACGTCCATATCGGAAATTGCACATATTAATCGCGAAGCCAGTCCAAATACATTATGGGAAATAATTAAAGGAAATATTCGAGACGAAACAATTAAATATGCCAGCAAAATAAACAGACAGAAAAAGGAACAGGAAAAAACACTTACATCAAGAATTATAGAACTAGAACAACAATTAATAGTGAACAGTAACGATTTAGAAAAATGCAAACAACTGAGCGACTCAAAAAGTGAATTAAATATTCTAATTGAAAATAATATAAAAGGAATACTCCTTCGAGCTAAGGCACAATGGATTCAGAAAAGAACACCAAGTATTTTGCAAATCTCGAGAAAAAGCGAGCAGAAGCTAAAACATTACAACAGCTTAAAATTAATGATAATACAGTTATAAAAGATCAAAAAGACATATTAAATCATACTGCAAATTTTTACAAAAATCTTTATAAAAAATACAACAATATCAACATAAACAACTCTGAACGATTCTATACCAACATATGCAATAAAATAAGTCCAGAACAAACGCAAAATGAACAAAAATATCTATCAGAGTATGAGTGCGCTAAAGCATTGCTAGACATGAAAAATAACAAAAGCCCAGGATCAGACGGCATCTCTGCAGACTTTTATAAAAAAATTTGGACAGATATTAAGCAATATGTTGTAAGCTCTCTTAATTATTCTTTAGACATTAATAACCTAACAGAATTGCAAAAACAAAGTATAATTACTTTACTACCCAAGACAGGAAAAGACACCCTTTTGATCGATAACTGGAGGCCTGTCTCACTTTTAAACGTTGATTATAAAATAGCTACAAAAGCTATTGCCAATCGCATAAAACCATTCTTAAGAAGTATAATAAGTACAAATCAAACCGGATTTATCAATGGAAGGTACATTGGCGAAAACGTAAGACTTTTGCAAGAAATAATTGAAAAAATTGATGAAACTAATGAAACCGGTCTCATATTTTTTACGGATTTTAATAAAGCTTTTGACAGTATCAATCATGAATTTATGTTTAAATGCCTACGCCATTTCGGTTTTAATGAACACACTATACAGTGGGTCATGTTATTCTATAAAGATGCAAAATCATGCGTTACAAATAATGGGCATTTTTCGGATTTTTTTAGTATACAGAAGGGTGTCAGACAAGGCTGCCCTTTATCACCTTATCTTTTTATTATCTGCATTGAATTAATGTCGATAGACATAGAGCTTAACACTCAAGTTAAGGGGAAAAAAATTAATAATGTAGAAATAAAACAGTCACTTTTTGCTGATGACGCCTCTTTCATACTAGACGGTTCGCGTATATCGTTCGAAACATTAATAAAAATCATAGAAGAGTTTGCATTGATATCCGGACTATCATTAAACAGAAATAAATGTAAAATCCTTAAGTTGGGTGCATCTAAACAAAGCCAAACTGAGTTTTGCAAACATAAACAATTCATCTGGAGCTCTAACCATGCCTCAGCTTTAGGGATAGAATTCAGCAACGATCCAGTAGAAATAATGTCATTAAACATTCCTGAAAAAATTCATGCTTTTGAAACTTGTTTAAATAAATGGAAGCGTTGGAAGTTATCGTTAATCGGCAAAGTTACAGTTTTGAAAAATTTTGCAATACCCAAGCTTGTATATCCATTAACAGTTTTACCAAACCCATCTCAAGATATTATTTCAAAAATAAAATCGCTATGTTTTAAATTTCTTTGGGACGAAAAACCAGACAAAATTGCCAGAAAGCGAATTATACAAGACTATGTCGAGGGTGGCTTAAAAATGTTGGATATTGACCTATTCTTAAAATCCCTCAAAGCCAGTTGGGTAAAAAGATTTATATTTCAACCAGATTCAAAATTAATGAAAATATATAACAATATGCTAAGTAATTATGGCGGAATGTTAATTTTTAAATCAACTTATCATGAAAAAGAGGTAAAAGACCTTAACATAAAATCTGAGTTCTTAAAAAACATTTTGTGTGGATGGCTCAGTGTCGCTCTGGAAAAAAACGAAATTCCAATACAGAAACAAATTATTTGGAATAATTCATTTATAAAAAACGATAATAGAACTTTCTTTATTAAAACATGGTTCGAAAGAGGTATTCAATATATTGAACATTTATATGACTTTAGAAAAAGAGAATTTTACAGTTTTCAAGATATAATAAATATTTATGAAATAGATAAAGCAGACTTTATGAAATACCATAAAATTGTTAAAAGTATACCTGTTGAATGGAAAAGTAAACTAAAAGAAAATGATATAAATTCTTCCATACCACAATACATGCTTAACAAAATAACAGAACATACAAAAGTCTGCAAACTAGTGTATAAATCACTAACATTAAATCACAAACCTGAAGATTTTAAACAATTTGATAAATGGAAAAGCATGTTAAATAATCCAGACATTAACCAAAGAGCCATCTTTAGTCAACCAGTCAAATTAACAATTGACACCAAACTTAGAAACTTTCAATATAAATACCTCATGCACATTTTACCAAATAATACTTACCTCCACAAATGCAATCTAGTTCCTTCAACTTTATGTGACTTTTGTTATATGCACTCAGAAACGAACATTCACGTATTCTGGGAATGTCACTACATCCAAAAATTTTGGATGGGCATTAAAAACTTTATTTACAACAAGTTAGAAGGGGTAGAAAACATTGAACTAAATTTTGCGATTATATCATTCTGTCATTTAGCCAAAACTGAATTCAAACATGCACATGTTATAAATTCCGTAATGTTATTGGCTAAATATTTTATATTTAAGTGCAAACAGGAAAAAGCAATTCCACAAATAGATGCTTTTGTATCCTTTTTTAATAATAGAATTAAACTTGAGGAAATAATCGCGACAACACAAAATAAATTGCATATATTTCAATCACTCTGGACGCATTTTATTCTCAATTAAAACACCTACCTTAAGGTAATACACACTTCCTTTGTGTTATTATTTTGTTTCTTTCTTGATGCTTTTGTTTCTTTATCCACAACTACTTTAAATTGTAATGCTATTCCATGTTGTTAACCTTTACATTATGTATGAAATCCTTATTAACTTAAAAATATTTTTCAGACACCAATGATAGTCTTTACATATACTATCTACCATAAGTTAACCTACCTTAAAGCAACACACACTCTTTTTTTTTTGGGGGGGGGGGGCTATTTTTATTTTTGTTGTTTTTTCGTTGTCTAAATGTACATTTATTTGTGTAATGCCACTCCATTGTTGTTAATCTTAAAATCTGGTATGAAATCGACATCAATTTAAACACAGTTTTTCTCACACTAACAATTGTCTTCATTTATAATATGTACCGTACAAAAATTTCGTTAAACAAATATACTCATTTTGTGTATTTTGAAAAGAATATGTTATATGCAAAATATGTTATGTTTACGATGGAAATAAAAAATGGAATAATAAAAAAAAAAAAATTACATTTAAAATTACTTTACTGATATAATCACAAAATGAAACTCAAATTCTTAATGTACAAATTATCTGATGTAAATTTTATGTATGTTTTGGTTGATGATGGTGATTTTGTATGTTTTCGTTCCTAATTAATAATTTTACGGTTCTTTCAAATCAAAATTTAATTTAAATAACTTTACTGATCATGCAGCACCATTTGCGTACCTTTAGGTAACAGGAAAGAGCTACTTTTGATTTTCTTTTGCAAAACCAACACACAGGTAACGTAAATTTATATGATGATATGTTGGGAGGAATAAAGCATGAATATAGTATCGTGTGACCTACTGATCGAGTCAAATATACGACGGATAAAAATGATCACAAACGCCGAATATATTTTTAATATATTTCTTGATGATAAGGTTTCATATAGATCCTTAAAGTGCTTTAATTTTAAGTTGTTCCTTGCAAAGTGCATATAAGGAACTTCGATTGCTTAATCAAAACGTAGGAAGACTGTTGGCGACAAAAGAAACTAAAAATATGGGATTTATGATTGCATTTTTGCTAAAATGGAATCATTTGTTTGAATATTAGTTCAATTTCCCACTTGTAAACTTGATAATGTTGCATCCTACTCAATAGTATATGACATCATAGTAAAAATATTTTTTAAGAAACAAACACATTTTTTTTCAAGCTAGTTATACAATGCAGACGGAATTATATACATGCCAGTCGACAAGTCAATCTGCAACGGGCCATGCAGAATAACTGACGAAGAGTAGTAGTTAGTGTAAAAAAGAACAGATGTAGCTCATTATTTATATAGAGCACTAGGGTGAATATTTCGGTTACACACAACATGCAAATAGCGAAAGCAGGGGTGTCATTAGTTTGAAGTAACATTTTAAATAAATTGACATAAAACAAATGTAATGGTTATAAATAACATGATATACACATTATAACACATATGACATACATTACCTTAAATAATTAAAAGATAATAAAACAGGTAGGAAGGTGCGACTGTTTGGAAAAAGGACCCGTTCAGGTTTCGGTTTACTGACTCGTAGCCTGCAAAAAAATTAGTTCCCCGTGATCACTGTTCTGGAAATTACCCTCTCAAAAGACCGTTGGCCCCGCCACCAGTCTAAAAAACATTTTACACTTTTCGCTATTTCGTCTGATGTTTATTCATACAGCGATATACTATATAGAATATATTTTTGTCAGAAGTGTCATTTTCGCCCCTTTATATCGTATGTTGTTATTTTTCGGTGTAGCTGTCTAAGACCACTTTTGACCTAGATTTCTTGCGATAATTATGCAGCGGGAAAATTGAATGCCAATAGAATTGGGCAAATTTTCTAATTTTAGGGAACGCAAACTTCAAACAATGGTTTAACGTATACCAATAACTGTTGCATACTTTTGGGGATTAAAAATTTACATAATTGTTTACATAAGCGGTTAATTTTTTTTTAAAGACAATCGGCGTAAAAATTAATATTGAGATGTCATTTTTTGCCCTAAATATAATAGTTCCTTTAATATTATTTTCCGATATATTTCATGTACAAGCACGGGCGTACATTCGATTTTGCCCTAAATATGCCCCTTATATGTGTGTCTAGTCAATTCAGACATTGGTATTAAATAGAATACATGTACTTCACAAATTGTTTTTAAAGCATTGCGTATTCTATTTTATGTTATGTCTATTATTAAAGCCAGTTTTTCCATGTATAATCTTGGTTGTATCAATCAAGATGAAGAAAGTAATTGTGATTTTCAAACATAGATACAATTATAATGTATTGCTTAATGACGATTTTTAGGTATGACAAAGATTAAATTCTCGGAATAAAATAAAATATTTTTCCTACCTACCGACCCACCTCTAAAATTTCGGGTCGGTAAAGGGCAAACAAAATATTTTTTCATTTTGGCCTGAAAGTAATATTTAACAACTAAGTAATAAATTAAAGTTGAGTATATTAAATTTCATTTAGATTTTATAGTATGAGTTGTAAAAATAAGAAACACGCTAAAGATGCTAAATACGCTATACATAGATGATTAAGGTTTTTGAACCTGCATAATTATGATTAATAGTATTGTTCTGACGCAACGTATGGTGTTCAGCACCGACGTGATTTTCTGTATTGTGTAACCTTAAAAACCTTGTTATGTGTAAGAGAATAATTTAGAAGTACTGGTCTTGTGTTCTGTCATTTATGTCATGATGCATTATATTATTAATTGTTCGTTTTTTTTTTCAGGCTATTTTTTCCAGTCCAGTCTTGTGTTCTGTGTTTTATTGTTATGTATGTATATTATACATTGAAAAATAAAAGTATTAAATATCTACTTGTATACTTGATAATATATTCAATATTATATTCATCTACTTCGCCATTGTAAATGCAATCTCAATAAATGCATCAAGAAGTAAAATTTAAGTATTTTAAAAATAGAAAGTACATCATAAGTTGGAAATATTGTGAGTGCCGAAGTGTCTGTTAGTGCCGAAGTGGCCAATTGTAAGTGCCGAACCAACTCGCTAGTGCCGAATTGACTAGGTGCCAAATTCACCAGGTGCCAAAGTAACTAACATTCTAAAAAATTTCTTTAGCCAAATTTACTTTACTTTGAAGAAAACAATCAAGTTTTCACTAATTGTTTTATTTTTATAAAGAATTATGTTGTAGCCAAGCATATTTTTCATTACATGAATATTCAGTTTGTAGCCATTGGCTGATTTGGCAAATGGCAGCATGTACCCTCTAATCATATTGCTTATAATTATCAAATGAGCTTGAAATCAGATAAATTTCTCATTTTCTTAAATGTATTCTATGTCAAGTTAAATAGTGGTTTTGTGTTTTAAACACTAGGCAGTGGTATGTCAATCATGTAAAAACTAGGCAGTGGTATGTCAATCACGTAAAAACTATGAAGTGGTATGTCAATCATGTAAAAACTAGGCAGCGGTATGTCAATCATGTAAAAACTAGGCAGTGGTATGTCCATCATGTAAAAACTAGGCAGTGGTATGTCAATCATGTAAAAACTAGGCAGTGGTATGTAAAATCATGTAAAAACTAGGCAGTGGTATGTCAATCATGTAAAAAGCCTGTTTTTGCTCTAGGCCAGGGTGATATTTTTCATTACAGGTAGATTCATGAGCTTAATTTCAATGCTTTCAGTTTCATTGTTGCATCAAAGTTTTATCAGGTTTAAGTAACTATTAAAACTGTGAATCATGGTTTCTACAAAAGTATAAATAAGTCTGAAAAAAAAAGGTTTCTGTTTAGCTCAAAATTTCAATGGCTCGAAGTTTTGTGCCTGTTCAGGTGACTACGAGGCAATGACAGTCAACTGTATTAAAAAACTTACTTCTGATTTCAGGAAAAAAAAAGATGGCGGAGACTGCAGCATCTGCCCCTGCTCAGCAGCCAAGAGCCGGATACGATGCTGAAACTGGGCACAAGAAATACCCCTTCAGACTGCTTTTCCTTCCAACCAGAGTTCCATACATCGACTATTTTAGTCTTGGAGATCTTCGATGTTCCGACATGGAAATGGAGTGGCTGAAGTGTGCAGAAACCACTGGTCTCGTGCAGTCCAAAACGAAGTGCAAAGTGGAGTTTGAGGATTACTTTGAATGTCGTAAAGGTTTTAAATCGGTATGTAGTGATACTGGTATATTTAATATATAGAAGGAAAAATACATGTACAGTCAAAGACTTCAGAATCTAAAGAATGCTACAAACAGTTACCAGTAGCCTTTAAGTATTTTGATTCAATATATTAATTGACAATATCTTAAGAATGTCAGCAAAAAATATTCCTAAGATCCAAACAGAAAATATTATGAGAAACTGTCATGATTACCGGATAGTAGGATCAACTACAACAGTATAATGATAGCATGTCAACACCAAAGTCTGTTTTACAAGCAGTAGGCTCAACTACAACAGTATAATGATAGCATGTCAACACCAAAGTCTGTTTTACAAGCAGTAGGATCAACTACAACAGTATAATGATAGCATGTCAACACCAAAGTCTGTTGTACAAGCAGTAGGATCAACTACAACAGTATAATGATAGCATGTCAACACCAAAGTCAGTTTTACAAGCAGTAGGATCAACTACAACAGTATAATGATAGCATGTCAACACCAAAGTCTGTTTTACAAGCAGTAGGCTCAACTACAACAGTATAATGATAGCATGTCAACACCAAAGTCTGTTTTACAAGCAGTAGGACAAACTACAACAGTATAATGATAGCATGTCAACACCAAAGTCTGTTTTACAAGCAGTAGGCTCAACTACAACAGTATAATGATAGCATGTCAACACCAAAGTCTGTTTTACAAGCAGTAGGACAAACTACAACAGTATAATGATAGCATGTCAACACCAAAGTCTGTTTTACAAGCAGTAGGATCAACTACAACAGTATAATGATAGCATGTCAACACCAAAGTCTGTTTTACAAGCAGTAGGATCAACTACAACAGTATAATGATAGCATGTCAACACCAAAGTCTGTTTTACAAGCAGTAGGACAAACTACAACAGTATAATGATAGCATGTCAACACCAAAGTCTGTTTTACAAGCAGTAGGCTCAACTACAACAGTAATTTAATGATAGCATGTCAACACCAAAGTCTGTTTTACAAGCAGTAGGATCAACTACAACAGTATAATGATAGCATGTCAACACCAAAGTCTGTTTTACAAGCAGCTGCTGTGTGTTATGTGCATTTGTATTTCGAGCTATTTAGGAGCAACATCAATTGAAACAGTGAATGCACATTGAAATAATGTTTAATGTAATTGATAACCATTTTTTCAGGTACACAAATGTATTTTTGATTACAGTGTATGTAAGGGACAAATTATAATAATAACATATATTTTTGATGTCTGCCTTTAAAACCAGTGTGCCACATATTTTAAGTACTCAATTTAAATATGTAAGGTTCTCGTGTTTAGTGCTTAACTTGATATAAATATTATATATTTTGAACTATTACAATTTTCAGACGAGAAGACAAACTCAGATACTTAAAGCCCGATACAGGGACAGATCCCAAGAGGACAACAAGCTCCACCCAGACGGCAGTTTCTTCAACTAACCGCCTTTATCCGGTTAGCCATGTGGTTACATGCGAAAGTACTGGACTTTGTAGTTTAACAAGATTGACATTTTATTGATATCTGTCTATTATAAAGACTGCAAGTGTTAAGATTGTGCAGCTGTCTGTACATCTTGTATTTGTTCAGTTGCAAATAAATACTGAGAGGTACATGTGGGGTGAGAATTATCTGCTATTATTGTGACTTAGTGTTATAAAATCATAACAGACGAGGTAATCTGAATTTATTATGCTTGACAACATCAGTGTACAAAAGAAATTTGTTATCTGAAATGGTGGGGAATTCGAAACTAGAATTGTCACATGAGTGACGAGTATACCCCCACAATATGGCCTTGTCACAAAACTATGGCATCCGTTCGAAAGAAATGGACAGAGAAAGAATGCTTTAATTTGTGAATGGTCAACAGTGCATTTGGAAAAATTTAATTTCAATAGGAGCCTTAAATCTGTCAACATTTAGTGGTTTGTAACCAAAGTTGAACTTGATCTGTATTATATAATGTTACACCTATGTACCAAAAATAATTTACATATGTGAAGCCTTTCATGAGTTATTGTCCATGTTTTTCGGGAATTTAAGTCAAAAAGGGGCCATAACTGTGTCAAAATTTAGTGGTTTGTAACCAAAGTCAAACTTGACCTATATTTTATGATGCTACACATGTGTACCAATAAATATTTAATATGTCAAGCCATTGTTGAGTTATCGTCAGGAAACCATGTTTTTAGGGAATTTAAGTAAAATAAAGGACCATAACTCTGTCAAAATTTAGTGGTTTGTAACCAAAGTCGAACTTGACCTGTATTTTATGATGCTACACATGTATACCAAGAATTACTTGGATATGTCAAGCCATTCTTGAGTTATCGTCCGGAAATCATGTTTTTAGGGAATTTTAAGTCGAAAAGGGGCCATAACTCTGTCAAAATTTAGGGGTCTGTAACCAACATCGACCTTGACCTGTATTCTATGATGTTACACGTGTGTACCAAAATTTATTTGAATATGTCTAGCATTTCTTGAGTTATCATCCTGAAACCATGTTTTTAGGAAATTTTAAGTCGAAAAGGGACCATAACTCTGTTAAAATATAGTGGTTTGTAACCAACATCGAACTTGACCTGCATTCTATGATGTTACACATTTAAATCAAAAATTAGTTGAATATGTCAAGCCTTTCTTGAGTTATCGTCCAGAAACCAACAGACCGATGGACCGATTAACTCACTCCTATATACCCCCCCCCCCTAAACTTAGTTTGTAGGAGTATAATTACTTAAGTTAAACATATCCGAATATAATCTTTGTAGCATTTAGGGTCTAAATGACACGCTTAATCCCTTAAACTTGAGAAAGGATGTGATAATATGTTTGCAATGTGGGACAAACTTGTTATGTGATCACATACGTCTTTCCACAGGCATTGTCACTTTGAGTTTAACACATAAAATAAAGTGAAAATACTAGTTGGAATAGGAAACTATTTCAACATAACTGGTAATTCGAGATAAGGCGTTTAAAAAAAATACGTTTGTTTCAGGTTACGTGCCCAAAAAAATTAGGGTAGGTAGGGCGGGATTTTATATATATATATTTTTTTTTATTATTGTTTTTTTGGTAAATGGTCAACTTGAAGATTCTAAAACTGAATATATATTCAAAACATATCAGTAATATCCTAAAACATTGATTATAAGTGGATACTATCAAAACAAAACACTTACTTATCCAAAAGCATTTAATTATTAAAAAAAGGTAAATAAAACAAAAAATATCTGACAAACTCAACAAAATGTTCTAGGATCGGGGCATTTTTTAGGGTCGGTCGGGTTACCTGAAACAAACGTAATTTTTTTTTACGCCTAACCGTATTTATTTTAAATATATATATAATGTTGATGAATGGGAAAGCAACGTAAGCGAGTTAACGAAGTTCAGCCGTCATTGTAAATGTTTATTTTTATCAGTGAACATTTGTTGGTCTCTTAGAAACCTTTAGTCTGTTAGTGACCTTGTTATTCTCTAGTCTCTAAAGTTATTCTCTTCAGTATTACTGCAATATACTCACGGTGATAAGGAGATACTGAACACACCAATGTGTTTGAGACTCGTTATATCGATAGATATGCACATCTTTTGTCAGATGGCTGACAGGCTTCGCATAGTCTGGAACATGTGACATACATCTTTGGTGACATAACAAGAGTCAATGTTTACTACATTGTCAAATCTTTACATGTCAGACGCAGTTTTAAATTAATTTATTTGGAGATCCGATACATTAACATAGTCAAACTAGATGTGTCACAGACAAGGATGCCCCCACGTGTTGCCAACACTAATTTTTGCGTCCACACATTTATTTTAATGTAATTATATTTTATAGTGGAAAAAAAGACAAATGACCATAATTCAGCTAAAATTGGTCACAGCTAGAATTCCTGCCTTAACGATCACCAACACATTAAGATTCTTCAACTGTGAAAATCCACTAAGTAGTTAAAGAGCAGTTGACTCAACAAAATTTTAGGGAGTATACATAGTGGAAAAAATGACAAACGGTTATAATTTGGCCAAAATTGCGATTACCTACATGTTAAGGTTCTTCAGCTGTGAAAGTTCGAGTGAAATCAGCCAGGCAGTTAATAAGGAGTTGAGTCCACAAAATTTCAGGATGTATGTATGTAGGGACGAGTGCAATTTTTAATGCCTCCCACTTTTCGGGGGCATAAAAATAGTATCAAACGAGTATTAAAGGGACTTGGTCACAGAATTTTTGCATTTTTTATGCCCCCAAAGGAGGCATATAGTAATCGCATTGTCTGTCCAACCGTCCGTCCGTCCGGCATGCTTCTTGTGCGGAGCATAACTCCATTAGTATTAATGGGATTAAAATAAAACTTCATATAATGATAGAAGACAATGAGAGGAAATACAGAGTACAAGAACCACAACTCTTTCTTCAACATTTACAGAGTTATTGCCCTTTGTTTTATTTTCTTGTGTGGAGCATAACTCCATTCGTATTGAAGGGATTCAAATAAAACTTCATATAATGATAGAAGACAATGACAGGAAGTGCAGAACACAAGTACAACAACTCTTTCTTCAATATTTACAGAGTTATTGCCCTTTGTTTTATTTACTTATATGAAGCATTAATTTTCTTGTGCGTAGCATAACTTGATTAGTATTGAAGGGAGTCAAATAAAAGTTTCATATAATGGAGTCAAATAAAAGTTTCATATAATGATAGAAGACAATGAAAAGAAGTGCAGAGCACAAGGACCATAACTCTTTCTTCAATATGTACGGAGTTATTGCCGTTTTTTTACTTTCTTCTGCGGAGTATAAATCCATTAGTATTGAAGGGATTCAAATTAAACTTCATATCATGATAGAGGACAATTAGAGGAAGTGCAGAGCACAAGGACCACAACTCTTACTTCAATATTTAAGGAGTTATTGCCCTTTGTTGAATTTTCTTGTGTGGAGCATAACACCATTAGTATTAAAGGGATTCAAATGAATCTTCATATAATGATAGAGTACAATGAGAGGAAGTGCAGAGTTAAAGGACCTCAACTCTTTCTTCAAAATTTACAGAGTTATTGCCCTTTTTTTATTTTCTTGTGCAGAGTACAATTCCATTACTCATGCACAGATTCAAATGAAACTTCATACAATGATAGAGGACAATGAGAGGAAGTGCAGAGCACAATGACCGCAACTCTTTCTTCAATGTTTATGGAGTTAATGCCCTTTGTTTTATTTTCTTGTGCGAAGCAAACTTCCATTAGTTTTGAAGGGATTCAAATGAAACTCCATAGAGTGGTAGTAGACAATGAGAGGAAGTGCAGAGTGCTGGGACCATAACTATTTCTTCAATGTTAAGGAGTTATTGCCCTTTGTATAATTTTTTCTTGTGCGGGGCATGACTCCATTATAATTGGAAGAGATTCAAATGAAACTTCATATAATGATACAGGACAATGAGAGGAAGTGCAGAGTACAAGGACCATAACTCTTCAATATTTATTGCATTATTGCCCTTTGGTGGTTTTTTGTGTGCAGAGCATAACTCCATTAGTAGTGAAGGGAATTTAAATAAAATATATTGATAGAGGACGTTGAGAGGAAGTGCAGTGTACAAGGATTTTTTTTCGCAAACAGTTTTGGAGAACTAGTTGCAATTCGATAATTGAGATGGCTGTGCTATAAGGTAAAGTTTTGCTTTTTCTTTAATAACTGTCTGTCCAATGATGATAAATGATGTTAATGCAGGCTCTGAAGACATCCATGTTGCATTTACAAATAACTGCATGCAAGTCTTGCAACTGTTGAAAATCAAATTGTATCAATCAATTTTTATGGTCATGCGCAAACTGTGTAAGTTTGGTCAACATTGAATAAAAAATTGTGTGTGCAAGCCAATCATTGATAACTTGTTGATGTTTTTTTCCAAACACAAGGGGCTATAACTCTGGTGTTTCTGGCCCGATCTTGCTTATATTCGACTTCACCTTTAATCTTATGGTCATAGACAAACTGTGCAATACTGGTGAAGATTGGATGAAAAATGTGAAGATTGGATGAAAAATGAAGTCTCTATCCTGAATAATGTCCATTTTTGCATATTTTTTTCACAAACAAAGGCCAATAACTGTGGTGTTTCTGGTCCGATCTTGCCTATATTCGACTTCAACTGTAATCTCATGGTAATAGACATACTGTGCAAGATTGGTGAAGATTGGATGAAAAATGAAGTGTCTATCCTGAATCATGTCCATTTTTGTATATTTGTTTAATAAACAAAGGGCAATAACTCTGGTACTTGAAACACGATCTGGCTCACTTCTGGCGTCTGCTGAGATCTGATGGTCATACACAAACTGTGAAAGTTTGGTTAAGATTGGATGGAAAATAAAGTCTATACGCTGGAAAAGAACACATTTGCAATTTTTTTGCATGAAAAAGGGGCAATAACTCTGGTGTTACTGGTGCTATCTGACCCAATAACAATCCCATCCAAGATTTTATGGTCATACACAAACCGTGCAAGTTAGGTCAGGTTGAATAAAAAATGAAGTCTTTATCGCGATAACGGTCCAAATTGTTGACGGCATACAGACGATGGACGACAAACGACGCCGGAGAGGTCCCCTATACCAATAACTTACCGAGCACTTTGTGCTCAGGTGAGCTAATAACACCATATACATCAATAGAGGACATTGAGAGGAAGAGCAGAGTACAAGGACCATAACTCTTTCTTCCATATTTATGGAGTTATTGCTCTTCAGTTGATTTTCTTGTGCAGTACATAACTCCATTAGTATTGAAATGATTTAAAATAAAGCCACATATATTGATAGAGGATGTTGAGTGGCAGTGCAGAGTACAAGGACCATAACTCTTTTTGCAGGAAGCATCATTTTTGCCAACATGTAACTGACATTGTGTTGCCTTCCTCTGACAAGCAAATGCTTTGGGGGCATACGTCACATCCTGTGACAAGTCTTGTTTAAGTATGCCATTAAATGTCTTAACTGGACAGATTTAAGCATTTGAACAAAAAAGCTCAAGTATAATAACAAGAAAAGGATAAAAGAAAAGAAAAAAAAGTTGCTTCCACTGGGGTTCAAACTCAAGACCTCCGGATCAAAAGGCTATCGCCTTAACCACTCGGCACTTCTGATTTATATATTTAACCCTGAATTTTTTACTTTATGTAAATGATCAATTATAACGAAAACAATAGAAACACTCCAAATTATTCCATCGCTTAGCTTTACAAATGCTTTATAATTTTATCAAGTTCAACTGATGATTACTCATTAATGAAACGGTATTTACAGTATATTTCTGAGTTCGTAGTGTTATTTCGCTCCTTATTAGACACAATTCTTTTATTTTTGAAATAAGTGACAAACAATAAAAAAAAATTGTCAAGTCATCAATCTGTGAACAGGTCCCTTTAAATATTCTTACCACCACCAAGTGTTATTGTGCAACAAAACAAACTTACATTGTACTTGTTCTTTAACTTTTATTCACATCAATGCAAGATAATTAAAACATGTTTTTATCACGAACATTCAGTCATAACACACAGAGAGTGAACAGAACAACCAAGCAAGATTCTAAAGCAGAGAAGATGGTCCATTTGCTTAGGAAGTTTATCTGAAGCTAAATAATTAATGAGGCAAATGATGCATGCAAATCATTTCTCCTATCTCCTACTATCAGTTTTAAAACTATGTGGGCTTTAGCCTATTGTCATAATTCCTATGTAGAAATACAAGATATAACGGCTGGAGAATGTTCATGTTAATTATATGATACATAGGGTACATTTCTAACATTTCTGGGAACCAGGTTGACACATTTTCTAACTACATGTATTAACAAAATACTTCTAAATACTTTATTTTCTCCTTTCCATAGGTATTACCGGTAAAGTAATACCTGGATATGCACCTATCTGCATTAGCCTATCAATATTTTCCCCCAGGAGAGGGGGTGGCCGGCTGACCCAGGGAAATTGGACTTATTTATATTTTTGGGGGTCTGATTCCCCACTGTAGAGCCCAGCATTTTTATCTAAATCCCTACAGTGGGAGATGCTAGTGCATCAAATGGAAGGTCCTGGGGGGGGTTAATACTACTGGATCTAAAATCCGACCAGTCTATTTCCGGGAACCCGGAATCATTTGGCCTGTCAAATTTCTGCCTGTCAGGAATCGCTTCCAGGCCAAAATCCCGTATATGCCGTATCTCCCCCCGCTGGGGCGAAAATATTGATAGGGGCACAATAATGCAAATAGGGGCACAATAATGCAAATAACTGCGTGAGTATTTTGATATTTTTGTTTCAAACACACATTCTACAAACTGACAAAATAAATATGTACTCAAACCAGTACAATTGAATTCAGTTTCATAACAATTCAAAAGCAATTAATCATGTATGCTTATTTCTACATAAAGTCAAATTACCACATTTTTGGTAACACACCAACCTTCGAAGTCGAATTATCTACAGTTATTGATTGATTTACTACGCATTGTACTGAATTATACTGTAAGTTAAGAAGTGACTGCAATAAAATTAATGCCTGAAATTCTCTCAAAGAAAGTAGTTTCATTCCCGACATTTCTTGCCAAGCCACTCAATTCTTAGTCCAAGAGTTATTCAAGATTAACGCACACCTTCAGGATGGTGGGCCCGCTTGTAACCTAGCAACATGGCTCCCTGGTGAGTGTCGATCTGCTCGGCCGTGCGTTCGTACCAGTCCTTGATCTTGTGAAACTCCATCAGGTCCTTAAACGCTTGACAGCCTTGAAACGAGTGGAGGGCACCATACACGGACTGAAAATAGATAGAAAGGAGTCTAAATATCCCAGTCCTTGAACGCTTGACAGCCTTGAAATGAGTGCAGGGCACCATACACGGACTGAAAATAGATAGAAAGGAGTCTAAATATCCCAGTCCTTGAACGCTTGACAGCCTTGAAATGAGTGCAAGGCACCATACACGGACTGAAAATAGTTAGAAATAGATTGAAAGGAGTGTAAAATAGATAAAAATAGATAGAAAGGAGTGTAAATATCCCAGTCCTTAAATGCATAATAGCTTTGAAAAGAGTTTTCTCTAACACATTCTTAGATTTAAGAATAAAGAGCAGACTTAGACTCTGGAAAAATACTAAAGCGTTTTAAAATATGCTGGTTACCAATATTGCTCGTATTATTAACAAATCTTTATAAATAAAGAATGCCATAATTAGAGTGGTTGAATTCAAATTAACAGCCTTTTTAGAACAGCACAGTTTCAAGAATATTCTTTATTCTTAGTCTAGTCTAAATCTAAGAAAAGATTGGTAAATACAGGCCCAGGGCTCCATAGACTGACTGAAAATAGATAGAAAGGGTTGAAGATATCCCCGTTCTTAAATGCTTAAAACTAAGTTAAACGCTTTAAAAAAGAGCAAGGCTACATAGACAGACTGAAAATAGATAAAAAGGTGTGTAAAAATCATGGTCATTGATTGCTTGACAGCCTTGGAACGAGTGCAGGACGCCATATGGACTGACTGAAAATAGACAGAAAGGTGTGTAAAAATCATGGTCATTGAATGCTTAACAGCCTTGGAACGAGTGCAGGGCGCCATATGGACGGACTGAAAATAGACAGAAAGGTGTGTAAAAATCATGGTCATTGAATGCTTAACAGCCTTGGAACGAGCGCAGGACGCCATATGGACTGACTGAAAATAGACAGAAAGGTGTGTAAAAATCATGGTCATTGAATGCTTAACAGCCTTGGAACGAGTGCAGGACGCCATATGGACTGACTGAAAATAGACAGAAAGGTGTGTAAAAATCATGGTCATTGAATGCTTAACAGCCTTGGAACGAGTGCAGGACGCCCTATGGACTGACTGAAAATAGATAGAAAGGTGTGTAAAAATCATGGTCATTGAATGCTTGACGGCCTTGGAACGAGTGCAGGGCACCATATGGACTGACTGAAAATAGACAGAAAGGTGTGTAAAACTCATGGTCATTGAATGCTTAACAGCCTTGGAACGAGTGCAGGACGCCATATGGACTGACTGAAAATAGACAGAAAGGTGTGTAAAAATCATGGTCATTGAATGCTTAACAGCCTTGGAACGAGTGCAGGGCGCCATATGGACTGACTGAAAATAGACAGAAAGGTGTGTCAATAGTTAAAAGCTTAACAACACTGAAAAGAGTGGAGGGCGCTATTGATGGACTGAAAATTGATAGAAAGAAGGGAAAAGATTCTGGTCATTGAACACTTTAGCAGCTTTGAAATGAGTGCAGGGCGCTATATACATACTGGAAACAGAAGGAAAGGAGTGTAAATATCCATATCCTTGACAGCTTTAAAATGAGTGCAGCGCAAAAGTAAACGCTTCCACAAATGTCAATCATATTCAAATTAATCTGCAATATTAACCAATCATCCCACTTGGACATCACATGTTTAGTGGTTACCAGGTAAATGATTTCATACAAAAGAGCATGTGGAATTTGTTTGTGATATTCCAAAGAGCATGTGGTAATGTTTGTGATTTTCAATAAATGGTAATTAATCCTGGGGAGGAGTTTAAACTATCCGTGGCAAAACCCGGATCGGTCTATTATGAACCATGTCTCAGATCTTTTGATCAAACACAAACTGTACAAGTTTGATATGATAAACTGGTCTTACCAGATCAACCAGCCCTGGTTTGTCCCCGTTATAAAATGGCCCGTTACCCACTGCCTCCATCCAAGTATCACACGCCTCGTACAGCGACTCACGGGGATTGTCTTTGATATTATGCCTGTAAAAAATATTTGGAAAGTCAAAGAACTGCCAGAATTACTATGAATATCCTACTTACGTTGTAGTGTAGGCAAAAGCAGGATTTAAGACTATAAAATTTTTAATTACTTACGACTAAGAAATCTTACAATCTAAAAACACAAAATTGTACAATAGTCCAAATATAGTGGTCGTAATTATCACAAGGCCACAACCCTTGCATATGTACATTTTGAGCTTGTCTTGATCAGATTATTGGTTATATTAAGGTGAGATTGCAGCATATTCTGAAACCCAAGAAATATTAATTATGAGAATAAAGGATTCCTAGACTAACAAGCACATTTTAATGGCTGTGACTGTGAGAGTTACTACATTGTAATATATTACCTCTTCTTTACGATTCGCCCGATGATATACATGGCAACTGCCCCGACGTACACCACAAAGAGTCTAGTTGCCATGGAGAAGTTTGTCTCCCACTCGCCCCAGTCAGAGAAGTGCTTGAAAGCCTCCAGCGACTCTCCTGGCGTCCGATACACGTTTGGCGAAATAGTGTGCATGAGTACGTCATCAACCCATTTCCGCCACTTCCTTTCTTCGCTACAAAAGATACGAAATTTATTTGAGTAAGTCTAAAGTACAAATCATGGGAACTTCATAAGTTTGGGACTTAATACTAGTCGCTAATTATTGATAGAAAGATCCCGAGAAAAAAATGGCAGGTTGCTGCACACTGCTGCCCTCTGGACTGATCACAGGATTAGGGGCGTAGCATGGTCCCAAAATATGTGTAGGCCATTTTATATGTTGCCCAGTGGCCACTGTGTAGAAGAGTGCGTTTCCCCAGCATTTCTTTTATTTTCGGTAGGCATTGGAAATAATACTGGTGTTTTTGGTAGCATCACATCATTCTGAAGTATTATCACGAACTTAGTTAAATGAGTCAAACAACACAAATTGAACTGAACATCATTTAGATCCCTGCACATCACCACCACCTTAAGCTTTCCATTTGATAGCAGATTTAGCATTTGTATTTTTTCATTATTTCTGAAAAAAATATGTAGGCCGCTGCCTACATGGCCTAATAGAAGCTACGCCACTAAGTATCTTTTGTATTATTGATTATTTGTTCATGCTCAATTTAGTACTATGACAAAATACTACCAGCAAAAGGTCAATGAAAGATTAATTGACCATGATCAAAATTCAGTACTATGACAAAATACTACCAGCAAAAAGTAAATGAAAGATTAATTGACCATGATCAAAAAGGTCAATGAAAGATTATTTGACAATGATCAAAATTTAGTACTATGACAAAGCACTACCAGCAAAAGGTCAACTAAAGATTAATTGACCATGATCAAAATTTAGTACTATGACAAAACACTTAGGGCAAAGTTAAATTGGTGCATACCAATAACTTTCACATGCTATATTTGTTTACACACGTTATATTGCACAATTAATATCAAGTGCCATGTTAACATGATGTTCATGAATAAGATTTTCAAATATAGCAGCACAAATATTATTTTAAAATATGCACTAATGAGAGGCTTACATTTTGCACATTCTAGAAATATTATTTTGGTAGAAATGCAAGTAAGTTTCCCATAAACTTTATTGAAATTCACAAATTAATTTGCTTATGAATGATTTCAGACATTTGCATACAAATGTTTTGAAAGACAGATGAACAGATATCAAAATTTCACACATAATTCAAATGAAATGAACAACCTAAGCAACACCATTAAACATAACTGCAGTGGCCGAAATTAGCACAAGCCCACAAGCCCTTCACTAGTAAATTTTGCACTGGGTATGCTGAATTCTTCAGTAATACACTCAACAAAAGTTATAACCCACCCTATGGAAATCGTTGTGTTTTCTTTATTTATAAGAATTTCAGCTTGAAATGTCAGCTATGATTATTTGAGTTATACATGCATGTGTTCGTACCAAAATATTGGAAACAATACGAAAGAATTTTGTGTTTACCATGGCGCAGCTGAAATACTTATAAGTAAAGAAAATACCATTTTTATTTGGTGCGTTATAACTTTTGTTGAGTGTATATAGATGGTTTTGTAGCATTTTCTTGAGCACAAGCAATACAAGAATTTGGGATTGCTGGGCTAAACTGGTAATTTCAATGACTCTAACTGAAGACATTTTTTTAAATATGACACTGTGAAAACAGAACAGTAACAGCTGCTAATTGGAAGATAACGGTAACTATGTGCGAACCAGTCATGTTCAATCCTGTCTTCAAATGCACAGCAATTCTGGTTTTTATCAAAACTGAAAGTAGGTTTTAAAATAACACTTCAATAGGAGCTGACAATTTAAACCTAAAATATTGCATTAAACTAACAATAAAAGATAAAACAGTATTAGTATAGTTTCCTAAATTGCTAATTTTTATTTTTTCGAAAATAAACTGACCCTTATTTATAGGTTTTAGACAAGTTATTATCTTTCATTACATGTACGATATAAATTTGTCGCTTGTCAACATTTCCTTTACACTTTGAATTTTACTATATAATATAACTAGTGCGTTTGACTTGTTTGACATTACATTTTTATACTGACTGTCTTTTTATTACACTTCACACTAATTTTACACATATTCTTAGTGTTAAAATGCAATCATATTTAAGTCTACCATAGGGAAATAAATAACTTATGACTTATTTAGCTTTCCATTTCCTAAGTAGGACCAGTACTTCTCTTTGAGACAGAACACTTGCAGTATGATACATACACAATTTAGTGAAAGACAAAACTATTGATTGAAATATATAAGCATAACCCAATTGCTTTATTAGAATGATTATAATGTATTTTGTCATTTTCAATAGCCAGTCAATGTCTCGAACGTTGCCACACTCAGGCAATCAGCTAAGAATGGACATATTTAATACATTATAATATGAAATTTACTAAGATAACTTTTCTCACACTAACATACCTTCTCTCTTTCTCAGATCTGGAGTCGGACACGTTGTCACCATACATGAAGAAGTATTTATTGGGGAACTCCCAAACCGTCTTCCGACCCTTCTTTTCCTGCATGCCAGGGTAAAACGCTTGTAGCTTGTTCAGGGTTGTAGTTTGATCAAACACATAACTGGCAAGTGCGCTCATGATCAGGGAAGAGTCACAAAATTGCTGAAAACATGTCAAAACACACCTATACAATTCAATAATTGTTTCCTTTGTCTAATAACAAGTTGTCTATCCATTAACAATAACTTCAGAACGCTGGACAGTGCTGAAAAGTAGATATGTAAATCAATACGCCTATCATTTCAACAGTTATATATTTTTTTAATTTGTAAGTTATAAATAAAACTAAAAATATTTACAGAAACAAAAAAAAGTATATTCCAATAAATATTTTGGTCAAGAATAGTTGTGAAGGATTATTTCAACATACAATTATGAATATGACATTGTTTATGTATTTGTAAACAGTCTTCATTCTACATCTATACATCAGAGAAGGTATTTCATAAATACATTAATTTGTCAAACTCAAATTACAATCTGCATGCACATTACTCTGAAGCAAACATTACCAGGGTAAAATCTTGGTCTCCTTGCTTTCCATCCACCACAAGCACAGGTACTTTCTTGTACTCGGAGAACTTTAGCTGGGACTTGGTCAATGAATTCACCTCAACCACACTGTAGGGAAATCCGAAGAAGTCGAGAGTGGCTCGCACCTTGCAGCAGTAGGGACAGGATTGAAACTGGTACAAGGTGATGGTTTGATCCCCTATATCAATTATGCCCTTCTCCTGTAAATAAGTATGATGTCATTGAGATTATGAAATATATGCATACGAGTGTAATGTACAAAAACATGACTTGATTGACTAATTTATCATAATTTGTAGTAGCCGCTCAAATACATTTTTATACATGAGTATTTAAAGGCCTGTAATGAGAACGTCATTATAATGTGTACTAAATTTCAAGAAAGTAGTTTTAACTTACACTTATCGATTTAATGCTTTTATAACAAGAAAACGATTAAATAAGCAAATTTTAAACCAAAGTAAAATGTCTACGCATAGATATTGAGAGTGACACTATATAGAGGGAATAGGTTAAAGTGTAGAATGTCCCCCTAGATGCTTTTATTAGAACAACCACAACAACAAAATTACATACAAAAAACAGCAATGTAACATAAACAGACATAGATAAAAACAGCTGCAATTAGTTCCCAGTAATTAAATATTAGCACTAACATATATATATAAGCATGGCTTGTTACTAATGCATCTACAGATAGACCATGAAATATGTAAACTTGGTTTGAAGGAAACTGATGAAAGATCTTCAAGCCTGCTACATTGCTAATACAACTCACAGTAGCCAGTTAAGGATAAGGATACAATTTATCTTAAGACGCTTCGTGATCCATTCATAAAGTGGGGAAAAAAATCGCTGCTTAGTCAAGTTATTTTAAGTGTCGGGCAAATGCTATCACTCTATGTACATGTAGATATGCCAAGTAATTATGCAATAATTATATGCGAATGGAAACTTAGTAATGCCAAGTAATTATGCAATATGCGAATGGAAACTTCTCACTCCTTATGGCAAGTAAAGTTAAGCTTTTGCTTCAACTGTGTAGTGTACTGCAATTTGAATTTTTAATAGCAATTCAAAACCATGTAAGAGTTACCTCCCTTGGCAAATCTGCTTCTGACCAGAAATGATCAATATGTTGACCCAAGAATAGCAAAAAAAAATTTTACTTCAATTTTTACTACTTTTACAATGGCATTTTGATCCAATCTGCATAAATTATGATAATTAGATAATCAAATTGCCTGGAGCTTTTCTTAAATATGCAGAAAATAGTCATTTTGATTTAAAAAAAAGAAGTTAAAATTATTTAAATTTATATTTGTTATAAAACTAAAGATGATTTGACACTTAAAATGTTGGCCTGATTTTGCAATCTTATGTATGTTGTTTATGACTGCGTATAGGGTTTTCACAAAAAATCTGGAATGACAAAGCAATCTGACCCTTTTCTCGCTTGGTGGAAATTTTGCAGAAATTCAAGATGGCTGCAAACACAAGTAGCATGGAAAAGATTTGTGAAAAATAAGGCTAACATTTTGTAGTGAATAGTATAATTTATGACAGTATTTTGTTAAATGTTTATTTAGTGTTTAGAATATAATGATTAATTTGCTTTACACTGTGTTCTTCAGCCTGAAGTTCAAGTAATTCAAAACCGAAAGTGAAAGTAACCAAACCTATTCATACTCAATACCAGTTATAGACAGAAGGTTCATTTTAAGTATATATGTTTATTGTTACAAATAACCTATTTTAATTTATCATCAACAGCCTACTCATTACAACTTTTGATTTTAACATCATATGCTCTGGTATAATTTAAGATGCAAGATTGATTTCTTTGATACAGATTAAAATGCATTTATTTTGTTATAAAAATCACATTGTAAAGCTGATGATGATCCATGAAGAAACATTAAACATTGTTTTTATAAATTCATCGTTGGGTCTATATCCTTTCATGCTCTAATGTTTCTGTAAATGAGAAAAATAATTTACGTACACATTTTTAACACTGGATAATCGTTGTATTTTCAAGGTATCTGTTTACTCAACTTCAAATGTTCAAATTATTAAGCAACATTCTTTGACATCCTGCATTAGTTCTAGTTGTATTATCTTATCAGTGTTGAAGAAATGCTGAGCCTAAATAATTTATTACCATACTATAGTACGGCAAAAACTATTTAAGGTCTCTACAACTCCCAGTTATGTACTTACTATGAACCTAACCTTTACCTACTTCCTATGCTGTGACGTTAATTGCTATGGCCTATGGTAAAATATGAGAAACAAGAAACATGGAAATTCCACGAATACCAATTTTTTATAACCAAATGCATTCAAGACAGCACACAAATAAAATTTTGTGTAATGTTGACCTTGACCTTGACCCCACCCACCCCATATGTAATCCCAAGCGTGGTCTAGATATAAGGTATCTAGATATGAAAATTCATTGAAATATCTCAATGTGTTCTCAAGTTATTGAGCAGAAACTGTTTTTCTATTGTTAGTTACAGTGATCTTGACCTTGATCCAACCCACCCCATATGCAATCACAAGCGAGGTCTCGCTATAAGTTTTCTTTGTATGAAGTTTCATTACAAGAGCTCAACCCGTTCTTGAGTTAGAGATCTGAAACGAAAAGTTGATGCCGCTACTACAAAAAATGACATACCCAAATCTAATAACCAATACTTTTCTTTGAAAAATTAGGTTGAACACTTTTTGATATGGTGTTATATAAAAAAAATTCTGTTAAATTTTGGTTGTTTATTAGCTTTTGAAATTAAAACGACTTAAGTTCAACCAGTTTGTGTTTTTTTCATGAAATCGTGGGTTGGGTCATGTTTTTGTCATTTTTTCGTTTTGTGCATTTAAATGGTTATCAAAGTCAATTTGATTACTAAAAATTACTGGTTCTAACTTCTATTGACAACACTGTTATGATGCATTCCAAATGTGCAAAAACGTAAACAAGTTTGTCCAATTCATAAGAATTAAATGCTGCCACTTACTTTTCTTGAAGCAGGTCGTAGCTCTGAGGCTGCAAGTGAATCTTTAATCACTTTACCCGCGAACATAGATGACAATAACCCAACACTGGCGCCGATTCGTATGTTTCGCCAGTATGTACATCTGTTCCTGGCATGATAAAATGCCCTATACGATGTTTTATTAAAACAATCGTTAATTTTGTTCGAATCATTTCCATTTCGAAGCAATTTTGAAAAAATTGAAATATTTGACAGTCGTGACCGACAAATGGGCGCAGCCATCTTGCTTGTTGCTGTACAAAATAATGCACATATTTGTACCCAAGTAATCTAATTTATTTTTATTTGTGCTGTAGTAAATGTACTAAACTGACTTGTGATTTAAAATCAAAATGTATTCAATTATAATGAAAATAAATAATGCAATATTTAATTATTAAAATGTTGTTTTACTTTTGCTGTTTTTGTGCATCAATATGTAAGCAATTACTTCCGGGTTAACCTCCCTGATGCAACTCACATGTCATCAATATCGTCAAGTCGGTATATAATTACAGAAATTACTGACAACATCCCATTCTTACATCAGTGAATTGCTTCTTCATCATAATTTAACAATGGCCGATTCATCAGCGTCTGCAGAGCAACCCCAGTCCGGGGAAGGGGAAGGGGGCTTGCCCAAAGTGAAAAGTGACAAGGAGCTGGCAAAAGAGCAAAAGAAGGCAGAAAAGTTAGCGAAGTTCGAGGAAAAGAAGCGGAAGAAGGCTGAAGAGGCTGCGCAAAAGAAAGCAAAGGAAGCAGATGTAAGTAATTATGAATTCAGTCATCACATAAGTTTTAAAACGTACTGAGGACCTGCAGGGTATTGAACCCCGGTCCTTGGCTTGAATGGCAGACACACAAACAGCGTCACTAAAAAGCTAGCAAAACAACAAGGCTGTTGGCAGTGCCTTAATAATATAGGGCAGTCGCTACAGCACTTAGAAACTTCAGAGTATTTTTTTTCAAAAGGGCAAAAGTGTTGTATATCAAATTATAGGTTTTATCATGACAAATACAAATCGGAGTGATCAGAGTTATGGCCCTTTGAAATTTTTGACATGGTCATTTTTTATGTTCAGCTAGTGCCAGAAACCAGCGTTTTTCCTCGATATAAAGTCAGTACCGGAAAATGGTACCATTCTCAATCCGATTTTCTGATCATTTTTCCCAATTTGAAGTTAAAAAATTCCCAAATGTAAAAAAATGTTCCTGTATTTTACTTTTGTTTTTCCCAAGCGTTAACCTCCGCGCACACCTCAAATCAGTTACTGTTAACCGCTAGGGGAAGTAACTGCTGCAAGGTTACTGTATCGTTTTGTTACTGTTATCGGTTATACACATTGTGTGCGAGAATGGGAACCAGCTGAACTGCAACGCATTTTCGCAAGTGTCATTTATGAGACATGGCAATTCATAACACTAAATACTACCAAAAAAACATTAAGGGATGCAATCCTTTATCTAGCTATGGCTTTTATGGCAAAGCATGAAGTATAGATCCAATTTCCCCAATTAGACCGGTACCGGTACCATTCCCAAAGTGGTAAGGAAAAACGCAGGAAACATAAAAAAATACAATATGCATAATGTAATAAATCAAATTAATGGTCTTAATGAGACAAATACAACTATGCAATTTGTATTGATTTTTAACATGTTGTAACATTATAGTAATATGTATTTCCATTTTAGAGTCCTCTACATTTCTTAAACCCCACCAATCCCTCTGTCAGCTCTGATGACATTTGTCTGAAATTTGTAGTTGAACATTGAACTGCTTATTGTAATATGACTAACTTGGCGCTGAGCAAAGTTTGAGCTTCAGATCTGTTGGTCATTGAAAATCTATTTTCAGGGTGAAAGTAAGAAAAAGAAACCTGAGCCAAAAGAAAAAGCTGTTATAAAGTATGAAATTGATACACCATCCGGAGAGAAAAAAGGTATTCACTGTTTGCCATACCACAGTATGCATTTGTACAGATACACAGATGCCTGCTGTAGTTTGCTTTTTTAAATATCAGGTCACTACTATCTATTATATCTGAAATATATGTCTCATTTTCAGGAGGTACCTTTTAATTGGGATTGACTCAAACATTAAACAACAACAACTATCTTAATCAGTATACACAAAATAGCACATCTTGTGTTACAAACTATGTAAACTGGTACTTGATTATTGAGAAGTGGCAATTTTGAATAGTTATATAGGTTATGGGTTTGAATAATGTATAATGGACCAGTGTATATATAAAATGGAAGACTAAAGTGTAAATAATGGCATTTATTGGCTGCACAATATGACATTTAGTGATTATGCTTGCCAGAGCTATCTGACTGTAGTAATGCTAAGAAAAATAAAGTAAAACAAATAGATAGAAAACTGTTCACAAACAACCTACAATGTATTTATTTATGTATTTATTGTATACTTACCATTTTCTTCATATTCTTGTTTTGCCAACTACTTGTGTAAGATTTTTTTAAATTAAAATGTAACACAAGATTTGTAAGATTTAATGTGCTCTTCTGTCATGATGCAGTTCCATTGTACAGCTTGCAAAATAAATATAACATAGTGTGAACTGTGTGTTCATTCTAGACACGACATGTCCAATGCCTGAAGCGTACAGTCCTGCCTATGTGGAGGCTGCCTGGTACGAGTGGTGGATCAAACAGCAGTTCTTCAAGCCTGAATACAATGTATGTGTAATGATTAAATACCGACACTATAGTGCCATGTATTAAAATTGACAGTTACCACCTCTGGAATTTGTAAATACCTAGTGCATGCTGTAATTTCAATATTTAATTGTAAAATGTCTTTCTTTGAGGAATTTTTAATTTATAGTAACAATAATAAACATTAAGCTTTATTCGTGTGATCCTAATAATTAAAACTGATTTTTTTGTAATGAAATAATAATCATGTTTTGTTGATCACCTTCATATGAATTTTGTATACAATGTCCTTTGCAGTGTCTTGAAAGATATTAAATAACAAAGCTTGTTGATTATTAAATGTAGGATCCTGAAATGGACACAGAGAAAAGGGGCTTGTTTGTAATGGTGATCCCTCCACCTAATGTCACGGGATCTTTGCATCTGGGTCATGCATTGACAAATGCTGTCGAAGACTGCATTACAAGATGGTATGGAATACCACTACACTACTTTCTGATTCTGAGTTTATTGGTTACACGTGACATTTCCATGAAGTTCAAATCACCATGCAGTGTCTTTTTAATGGCCAATTTGGGGCCGAAATTCGGCCCCATTCCCCTGCTTATAATGTATATATTTTTCCCCTATATTTACCTTAAAATTCCCCTCAGAATGTAAGCTGTGTTTTGAAAAAAAAGACCAAAATCAGACAAAAGTTGACTAAATAGAAGAATTTTTTAAGTTAAAAAAGCAGCTATCATTGGTAGCAAAACAATTTATTAATGAATGGTTTATAAAAAAGTAGAATATAAACATGTAAATTTTCTAATAGTGCTTTTCTAAAAAAAAATCCCCTTTCACCATAAAATTTCCCATCTGAAGGGCCCCGCCACCTTTCCCTCAAAGGAGAAAAAAAACACTGCCATGTTCACCCACTTTTCATGACTGATGATTAAGCCAACCATCTTTACTTTGAAAGTAAATAAATGAATCAATTTGGAATTATCCTGTCATTAACAGAACTCGAAATTTTCTTCAAATGACAAGTTTTCTTGGTAGATTATTCTATGTAAGTCATTTAAATACCAATAATGATTTTTTGTACCACAACATTTAGTCAGCAGAAGTATTGAGACCGTAACATGACATAAAAGAAATGTACAGAATTATCAAAAATGGCTTCTATTTAAACTCGAATGTATTACTTTATGTTAGTAATAGTGATAATGTTACATGACCTATGATGTTATCCCAGGCACAGAATGAATGGTAAAGTGACCCTATGGAACCCTGGGTGCGACCATGCAGGCATCGCTACGCAAGTGGTAGTAGAGAAGAAAATCTGGCTCGAACAGAAAAAAACCCGCCACGACCTAGGTCGAGAAAGATTTTTAGAAGAAGTTTGGAATTGGAAAGATCAGTGAGTGGTTTTATTGCAGAAACTTATGTTTCAGGAAAGTTTGACACTGAGTTTATAATAAGCTTCATGACTGTTTTTTCAGCAAGGTTTATTACATGTTTACACATAACAAATTGGTAAGCTCAGTGACTCAGGAAGGTTTGACAATGTTTTAATAAGTAATGTTTACTTTAAAAATGGTCAGCTCAATGACTTTTGTAATTTTAATGCATGATAACATTAAATCTGGTCAATTAAATAAATTTCAAAAAAGTTGGTAGAATGATAACCAGTTTAACTGGAATTGCGGATGTTTTCAGGAAGGGTGATCGCATATACAAACAGTTGAAGAAACTGGGAGGTTCGTATGACTGGGACAGAGTCTGCTTCACAATGGATGAGGTGAGAAATCTGTTCATTGGTAGGGTAGCTTGTAAACAGTAACACACTTCTAACATTGATACAGTAAATGTTATTATAAAAGATGGTTACAGCATATTGCTCTTACAGAGAAGAAACTTTTTTTTCATTTTCTTCATTTAGACAGAATAATAGTAAATTCAGGTGTCTGTGATTTTGGGTTTGCCCTTTGTGTAAGTCATTCACAGAAAAGCCTTGTACATCTGTAAATGTAAATCCTAATATTGGCTATGCCAAAACATTGTCTTGCTCTGCAAAGCATATCTAAATATACACAGAAAACATGCAATTGAATGACAGAGTGACCAAATCTTGATTAGGAGAAGGCTATTTTTTCATTAATAACTAAACATATTCTCATTCCCAGAGAAATAGTTTTTATATTCATCGGATTTACACATAGAGAATACAAGATTAGTGTTGAATATAGAGAAGTTTATATTGCGGGGCTTAGAACACCGATGTTCGAGCCGAGCAAGATAAACTTCTCTATATTCAACACTAATCCTGGTATTCTATTTATCCCCTCATTTTTTCTTCAAAACCTTATATAAAAAAAACAAATGTATAACAAACTGTGGAATTCATAAACTGGTAGTACTACTGCTTTTATTAGTATCAAATACAAAATGTACGAATTGTAATAAAGAAGTAGTCCCAAGGTTCTAGAAATACAATAAACAAAACTTCGGCTGTTGAAATACAATAAACAAAACTTCGGCTGTTAACAAGTTGTATTGTATACTTTTGTGTTATTAGTACAAAAATAATTGAATAGTAACTTTCACAATGAAAAGGACCTGTAAAGTCAACAAAGACACAACTGCTTAATGATCTATACATTTATATGCTCTATAAATAAATCAATACACAATAATTGACCATGCCCTTTCTGCTTGTTTTCAACATCTCTGAATCGAAGCACATGTGTGACTGCAAATTTAATCTGATTGTTTTAGAAAACATGTTTGTGTATTTTAAAAACAACGTATGAAAATTATCTTCAAATGACTGACCAGAAAATGCGATCGGCAAAAGTAAACAATGTGACTGTATCGTAAAAACGTAGTCCGTGCACGCTACAAGTGTGGAATTTCAGCTAAGTTTATCCCACGGGGTGTTATTTCGTCAATGACAGCGTGAAATGGGATAAAATAATTTCTTACAATGCACCCTCACATTGTTCAGCCAACTGCATCACTTTGTAGCCATTGTTTAATTTGTCAGCTGACCTATGACCTCTAGGGTGGCATTGGTAGATAGTGCAGCTGAAGCGAAATAAGTATTTCCCTTGCCTTTGCAATGTCGGAATTTTTCATTCACCTTATTGCTTGATTGTGGTTAATACTCGCAATGAAATCACTCCAAGCCTGTTCGCATGGATGCTTGATTCCCATTAATGCCAACTAATTATGCTGCAATATTTCATGCAGTAGATTGGTCTACTCAGCTCGCTTCTAACTCCATCAGCCAAACTCTGCGAATAGCAAAATGTGTTCAGTTCCAGTGAGCCATACAGTACAGTGAATTTGTATTCAAATACTGTGCTCATATTTTTTCAGAAATTAAGCAAAGCAGTTACTGAGGCATTCATACAGTTGCACGAGAAGGGTCTGATCTACCGCAGTGTGCGACTGGTCAACTGGTCCTGTACCCTAAACTCTGCAATATCCGACATCGAGGTTGACAAACAGGAACTGGAAGGCAAAAAGATGATCGCTGTGCCTGGGTACAAAGACAAAGTAGAGTTTGGGGTGCTAATTTCATTTGCCTACAAAGTCGAGGGCTCTGGTAAGCAGATTGAATGTTTTGCTGTCCACCAATAGTTAAAATTATTTAAGTGACATTGTTTTAAGCTAATGTGAACAAGATTTTTTTAGTAACTTGAAAATAGAACAACTTCCTTTGATTGCATCTCTGTTTTCACAGAAGTTGTAGAATTTTTTTTGGCAGTAAAATAGATAGCATTTTAAATAATGTACCAGTTTGTATTTCTTGTTCTCACATTTCCCCCTTAGTTCTATTTTGTGGCTGTAATAAATTTTTGAACAATCCTGCAGCAGCATGCAAGGTCGTTAGCCGAGGAGAAAATTTTTACTTGTTATGAGTGTCGCTGAAATACACAGAGTGTGTTTAATATCTGCAAACGATACAGAATGAAATATGGGTTTATTGCTTGGAATAAAACTACTTAGACACATTAATATGAAGGTAAATGCGCACTGTTATGAATATAATGGAATATTATTTGGTTGTGGTAAATATTATCATTGATTTTAATATCATGCACTGCACATATTCTTAAAGAAATTTTGATGAAAACAGTGGGTGGGGAAAGGAAAAAGTTCGGATTTTGTACACGTATAAGTCGCATCGTTGTATAAGTCGCAGGCACAAATACTTTGACAAAAAGTTGCGTCTTATACATGTACATCGAAAAATACGGTAGTGTGAAGAATATGGTGTCTGCTCTTTTGATCTGAAGTTAGTGTTCAGTCCATACGCATCTTAAGTACAATTTCTCAGGGAGGTGCTATTTACAAAAATGAAGATTTAGGCAGGTTGTTAAGAGGTATAATAAATATTATTGTGTACATAATCTATGTTAGTGCTACCAGTATCTAAACTGCCATTGGCTACTAAAATTTCTAATTGGCTATAAAAAAAATTATGAAAATATTTGAAAATAAAGCATATTTGCACACATCTCTGGGGGCATTTTCCTAAATAACGGGATATTTTTCAAAATAAAATAAACAATTGGCTACTAGTTTGGATTTCTTAGCGCCAGCCTAGATAGTTATAATATTTTACTTGAATGTACTTATCTATTGTGTATGTGGCTTGACATTTGACACCCGATTTACAGATGACGAGATTATTGTGGCCACCACTCGTATCGAGACCATGCTTGGAGACACAGCTGTTGCCGTGCACCCTGAAGATGATCGTTACATGAAATATCATGGGAAGTTCGTGAAGCATCCTTTCGTTGAACGGCAATTGCCGATTGTGTGTGATACATTTGTGGAGAGAGCATTTGGAACTGGTGAGTCCCTGTTTTGGGTGTTTAAAAGGGGTTTGATTGGAGATTCACAATGATTTTCTTTACTTGCATTAGGGGCAATCTGGAGAAGTACGGACAGCCGGTAACTACGGACAAATGCATTAGTAGAACGACTTTTCTACCTGTTTTCAAGTTACTTGTGATGATTTTGAGTAATACATGTCTAAAAGTAGCAAGTGACACGATGTGTTGGTTATTGTAAATGTTGCACAATGGGAGCAACCTACGTATTGATGCTGTCCAAGTTCTCCTGAATTTTAAGTATAAAATAGTATTCGTAGTTTTCCAATGTTATTTGCAATTGCAAAACTTTTGGGTGGCCTCATTTCTGTCTTAGTTGAAGTATTTTTTAATTAAGAAAGCTCAGTGAAATCAATGATAAAATCCTATGAAGACAGGGTTTCCCCAATTACATCATCAGCATATGCAGATACACTACAGACCTATGCTCAACGTCTGGACAAGGGGAGTCCTTGTTAAACTGTCCGTATCTCCCCTGATTGCTCCTAAGAATCAACATTATCAGTGGAGCTACTTAAGCCTAGCCTTAGTTTCTACAATAAGAAAAGTAGTTCGGAAATCTTCTTGCATGTAGTTGAAAGTCTTTGAAAACACATTCTTCAATATGATTTCTTACTAACAAATTTCTTCAGCTGACTTTCCTTAAGCCACTACTAGCCCAGACATTGGGTCTTTTTAGCTCACCTGAGCACGAAGTGCTCGGTGAGCTATTGGTTTAGGGGACCTCTCCGGGGGCGGCCGTATGCCGTCAACAATTGGACCTTGATTGCAATAAAGACTACATTTTTTATTCAATCTTGACCTAACTTGCACAGTTTGTGAATGACCATAAACTCTCATATGGGATTGTTATTGGGTCAAATCACACCAGTAACACCAGAGTTATTGCCCCTTTATCATGGAAAAAATAAATGCAAAAATGCCCTTTTCCAGCGTATAGACTTAACTTTCAATCCAATCTTAACCAAACTTTCACAGTTTGTGTATGACCATCAGATCTCAGCAGACGCCAAAAGTGGGCCAGAGTGTTTCAAACACCAGAGTTATTGCCCATTGTTTGTTAAAAAAATATACAAAAATGGACATTATTCAGGATTGCGACTTCATTTTTGATTCCAGTCTTCACTAATCTTGCACAGTTTGTCTATTACCATGAGATTACAGTTGAAGTCGAATATAAGCAAGATCGGACCAGAAACACCAAGGTTATTGCCCTTTGTTTGTGAAAAAAATAAGCAAAAATGGACATTATTCAGGATAGAGACTTCATTTTTCATCCAATCTTCACCAATCGTGTACAGTTTGTCATGAACGTATGACTACAGGTGAAGTCGAATAAAAGCATGATCGGGCCAGAAACATCTGAGTTATTGCCCCTTGTGTTTGGAAAAAAAACATCAACAAGTTATCAATGATTGGCTTGCACACACTATTTTTGATTCATTGTGGACCAAACTTACACAGTTTGCGCATGACTTTAAAAATTGATTTATAAAATTTTATTTCCAACAGTTGCAAGACTTTCATGCAGTTATTTGTACATGCAGCATTGATGTCTTCAGAGCCTGCATTAACATCATTTATCATCATTGGACAGAAAATTATCAAAGAAAAAGCAAAACTTTACCTTATAGCACAGCCATCCCAATTATCGCATTGCAACTAGTTCTCCAAAACTGTTTGCGAAAAAGACATCAAAATCTAATGTTTCTGCATTTTCCAGAAATGTCAATGACTTAATGAAAAAAAGGGTCAGGTAAGAATATCAAGAAAAATGATTTGAGAACCATTAGCAAACTCGTACTTTAGTTAACCCGTTGCACTAACCAATGTTTTCAATCAACATTTATCCTATCCCCCTGTGTGTTTGTTCAGATACCTTAATTTTCAAACCTGTCACAACAGTATGGTCTTCTTCTGTACCAGTTCTCAGGTGAGCGCTTTTGGCCATCATGGCCCTCTTGTTTTTTAACTTGCATTTAGTAACTGAACATTATTAAACATAACATAGCTTAGAGATTCCTAGTGTCAATATTCAGTTCAGTAGAAAATAGTAGTAGATGGACCCTTAGCAATACCCCTTATCTGTTGCAAGTGAAAGTACAATAGATGCAGCCTTTTCTATTCACCTTATCTATTCCACTTGTCAATATTCACTTTAATTCTGTAGACACAATTTAATAGATACCCTTCATGTATTTCAAATGTAAATGTTCTGTTACGGTAGACTCACTCTTATGTACTCCCATTGCTAACCATCATTAAATTTGTACACCCCCAGGTGCTGTGAAGATCACTCCTGCCCATGATCACAATGACTATGAGGTGGGACTGCGCCACCAACTGCCATTCCTTACCATCATCGATGACAAGGGGAACATGACCGGTGATTGCGGTGTATTTTCTGTAGGTTTTACTTTGCAACTTCCTGTTGTTCTGTTTGCACAGCCAATCATTATAATATAAACAATTCATCAGTTATTATTTTAGTGTCGCAAACCTGAGGTATATTCAGACCCTTTTGAGTCTGTTTCCTGGGAAGAAACAGTATTTGCTATCTCGAGAAAAATAATTAAATAACTGCTTGTAATTATATTAATAGTTAGTAATTAAGAAGCCAGACTTCAGTGTTTTGGAATTCTCTACTTTCATGCATGTTGTTTTTGCCAATTGATATGTAGTTTGCGACCATTGAGATCATAACATACCCTGTTTTGAGTGAAAATATTATGTTTTAATAATTTTGTTGTAAACAAAAAATTAAAAAACAGTCTAGAAGAAGTAAAGAAATTGTGTCTAGACTGAACTATCAGAGCATAAAGTTTGATTCAAACGCATCCTGAACAGGGCCAAATATTGGACCACGTATAAATGGTGTACATGTATTCCTTTACATTAAGTCAAAAAGCTAGGGATGGTAAAACTATTTGAATATTCGATTGAATGATTGCCATTTGAATAATAAAAATGCTATTCAAATATTCGCAAATCCGTACTCCTTTTTAAAAACAACCATTTCCTGATTGCATTAAGTTTTTTTCTATGAACATCTTGGCATTATATCACCAGTAAATACTAAAATCCGGGTTTTAAATAGAAGGACAGCGTGTCATGCGTCAGACAGAGAGATATTGAATACAGTGGTCAGTGTCAGCGACCACTGGTCTAGTTGCAAGTACTATACGATTACAAAAGACAGTATGAAACCATACCTGTTGATTAATAATTATAATTCGCGTTAAGACGTGTTAAAAGAATAACAAAGTGCGATCACACATTTAGCAGTCAGTAAAACTGAGTAATGTTGCTCAAATTTGTTGATAAACTATTCTTTATCGATGCGTTCCCATACTGATAAAAATGTGTGGTTTATTAAATACATTTTGATTAAAAGAACCATTAACATTGGACCTTAAGTTGTTTATGCATAATTCCGTGTTATTTATGCATTGATTGGAAAGTGCAATTTGTTAATGAAAATACAACGGTAGGTCTACTCGCTAATCACTACTAAATCGTCATACAAAAATAATGATTAAGTCGACTGGACTACAAATTTCAAAGTACTCAATAAGCGTGTATGCGAATATTCGATTGAATGACAAAACGAATATTTGAATACCGATTTTGATTTCGATGCCAACCCTAAATAAAAAAAATAATAATTTTAATCCATGTTTGTCCATGCTTCTTTGGATATCAATCACATTTACCCATATCAAAAACCTGTCAATGTGTCTTTAAGTGGTCATACTGTTTGTCTTTCAAGGGAATGAAGCGATTTGATGCCAGGAAGGCCGTACTTAAGGCCCTTGAAGACAAAGGGCTGCTGCGAGGGAAGTTGGATAACCCCATGGTGGTCCCAATTTGCAGGTGATATTGGGTTTCTATACGTCAGGGGTAGCGGAATAATTCTCTGTATTGCCCAGGTTGATCTAGAACATACTAGCATATATAAAAGGTATTATTAATCATGTATATTAAAAATGTTTTCACTTGAGATAGGATTGTAAATGCATGTATTTATACATCCTACTTTCAGTCGAAGCAAGGATGTGATAGAGCCGTTGTTGAAACCACAGTGGTACGTGGATATGAAAGACATGTCTGCCGATGCTGTAAAGGTATGCATGCTTATTAAAGGCATATATGGATGGTATTTCCCATAAATTTAGACTTATATTAAAACAAGACATATTACCATTTTTCTCGAATATAATTTTCTTGAAGCAATAATATTTTGATGGAATCGTTACGAATAATATAAACAAAGCCACATTCTTTGAAGGAGGGATACACAGTTCCAGCTGGATTTGAACACACGCCTTAAACAACTTTCCTACACAACAAAACATCTATCAATAATGTGCATGCATGCAATGGTACTTCATGTATTTTCATTCATATCAATTATACTACTAATAATAATTATCCCAAGTGTTAACGATGACCAATGATTTTATATTAAAATTAAATATATATGTCAACTGTTTAAACACATAAGGCCATCATATTTAACAACAAGGCTTCGATGTTAATTCTTTGTAAATAAACTTTATTTCTGCAAATGTTATTGTCGATCTATTGTCAATACACCTCTCTTTTTCCTTTACTTTTGTATTATGTAATCTGAAGTACCTGAAAATGACACAATAAGTAAATATTAAAAAATATCCTAAAAATATATCATGATGGATGGACATAAAGGCACTATGCTTGCCTTAATTATGCCCCCCGCCATAGAAGATGGCGGGGTATATTGGTTTGCTAATGTCGGTCTGTCGGTCCTTTAAGTCCAAAAGTTTTCATCCAATCTTCACCAAACTTTGTGAAACTGTTTGTGGGCAAAATAACTTGGCCAGGTTCGATTATCAGGCATCAGCCCAGGATTTAGGGAGTTATGGCACTTGCATTATCTAAAAATGACCTTTTTAGCTGTTTTTGCTCTCTACGTCCAACAGCTTTTATCTGATGTTCCCTGAACTTAATGTAAATCTTGGTGGGTATAATATTTCTGTCAAGTTCGATCATTAGCCAAATCACCACAGGAAACTGTGGGGTATTGGCCCTTGAATTATCTAAATAAGCTTTTTTAGCCGTTTCTGCTGTTTTTGTCCAATATTTTTCATCCAATATTCACCAAACTTAATGAAAATGTTTGAGGGCATAATATCTTAGCCAAATTTGATGATCAACCAAATCACCCCAGGAAGTGCACAGTTATGACACTTTATTATGCCCCCCTTCGAAGAAGTGGGGGGATATTGCTTTGCACCTGTCGGTCGGTCGGTCAACAGGTCAAAGGTCAAGGTCACAGTGGCTTGTAACATGAAATTCGTTTCCGCACGATATCTAGAGAACGCTTTGACCTACGATCATTTAAGTTGGTATGCTGGTTACTTGGGTGGAAAGAAAGAAATCTATCAATTTTGAGGTCAACAGGTCGAAGGCCAAGGTCACAGGGACTTGTAACATGAAAACTGCTTCCTCTGTAGACCATTTCGTTTCCGTAGTATATGTAGAATACGCTTTTGCCTACGATCATCCAAGTTGGTATGCTGGTTACTCGGGAGGAAAGGAAGACGCCTATCAATTTTGAGGTCAACAGGTCAAATGTCAAGGTCACAGGGGCTTGTAACATGAAAACTGTTTTCTCCGTAGAACATTTTGTTTCCATAGGATATGTAGAGAATGCTTTGACCTATGATCATCCAAGTTAGTATGCTGGTAACTCAGGAGGAAAGGAAGAAGCCTATCGATTTCGAGGTCAACCAGTCAGAGGTCAAGGTCACAGGGGCTTGTAACATGAAAACCGTTTCCACACCATATCTAGAGAACGCTTTAACCTAGGATCATATAAATTAGTATGCTGGTTATACTTGAGGGAAGGAAGACCCCTATTGATTTTGAGATCAAGAGATCAAAGGCCAAGGTCACAGGGGCTTGTAAAAAAAAAACATTTCCACTTAATAACAGATGAACTATTGGTACATGGTCCTCAAACTATAACAATGGTCAGTTTGAGTAGATATTACATATTGATAATAACTAGGGATGGCAAAATTATTTGAATAATCGAATATTCGATTGAATGATAGTTATTCGAATAGTGAAACCGCTATTTGAATATTCGCAAATTTGTATTCCTGTTTAAAACAGTAATTTATTGATTATAGAAAAAAGTTTTCTTTCACCGTAAAAAGCAGTATTTCACCAGTAGTTACATGACACCGTGTTTTCAATAGATTAGCCTTGTGTCATGTGTCAGACAAAGATATTGAATATACGGGTCCATGTCAGCGGTCATCGCCTAGTCGCCAGTAATACACATTAACACTGGACAATATGAAGCCATAACATTACACAGTTAATTAAACCTGCGAAACTTATTGGTTTATAAACCAAACACGTATTATATAAGTGCAATCACACATTTAGCAGTCATTTTAGCTGAGAAATGTTGCTTAAATTTGCCGATAAACATATATGCTAATCGACACGTTTCCAACTTGATAAAAAATATGTGCTTTGTAGATTAATGCAAATATTCTAAATTAAAAACGATGCTTAACATGGGACTTCCGAGGTTTAATTATGATTAATGCATTAATATGCAATTTGTTACTGAACATACGACGATAATGTGAACTAAAACTCAAGAGCACAATATGTACATGGCGTCGACTAGGTCACAAAACTTAATGTAGTTACTATGAATATATGCAAATATTCGAATATTCGATAGAATGAAAAAGCGAATATTCTAATACAGATTGTGGTATTCGATGCCATCCCTAATAATTGCTGAATACTTGGGTCAAGAGTCAAATTTGATAGGAAGAATGCTCTTGCAGAGAAGACAATCCTATGAAGGTAATGGTTAACATGTCTCAGCTTAGATTTTTCAGAAACAGTACAGTTCTGTGGTGAACAAAGGCTGCAAGTCGGGGGGCATACATGTTTTACGAACATCTCTTGTTTATCTAAAGTTGGCCTTTTTAGCAATTGCCGCTCTCTTTGTCCAACAGTTTCCTTGCGATCTTCAGCAAACTTTATATTTTTGGCTCACCTGAGCATGAAGTGCTCGGTGATCTGTTGGTATAGGGGACCTCTCCTATGTCGTCTGTCGTCAGTGTGCCGTGAACAATTTAATTCGTTCTTGAGATAGAGGCTTCACTTTTTATCCAATCTTAACCAAACTTATACAGTTTTTTATGACCATAACATCTCGGGTGGGATTGTTATTGGGCCAGATCACACCAGTAACACTAATGTTATTGCCCCTTTTTCTTGAAAAAAAGTGCAAAAATGCCTGTTTCCAACATATAGACTTTATTTTCCATCCAATCTTAACCAAACTTTCACAGTTTGTGTATGACCATCAGATCTCAGCAGACATCAAAAATGGGCCAGATTGTGTTTTAAACAAAAATGTAAGAAAGATCGGACCAGAAACACCGGAGTTATTGCCCTTTGTTTATGAAAAAAGTATCCAAAATGGACATTATTCAGGATAGGGACTTCATTTATCATCCAATCTTCACCAATCTTGCACAGTTTGTCTATTACCATAAGATTAAAGGTGAAGTTAAATATAAGCAATATCGGGCCAGAAACATCAGATTTATTGCCGTTTGTTTGTGAAAAATATACAAAAATGGACATTATTCATGATAGAGACTCAAATTTTCATCCAACCTTCCCCAATCGTGCACAGTTTTTCTATAAACGTAAGATTAGAGGTGAAGTCGAATATAAGCATAATCGGGCCAGAAACACTGGAGTTATTGCCCTTGTGTGTGGTAAAAACATCAACAAATTATCAATGATTGGCTTGCACACACAATTTTTTATTCAGTGTTTACCAAACTTACACAGTTTGCATATGACCATAAAAATTGATTGATAACATTTTATTTCCAACAATTGCAAACCTTACATGAAGTTATTTGTACATGCAACATTGATGACTTCAGAGCCTGCATTAACATCATTTATCATCATTTGACAGAAAGTTATCAAAGAAAAAGCAAAACTCGCACAGCCATCGCAATTATCGCATTGCAACTAGTTATCCAAAACTGTCTGCAAAAAGACATCAAAATCTAATGTTTCTGCATTTTCCAGAATTGTCACTGACCGAATGAAAAAGGGTCAGGTAAGAATATCGAGAAAAATGATTTGAGAACCATAAGCGAAATCACAGCACATCCACCACCCAACTCGTACTTTAGTTAGCCCATTGCACTAACCGATGTTTTAAATCAAACTGATTATATCCCCCTTTGCGAAAATGTGTATTGTTTAGATACCTTAATTTTCAAACCTGTCACAACAGTATGGTCTTCATCTGTGCCAGTTCTCAGGTGAGCGCTTTGAGTCATCATGGCCCTCTTGTTAAGATTGCTTTTAACCTAGAGGGGAATACTTGTTTTACAAACAGCTCTTGTTTTACTTAATAATACTCAATATATTTGTAAAGGAGCTATATGATTTACCATTTTACATTATTTTTATATGGAAAATCTTTAGAAAAGCATACAAAGCTGGTTAAGTTTTGAATGTGGAGCTATTATTTACATGGTCATAGTAATTTCTGTTGTTGTTTTCAGCTTGTAAAGGACAAGGAATTGAAGATCATTCCAGATGCCCATGAAAAGACATGGTTGAACTGGCTGGAAAACTGCAGGTGAAAATTCATAACTTAATTGCAAGTGATGCTTGCTTATTGGTCCTACAGATATGCTTATTTAAAAGTTGGTTACCTTTATTGAGGCCTCTTAAACATCTGTGTTTTATGGTGAGGCTGCCAAGTTGTAAACCCGTACTGTGAGTCATTTTGAGCAGTATATTCAGTGTCTGGTGCATAAGTATGAAAGGCTAGTTGATGCCTTACCCATATCTGCAACCATAATGTATTTTTGCACCTCTGGAGACAAATGAAATAAAATCAGCTAAATGTATTCCATTATGTTAGTGTTCTATGTATGGCTATCATTATTTTCCACTGTGTTACAATTTGAAGAAAGAATGATTATCTTATATCTTCAAGGCGTGAAAAAAGGTTTTCAACATTGAACATATATATTTTGCTGTTCATTTTGTCAGCATCATTACCATATTTTTAACTCATTTTTGTATGGAGACTCCGATAAGGGGGAAATCTGGCCACATTAAGAATTTGTTTTTACAAAAAGCCACTTCAATTTTTAATTCTTAATTAAGATTTTATACCATAAAACTCCTGTTTACAGAGACTGGTGTATATCACGCCAGCTGTGGTGGGGACATCGCATTCCCGCATACTTTGTAACCGTTGATGATCCCAGTGTTCCGAAGGGATCTGACATTGATGGAGAGTACTGGATCCCAGGACGAACAGAGGATGAGGCCAGAGAAAAGGCAGCGAAGAAGTTCAATGTCTCGAAGGATAAGATCGTTCTTCGTCAAGGTTTTGTATCCAGTTTGCTTATTTTATTTGGCTTAATAGTGTGTATGTTCATACTTCTTCATTACTTTAATTGTGGCTACGTAATTAACTTAATATTGTGTACATTCGTGTGTCTGGTTACATTATATATACTATACATTGTTATAATTCGTCCTGAAATTGTGTGGCCAATCTTGACAAGTCTGAAATAAATTACATTATCATATAACTGGTAATGTTGGCTGTCATACAATGTTGGCTGTCATACAAGTTTGGCTTCATTCACAGTCACAATGGATTGAAAGAAAGACTCCTTCATGCAAGTCAGTGCAGGTAATGTTCATTTGCATTAAGTGCTTCCTCTTTCATTCAGACCCTGATGTGCTGGACACATGGTTTTCCTCAGCGTTGTTCCCGTTCTCCATATTTGGCTGGCCAGACGAGGTGTGTGTGGTGATTTTCTGTTTTGTACTGTCAGGTTATATTAAAGGAGGGCATGTGCAGAATTGTGTACAGTTTAATGTTAGAAATAAAAAATAAAAAACTGGTATAATTTATGAGGGTGTTAGCAAATTTCTGTATAGTTTTAGTATAGAAATTAGAACTGTATTTGCTTGATGTATTATTTTGCTGTGTACCTCCTTTCAAGAAACAAAAAAAATCTGTAAGTATGTTACAGAACTATTTATGCGATGTGTGTTGATTTGATTTATGTCAATGATCAATGTGGCTCATTTTTGAATGTTGACATATTGCCATTGGAATTTGTAGGGGCTATTCAGGCTTTGAGACCGTAAGTGTATTTTCCTGGTAACTGCATGTGATTTTCATTCTATGCTCCAAATTACTATTGCAGTATTTCATTTCAGTTACAAGCTGCACATAAACATATTTTGCCTGATTCTTCTAAGTAATCTCATTCTAAGAACAGTCCCATGTTTCTTACCCAATATCTAGTTTCCTATTTCCATGTAGACCCCAGATCTAAAGAAGTTCTACCCAGGCACCCTGCTAGAGACGGGACACGACATCCTCTTCTTCTGGGTAGCCAGAATGGTCATGTTCGGTCGCACACTGCTGGGAAAGCTGCCTTTCACTGAGGTACAACAGTATGGTGACTAGAACTAAATGGGACATGTCGTGGGAAAACCGGGCTTAATGCACTTGCGTAAACTGTCCTCCCATATCAGCCTGTGCAAAAGCGGAGTGTCGTCCTGGATCATCCTGTGCAGTCCGCAATGTCGATGTCAGCACAGTCCGCACAGGTTGATCCAGGACGACACTCCGCTTGTATGTTTTTTTCTGTTTTAAGGAAGTATCTTCTTTACATAAATCCACAGAAGGCGGAAAGTGCCGTCCTGGATTAGCCTGTGCGGACTGAACAGACTGATCCGGGACAACACTTGACACACTTGCATTAATCCAGGTTTTCCCACGACACGCTTAAAATATTTTGTTTAAAGTATTTTGTTGGGACTACTTTTACGCCTTTGATGCAATCAGTTATTGTGCCATTTTGCCCTGTTTGATTGTGAACTTTAAAAAGACACATGTTAATGGAGGTAGTGGCGATTGATGAAGAAGAATTTACTAAATGTAGATGATAAACAAGGACTGTAATTCAGGCTGTTTCGAGTATCTGCTATACAATATTTTGTCTTATATTCACTGCTTTGTTTGTATGTTATAAATAATTGCATGTATAGATAATGGTTTTATTGTTTGCATAATTACTCATTGCAATTTAGTGTAAAGTTATTGAACACTGATGTTTTTAGAAAACTAGAATACAAAATTAATTTACAACAGAATGTAATGAATTAACTTTGATTTATTGCTTTTTACCCGTAGGTGTTTTTGCACGCGATGATTCGTGATGCCCATGGACGCAAGATGAGCAAGTCACTAGGCAATGTGGTGGATCCACTTGATGTCATCCAGGGCATCACACTTGAGGTTTGTATTACTTTCGAATATCAAATATATTTTATGCCACCAGCATCTTGATGTGGGAGGCATATAGTAGTTGTTGTGTCCGTCACTTAGTGATTCCATCTGTGTGAGGTTAACTAGATTTTACCGTTTCGTCTAGGTAATGTTGTGAATCCACTTGAGGTTTGCTGGATAATTTATTTTTTTTATGATTTTGTCATAGAGTAAATGCTTGGATTTATCTGTGTATAGGTTATATGTGCTGTTAACAGTCTCTGGAAAAGAAAAACGCTATATCTCAAAAAATAAAAAGGTCAGTTTGTGAAATTGGCCTACAATCTGGCCAACAGACAATTTGAAATTTTTTCACAGTCAATCTTCTTTAGAAATATAAAGGTGTTTAATTAAAGACTATGGCAGCATTTTAGGTTGTCCTTTTCTTTATTAATTTGCTGCACTTCAGTATTTTTCTATGTAAAAAAATCACAATATCAGAACAGAATTTGCAGTGTGTAACTGAAGATAATTTTGTGTGTTTCAATGATGATCAGAGGGGTGGTGTAATCAACTGTCTCTACTACCAAACTTGTCCCAAAGCATGTAAGGACATGGGAAAGTTTGCCAGAATTGACTACCGGTATATCATTTATGTATGGACAATTTGCAAACACCATTTGTTGAAAATGGACAAGTGAGAAATTACTTATAACACCTGTGTTATTGGTAGTAACCTAATACTGTCTTGACACACTTCTTGCAGGATCTTCACGAGCGTCTTAAATTGGCAGTAACCTAACACTATCTTGACATGTTTCTTACAGGATCTTTACGAGCGTCTTGAATTGGTAGTAATCTAACACTATCTTGACACACTTCTTGCAGGATCTTCACGAGCATCTTGAATTGGTAGTAACCGAACTCTATCTTGACACACTTCTTACAGGATCTACACGAGCGTCTTGAATTGGTAGTTACCGAACTCTATCTTGACACACTTCTTACAGGATCTTCACGAGCGTCTTGAATTGCTAGTAACCGAACTCTATCTTGACACACTTCTTACAGGATCTTCACGAGCGTCTTGAATTGGTAGTAACCGAACTCTATCTTGACACACTTCATACAGGATCTTCACGAGCGTCTTGAATTGGTAGTTACCGAACTCTATCTTGACACACTTCTTACAGGATCTTCACGAGCGTCTTGAATTGGTAGTTACCAAACTCTATCTTGACACACTTCTTGCAGGATCTTCACGAGCGTCTTGAATTGGTAGTAACCGAACTCTATCTTGACACACTTCATACAGGATCTTCACGAGCGTCTTGAATTGGTAGTTACCGAACTGTATCTTGACATGTTTCTTACAGGATCTTCACAAGCGTCTTGTGGAGGGCAATCTTGATGAGAAGGAGTACGAGAAGGCCAAGGAAGGCCAGAAGCAGGACTACCCCAGCGGCATCCCCGAGTGTGGGACGGACGCTCTACGGTTTGCCCTCATTGCCTACACGTCGCAAGGTATGCGAATGATTATGTTGACAGTTACCTTGGTAAGATGCTGTGAACCCATCATTGTGCACTCCACTTTGCTCGTACCTTACACTTATTATGTTGTTGAAGCCGTGACATTGTTCTTCCTGATCAGCTTTCAATACCTACATGTCACAAGTCCGTGTTGAAAATCTATTGTTTGCAACATGTGTATTCTAAACAATAAATATTAATTGGAATTATATTGCAACTTCTATGATTTCTCACCATGATAGTTACAAATAGCTAGAGCAACCAGTACTGTATTGTACAATAGTTCTAACACCTATTATCACCTCTGTTAAAAAAAGACAATGTTTGTTGTAAAATCAACTGTATTCATTTGCATTCTTTATTGTGACTGTTGAAATCCCGTTGCAGGTCGGGACATCAATCTGAACGTGCTGCGTGTCCAAGGTTACAGGTTCTTCTGCAACAAGCTATGGAATGCCACACGATTCGCACTCATTGCCCTTGGCTCAGATTTCAAACCCAAGCCGTCTGCTCAGGTACTGTCACTAGCACCAGCCATCCAGATTATCTGTGGTGAACTTGCTTCTTGTGTGGTTCACTATTGTTATTGCAATTTAGGATATACAGGTAGGATTAATCATTGTTGACATGTAAGTTATGCCCCCCATCGAAGATGGCGGGGTGTGTTGGTTTGCTAAGGTTGGTCGGTCAGTGGTCTGTCTGTCGATAGACGAATATCGTTTCCGCTCTGTGAATTGACTCAGTCCAACAGTTTTCATCTGATCTTCACCAAACTTCATGAAAATGTTTGTTGGTGCCTGTACTTTAAAGATTTATTTTAATCTAGAGGGGGCATGCCTGTTTGACAGACAGCTTTTGTTCACATAGTAGAGATGACATTGCTGCAATGCATCTGAATGGATCTTGAAATAAGATGGAGGTCTTTTGAGTTTAGAAACCAAAATTTATGGACTTCATCAATTCTAGTCTGGACACGGTTTACGAGTAGTTTAGTTTGAAACTGTTAAAACAGGGGTGTAGCTTGGGTTCAAAAATGTATAGGCACAATAAGCGGAATCTACAAAATGACGCTGTAAGCGATAATTTGGGCCAGGCGTGTTTATACTCGTATGTGGCTACAAACAACTAACTTCAGCTAAACCCCGATTCTACAAAATAATTGTAAAATTAGTGTGCGTTTCATGAAATTTATTTCATATTGACGAAATCGACTCGTTTAACAATGAAGTATCAACACAGCCAACAAAGATCCCCTCACCCCCATCCCACCTCTTTTATTGCATTTTTGGAATATTTAAATTTTTCATATCTGGAAAAAATGTATAGGCACATACCTATAGTGACTACAGGAAGCTATGCCCCTGAAAACAGGTTGCAGTGGTCGAAATTAGCACAATCCTGTAATCCCTGCACTGGTACTTAGTGACCGGGCCTGCTCATGGTCTCAGTTTTATAGAGGTAGACGTGCATCATTTTCTTGCTCTCAGGTAATAATATAAGAATTTGGGCGTACTTGGCCAAACTGCTTGTTTTGTTGACTGGTTTTTAAAACATTGCAGCTAGGTGTTTCAACGAACGATGTGTACTTTATTTCAGTTTATTTGAGCTAAATATTTTCAAATTGGACAGTGGATGTATAGTAGATGTAAACTGATGATTACGGAATTTAAGATCAATCTGAATATATGTCATTAAAATATCTTCAATAAATATCATAGGCATGTTTTAGTTCAATGTATGACTGGATTGCAGCAGACTGGATCATTGCAGCTGACTGGATCTGAAAATGAGAAGTTGCACTTAAGCCACTTCTCAGCCATTTAGATCCAATATCACTGTTCTTTTTTAATTACATTTGGATCATTGCCACTCACTGGTCATATTAAATACATCGGGATCATTGCAGCTTATTGGTCATATTAAATTCATAGGGATTATTGCAGCTTACTGGTCATATTAAATTCATTGGGATTATTGCAGCTTACTGGTAATATTTTATTCATTGGGACCATTGCAGCTTACTGGTAATAATTTATTCATTGGGATCATTGCAGCTGACTGGTCATATTTTATTCATTGGGATCTTTGCAGCTGACTGGATCTGAAAACGAGATGGAGTTATGGATCCTCAGTCGCCTGTCTTACACTGTGGAGATGTGCAAAGCGGGTTTTGAGAACTATGACTTCCCACTGGCGACAAACGCAATCTACAACTTTTGGTTGTATGAACTATGCGACTGGTATTTGGTAAATGGACAGACTGGTTTTTATTGATTTGAATCAAACTACTTATATCCTTCAATAAATTACATTGATAATTAAAAGCCACCTTGTATGTTCTTAGTTGATGATATTAACAGTCCATCTTCAAAACATCCTGTCACTCCATATTAATCTTCTAAATATTTGTGAATTTTTTTTTATGGACTGAATATACACATTTTTGCAAAAGTAATGAAAATTTGTAACTAAAACAAATCAACACTTAAATTCTGACTATTTTATTTGTCATTCTACATATTTTAGTTCTTTAGTGGCACCATACTAAACCAATATCTCGATCTCACCTGTAGGAGAACATTAAACCGATCATCTATGGATCTGACGTGAATGCCAAGGTGGTGTGTCAGGACGTGCTGTACACGTGTCTAGACGCAGGCTTGCGTCTGCTGCATCCTTTCATGCCCTTCGTGACTGAAGAGCTCTTCCAGAGGTTGCCACGGAGATCTGCATCAGAGCCACCAAGCATCTGCGTGACGCCATATCCTTTACCAAAAGATGTGAGTTATAAACTGCAACTCTAGCCCCGTTGTTGAAAAAGTTGTTGTGTCCGATTTTTAGGTTAAAGTTGAAGTTATCTTTATATTTTAGATTAAGGTTTAAAGTTCAAACCATGGTGCTCACAAATGTCTTCCAAATGTTCTCTTTTTGAGTCAGACCACACTTGAACATGTTAGACCAGTCAGCATTGCGTTTGAGCGGAATAGGAAAGCCTTATAACATGTGCACATCAGACAATATTTTAGATTGATAAACATTTAGTTTAAAATATTTGTATGATTCCATTCAGTTGAACAGGAAGAAATATAAAAACCTCAGTTGTACCTACAAAATTTGCTGAATTTACATTAGTTCATTTACTGAATTTCTTCCAACATGTTTATTCTGTTGAATAACAAACTTTTCCTGTCTGTTAAAATTAAAATAATATGTAATAAAAAATAATATGTAATTCAGACATTTTAAACCATGATGGACTGATGTGAGTTTTATTTTAAAATTTATTTTCACATTTGAAGTTTACCTGGCGGAAAACCAAGTTGGAAGAGGAAGTGGATTTTGTGCAGAATATCGTGAAATCTGTACGCTCAGTACGCGGGGATTACAACATCACAAACAAGATGAAGCCAGACCGTGAGTTCCTTGAAAATCATGTTGTTATAATATAATAACAAGTACAGCCTGTTTTTGTCTTAATTATTACATCTTACACCACTTATGTATACATCGAGGCTTGAGCGTGAAACTATTGTATCTGATATTAAAATGTTTAAGCATATAAAACAGTTTTACGCTCAACTCTCGAAATGTATTTCATACAAAGTATAGACTGCTTGATTTGAATCAACGACACATCAATGATTTTGTTATGGCCTTGCATGTAAATTGAAGCTAGTTAAACATACAATATACAAACAGCTGCTTAGGCTAAATTAAATACTGGCAGCTTGGTTTAAACAATATTAAGGCATACTGTAAACGTATATAATTTCGTCGGTATGAAATTTCTTGGTTTCTTTAAAAACTACAATTTCGTTGGTACTTGATTTCGTGGATTTCAAATTTTTAAAAAAAATTACATCCACAGTTTGACATCACTACTCTGTAAACTTGCATGTCCGTCATTAAGCCCAGATTACAAAATCATGGTCACCAAATGATGTAAATAGAGATGTACTGGCAGTTGTTGATCGAGTGTAGTACAAAAGCCCCTTGCCCAATGTAGTACAAAAGCCCCTTGCCCAAAAGCCCCTTGGTCTAAAACTGCACACATGGACATAAGCCCCTTGGTATATTTTACAGAGTGGACATAAGCCCCTTGGTAGATTTTACAGGGTGGACAAAAGCCCCTTGATGATTATGAAGTAGTGGACAAAAGCCCCTTTCTGATATTGTATATTGTGTGCAGTTCAATAGAAATTCCATCCATCAAAGAGAAACTTTTCATGAATAGCAATCAACTGTTGACAAACTGATAACTTTCATTAATTGCATTAAGTCCATCTATACCTCAAAAAACAAAAATATTACATTTTGCACCTAAGAAAGAACAATAAAAACGTGCAACTGTAATTGCAGTTCAAGGGAAACACAACATTAAAATCATCAAAGGGCTTTTGTCCACTCTGTCATATCTACCAAGGGGCTTATGTCCACCCTGTTTAATCTACCAAGGGGCTTATGTCCACTCTGTCAAATATACAAAGGGGCTTATGTCCATGTGTGCATTATTAGACCAAGGGGCTTTTGGGCAAGGGGCTTTTGTCCGGATACCTGTTGATCATGTACCAATTAAACCTGTCAATTAAAATCCTTTGTTTGGCCCAAGCTAGACCTCAGCCAGCAATAAAATCAATACACATGCAGCCAAATCCCATGCTTTTCGTGTAAAGAATATCGCTAATTTAACTGGCTGAAACCGGTTATTGTCGACATAAAAACCAGTGATTTTACACTTCAACGCATTTACCCAGAAACTACCGTAGCCAACTTAAGAGTATATAATTAGCAATTTTAAGATTGACTGAAGAACTGCTTATTATAGGAAATACATTTCAGGAATGTATTTCTGAAGACGACTGTTGACATGTATATCGCTCACCAAATTTTCATTGATAAACTTTAGGTTAAAAATGTGCGTATGGTTTGATGCGTATGTTTTATGTTGAAATACTTTAGATTTCCTTATCAATGGATTAAGTCGGATTTAAATATATTCTTATATGGTAAATATTTAATTTATTATTCATTATTTCACACTTTTGCTCTTTACATAGATGTCTTAATTGCTCATAGTCAGCTTAGAAGTGGACTTGCTGGTTGGTATCAGCTGCGTAATTTATTCGTCGGCACTTGAATTCGTGGTTTTGTCTATCCACGAAAATTAGTGTCCCATGAATAATAATGGTTTTACAGTATTAGATATAACATGAATGTACCGTACATAATACATACATGATAGATATGAAAAACATTTACTTAAAACTTATTCTCCAATCTCAATCTGAGAGCTAAGCATACTTGACGGGGAATTTTGTTGCCTAGCACTCTTACCCGTGTGATTTTTCCTGTCTTCCACAGTGTTTGTACGCTGTTCTGATGAGGAGACTGCCAACCTGGTGCGAACCCACACTGACCTCATCCAGGTCACCACGCAGGCAGGCAATGTGACCGTTCTCACAGTGGAAGAGGCGCCACCTGCAGGCTGTGCTGTCCAGACTGTGTCTGCAAAGTGTGAAACACACTTCATGATTAAGGTGAGTGTTGTGTTTGCAAAGTGTAAAAAACACTCTTCATGATTAAGGTGGGTGTTGTGTTGGCAAAGTGTGAAACACGCTTCATGATTAAGGTGGGTGTTGTGTCCGCAAAGTGTGAAACACACTTCATGATTAAGGATGGTCGTTCATTTTGTTGTCACAAGTCCACTTACTGGTGCAACTGCATTTATTCATGTATTTATCCATTAATATGTTATATAAGAAAAACTTTTAGATTTGTTTATTGCTCTGCAAAATAATAAAAAATAGTAAATATCACCCCAAAGTTTGAAACACAATAGTTATACCCCCACAAACGAAGTTTAGGGGGGGTATATAGGAGTGAGCTTGTCGGTCCGTTGGTTTTTGGTTTACGGATGATAACTCAAAAAAGGATTGACATATTCAGATAAATTTTGGTACTTATGTGTAACATCATAGAATACAGGTCAAGTTTGATGTTGGTTACAAACCACTAAATTTTGACAGAGTTATGGCCCCTTTTCGACTTAAAATTCCCTAAAAACATGATTTCTGGACGATAACTCAATAATGGCTTCATGTATTCAAATAATTCTTGGTATACATGTGTAGCATCACAAATTACGGGTCAGGTTCGACTTAGGTTACAAACCACTAAATTTTAACAGAGTTATGGCCCTTTATTTGACTTATATTCCCTAAAAACATGGTCCTCTGGCGGTAACTCAACAATGGCTTGACATACTTAAATAATTATTGGTACACATGTGTAGCATCATAAAATAGAGGTCAAGTTCGACTATGGTTACAAACCACTAAATTTTGACACAGTTATGGCCCCCCTTTTGGACTTAAATTCCCGAAAAACATGGAGAATAACTCATGAAAGGCTTCACATTTTAAAATTATTTTTCGTACATAGGTTTAACATCATAAAATACAGATCAAGTTCAACTTTGGTTATGGCTCCTATTGAAATTAAATTTGTTGAAATACACTGTTGACCATTCACAAATTAAAGCATTCTCTCTCTGTCCATTTCTTTCTAATGGATGCCATAGTTTTGTTACAAGGCCATATTGTGGGGGTATGTCTGTCACTCATGTTACAATTCTAGTTTAGTATGCTGTGTCAACAAACATGAAAAACATATAGGTTTTACGTAGGTTTCCAAAAGACTATCTACAGTGTTTTAATGTAACATGCAGTGTATTTGTTTCATTTCTATCATGAAGCTTTACTATTTGTTTCATTTCTATCATGAAGCTTTACTATTTGTTTCATTTCTATCATGAAGCTTTACTATTTGTTTCATTTCTGTCATGAAGCTTTACTTTCCTAATCCCTCAGGACTTCATTGATGTACAGAAGGAGATCGGCAAGTTGACGGGTAAAAAGGACCGTCTTCAGGGGCAACTGAAGAAGATCGAAGACTCCATCCACCGTGACGACTACCTTACCAAGGTGCCCGAGGACATTCGACAACAGAACACTACCAAGGTGAGACTGGGTAGCATCTCGGTCGTTGAATAGTAAAACCATTTTATTTCCAGATGTCTGTATTTCGCACGTTAATGAAAAACGGCTAATTCACTCCATCATAAATTCTTGCATTTTTATATACATTTAGTAATAGTCCTGCAAAAAAGAAAATCTAATTATTTGTATTTTCTGGTCTAGTCGTAACCAGTGTTCAGTGTACTAAACAATGCAATTAAGTGCGGGGTCTTAAATTTGTTCTACATGTATGCTCAGACATAAAATACACAAAAATTAGGCCACCATCAAAAATAAAATGACTCCTTCCTTTTATTTGGTAGGCATAAGATCTCTACAACTGTCATTCCATTCCTCTTTGAAACTGGTTCAACTATTGGGATATTTCATGCTGACATGGATAATCAATTCACTCGCAACAACATGCGTAAATCGAAATTGGGTTTAAAAACAAAATGTCTAGGTCTCAAAGGCCAATATTCAAACATTTACATGTATGTCCTCTTCCATTTTTGTGACTCGAAAGGAAGCCTATTATTACTTCGAAAGCCTCCTTATTTAACAGAAACTAAACTGTAAGATCTGTGTCTTCTGCAGTTTTACAAAGAGTTTCAGTACATGTAGTGGTTTATTGATGTTGTTTCTTTGGTATTTTTAGCAATCTGAGCTGAATGAAGAGATAGAGAAATTGACTGCAGCCATGAAGATGTTGTCATCAATACAATAACCTATAGGTTGTTATAGACCTTAGTGTTCTTTTTCATTGTCGAGAAAACATGCACATGTGTTGTTATGGAACTTGGTTATATTTAACTGCCATTCATTATTTGTTCTGTGTTATCCAGTATGTAAAGAACTGATAACTGTTCGTAATACATGTATTTATGTACGTTTGTGTGTTTGCTGTGGTACAAAGAAGAATAGAACATAGTGATACATGTCAACAATTACGAAGAAACCGAACCGTATTTGACTTAGAGGGCCCAGTTTTTGTTTGGAAGGGAGCTGCTTCCTATGCAGACAGTTACAACGTTTTAAAGATAGGTCCTTTTTCACAATCTTTAGTTGCAGCGTTATTTTCATGTGACACTTCATATATGGTCAGAAATGCTAATCATTTGTTACCCTACTTTTCACTTGTTTATGTTTCTTTGAGACTAGTTTGATGTCATCTCTCAGATATTAAGTTGTTGGATTTTAATATGGCTGTTCTGGGTTGTAATTTTACTTGCAAATCCTTACAAATGAACAGAAAGTGAATAACTTCTCATAATCATATCACTTTTGTCATTGTTCCCGCTGATGACGAGGTTGGTTACGTGTATATATAATGCTATAGGTGTTCTTCATATAATTGAGGCGTGTTGCGAGTTTAATGCATGTGCGTAAAGCGTCCGCACATGCTAATCTGGGACAGCATTTTGCGCTTTTATGGTATTTTCTGTTTCAATGAAGACTCTTCTAAACATTAATTCACTGTAGGCGGAAAGTGTCATCCCGGATTAGCCTGTGCGGACTGCACAGGCTAATCGGGGATGACACGACGCACATGCACTAAGCCAGATTTTCCCACGACACGCCTATTATATTCATGTGTGTTTATGTTAAGAATTATTGTCCTGCCATCCTTTTAATTGATGCATAGACTCACTATATGAGTGAACATTTATATTTCTTGTTAATAATTAACCAGTAGACAGAAATGTATAGCTCTGCCTTTCTGTTTGTCTAAGGTTGTTTGTCCAAGAGTTTTAAGTAAATCGATTGGATTATGTAACCATGTGCAATTGTTTACCACTGAAATATAAACCCATAATTGGTCAGCTCAATCCTTGATTGACAAGTATCTACTGGTCAATTGTCTCACATGCTGTTAAATAAACATCATGTCTGATATGCATCTGCATTTAGTTAATATCTTCTTGTCTGTATGTCGAATGCGAATACGACATTGTAGATGTCAGACATCTTAGACTCAAAAAGCGATTAAACGCACATCAGATATTTGGATCCGAAAACGACATTACAGATGTCATGCATCTTGGACCGATATGTCTGATGTCCGAAATATCGATTTCGTATCCGATGTGTCCGATGTCCGTTATCGTTTTTCGAGTCCAAGATGTCTGACATCTATAATGTTTTCGCGTCGGTGATGTGAAACGACATTAATGTAACATATAAGATCTCGAACTTTTGCTCAGTCGTTAGTAATCAAGTATTTGTGCATCGTAGTAGTTGCCTTCAGCCAGTAATTATTGAGACGGACATTAATTGTATTACTGTTTCTAGACCCAAGTTGACAAAACTGTTGACCACTGGGTCTGAATGTCATCGGTCGGCTGGGTAAAACGATTTATTAAACAGTCATATTGAACTTACAGTTTTAACTGTTTGGCATGTTACGAAAAACTATTCATAAGTTGATGTGTGTATATATTTAGCTCCACTACGTGCCCAATGGAGCTTGTTTCACGGGGATTCGAGCGTGAGTGTGTAAACTTTCTTTAAACGAATTCTCTGCAACTACTGGGCCCACTTTGATGAAACTTTACAGAAATATTTCTTGGAAGGTTCACAAGATGTTGGCTACAGCTAATCAGCGTCCATTCTCTTCAGACACTCTTCACTTAAGCCAGTGGAGCGTTACAGGTCTTCTTGCATTGGCCCTTTTGTTTCTGAATGAAACTGTCATCGGCGATAATGTTCAGACGCGAATCTGAATGCGTGCAACATGACCAGATGTTCTAGATTAATTTCCTGATAGGCAAAACTGACTACTAATTATGCTGTATAACAGTTTTTATCAACAGTATCTGTTATCATCTCCTTTCCTCAAATACTACGTAACAGTTCGTGTAAAATGACACCGGCGTCCTAGTAATACACCTCATGGGTTTGTTTCATGTTCCTGCTTACGCATCTGACTGTAGATGTGTATGTGTATTTCGAATTTTATGAGGTCCTTCCGCGCCTGAGGCTGCATTATGTGAGGACCCGGAGCGTGTCCCAGCACTCCTACCTAATGAACTTACTAGAGACTCGCGAAAGTTGGGACGAATTTTGAATCATAGCTGCAATTTCCAGCTATTTATTTTTCTACTGAAAGATATTATAATTTTGGTGTGGTCTTGTGATGTGGGGGGAAACCGAAGTACCCGGAGGAAACCCCACCTGTCCGGTATGGTGAACACCAACCAAACTCGCATGCGCCGAGTGATCTGACTGTAGATCGTGTACGCCTAAATTTAAATGATGCCTGACCAACGTTTTGCGTTTGGTAGGTCATTTTGGATTGTTAATTATGTGGGCAATCATTAAAAGGTTTACCAGCAGACACTAAATCTAGCGATGATGGTATATTAATATGACGCTTTGTATACGTTAGGATGTTTTGCTGTGGCTACCGAATTCCATCGTCATAACAAAATATATTCGACTACAGTATGGCATTTTGCTCTTGTCCATAATTATGTATTCTTACTAGTTGCAACATTACAACTCCCAGCTGTATGACCCTCCTGTACTTTAATGTACACATTTGCTCAAAGTATTCAGGAAGAACTAGTATTCTAAGGTCAATATGAAACATGATGACGGGTATATACGTGAACTATTAAGTATCAGCTGTACGTAATGACATATCGTCGGCCATAATAATGGAGTATGCGCGTATACCTGGACCTAAGTGGTCGTAAATAACGAAGAGCATTATCAATGTTTTCAAATACAGTCCATCTTGTTAATCAACTTAGATCGTCAGTTGGACCCCTTCTCTGGGAGCGTTCGAATGATCTTTCTCAAAAGACACCAAATATTGGTCCAACGCAGAAAACGGACTCGAAAGTGTTTCACTTAGCCTTGGCTTTCGACATCAATTGCGCTAAAATAAATGGGGTTAAAGTTAAACTAACAGATCTGTTGTAAAGCATGTACACGTATACACACTGCATGAGAAAACGGATAAGAAAGTCCACGATGAAATGAATGCTTCGCGACTTCAGAACACCTCAATCAATTTGTGCGATCACACTTCTACAGTAAACTGTTGATTGAATACTGGAGTACCGGGTATGTGTGATAATATAACTAATTGTCACTCGCAATCTCAATGGCATAGCCCATGATACCCATGAGTCATATAAACCATGTGTCTCGAGCAATTACGAGTTATTACTCATCCGCGTTATTACATTCGCGACTTTTTACCGGGTTTTATTACAAACGACCTATAACTATGAGTTCACGCTGAAATAAATTGCCTACTGATAAACAGGTTCAGGATCTATTTCGTTCTGATTGTTATTTAAAGAAACTTAATATTGACGATCCATTTAAGCTGTATAACCCAGAAACGCGATCTCTAGAAGTTGACCTACTTAAGAGACAATCTGCTTAAGAATTTACTCAATGACACGATAGAAGGTCTACTTAGTATGTGCCTGTACATGCGCAACTATTTCATCATCTGAAGTATCTTCCGAATTATCTGCCCTTTTGTATCGTGTCATACCCAGAAAATAAAATATTACTTTTACGATACATGTACCGGTATGTGCAAAGATGCTCGCAAATATGTAACATATCCGTCAAGTAAGTACATGTTATTGTGCATTAAGAATAAGTTCCGGGTATAGGACTTTGTTCAAACATGTTTTCTAAAAATGATAAGATCACACTGATATTCGTTCTAAATATAGTTATTTGTAAGCGTTGTGTTTGTATCTTGTACTCCCAATACATCGAACTTTAAGTACAAGACAATAGGCCTACATTAACCATTAAACTTAAGTACGAGAGCATTGCATGCGTTTTCATAGGCAAGGCTAGAAAGCACCCTGAGAGCGCACCCGCGGACCTTCGGCAGCCTACATGTAGTATAGAGGCCCAGATAAGGCGCGAACACGAGTAAATTACGCACAACAAATTGAGAAAAATAAAATGTGGGTGCGCATATACGCAGATAAATTAAAATTCGGGTGAACATTTACGCAAAATTATTCCCATGTTTGTGTACCAAACGTCAAATTTTAGTGACAGGAAGACAGAAGATGGAAGTTTGACAGGCCTACCTGAATGTGCAGTTGATGAGTTCAGTAATAAGAAATAAAAAGTCTTGATGTTTAGAAGTCTTATTTGTAACATAATTGTATGCAAGTACTGTTGCTACATTAATAACGATTATTTTAATAATACTCCGTTGTTGTTGTTTTTTTCAACATACATGTATTGTAATGTTTTGTTGGATGTAAACTTACCACCACTTATCCTACACAGATTGTACATTTACCCCCCCCCCCCCCCCCCCCCCCCGTAAATTCTGGACAGCGGGTACATTTACACCGAAGTTTTTACAAGTACGCGTACATTTACCCCCAGCACAGAATCTTATCTGGAGCACTGCTATATGCCCTATCTCATTCATACATCTAAAAATACCATTGATAATAGTGTAGGTCTATGAGAAATGCACATTTTATTGTGTATGTCTGTATATGAATTTCCGAATATTAGCTGACAGTGTACTCGTATAAATGTTCCGAACGTTATTAGAATCGGGACCACTCCAGAATTGCCCTGCGCGTTTTTGGAATTCCAATTTTTTTTTGTCCGGCAATTCTAGAATAGTTCAGCGCAATTCTGGAATCGCGCAAGCCCTTTTATGCCTATATTTTGGTATTTTTTCTTTAAATTAATTCTGTTTAATATTTTATAACGTTATTAAATATTTCAAATTAAATTATTCTAGTATGGTATATGGAAATATGACATATTTTCGTATTTGAAGACATGTCCTGTCAATTACTTTAGGCATATATTTTTTGTTTTCTAAAATTTTATTTTGTTAATTATTTCATAGCGTGATTTAATTTCTTCAATGCTAAATATTTCTAGTATTATCGTTTGAAAATGAAAATATTCTCTTTGTAACATTTAAAAGATTAAAACGTAGCCTCTGTCAGGGTCTCAAAACCACGACCTACCGGTCGAAAGTTAGACACGCTAAACACCAGGCCACAGGGGCTCGTATATAAAGGGTGTTTTATTTTAACGCCATGGCATGATTAAGAGAGTTTTAAAAATATGGACGAGTGTGAGTAGTTCATTTGTATCAAGTGCACCGAGATTCTCTCAGGAATATTTAGAAGGTTAGGGTGTAGCGGGCCTTCGAACCTGCGACATTTTCGTTGTGAAGCCAGTGCGTTACCACTAGACCACGAATCCGACGAAAAGCGTTACACACGCTTTAAATTTTATGACATTTCAAACTGTATTTTTTTGGCTGTCCGGCTAGCGCAGTGGTTGGTACACTCGCTTCTCACCTTGGCGTCCCGGGTTCGCTTCCCACCCCCAGCGCATGTGGGTTTGGTTGGGGGTCACTATGCCGGATAGATGGGGTTTCCTCCGGGTGCTCCGGTTTCCCCCCACAGCACAAGGCCACACCAAAATTAAAATATTTCAGTAAAAAATAAATAGCTGGAAATTGCAGCTATGATTCAAAATTCGTCCCAACTTTCGTGAGTTTCTAGTAAGCTAATTAGGCAGGGGTGCTGGGACACACCCCGGGTCCTCACATAATGCAGCCTCAGGCGCGAAAGTCCCTAATAAACTTCGAATTACACACATACACACGTATTTTTTCATAAAAGACACATTATTTCGAGTTCATTTCTGCATTAAGAGTGATATCGTTAATTTGTTTATATTGTAGTTGTCGTTTTGAAATCGATGGAAAAAAAGGAAATGGTTAATGTGCCAATCTGTTTATAAGTTCTTTGAACATCACAAGGGTGTGATATGATAAATAAAAGAATTATTACAATATGATATTTTGACTAAGTGAAAATTAGTTTTTAGCACGTTTAGCTCGTGATCTTCGCAAACGGGTTTGTTTGCATTACAGTTTGGCACATTTTAATTATATCTATCGTTTTAACTAATTAATACCTGGGTCTATATAAATGCACTGTAGTAACCGAGCAAGTAAATAAATGTCTTTGTCCTTTTAGTACGCACGGAGGAATTACGTTCTACTGTATAGGTGAAAGTTCTAGGTGTTCAGTGTTTAGTTGTTTTTTTAACGCGATTAACCTTTTCCCATTTTTCTTGTCTTTTTTCTCTGTGTTGTTACAATGGATGCACATAAAACAGTCGTCGAATTTTATTATTATTAAGCATATAATTGTATTTTGTAATAATTGCAATTTTGTTTTCATATCACCATTTTATTTTTAAATCTTGTAATGAAACAGTAAATACTGTTTTTAGTCAAGTGTGTAAATTTCATTATATTATGATTTGGATTTCTTCGTGTATTGCGCCTTTATAAATGTCCCCTATATAGAATATAAACGTGATTTTGGGTAGACGTTATTCTAGCGTTTTTTTCGTCTAGGAACGTTTTTTTTTATATTTTATAATTGCATTTATAACACGAATGGACTCAATTATGTTATGCTCAACAACTATGGATATCATATGATTATATTTTTATCATCTATAATAATCGTATAATTTTTGCTTTGCAATATCAGAACATATTTATGGATATTATTTTCATGCTATTATAAAGAACTTTTTGGGGGGTGGGGTGGGAAGGCTTCCGACAAAAATGGACAAATAATGCGTTATTCTGAACGCACAGAATGGCATTCTAAAAATAAAGATATTAAACAAAGTATAAAAGTAAAATGGGAAATACTTATTAAACTGAATCATCAGTTTTTAGCGAGAATACAAGTCAAATTTACAAAAGTGTCGGGAGAGCGGAGAACGCGCCAAGGCTACTTAATATGCAATATGAAAGGGACCGGAAGCGGAAGTGGCGTGCTCAGAGCAAACTAAACACGGCAGTTCATTGGCCGTATTATCAGATGCTCCGACATGAATATCTGACGAGTATGTCGTATCCATTCGCAACTATTTGTGAATATACAGACAAGTTTACTGCTCAGTATAAGAGCCGATATTTATTGATGATAAGTTTTCGACAGTAGGAAATTGAATTTAAGATTTTTAAGATTTAAGATATTGTCTTCTTAAGTTTAACCAATACTTAAAAATACGTTTTATTCCTAATTGATTTAAGCATCCGAAGTAATATTTGTTCGTACATAAGACAATAAACTGAAAACGTTTCTTATTAAAACGTTAATACGCAGCTTAATTGACATATTGACGCGACGAGGAACGAATAACGTGCGACCGGTCGTAAATATGTGAGAGAGCGGATCGAAAGTATATCCGCTCCGTAACTTTATTTGTCCTTGATATTTTTGCCTCTGTAATGTCTCACAAAAGATATAAATATTTTTTTATTATTTTAGAATGTTCATGTTGAAATATTAAACGTGATTTCTTCATTAATTAACTGATTACCTATTGATCAATTCATTTGTATTTTAACAAACAAGAATACTACTACATTGAGAAAATGTTTCTTTGAAACTATTAAAATGTATTCATAAAACTGCGGTGGTTAAAGATTAAATAAATGTTAAATATACTTAACACAAAAAATAAATGATTTTGTCAAAAATGTATTTTGACATCTACTTGGGTTGGTTTATTTACTGTTTATCATATTGTGTGTTTTTTTAGTTTTTGCCAACATATTAATTTATATTAATTTTATGACATTGAAATTTAAGCAGTTTTAGTCCGTACGATATTTAGTTTTTCTGAGATTTGGTGTAAGTTATTGTTTAAATAACCGTGAATACAACTAATGTTTCTGCTTTAAAATCAGCTCTACAATTTCTGTCAACCATTTTTACATGTTAAATGATGGTTATAATTTCTTTTTATTATTGTCATTCAATGTATTATTTGTTATTGTTATGTGCAAATAAAAAAATATAAACTTTAGTCTAGCCTTTGAATCTGCATGGTATGTTTTGTGGTGGAAAATAATAAAGCATACCCCTTTAGTAATGCAACACTAATCGATTAATTCGACTGCAAGAAAACCATTTGAATATTTACACTTTTATTGCGTTGAAACATAATTTCCAGAATGCTTAAAATAACTGTTTTCAAAATTAAAGGTATGATAAAGTTTTCCGCTTCATAAATCTGACCCACAAAGTCAGAAAGCTGGGAATTTTATATAAAATTACGATTATAATTGTTCAATAATGAAATGCACAGAATTTTATGATACATAATGTACTCAATATTTGTATGATTGAAATTACGATGACGACACATTAACCTAAATTAAAAAACACGGTCGATTTCATATATTCCAATGTTGTCCCGATTCCAACTTTGCGCACGGACTATTCTAGAACTGCTCTGCGCGTTTTTGGAAATCCACTAAAAGCGGACCGTACAGGAATTCCAAAAACGCGCAGGGCGATTCTGGAATCGTCCCGATTCCAATATTGCGCAGAACATATATGCATACGTGCATTTACTACGAGAAAATAAAACGCTGCACGACAGAAACATACACCCTATCTCCCGATAAAAAAGAATCCTTTAAAAAAATCTAACCATTTGTTAAATAGCCTTTTTAACATTCCCGGAAATTGTCACAACGGCAAAAACATAGCACCCTTTTCCAGTAGTGCATTGGTAAAACAACGTACTGCATACATCGTTGGGAGTTTTCGGGCACTCGCTTTAGGTTGCCAATGTATACAGCTCCTTGAAAGCCAGAAGGTGTCATCAGCGTATGTGCAAAGAAGGCTGATAGCCCCTTTTGGCTTTCAAGGGACGATTGCGATCCTTCGTTTCAATTCGCCACCCTGTGTATCAAGCTCAAAGGCCTAGTGTAATCCTTCTTTATTTGACGTCCCCAAATCTGGGGTATTGTACCCCTGTGTATTGACACCCTGCTGTGGTCAGAGTGTGGCGACCCTTATCAGCTGACATCAATACACTGCTGCAGTGGTCGAGTTAATAAATTGAAACAGTGCACTCAGCCATTGCGCATTCAGCTGAGAGAAAAGATTTCAGATAATGAATGACAAGAGATTTTCTGGTGGACCAATACACAGAGTGAAATACCCCATGAAGACGTCAGACATTCTTTAAACTAGGCCTTTAAGTTATACGAGGAGTAGTTAATATCTAAAGACTAATTGGAAAGAAATACCCTTAGATTTGCTGGTAAACTGACGTTGTTGGTGCATGTGAGTTTGGTTGGTGGTAGTCATACCGGACCGGTGGGGTTTCCTCCGGGTACTCCGGTTCCCCCCCCCCCCCCCACCAGCACAAGACCACACCAAAACTAAAATATCTTTCAGTAAAAAAAATAGCTGGAAATTGCAGCTACGATTCAAAAATCGTCCCAACTATCGCGAGTTTCCTTTAAGTTAATTAGGTAGGAGTGCTGGGATACAAAGCCTAAATGAGGAGTGTCGTGGGAACCCGGGCTTAATGCAACTGCGTAAAGTGTCGTCCTGGATCAGCCTGTGCAGTCCGCACAGGCTAATCAAGGACGGCACTTTCCGCTTTTATGGTCATTTCTGTTTCAAGGAAGTCTCTTCTAAACGTAAATCCACTGTAGGCGGAAAGTGTCGTCACGGATTAGCTTGTGCGGACTGCACAGGCTAATCCGAGACGACACTGTACGCTCATTCATTCAACCGATTTTCCCACGAAACCTCAAATGTATACAATGTACAGTGTCCATTTTCCTTCTCGCGACCGAGCGACCCACACATAAGCCAGTGACAATGGGTCAGTGACTATAAGAAAGGTATTAAACATAGCACGATACATATTATCTGTTTAACGTAAAATACGCACATTGGTTGTTTTGTCTACAAACAATATATTTGGCGATAGTAAATGACAAAATGATAATGATAAGGCAAATATAAAAAATAATTATTAAATTTAATAGTAGATCGAATAATGATAATAACGATAATACGTTTGAATTTAGTTTTAAAAAAATGCGTTAACTGATTTGTTGACGTAATAATGCGGTCCCGTATGCACGTTTTGAAGAGCGTTACTTTTATTGCCTGCACAGTATAAAAAGCAAGAAACACTACCACCATACCACTGAATGCAGTATTGTGTATTTATATGAAGGTTCTGGTCGATGGTCTTCAGACAGTCGGCACATCATTCAGTGGGTTTGTTCTGGTCCAACCTGGGTGACAGGCCTGAAAATGTCAGATGGTGTTCGTGCGCCTGTAAATGCAGATCACGGTGCTGCCGGAACAACCCTCGGTAATTCTTGTAGGCATCGCATTTCACAGGCGTTCGGAGTGGTGGAACCTTTGCCAGCGGCTTCAGGCCTCCGCCACCCGTCGCGCGCGGCGATCTCGCCGCTTCAATGGACGCCAGGGCGGCGACGTCCTCAGCCTCCTGGTTGTGGATGAGAGCCGCCTGGGAGAGCCGGACGTCTCTCGATAGCTGCTCAAGCTGGTCTCGCGCCCGGTGGTACGCCATCGACTCGGCGTCTAGCTGCTTCTCGTACATGTTTCGCAAACCTGGAAAAGGAAAACGTCAATGGAATTGTTATACAAAATATAAAGCCCAGGCCCTATGACTACAAATTTCTTAAGCTTAATCTTTGTCTAAATCTTAAATAATAAACCAATGAAAATAATGGCTCAAATGTTACAAGCATTCTTATTGGTCAATATTTTAAGTTGAGACTGAGTTAGAGATTAAGAACTTTCGCAGACGTGGGACCTTGTGGTAACTTCAATGGAATTGTTATACGAAACCCCTGTTCGTAACGGTAAGTGTTTTTTTGTAGCATTTTATTTGTATATTTAGTTCATAACTTTTAGCAAAGATATCCTTTTTTAAATCCTAAATCTAACTTGTGTATTCGCTTTGTACATATGTGCAGGACGAGGCCATCCTGCTCCAAACCTTGAAAAATAGTTATTTTACTTGTTCGTAAAATGTGTAATGTTTATTATGTTAATATTAAGAATTTGATCCGAGAATACCATATCCGGACACTGTCTGACAAAAACTGTTAGTGTCTGACAATATTTTCAAAAGTCTCAAATACATTTAAACAAGTTAACTATCATTAAACAGTCTCTAAATTGCTTTGTTATTGTAGGGAACACTTTTAGTGAATATTTTATACCCAAATTGTAATTACTGGTCTATATTTGAGCATCATTTTGTGAAATGTGTATACATGTAGTGTTTTATTAATTGTGCAACATTGTGTCTGACAGCGCATTCTAAGGTTTCTCATAGTCTGACTATCATGGATAAAAGTAGTAGGCCACTATATTGCCAATGTACTATTTTTTAATGTCTCCTGTAATTGTAAATAATAAATATACATTAATAAGGCGTGTCGTGGGAAAACCGGGCTTAATGCATGTGCGTAAAGTGTTGTCCCGGATTAGCCTGTGCAGTCCGCACAGGATAATCCGGACGACACTTTCCGCCTACAGTGGATTTATGTTTAGAAGTGACTTTATTGAAACAGAAAATACCATACAAGCGGAAAGTGTCGTTCTGGATCAGACTGTGCGGACTGCACAGGCTTATCCGGGACGACACTTTACGCAGATGAATTAAGTACGGGTTTCCAACTAAACGCCTCATTTATATAGACCTGTACAAGTACTAGTGCAACTTACTCTTAATTGACCATTTCTCTACGCTAAGATTCCGTATTTCTGTGCGCCATTCTCCGACAGTCTTTAGAACCGATTCCTGCTGTATGACGTCATTTCCTTTTCTTAACAGCCGTATCTCAGCACGCATGCGCTGTAGGTGTCTCATCAACATCCGGTTGTAATCCTTTTGGCATTCAAACCTACAAACGAATCATATGTTTAGATCTAGTTTCACCTGAACCAAACATTTGAGTGGAAATTTACCAGTATACAGACATACACTGTTGGCCCTATTAGATGTTGATATATTTTTAGATGTGATAAAAATCTGAAGGCCTGTTATCAGTTCCTCTGCAAATAATAACTCTTCTGATCAGTTCGACATTGACCTTTAACCAAAGGACCCAATAATAAATAGGGTTCTCTACTAGTCGTGACTAACCTACCTACCAAGTTTGAAGTATCTGGACCTCTGTTCTGTAGTTATACAGATTGGACAAGGTTTGGTCTACCGAGTACGGAAACACCGTAACACGGACAGTCGCAAAGCAATATATTTATCTAATCATCCCCGTTTCTTCGAAATGGGGTTACTGGGCATAAATACCTAGATGCCCATTGAACTAGGCACGATAGGCTATAAATAGAAAAACCCTTGCCTGTCCGTGAAAAGTGCTAAACATTCGAAAACCGAAGCAAACATGTGACTACTAATGTGACTACATTCGATTGTATCCTTATCACTATCTGAGTGTTATGCCTATAATCTATTTGACTAGATAGATCTACGAAATATGATTCCTTTGGAAACTCACAGGAAATGCTGAATAATTTCTTTGTAAAATATAACCAGATTTTCACCTATGACTTTACGTACAGTGAAATATCTACGTAACGCCCCCGTGAGCTATTACAAATTATTTTACTTAGCAAATTAAAGTTGTTTTTCAAGAAAAAACAACACATTTGGCCATTTTAGCCGGAGCCTATGCTTACTTGATCTGCCATCCATTTATACTCGATCCACTTTCATGTACGTGTTCAATATCAGACGACAATTCATCCAAGATCGTCTGCCACTTCGCAGCCGACTCGTCCAGTTTTTCGCGCGTGCGCTTCTCGTGCCTGATGGCCTCTTGAATATCCCAGATGCTGGTGTTCATTGTTGGCGATTCCGTGGTGAGACATAAAACGTACCAAATCACGCGCGTTCGTGACGTCATGTTTATAGACTCGAATTGTGACGTCAACATTTTGGATGTTTCCCCAATCATGAATGTAATTGTTTGGGCGTTAAATGATAAACGTTACATATGTACGCAGTACCAAAGATGGAACTACTATTAAAAGCCGAGTCGCTTACGGGTATGTATTTGTTTTAGTTACTTTTTTTTTTATTCAAGAGTGAATAAACGATAACGTTACTTTTAATAAAATAGAACCGCTACAACGGCTGTCGCACTGCGGATGCCTGTCCGGCCTTTAAGAATCAGCCGGCTTCGTGTTGAATACCGCAAGCAATGTTCTGCCGTGGATGCGGCGTGGCGCCATTGGCGCAAAAATAAATGATTTGTCCCCACCAAAATTTCGTAAGCGGGTCCGCGGGCGCACACAATTTACAAGTTAATCATTCGGCGTACTTAGTAAAATGTATATAATTGATCGTGACGTTAATTTATAACCAATTATAAACTTGAACACTAATTCATTAACGTTTTATCGGCAGCGCTTGAACAGTTCAGATACAGTAGTATCAATCGATAATTGTACACGCGGTCCACATGCTAAGCGTGAAACACGCTTTTCAGCGATAAACTGCTGGACGGCAGCCGCATTTCGGCAGAAACATCAAAGACTTTTGAAGTCGAATTACCGACTCACACCGTTGCTATGAGTGTTGCTAACGGCTTACAGTTTTGTAAGCCCGGCTAATTGATGATGTAGAGTGTTGCTAACGGCTTACAGTTTTGTAAGCCCGGCTAATTGATGATGTAACACTGTTACACTTTTGTAGTTTTAACAGGGTTCATTATTAACGCCTCGTGTTTATAACGGATTTTATCGTTTGTTCAAATTAAAATTAATAATGCGAGGTTATACGGTATTTAAGGATGCAGTGTAACATTGATCAACAGAACGTTATGAATTAATTAAGAACACAGTTTTATGCATTAATCATGTTTTGAACAGAAAAGAAAAACATGAATGAAAACAGCTAGTACGTACTTTTCAAAACAAAAATCTGCTTTGGGAACATTAATGAGGTGAACAACTTTTTTGTCTGTGTCCCTACATTTTTGTAATTTGTCCCCACTTTTTAAAGCCAAGAGGGCCCTCGTCCCCAATAGTCCAAATTCACGGCAGAACACTGGCAAGAGTCTCGCAGACGGCATTGTCAGGACATCGGACGATTGTCGACAGGACGAAGATCGAAAACGGGATAGACATCTGTTGAATTTTGGGGAAAATCGATAGATCGACCGACTGCCACCATTTTCTCCGATCTGAGCCCGTATTCACCAACCCATTCTTAGCCTTAATAATAAAGAATGGACTTATACTCAGAAAACAATATTTGTTCGCACATATTCTGGATATCAATGCCGCTTATGGCCTCGATAAATCATTCAGAATAAAGAAAACTAAATTTTGTGTAGGTAAATACCAAGGAACAACGTTCTTAGAAAAACACAGTTTCAATAATATTCTTTATTCCGAAGACTTAAGTCTAAGAATGTGTTGGTAACTACTGGCCCTGTTCACATCGGCAGATTCCTGGCAATCGGCCAAACCGACCAGCACCGGGTTATGCATATAAAAAGGTCACATTGAACCCGCAAACAGATTCCCCTATATTGAACACTATCTTTGCGTAGCCCGAGATGGCCGGTCGGCGATCAGCCCATTGTCAAGGAAAGTCATCTTATTTTTAGTCGTTTTAAGTAGACTTCTGGTCGTCAATTGCTCGATGTGCTGACTATGCCCCTGCGACACCCACGCATTAATCATGTCGATGTATGTCTGGCACCAGAGGAGGGCCGATATATAAACAAATTTACTGGCCCCAAATTTGACTCGGCGATGTCAGATGAGCGGGCGGACAACGGCGGGATATATGTCGGTCTGTAGGCGATGGCAAAATGTCGCCGACGTCGAGACTGATTTTAACTTCGCATAAAAATTAAACTCGACACCCGGACGATACCCAACAATGACCCGGCAATCGGCATGTGCTCGGAAGGTCCTTAGTCGAAAATGTAAAAAAAAAAAACGCCGGAAACTAGTCGTACACACATCGAGGCTTCGTTGTGACTAGTGTATTAAATGTGACATAGGCATGAGTTGTATGTAAATTTAAAATCAGTTATATTGGTTGTTTCGTTTTAAGCGTGACTATACTCGTGTGTTTACATATAGTTACCCCATAAAGAGTATCGCGTTTGGACAGTGCGGAAGAATTAAAATTAAGCGCATAAAGGATTTTTTCTTTGCCTTTGTAAGTTTTATGTTTATTTAATGGCTGTGAGCCTTACGTGATTAAGATTAATTTAACACTTATAATATATTCGGGTTAATTTAGGAATAATTCTATTGATTCTGACGCCGTCTGTGTAAATAGTTTCAATTCATATTCAAGCATAAAGTATACCTGTCATATCGTTCAAATCGTGAAGTGTTTGGCTGATACTTAATACAACTTTTGCTTTAGAATCACAATTATTATCAACTGCATTCGCCCGTTAGTGTTAACTCGTCTCAGACTGTACGTTATACTAAATAATGCACGTGTAAGACACGTACAAGTGTTTCTTGTTATATATTAAACTTTAGGACAGTATTGAGTTTTTATTCTAGATTTAAAATTGGTATTTTCTTGCACTTGTTTGAACGTACAATCCGCTGCGCAGAACATTTCGGTAACCGCAAGAAGTCTTAGAGACCCATCGCTGCATGGAAAATCTTTTCCATCTACATTATCTAACAATCGGATAACTTCTGTACCCTGGTATACAATTGTCAAGTAAACTCACATATCAGTAATTATATATCTAAATGTAAACATTTATATTTTACATATGCGTAGTTTATGGAATTTTTGAGACGGATATGGTATTGGATTTATCATTGTAAGATCAAGCATGTTCTAATTTTATTGCGTCGTGTCGTTAAATGTCAATTTCCAATAAGCGTATAACCAGATACGCTTCCAGTTTCAATAACCAATATCGGGAATATATATTTGCAATAAATCGTATACTTAAACATACTCAGAGCATTTAGTTCGCGAGGTAATTGTAATATTTATAAAGGCGTAGTATTTATTAAAACCTTTGACAATTTGCCGGTAGTCTATATTTGGTACCAGTATATCTTATGTTACAACTAGAAACCGTTAATTACCGGTATTTGGACACACATTATCAACTACTGTTTTGGTTTGGGTTACTTTGGCGGCGGCAATAATTATGAAACTTTAGGGAAGTGTTAGTAGGCATAAATGGAAGGTCAGATTCGGTTTTCGGCATAATTGCTCTTATCGTGTGTTATGCCCCGTCAGGCGACACATCCGAGTCGCGGAGTTCTAGTAAATGTTAGTCTTTATTAAATTATGTTTTTAATGTGCACATTCTATTAATAAATTAAGTTCCGTGTGCTATTTAAATCAAACCGAAACTGATGTTTGTACTGTTGTTTAAATTATTTTACGTGCTTATTGACGGTGCTGGCAAACGATGTCGAAATTGCGTCGAGAAAAAGTTATGAATTTCCCTCATTATTTGTATTTGATCGCTTTAGATCAAGTAATTGACGTGTTTGTTATTTTCTTTCTTAATGTATTTATGTTGTTTTGTTCTTTTTGAACTGTTTTACTAGTTAATTTAGCATGCATTCCCCCACATTCGGTGGTAGAAAGAGTACATCGAAGCACAATATTTCGTGCATATCTTTGGCGAAGATGACCTTGAAAAACGTAACCTCATAATTTCTTCTGCGGCGGTTTTTGCTTTTAAAAAGGCACATACAAGGTGGTGCAAGTAAAGACTAGCTTTAACAGATTACTTAAAAAATAACAAATGTTTGACTAATGTTTCTTCCATTTTATTGTTTACATTTTCAACACGACCAAATTAACGAGGTTCCTCGTGTTTCATTTAGAATATAGTTTTATGTAAAATCGTCGAATTTTAACGGTGAATCATTCGGATTAAATCCACGTCGTCACGATGTTCATAAAGAAATATAGCTAATTATGTTTATAAACAGTTTACTTCGAGGATCAGTGATTTTGTATTAAACAATATCTAATAACCTTAATGTTTCATGACGGTACGGTATATACAAACTTGTAACAAATACTTAGATAATTTTGCCAGGCTTTATGAATTCTGGTTTAATTGTTCATACAATATTTGGCAATTTCCACCTTTTGAGTGGCTTTAAGGTAACATCGCCTTTGTGATCAAGGTTTATCGGCTACCCGTTTTGTTCCTTTTACAAACTAAACGCAATAAATAGTTTGGGGGATGAGGTATGCATTGAACCAATGAACATAACATTGAATAACACGGAACAATAAAGTTCGCTTTCATCATGTCTTTTTTGCGAAAAGTGCTCACGTACGGAAGCAGTCGAATGTAACAATCAGAGCATTAAAACGCAAGAAATATTTTATAATTTCTTATGTAAAAACGCTACACGAAAAAGGCGGAGTGTTTGAATGTAATAAAGTGGTATGGAAGTTAAATGCGTCGACATGTATATATACTCATGACTAAGGATTACTCATGCCCTTGGGATACCATGTTATAAACATTAAAAAATGTCGAAGATTATCAAATATAGAAGATAATGATAACTAAAGGATAAAAAATTCGGTTGATCATGTGTTTATGTCGGTGAATCAGCCCCCCTGTTTTTACCCCAAGGTATTTTTCCCTGATATCGATATGTAAATCAGGCGTAACTGTTGTTATCAATAACGTTGATAGAAGAAACTGGTAATGAATAGTCATATATATACTTCCTGTTCGAAAAAATGCAATTGTAAATACAAGAACATGTGTATGGTCATTCATATACACCTTATGTGGCAAGTTAATCTGTTGAAAATTTGCTTGCTTTAGCTACATAACCCGACGTTTGTATATATAAAAATATTTCAGAAAAGAACAGTGATTGTTTTCACTTCGTTGTCCTATTTGCATTGAAAACAGTTTTTTTTCGTTGTTGAAGGATTAAGCTTAAAGTACTGTGTTCTTATTCATAATAGTACATTTGAATATGTTTAAAACTGTATGTATTTGTTACGTCATATATTATTCGCTTACAGTTCAAATTTTAATTTTGATTTACATTGTATTTATAAACATTGTTTGAACTTGACTTAATGGATTAAATTTACAGGTGAATAATTAATTTTATACTATCCTAACTGCTGTTATCTTTCCATGCTTTACAACTTTCGTAACTGGCAAACGCAGTTCAAATGAAAATTATGCATATAAATTTTCCCTACCGATAATTTCATCAATAACTATACATGGCTAATATAGAAACAACTTTGGTTTAACAATCGGTATATTGACATTCCTAATGTTATCGAGAGTATTTATGGAGAAGTACAGCTTTAATATGGGTAACCGTTATTTCGAAGTACCTTTCATCGGTCCCGATGACTTTGAAATATCGACGGTGTATACATAAACGGAATTTTGATTTGATTTGTTGTTTAGGCGCGCATATGTCTATCCTGTCTGAGGACGAAACTTTACAAAAGATATTAGCAGGAGTTCAGGCGCGCATATGTCTACCCTGTCTGAGGACGAAACTTTACAAAAGATATTAGCAGGAGTTCCCATACAGGAGACCAGCCTTTCTCACAATGTCGTGGCAAATCCTAGAGGCGAGCTAGACCTCTGGTCTGGTGGCAGTGGCCCCGGAGGAGCAACCGGAAGTGTCGCCACAGGCCATCATGACGATGCTGATATCCGACGAGACGTTATAAAAATACTTCTCGACAAGATCGTTGACCTTGAAGCCCGTGTAGCCACGCGAGATGCGGAGATTCGCGACTGCAACGTCCGCGACGCTTTGCGGGAACGGACGATACGGGAGCTTGGAGCCCAACTCCAGGCATACAGGCAGAGGCATATGGATATGTCAACTCAGTTGATGTGTAAAAATATGGGGTTAATGGAATGTAACAGGCAATTGACAACTCTGAAAGATGTTGCCGATGAGTGCGTGAGGGTGAGCATTTTCTGTCATGAATACCAGGTTAAAGAGGATAATGTATTAATGGTTTAGCGTCTTTCGGCGCATGAGTTTCAATATTTCCATTTTGATAGTTTGATATTAGACAATAAGACACATATTTAAGTTGCAGACTTTCCATATCATGGGGTCAGATCAGATAAATTTGTTCAGCACACAATGCACACACCGTCTCTAATGTATGTTTGTTTGTTTGTATGTCAGACGAGGCTTCTGCTGGAAACAGCGGCGAAGAAACGGGACGAGTACGCGCTCGACAATGAACACCATTTGCAAGAGACCCGGAAGTTGTCTCAGAGAGTCGACCAGCTGGAGGCCCGCCTGCAAGACGCACAGCAGTCAGAGGCAGAGTGGAGGCGGAAGGTGGGGGATCTGGAGGCTGACAAAGCGATGAAGATAGCAGAACTGCGGGCATTGGTCGCCCATTATGAAGCACTACCAAGGCTTGATATCCAAGTGCGCGTATGTATGTCAGTGAACATTTATTTGCAGTACGTTCGTTTTTGTTGCATCATTTTGTAGTAGCCATGTTTCTGAAATACTAGTACCAGTAGGCGTGGCGTTGTAATTTTACAGCTAACAATTTTGGACCCAAGAGAACGACGTCTCGGGTCTTAATACTTTATTGCAGTTATGTATTATGTGGTGCATAATTACAGCTTTTTTGTAAACTTTTGTCAGGAGCCTCAAATTGAAGTACCAGTGCCACCCAGATTCCAAGAAATCCAGGCTGCTCCTGTAAGTATGTGTTAGGAGCTCATACATGACGGCACAATGCATCACTTATGCACGTTAAGAGGCAATGGAGACTTACATGTGTACACTAATGTATATTCTTGAGAACAGTTTATTTTTTTCGTTTCAGCGCCGACCAAATCGGGCGGCCGCCGTCGCTCCGAACAGCGCCCCGGCTAAACGGAAGCGGTTCACCCTGACCAAGTCCGAGGCGCCGCAGTGTTCACCGACCGAGACCCCGGCACTGTCCCCTGTAGGTTCCACGCGCATCCGCCGCTGCTCTACAAGGTGGGTACTCGTCTACATAAGAAACGTCCGATTTGAAGTATATTTCAGAAATAATTTTCGATTTTGGAGTTCTGATGCTAAGGAATTAAACAGAACACGAGAGCGTTACCCCGAGTTGTTTAATAGCCACGCTTCAGATCGACAAAGAGTTGTTTATTGGCCGATAAACAACGATAATGCGAAAATTATTTCGATTCTAACATGATTTGACATATATTTTTGCAATTGTAATTGGCACTACTTTTTACCATGTTCCGCTCAGAATCGACACTTCTTTTTTCGTTGTTTATGGGTAGTTTAACAACGATAATTTTGTTCTTTGTATATAGAAAAATTAGCGAGTACCATGTTAGAATTGGCAATATAAAATAATATTTACAGAGTGTATTTAATGGTTAAACATACCCCGGCTTTCCACTATACATTTCTCAATAAAGACTTCGTATGAATAAGTATGTTTTTAGTTTGTTAGATGATGGGGAAAAACGGTTTCAATTACATAGTGACTTAAAAGCCCTAATACTTGTTCACAAACCAGTGATTTTAACGTCTTACCAGAAACCTTGAAAAGCGAATATAGTGTTTGATTTTGCAGACCTGGCTAAAGCAGGAGGACCCGTCCGCCATCGACCCGCCCAAGTCGGGCAAGCTGCTGTACTGGCCGTGCTGCAAGAAGCTCGGGACCGCCGTACCCGTGGGTTGCCGGGAGCTGAGGAACCACGACATCGCCGAGGAGTTCGGGCAGCGATGTTGAAGTATCACCGGAGGTTATAACGGGGCGGCGGAGGGTGCAAAGTTGAGTGTTTTGTGGACGAGTTGTAATGTTTAAAACATTAACATTATGAACAATATATATGCTACAGTATTAATATACTTTCTGAGAAAGTAAAACTTGTAAATAATTATTTTTAGCTCGACTTTTCGAAGAAAAGGCAAGCTATTCTACCCGCCCCGGCGTTGGCGTTGGCGTCGGCGTCCGGGCTTGGTTTAAGTTTTTTGATAAGCTAGTTTTTCGGGAATGGCTTGAGGGATTTCATTTAAACTTAAAAAGTGTATTCCCCATATTAAAATAATCCCAAAGGCCAAGATTGGTGATTCTAGTTCGAAATTTGTCAAAATTATGGGTCTTTTTACTCTTAGAAATTTGCATATAAGCTATTTGGATAGGTTAACGTTTTTCGGTAAGATAGTTTCTCAGAAATGACTTGAGTGATTTCATTCAAACTTAAAACTCTTATTTCCTATATTAATGAACACATAGGCCAATACATAACTCTAGTTTGAAATTTGTCAAAACATTTGACCTTTTTGTACTTAGAAATTTTACATTTAAAGCTGTTGTATAGGTTAAAGTTTTTCGGTAAGCTAGTTTCTAAGAAAAAGCTTGAGGGATTTCATTCAAACTTAAAACATTTAATCACATATTAAAATAAAGACAAAGGCCAAGTTTGGTAACTCTTGTTTGAAATTTGTCAACATTTGAGGCCTTTTTAAACTTAGCAATTTTACAGTGAGGGCTATTTGAATAGGTTAAAGTTTTTCGGTAAGCTAGTTTCTCAGAAAGGGGTTGATGGATTTATTTCAAACTTAAAATGTTTATTCCCTATATTAAAATGGACCCATGAACCAAGTTTGGTAAATCAAGTTTTAAATGCGGGTAGGACGGCGGCCACAACTTTTGATTTCCACATTTTAACTTTAGAATGAATCGTCATTCGTAGATACCCTAAAGCAATACTTCACTGGGGATTGCATTTGGGGTGGGTGGGGTCAAGGTCACTGTTACTAAAAATAGAAAAAAGTTTATGTTCAATAACTCGAGAACAAATTGAAATATTTGAATGAAACTCAGTTTATTACGATGGCATAGATGTGACATGTTTATGTTTTTATTTATGTCGTTCCCACGACATATTAAGTCGTGGGAACGAGATCTTATCTCGTGGGAATGAGATCTTTTCTCGTGGGAACGACATAAATAACTCGTGGGAACGACATATTAAGTCGTGGGAACGAGATAATTAACTCGTGGTAACGACATAATTAACCAATCAGAATACACGTTGTTCAAATGCATGTTTCAAAATGGCTGATACGCTTACATAATATCGTATTTCAATGATGGATTAAGATATAAAAAAATTGTTCTTCTCGAGAGCAACATGGAATTTGATTGGCTCATTAAGTCGTTCCCTCGACAAAAATATCTCGTTCCCACGACATAATTTATGTCGTTCCCACGAGATAAGGTCTTGTTTCCACGAGATAAGCTCTCGTTCCCACGACTTAATGTCGTGGGAACGACATAAATAAAATCATGCACATGTCACATCTATGCCACCGTAGTTTATAGATACAGTACAGCGAGCAGTATAGCGAGACATTGCATGAAATTGCATATGGGGCGGGTGGGGTCAAGGTCAATGTCACTGCTTAAAAACTTAGAAAAATTGCTTTCCACTCAGTAAATCCAGAACGAAATTAACTTTGTTTTATTGGCGAGTACTATCCAAACCGTTTGTTTGAAAAAAATATTGCCAGTAAGTCGAGTACGCTGTCCTCTTTTTCTTTTCTTTTTTCTTTTTTTTTTGGGGGGGGGGGTGTATGTATTGAAATAAAAACAGAGTCAAATTCAATCGTGTACATAGTGCTTGCTGTGTGTGATTAACGTACTAGCATTATAATCAGAGTTTGCAATTTTTTGTTGTTGGTTTTCATTATTTTTAATAATTGTAAATTGTTTTCAGTTTTGGTTCACTGTTGCTTCTTCACCGGCAAAGCTCGATTGTTATAAGGGTCAAGTCTTTTACTGAGTTTGGTCAATGCTTACAGCATTGTTTGAGATGTTTTAGGTTGGAACGGTTTTAACAAACAGTAGGTGCCATCCAGCTGAAATACCAAAGGCAATATTTGGTGCAATAACTGCCACAACGAGATTGCCGTTTTTATTATCAGCAGGTCAATATTCTTTTTCAACAAGATTTGCTTGAAGAAATTCATGCATTACATTTTCAAATCAGCTAGTTTATTTTTTGTGCATTTCACTTTCTAGTTAGAGCATTGTAGGATCACATTTTTCACAAATCACTTGTGAAAATAGGATCTCATTTGTCACATTTTTAAGTTTGAGGAATGTGATGATTTCATTGCATATTAAGAACGTGATGCGATCACAAACGTCACAGAAAGTGTGAAGAATAAGACTGTGATGTGTAAAGAATAAGATCTGAATATTCACACCTGTGAAGAATGAGATCCTCTTTTTCACAGATGTGAAAAAATATGATTTGTGAAAAATATGGCCCTACAGAGCCCTACTATCAACCAGTGCACCGCGTCACATATCTGAAAGAAGTTTTATTTATGTTATAGTAAGAAAATCAATTAAAATGGATTTAAATGCTTGTTTTTTTGAGTGATAAAACGGCAAATTCGTATGTTTTAAAGCGTTTACATAATGTAATTAAAATGCATAGACTTATGCTTTTCACATACACAAACATGCATGTCCATATATTTTGCACGAGGCATGTTTAATTATTCTAGCCTTAAAGAGTCTGCCAACCCCATTGTCATAACATTAGAATTTCATCTTCAGGATACTCAGTTTGGATAGATCTCTCGAATGTATACGTTATATAATGCCAATTGTAAATAGTTTTGACTGGGTTTAATATTGAATTTGGTTTATGTGATTTTTGTAACAAACAAAGACGCACGCACGCTTCAACAGCACATGAAAAGTAGGCGAAAATGGACACGTTTTTAGTGTTTGGTGTACTATATGTATCGTATCTCGGGTAGCAAATTCTTTCTTCAAAAGGTTACTGATATACAGAAATAAATGGGAAAACAAAATGTTACTTATATACATCAATAAATGGGGGAAAAGAGTACTGTATTGCAATAAACCTTCGATGTCATAATACAAGATAAATCTTGTACAACGCTAACAGTTACTCTAATTTCATCAAACATAGATTTATAAATTTTATTTTTTCCACTAGTTTAGTGTCGTAAATCAAACACAACGGTTACACGTTTGTTCTTGCTGTTGTTTTTACGGATGTGAACACTGTGTGAAAACTGGAAATATTTATGTAAATAAATTGTCGCAATAATATTTCTGCTGTTGGGTTTCCTTTTTACCCATTGGTGATTCATTTTGACGCCGGCGATGTTCTCAAGCAGGTGTATATGTACGGTGATCCGTTAGGGCAATTCGTTGTTTCGCACTTTCGACTTATGGATATACAAGCGCGAACATGCGAGGAAATGATACGAACAAGCGAAATCACGACGCGATGGGGCGACAACACGATGCGACGTTGCGAAGACAACACTTGTATATCCATAGGTCGAAACTGCTACACAACGGTGGCCCTAACGAAACACGGTAGTATATGACCGTGAAATCGTTGTTTCGCACTTTTGACTTATGGATGTACAAGCGCGAACATGCGAGAACACGATACGAAAGAGCGAAATCACGACGCGATGGGGTGACAGCACGATGCGACGTTGCGAAGACAACACTTGTATATTCATAGGTCGAAACTGTTACACAACGGTGGCCCTAACGAAACACGGTAGTATATGACCGTGAATTCGTTGTTTCGCACGTTCAACTTATGGATGTACAAGCGCGAACATGCGAGAACACGATAAGAAAGAGCGAAATCACGACGCGATGGGGCGACAGCACGATGCGACGTTGCAAAGACAACACTTGTATATCCATAGGTCGAAATTGCTATACAACGGTGGCCCTAACGAATCACGGTAGTATATGACCGTGAATTCCGATAATGCACCTCAGGCTTTAAGCTCTACGTACACGATGTATCAGTTCTAGTCAAAGCGGAGTGATGCACACGTATAAATGAAGATGTTAATGAAACATCTCTGCGATGTGGTTAAGTTTTACCTTATTTATCTAAGTTCGATTGTGTTTAAAGCCTGAAAAGTATGGAGTCACTTTTGAGTCCATTGCCTGTGTAGGACCAATACTTGGTGTCTATGGTTTGATAAAGATACGGCTTAATCGCTCCCTGACAAGGGATCGATCTCACGATCGTCCGATCGCAAGGCGGATACCCCTTCCAACTTTGCAACTGGTCATATTCGCATATACATAAATGTCTATTGAACGAGGGTGTTTTCGTCGCTGTTAACATTGTATGATACGGCGAACTATGAAAACGGAACACCATCAATGGCAAGGATTGGAATCTCGTTACATTGTACAAAAACATAAGAGTAGCTATCACTGTTTTAAGAATACCGTGATATTATTAGGTATGCGTCTGTAATAAAAAGTAGACAACATGTGAAATGTTCTTTTCGTTATTGACTGTCGCTCGGGCATGTCAAGTAGGCCATTTTGAGGCAAATCTGCGCCCTGCTTGCATACGATCTGGGATTCGCGTGTAATGTTTGAATCGCGATTTTGTTCTGCAATTCTGGAAGAGTCGCACTGATGCCCTGATTCTTATCCAATATACAGGTAGAGTATGTTTCGTAGTTCATCAGGTTCTTCCGCAGCTTTATTTATTATGAATCGACCAAGGGTGTTTCCCATTGACCATAAACCCTCCCCAATTTACTTTTAAGAGAAACCTCAAATTTTTAATAATAGCTGTCTGTACAATCTATTTGATTTTTACTGAAATAGTTTGTAATTTTGATGTGGTCTTGTGCTGTGGGAAGTGCTTTTTCTAGATGAGCAGAAGGGCTTGGCGCATGAGGTTGAAATAGAGACATTTTGTGCGCAGTGACACTTTCTAAAGGGTACGTTAGGTTTTAATAGTTGTTTGCAGGCGTGTTTTACCGGCGGGAAGTAATATTCCCATAATATGGCTGTGTGGGGAACCGTAGAAACCGGAACACGCCACCTGTCCGTTACGGTGACACAGAGTGTAACGTTCGCTTGCAGACCTCTGCATGAACGTCTAAGCAAGGACAACCAAGACACAGTATTTCTGTTATCAGACGTTTACTCATCGTGAGATTCGTGCTAAACTTTGGACACACACATACATTTATCACTTTACGGCATACTGACAATCTTATGTATGTACACTGGAACACTACCTGGGGTGGTATTCTGAACCTTTCTTAGACACTTTCTTAGATAGCAACTTAGATAAAAAGAAATTCCTAGCTAAAAATAGTAATAGTAAATTCTTTAGCTAAAATTCTAAGACAGATTCAGAATACCGCCCCGGAGCAATCAAATGTCCAAAAATGCATTATGTCAACTTAACATCTGAACAAGAAGTAAGCGTATTTTTCCTAGAATTACATCATAATAAAACATTTACATTACGCACATAATGATGAACACGTGTACATGCACGTAAATGTTGCAGTAATCATTCTAATCGTTATGGCCCTTTTACCGTGATTGTGTCCATATATTTTACCACTATACATTTCTATTTACCGTGATTGTGTCCATAGACTTTACCACTATACATTTCTATTTTTTATATCACACATTTTCTAAAGTGTTATCATGTGGATCTAGATTTAAATGTTATTTTTCGATTTACTCAAATAGCGTGTAAAGTGAACAGATGCAATGCGTTCCGTCTTTCCTTGGCGCAATTAAGAAGAAAATGCTCTCAGAGATTTCGTCGAAGAAAACATAGGCAAGTGTATACATTTCCATTTTGTGAGGTTTTTTTTCTTCAAAATATGGTGTTTCTCTGTTCAAAATTTGATAACTATCGATTAAGTGATTAGCGGCATATGAATTACTGTGTTAAACTCGTTTTTATCTATAATTAAATCAAACTCATGCCACTTATTAATAGCTATATTAATTTTCCTATTGAGTATTTGTTTCTCCTTTTCGCAGACGACTTATACGTTGTACTCTGAGTGCGCACGCGTATAAGGCAAAAATGAAACAAACAATTAATTTTTTCAGTTATTTTTATTCACTTTGGAAGCCCAACACATGAGTCATATGCGCGTGATTTTGTAAAAGAATGAGATAGTGAATATTATAAGTCGGCATTCCCTATATAGCGTCTTGTACTGTTCAGAAAACGTACCTAGTTTTTGGGGATTGAACGTTCCTACATCTTCAAATGATCGGATGCAAACAGGAACAATAATGTGCCCGCATCAGTTGCACTTAATTTGCACTGGGCTTCCTAAACGTTTGTTGTGACTACAAAGCTCAGCATTGAACGTGTTACGTGCATACAATACTCTTATAAATATACAACGAAGATCAGACGCCAGTGTAGTGTTTAAGTGTTAAACTCAATACTTGATGAAAATGTATAAGTAAACAAGATTTTGTGTTTGATAAACACACATGCCCCCAGTTGGTGCTGGGTAGCCCATTTCTTAGTCCAAATTAGGTCAAGGTCATGGTCAAAGTGAAGTTGGGTGATATGGGTGGATTGGGGATGGTCATAAGCAACAACTGTGTAAGTATCCAAGTGTTGTAGCAAGCGGTGTTGGAGCTAGACGAAATGGTAAAATCTACTTAACCAAGAAACAGCCCATTTGATTTATTCTAAGTGCAAATTAGGTCAAGGTCAAAGTGAGGTTGGGTGATAAGGGTGGATTGGGAACGGTCATAAGTAACAACTGTGCAAAAATCCAAGTGTTGTAGTAAGCGGTGATGGTGCTAGACGAAACGGTAAAATCTAGTAAACCAAGAAATTGCACTTTTGAATTATTCTAAGTGCAAATTAGGTCACGGTCAAAGTGAGGCTGGGTGATATGAGTGGATTGAGAACGGTCATAAGTAACAACTGTGCAAATATCCAAGTGTAGTAGTAAGCGGTGTTGGTGCTAGACGAAGGGTAAAATCTAGTTAACCAAGAAATGGCACTTTTGAATCAAGTCCAAATTAGATAAAGGCCAAAGTGAGGTTGGGTGATATGGGTGGATAGGGAATGGTCATAAGCAACAACTGTGTAAGTATTCAAGTGTTGTAGTAAGCGGTGTTGGTGCTAGACGAAACGGTAAAATGTACTTAACCTTGTCACGGACGGAAGGACGGACAGGACGATCACTATATGCCAACTGCATCAAGATGCTGGGTGCATAAAAACAAACAAAGATAATTAACAGTCTTAAAATAGAAACGAATCGTTACTGAGCAACGCTTATTAAACTTTTCAGTTATGAGATTCAAGAAAAACCTTGTACATGTAAACTTATCACATTCATCATGATTATAACACCTGTACATAGCAATATCGTCAAAAGCATATCTGATACAAAGTATAACTGTAATTTCAAAGTTATTCAATCGAACATTCAAGTAGTTTTGCCATCCCTCGAAATTTGTATTTGATCCAGCAGACCATATGACTACAACAAACTGTGGCACTATTATAATTAATTTTAAGACAAGCTTACACACGTGAACACCTAAGTTATAGGTAGAAAGAACATTAATTTTAATAAACCAAATCTTGTTACATGCATAGTAAGAACGAAACAACACACATGACATCTTACACTAGTATACATGTAACTCTTAAAGATTATATATTTACCTTAGAAAAACAAATACATAAAAGAAACACAAAAAATAACAATAAAATTGTAAACATTGAAATCAAAATATGAAATGGCAACACTTTAAACTGATAAATAAAATATATTAACTATTATTGGTATTGTCTTTCCAAATAAATGCCAGGGGTTGAAGAAAAGATCACGATTGTAGCTAGCCTTACTTTTATGCTAATCGGTGTTTTCGTAATGTTGGATCATTGCCAATTAACATGCTCCAATAAGGCAACTGTTATCAAGTACCGTACAAATGAATACCTAGATACCATTTGGCGTTATCAAGTACAAATGAATATTTAGATATCATTTGGCGTTATCAAGTACAAATGAATATTTAGATACCATTTGGCGTTATCAAGTACAAATGAATATTTAGATACCATTTGACGTTATCAAGTACAAATGAATATTTAGATACCATTTGGCGTAATCAAGTACAAATGAATATTTAGATACCATTTGGCGTTATTAAGTACAAATGAATATGTAGATACCACATCAGGTTTGCAGGTCTATCTTTAAGTTTTGTTTGTTTGTTTGGATTTTAAGAAATAGCTATTAAGATTAACTAGCGCAAACACTTCAATTTTTATGTCAGTGTCACCATGTGTATTGTAACAGACAAGAATCACAAGATAAAGAAATAAGTTCACATGACATGATGACTTGTCATTTTTTCAGTTACTATTAATTAACACAGAATATAAACCAAGGTCAGATATTGTTCATGTTTGCTTTTTTAACTGATCTTATTATCTTTTTATCTTGATTATGTCAGCTTTTCAAAGCACAATATACACCCAGGCCAGATTTTGTTCATGTTTGCTATTTGAAATGATCTCGTATCCTTATTATGTTAGCTTGTTTTATCGAGTGCACAAATTCATAGTAGGTCTCCATACCTACATTCATACTGAATTGAACATTCCTGTTTCAATACAATATATTTTAAATTAAAGTAACATGTTTCCAAACATATAGCTACATGTATAAATGATACAAACACTTTGGGAACATTACTATATGAGGTATCTGAAACATACGTCGTTAATAGAAACATATAATTGTTTTTACTTATTTCTTGTGGATTACGAAGTGGATTGACAAAAGATGATACACTGTTAATCTGAAGAATAAGTGCATGGTGTCTCATTTGAAATTATCAAAGGCTTAAACATGTACATTATTCTATTGTAGTTCAAAGTTGAAACCCTTTACAACATACGTTATTGTAAAATCAAACTTTTGTACATCGATTCTTGCAGTAAGGGTAAAATTTGCATATGACCATTTTTTGTATCAAATGTCACCCAAAATAAACAGTACCACAACATCCAAAATACGTGTACTAAGTAAATCAGTTAGTAGTATCTTGTTTGATGACTAAACAAAAACAAAAAAGTAAAAGATTGTACATATCAGGATATTTTGAGTAAGTTTGATTAAGACCTAAGTTTGATTAAGACCTAACAATTAAGGCATTATTTGAACAAATTTAAAGATAACATGTTCACACCAAAAGGAGAATGAATGTAATTATAAAATCTAAATTTAATCATTTTAAAGATGACATTTAATTACATCAAAAGTTTTACATCTGAAACAATGTCATTATTATTTAAACATGAATGACATACAATGTAATAAAATTATTTCAACATATGATATTATAAGATACTTACAGTGTCCCATATGATGACATCAACGCGCTTATACACCTGGTGAAATCATCATTTTAACTTCTTACGCAATATCATTTTTTTTAAACTCTTGAATAACTATTAGTCCAAACAAGGGCAGATAACTCTGGACATCAAAGTAAAATGTAACGTGTCCGCTTGAAGAATACACTTATAATTTAAAGCCTTATCACTTTAAGTCTAGAACAATCACTGGTCTCTTTAAGTCTATAACAATCACTGGTCTCTTTAAGTCTAGAACAATCACAGGTCTCTTTAAGTCTAGAACAATCACTGGTCTCTTTAAGTCTAGAATCATCGATGTCAGATTATTAAGATACGCTTTCCACGTATGAAAACACTTTTACACAACAATAATGTTGTTTTTTTTGTACAGTGACATTGAAACATACAAATAACACATCAAAATAAGTAGTCTACTACAAGATAGCACTGATCTCTTAAGTTGTAAATCATTGATGTTCGATTCTAGGGATAGGATACGCTTTCCACATGTTTGAAAACATGTTCATACAACAATATAGTTAATTTTATTTTATACATGTCGTAGGGTATACAATTAAACACTTTATATTTTATTCCAGTTATTGTAAATTATCATTAATTATTTCAACACATGTTCATTATTACGATATACAAATAAATTAAACGTTTAATGAGCAAAGGGAAACTACCCAAACAGTTTAATTTTTTTGTCAAGTCAAGTCAAGTCAACTTTATTGGTATATACCATTGTACATAACCAAAACAATCAAGAAAGAACATGATGAACATAATAACAGTGTAAATCAAGATGAAAAGTATGTTACAAAGCGGATATGAGAAACTCATAAATAATATTCCAAACAAATTAGGTAGGTAATACACTCGTGTCACTCAGTTGTCAATAATCGGTGTTCTGTATGGCAGTCAGTTTTTCAGAAGTAATCATATGTTATTCTAAAATGTTAAAAAGTAATTGTTCAATGTTTTTAATGGAAACTCTATACTGAAACTACTTACACGCTAAACTACATTTAAAAATCGTACTGACAACAACAACAACAAACAAGTTTATTTATATTAGTTTTATATTTTTTATTATTTAATTTTTTTTATTATTTTTTTTTTATATTTTTTTATTTTTTTTTTAAATTAATTTAGGGTACATATCCCTCTGGTAGATTACCTAAATTAATGGATAGATAATCTTGAAGGATAGGTACTTAGAATTGATAATAAATTAATAATTTACTAATGAAATAAAAAGAAAGACTTAGTTCGAAAATCCCTCCCTGAGGATCATCTATACGAAACGAAATTATAGGTGATCTGGAAGGAAATATATTTTCACAGCTTACCCAAAGTTTAGTAATAATAATGTAATAACTTTTTAATACTGTAATCTAAAGAGAACAAATATTTAAAATGTCCAAAATCACAATATATATGTAATATTTTTCAAATCTGACAATTCAATTAGAAGAATGGCAGTAAAGTATAGACCTTATGATTCAGCTGTAAAACACAATATTATGGACAAAATAACGGTACAAATTCGTGATCCTATTAAACAATTTATAATTTTCACAACAATCACAATGTATAACTATTTACTGGAATAATAAGTGTTACTATTAGACGCATTATATTACGCATTACTATTTCGTGACTCAAATGCTAGGCGGATAAATTTTCCGAGGTTAATGATAGTCTTTGAATTCTTGGTTGATAATAAAATTTTAAATTTTGACAAGGAGGGCCACCTTTGATAATATTTTGGGAAGTGTTGATTTCTTAGATCTCTATAATATGGACATACTAATAAAAAGTGATATTCGTTTTCAATGACATTCATATTACACTTAGTACAAATTCTTTCATTTCTAGATATATTTCTAAATCTGCCTTCTTCAATTAATAGTTTATGCGCTGAACAACGAAACCTTGACATTGACACTCTATCCTTATCATTAACAACAACATCTAAATACTTCTCAAACTCTAAGTTGTCTTTAAATATGCGATAGCTTTCAAGCTTAGGAAGACGGCTAATATCACTAGCCCAATGTTGTAAACTTATATCTTTTATACGTTGGCAAATACAGTTAACATCACTTATAGTTAAATCTAATTTGTAGTACATATATGGTAATCCTAATTCATGGAGCATTTGCTTAAGTTTGTTTGCCCAATTAGTTACATATGACTCAGTGTCATTAAATTGCATAAGTAATTTATAAGGAATCGAGTCTGGGTTCTGTTTTAATTTAAACCAGTATTTGATGATACGTATCTTTTTCGTAACTTCTATAGGAAATCGACCCAATTCGCCATATACTGCTGCTGTAGTAGTTTGTGGACGGACAGATAATAGCTGTTTTAAGAATTTAAGATGAACTTTTTCGACATCAGGACTAGGATGAAACCCCCATACCTCCGTGCCGTATGTCAAAATAGGCAAAATCATTGAGTCAAAAATAGAAAGTTTATCAGCTAAACTAAATGATATTTTGGAAAAGAGATTATTAAGAGAAAACAAAGCTCTAGACGCCTGCTGTGACAAAGCTTCCTGAGCTCTAGAGAAACTACCATTTGACGAGAACGTAACACCGAGATAAGTAAACTTATTTACTACTTCTAACTTATTATGATTATATCTAACATCAATGTTTTTGACCCTATTGCCTTTATTAAAAACCATTGCCACTGTTTTGCTAATATTTACGGATATACCCCATTCATTACAATATTCATGCAGTCGGTCTAACAGACGCTGAAGCCCTGTAGCCGAGTAAGACATAAGTACAGTATCGTCTGCAAACAACAGAATAAACAGTTTCATATTATCAATGATTACACAGTCTATGTCATCATGGTATAAGTAATCATATATATCATTCACAAACATAATAAATAACAATGGAGACAGGGGCTCGCCCTGTTTTACTCCATTATAACTATCAAACAAGCTAGATAGGTTATATGCAGTATTGATATTATTGTTATTGTTCATATTTAAATTAATATTATCTACATTATTCTGGGTTTCATTACTTCTATTCAATACTCTGTTCGCCTTTACGCATGCTTTAACACTATTAATTGCACTATTAACACTACTATTTAGTTTAATTGCATGCATAATCGACTAACAACGTAGTTATCACACCTTAACCCGTGATCCACGGGCACGAAAAATTTAGTTCAGGTTGGACATATTTCAAGAAGTTAAAGAAAATTTGATATTTATTCAGGTAAATTGTTATTTGGTTTATGTGATTTTTGTAACCAACAAAGACGCACGCACGCTTCAACAGCACATGAAAAGTAGGCGAAAATGGACACGTTTTTAGTGTTTGGAGTACTATATGTATCGTATCTCGGGTAGCAAATTCTTTCTTCAAAAGGTTACTGATATACATAAATAAATGGGGAAACAAAATGTTACTTATATACATAAATAAATGGGGAAACAAAAGGTTACTGATATACATAAATAAATGGGGAAACAAAAGGTTACTGATATACATAAATAAATGGGGAAACAAAATGTAACTGATATACATAAATAAATGGGGAAACAAAAGGTTACTGATATACATAAATAAATGGGGAAACAAAAGGTTACTGATATACATAAATAAATGGGGAAACAAAAGGTTACTAATATACATAAATAAATGGGGAAAAAAAAGGTTACTAAACAAAAGGTTACTGATATACATAAATAAATGGGGAAACAAAAGGTTACTAATATACATAAATAAGTGGGGAAACAAAAGGTTACTGATATACATAAATAAGTGGGGAAACAAAAGGTTACTGATATACATAAATAAATGGGGAAACAAAAGGTTACTGATATACATAAATAAATGGGGAAACAAAAGGTTACTGATATACATAAATAAATGGGGAAACAAAAGGTTACTGATATACATAAATAAATGGGGAAACAAAATGTTACTAATATACATAAATAAATGGGGAAACAAAAGGTTACTGATATACAGAAATAAATGGGGAAACAAAAGGTTACTAATATACATAAATAAGTGGGGAAACAAAAGTTTACTGATATACATAAATAAGTGGGGAAACAACAGGTTACTGATATACATAAAAAAAATGGGGAAACAAAAGGTTACTGATATACATAAATAAATGGGGAAACAAAAGGTTACTGATATACATAAATAAATGGGGAAACAAAAGGTTACTGATATACATAAATAAATGGGGAAACAAAATGTTACTAACATACATAAATAAATGGGGAAACAAAAGGTTACTGATATACATAAATAAATGGGGAAACAAAAGGTTACTGATATACATAAATAAATGGGGAAACAAAATGTTACTGATATACATAAATAAGTGGGGAAACAAAAGGTTACTGATATACATAAATAAATGGGGAAACAAAAGGTTACTAATATACATAAATAAGCGGGGAAACAAAAGGTTACTGATATACATAAATAAATGGGGAAACAAAATGTTACTGATATACATAAATAAATGGGGAAACAAAAGGTTACTGATATACAGAAATAAATGTGGAAACAAAAGGTTACTGATATACATAAATAAATGGGGAAACAAAAGGTTACTGATATACAGAAATAAATGGGGAAACAAAAGGTTACTGATATACATAAATAAATGGGGAAACAAAAGGTTACTGATATACATAAATAAATGGGGAAACAAAAGGTTACTGATATACATAAATAAATGGGGAAACAAAAGGTTACTAATATACATAAATAAATGGGAAAACAAAAGGTTACTGATATACATAAATAAATGGGGAATCAAAAGGTTACTGATATACAGAAATAAATGGGGAAACAAAAGGTTACTGATATACATAAATAAATGGGGAAACAAAAGGTCACTGATATACATAAATAAATGGGGAAACAAAAGGTTACTGATATACATAAATAAATGGGGAAACAAAATGTTACTTATATACATAAATAAATGGGGAAACAAAAGGTTACTGATATACATAAATAAATGGGGAAACAAAAGGTTACTAATATACATAAATAAATGGGGAAACAAAAGGTTACTGATATACATAAATAAATGGGGGAAAAGAGTACCGTAGTGCAATAAACCTTCGATGTCATAATACAAGATAAATCATGTACAACGCTAACAGTTACTCTAATTTCATCAAACATAGATTTATAACTTTTATTTTTTCCACTAGTTTAGTGTCGTAAATCAAACACAACGGTTACACGTTTGTTCTTGCTGTTGTTTTTACGGATGTGAACACTGTGTGAAAACTGGAAATTTTTATGTAAATAAATTGTCGCAATAATATTTCTGCTGTTGGGTTTCCTTTTTACCCATTGGTGATTCATTTTGACGCCGGCGATGTTTGCAAGCAGGTGTATATGTACGGTGATCCGTTAGGGCAATTCGTTGTTTCGCACTTTCGACTTATGGATATACAAGCGCGAACATGCGAGAAAATGATACGAACGAGCGAAATCACGACGCGATGGGGCGACAACACGATGCGACGTTGCGAAGACAACACTTGTATATCCATAGGTCGAAACTGCTACACAACGGTGGCCCTAACGAAACACGGTAGTATATGACCGTGAATTCGTTGTTTCGCACATTTGACTTATGGATGTATAAGCGCGAACATGCGAGAACACGATACGAAAGAGCGAAATCACGACGCGATGGGGCGACAGCACGATGCGACGTTGCGAAGACAACACTTGTATATTCATAGGTCGAAACTGTTACACAACGGTGGCCCTAACGAAACACGGTAGTATATGACCGTGAATTCGTTGTTTCGCACGTTCAACTTATGGATGTACAAGCGCGAACATGCGAGAACACGATAAGAAAGAGCGAAATCACGACGCGATGGGGCGACAGCACGATGCGACGTTGCAAAGACAACACTTGTATATCCATAGGTCGAAATTGCTATACAACGGTGGCCCTAACGAATCACGGTAGTATATGACCGTGAATTCCGATAATGCACCTCAGGCTTTAAGCTCTACGTACACGATGTATCAGTTCTAGTCAAAGCGGAGTGATGCACACGTATAAATGAAGATGTTAATGAAACATCTCTGCGATGTGGTTAAGTTTTACCTTATTTATCTAAGTTCGATTGTGTTTAAAGCCTGAAAAGTATGGAGTCACTTTTGAGTCCATTGCCTGTGTAGGACCAATACTTGGTGTCTATGGTTTGATAAAGATACGGCTTAATCGCTCCCTGACAAGGGATCGATCTCACGATCGTCCGATCGCAAGGCGGATACCCCTTCCAACTTTGCAACTGGTCATATTCGCATATACATAAATGTCTATTGAACGAGGGTGTTTTCGTCGCTGTTAACATTGTATGCTACGGCGAACTATGAAAACGGAACACCGTCAATGGCAAGGATTGGAATCTCGTTACATTGTACAAAAACATAAGAGTAGCTATCACTGTTTTAAGAATACCGTGATATTATTAGGTATGCGTCTGTAATAAAAAGTAGACAACATGTGAAATGTTCTTTTCGTTATTGACTGTCGCTCGGGCATGTCAAGTAGGCCATTTTGAGGCAAATCTGCGCCCTGCTTGCATACGATCTGGGATTCGCGTGTAATGTTTGAATCGCGATTTTGTTCTGCAATTCTGGAAGAGTCGCACTGATGCCCTGATTCTTATCCAATATACAGGTAGGGTATGTTTCGTAGTTCATCAGGTTCTTCCGCAGCTTTATTTATTATGAATCGACCAAGGGTGTTTCCCATTGACCATAAACCCTCCCCAATTTACTTTTAAGAGAAACCTCAAATTTTTAATAATAGCTGTCTGTACAATCTATTTGATTTTTACTGAAATAGTTTGTAATTTTGATGTGGTCTTGTGCTGTGGGAAGTGCTTTTTCTAGATGAGCAGAAGGGCTTGGCGCATGAGGTTGAAATAGGGACATTTTGTGCGCAGTGACACTTTCTAAAGGGTACGTTAGGTTTTAATAGTTGTTTGCAGGCGTGTTTTACCGGCGGGAAGTAATATTCCCATAATATGGCTGTGTGGGGAACCGTAGAAACCGGAACACGCCACCTGTCCGTTACGGTGACACAGAGTGTAACGTTCGCTTGCAGACCTCTGCATGAACGTCTAAGCAAGGACAACCAAGACACAGTATTTCTGTTATCAGACGTTTACTCATCGTGAGATTCGTGCTAAACTTTGGACACACACATACATTTATCACTTTACGGCATACTGACAATCTTATGTATGTACACTGGAACACTACCTGGGGTGGTATTCTGAACCTTTCTTAGACACTTTCTTAGATAGCAACTTAGATAAAAAGAAATTCCTAGCTAAAAATAGTAATAGTAAATTCTTTAGCTAAAATTCTAAGACAGATTCAGAATACCGCCCCGGAGCAATCAAATGTCCAAAAATGCATTATGTCAACTTAACATCTGAACAAGAAGTAAGCGTATTTTTCCTAGAATTACATCATAATAAAACATTTACATTACGCACATAATGATGAACACGTGTACATGCACGTAAATGTTGCAGTAATCATTCTAATCGTTATGGCCCTTTTACCGTGATTGTGTCCATATATTTTACCACTATACATTTCTATTTACCGTGATTGTGTCCATAGACTTTACCACTATACATTTCTATTTTTTATATCACACATTTTCTAAAGTGTTATCATGTGGATCTAGATTTAAATGTTATTTTTCGATTTACTCAAATAGCGTGTAAAGTGAACAGATGCAATGCGTTCCGTCTTTCCTTGGCGCAATTAAGAAGAAAATGCTCTCAGAGATTTCGTCGAAGAAAACATAGGCAAGTGTATACATTTCCATTTTGTGAGGTTTTTTTTCTTCAAAATATGGTGTTTCTCTGTTCAAAATTTGATAACTATCGATTAAGTGATTAGCGGCATATGAATTACTGTGTTAAACTCGTTTTTATCTATAATTAAATCAAACTCATGCCACTTATTAATAGCTATATTAATTTTCCTATTGAGTATTTGTTTCTCCTTTTCGCAGACGACTTATACGTTGTACTCTGAGTGCGCACGCGTATAAGGCAAAAATGAAACAAACAATTATTTTTTTCAGTTATTTTTATTCACTTTGGAAGCCCAACACATGAGTCATATGGGCGTGATTTTGTAAAAGAATGAGATAGTGAATATTATAAGTCGGCATTCCCAATATAGCGTCTTGTACTGTTCAGAAAACGTACCTAGTTTTGGGGGTTTGAACGTTCCTACATCTTCAAATGATCGGATGCAAACAGGAACAATAATGTGCCCGCATCAGTTGCACTTAATTTGCACTGGGCTTCCTAAACGTTTGTTGTGACTACAAAGCTCAGCATTGAACGTGTTACGTGCATACAATACTCTTATAAATATACAACGAAGATCAGACGCCAGTGTAGTGTTTAAGTGTTAAACTCAATACTTGATGAAAATGTATAAGTAAACAAGATTTTGTGTTTGATAAACACACATGCCCCCAGTTGGTGCTGGGTAGCCCATTTCTTAGTCCAAATTAGGTCAAGGTCATGGTCAAAGTGAAGTTGGGTGATATGGGTGGATTGGGGATGGTCATAAGCAACAACTGTGTAAGTATCCAAGTGTTGTAGCAAGCGGTGTTGGAGCTAGACGAAATGGTAAAATCTACTTAACCAAGAAACAGCCCATTTGATTTATTCTAAGTGCAAATTAGGTCAAGGTCAAAGTGAGGTTGGGTGATAAGGGTGGATTGGGAACGGTCATAAGTAACAACTGTGCAAAAATCCAAGTGTTTTAGTAAGCGGTGATGGTGCTAGACGAAACGGTAAAATCTAGTAAACCAAGAAATTGCACTTTTGAATTATTCTAAGTGCAAATTAGGTCAAGGTCAAAGTGAGGCTGGGTGATATGAGTGGATTGAGAACGGTCATAAGTAACAACTGTGCAAATATCCAAGTGTAGTAGTAAGCGGTGTTGGTGCTAGACGAAGGGTAAAATCTATTTTACCAAGAAATGGCACTTTTGAATCAAGTCCAAATTAGATAAAGGCCAAAGTGAGGTTGGGTGATATGGGTGGATAGGGAATGGTCATAAGCAACAACTGTGTAAGTATTCAAGTGTTGTAGTAAGCGGTGTTGGTGCTAGACGAAACGGTAAAATGTACTTAACCTTGTCACGGACGGAAGGACGGACAGGACGATCACTATATGCCAACTGCATCAAGATGTTGGGTGCATAAAAACAAACAAAGATAATTAACAGTCTTAAAATAGAAACGAATCGTTACTGAGCAACGCTTATTAAACTTTTCAGTTATGAGATTCAAGAAAAACCTTGTACATGTAAACTTATCACATTCATCATGATTATAACACCTGTACATAGCAATATCGTCAAAAGCATATCTGATACAAAGTATAACTGTAATTTCAAAGTTATTCAATCGAACATTCAAGTAGTTTTGCCATCCCTCGAAATTTGTATTTGATCCAGCAGACCATATGACTACAACAAACTGTGGCACTATTATAATTAATTTTAAGACAAGCTTACACACGTGAACACCTAAGTTATAGGTAGAAAGAACATTAATTTTAATAAACCAAATCTTATTACATGCATAGTAAGAACGAAACAACACACATGACATCTTACACTAGTATACATGTAACTCTTAAAGATTATATATTTAACTTAGAAAAACAAATACATAAAAGAAACACAAATCATAACAATAAAATTGTAAACATTGAAATCAAAATATGAAATGGCAACACTTTAAACTGATAAATAAAATATATTAACTATTATTGTTATTGTCTTTCCAAATAAATGCCAGGGGTTGAAGAAAAGATCACGATTGTAGATAGCCTTACTTTTATGCTAATCGGTGTTTTCGTAATGTTGGATCATTGCCAATTAACATGCTCCAATAAGGCAACTGTTATCAAGTACCGTACAAATGAATATTTAGATACCATTTGGCGTTATCAAGTACAAATGAATATTTAGATATCATTTGGCGTTATCAAGTACAAATGAATATTTAGATACCATTTGGCGTTATCAAGTATAAATGAATATTTAGATACCATTTGACGTTATCAAGTACAAATGAATATTTAGATACCATTTGGCGTAATCAAGTACAAATGAATATTTAGATACCATTTGGCGTTATTAAGTACAAATGAATATGTAGATACCACATCAGGTTTGCAGGTCTATCTTTAAGTTTTGTTTGTTTGTTTGGATTTTAAGAAATAGCTATTAAGATTAACTAGCGCAAACACTTCAATTTTTATGTCAGTGTCACCATGTGTATTGTAACAGACAAGAATCACAAGATAAAGAAATAAGTTCACATGACATGATGACTTGTCATTTTTTCAGTTACTATTAATTAACACAGAATATAAACCAAGGTCAGATATTGTTCATGTTTGCTTTTTTAACTGATCTTATTATCTTTTTATCTTGATTATGTCAGCTTTTCAAAGCACAATATACACCCAGGCCAGATTTTGTTCATGTTTGCTATTTGAAATGATCTCGTATCCTTATTATGTTAGCTTGTTTTATCGAGTGCACAAATTCATAGTAGGTCTCCATACCTACATTCATACTGAATTGAACATTCCTGTTTCAATACAATATATTTTAAATTAAAGTAACATGTTTCCAAACATATAGCTACATGTATAAATGATACAAACACTTTGGGAACATTACTATATGAGGTATCTGAAACATACGTCGTTAATAGAAACATATAATTGTTTTTACTTATTTCTTGTGGATTACGAAGTGGATTGACAAAAGATGATACACTGTTAATCTGAAGAATAAGTGCATGGTGTCTCATTTGAAATTATCAAAGGCTTAAACATGTACATTATTCTATTGTAGTTCAAAGTTGAAACCCTTTACAACATACGTTATTGTAAAATCAAACTTTTGTACATCGATTCTTGCAGTAAGGGTAAAATTTGCATATGACCATTTTTTGTATCAAATGTCACCCAAAATAAACAGTACCACAACATCCAAAATACGTGTACTAAGTAAATCAGTTAGTAGTATCTTGTTTGATGACTAAACAAAAACAAAAAAGTAAAAGATTGTACATATCAGGATATTTTGAGTAAGTTTGATTAAGACCTAAGTTTGATTAAGACCTAACAATTAAGGCATTATTTGAACAAATTTAAAGATAACATGTTCACACCAAAAGGAGAATGAATGTAATTATAAAATCTAAATTTAATCATTTTAAAGATGACATTTAATTACATCAAAAGTTTTACATCTGAAACAATGTCATTATTATTTAAACATGAATGACATACAATGTAATAAAATTATTTCAACATATGATATTATAAGATACTTACAGTGTCCCATATGATGACATCAACGCGCTTATACACCTGGTGAAATCATCATTTTAACTTCTTACGCAATATCATTTTTTTTAAACTCTTGAATAACTATTAGTCCAAACAAGGGCAGATAACTCTGGACATCAAAGTAAAATGTAACGTGTCCGCTTGAAGAATACACTTATAATTTAAAGCCTTATCACTTTAAGTCTAGAACAATCACTGGTCTCTTTAAGTCTATAACAATCACTGGTCTCTTTAAGTCTAGAACAATCACTGGTCTCTTTAAGTCTAGAACAATCACTGGTCTCTTTAAGTCTAGAATCATCGATGTCAGATTATTAAGATACGCTTTCCACGTATGAAAACACTTTTACACAACAATAATGTTGTTTTTTTTGTACAGTGACATTGAAACATACAAATAACACATCAAAATAAGTAGTCTACTACAAGATAGCACTGATCTCTTAAGTTGTAAATCATTGATGTTCGATTCTAGGGATAGGATACGCTTTCCACATGTTTGAAAACATGTTCATACAACAATATAGTTAATTTTATTTTATACATGTCGTAGGGTATACAATTAAACACTTTATATTTTATTCCAGTTATTGTAAATTATCATTAATTATTTCAACACATGTTCATTATTACGATATACAAATAAATTAAACGTTTAATGAGCAAAGGGAAACTACCCAAACAGTTTAATTGCATGCATAATCGACTAACAACGTAGTTATCACACCTTAACCCGTGATCCACGTGCACGAAAAATTTAGTTCAGGTTGGACATATTTCAAGAAGTTAAAGAAAATTTGATATTTATTCAGGTAAATTGTTATTTGGTTTATGTGATTTTTGTAACAAACAAAGACGCACGCACGCTTCAACAGCACATGAAAAGTAGGCGAAAATGGACACGTTTTTAGTGTTTGGAGTACTATATGTATCGTATCTCGGGTAGCAAATTCTTTCTTCAAAAGGTTACTGATATACATAAATAAATGGGGAAACAAAATGTTACTTATATACATAAATAAATGGGGAAACAAAAGGTTACTGATATACATAAATAAATGGGGAAACAAAAGGTTACTGATATACATAAATAAATGGGGAAACAAAATGTTACTGATATACATAAATAAATGGGGAAACAAAAGGTTACTGATATACATAAATAAATGGGGAAACAAAAGGTTACTGATATACATAAATAAATGGGGAAACAAAAGGTTACTAATATACATAAATAAATGGGGAAACAAAAGGTTACTAATATACAGAAATAAATGGGGAAACAAAAGGTTACTGATATACATAAATAAATGGGGAAACAAAAGGTTACTGATATACAGAAATAAATGGGGAAACAAAATGTTACTAATATACATAAATAAATGGGGAAACAAAAGGTTACTGATATACATAAATAAATGGGGAAACAAAAGGTTACTGATATACATAAATAAGTGGGGAAACAAAAGGTTACTAATATACATAAATAAGTGGGGAAACAAAAGGTTACTGATATACATAAATAAGTGGGGAAACAAAAGGTTACTGATATACATAAATAAATGGGGAAACAAAAGGTTACTGATATACATAAATAAATGGGGAAACAAAAGGTTACTGATATACATAAATAAATGGGGAAACAAAAGGTTACTGATATAAATAAATAGATGGGGAAACAAAATGTTACTAATATACATAAATAAATGGGGAAACAAAAGGTTACTGATATACATAAATAAATGGGGAAACAAAAGGTTACTGATATACATAAATAAATGGGGAAACAAAAGGTCACTAATATACATAAAAAAAATGGGGAAACAAAATGTTACTGATATACAGAAATAAATGGGGAAACAAAAGGTTACTGATATACAGAAATAAATGGGGAAACAAAAGGTTACTGATATACAGAAATAAATGGGGAAACAAAAGGTTACTGATATACAGAAATAAATGGGGAAACAAAAGGTTACTGATATGCATAAATAAATGGGGAAACAAAAGGTTACTGATATACATAAATAAATGGGGAAACAAAAGGTTACTGATATACATAAATAAATGGGGAAACAAAAGGTTACTGATATACATAAATAAATGGGGAAACAAAAGGTTACTGATATACATAAATAAATGGGGAAACAAAAGGTTACTAATATACATAAATAAATGGGAAAACAAAAGGTTACTGATATACATAAATAAGTGGGGAAACAAAAGGTTACTGATATACAGAAATAAATGGGGAAACAAAAGGTTACTGATATACATAAATAAATGGGGAAACAAAAGGTTACTGATATACATAAATAAATGGGGAAACAAAAGGTTACTGATATACATAAATAAATGGGGAAACAAAATGTTACTTATATACATAAATAAATGGGGAAACAAAAGGTTACTGATATACATAAATAAGCGGGGAAACAAAAGGTTACTGATATACAGAAATAAATGGGGAAACAAAAGGTTACTGATATACAGAAATAAATGGGGAAACAAAAGGTTACTGATATACATAAATAAATGGGGAAACAAAAGGTTACTGATATACATAAATAAATGGGGAAACAAAAGGTTACTAATATACATAAATAAATGGGAAAACAAAAGGTTACTGATATACATAAATAAATGGGGAATCAAAAGGTTACTGATATACAGAAATAAATGGGGAAACAAAAGGTTACTGATATACATAAATAAATGGGGAAACAAAAGGTTACTGATATACATAAATAAATGGGGAAACAAAAGGTAACTGATATACATAAATAAATGGGGAAACAAAATGTTACTTATATACATAAATAAATGGGGAAACAAAAGGTTACTGATATACATAAATAAATGGGGAAACAAAAGGTTACTAATATACATAAATAAATGGGGAAACAAAAGGTTACTGATATACATATATAAATGGGGGAAAAGAGTACTGTAGTGCAATAAACCTTCGATGTCATAATACAAGATAAATCATGTACAACGCTAACAGTTACTCTAATTTCATCAAACATAGATTTATAACTTTTATTTTTTCCACTAGTTTAGTGTCGTAAATCAAACACAACGGTTACACGTTTGTTCTTGCTGTTGTTTTTACGGATGTGAACACTGTGTGAAAACTGGAAATTTTTATGTAAATAAATTGTCGCAATAATATTTCTGCTGTTGGGTTTCCTTTTTACCCATTGGTGATTCATTTTGACGCCGGCGATGTTTGCAAGCAGGTGTATATGTACGGTGATCCGTTAGGGCAATTCGTTGTTTCGCACTTTCGACTTATGGATATACAAGCGCGAACATGCGAGAAAATGATACGAACAAGCGAAATCACGACGCGATGGGGCGACAACACGATGCGACGTTGCGAAGACAACACTTGTATATCCATAGGTCGAAACTGCTACACAACGGTGGCCCTAACGAAACACGGTAGTATATGACCGTGAATTCGTTGTTTCGCACATTTGACTTATGGATGTATAAGCGCGAACATGCGAGAACACGATACGAAAGAGCGAAATCACGACGCGATGGGGCGACAGCACGATGCGACGTTGCGAAGACAACACTTGTATATTCATAGGTGGAAACTGTTACACAACGGTGGCCCTAACGAAACACGGTAGTATATGACCGTGAATTCGTTGTTTCGCACGTTCAACTTATGGATGTACAAGCGCGAACATGCGAGAACACGATAAGAAAGAGCGAAATCACGACGCGATGGGGCGACAGCACGATGCGACGTTGCAAAGACAACACTTGTATATCCATAGGTCGAAATTGCTATACAACGGTGGCCCTAACGAATCACGGTAGTATATGACCGTGAATTCCGATAATGCACCTCAGGCTTTAAGCTCTACGTACACGATGTATCAGTTCTAGTCAAAGCGGAGTGATGCACACGTATAAATGAAGATGTTAATGAAACATCTCTGCGATGTGGTTAAGTTTTACCTTATTTATCTAAGTTCGATTGTGTTTAAAGCCTGAAAAGTATGAAGTCACTTTTGAGTCCATTGCCTGTGTAGGACCAATACTTGGTGTCTATGGTTTGATAAAGATACGGCTTAATCGCTCCCTGACAAGGGATCGATCTCACGATCGTCCGATCGCAAGGCGGATACCCATTCCAACTTTGCAACTGGTCATATTCGCATATACATAAATGTCTATTGAACGAGGGTGTTTTCGTCGCTGTTAACATTGTATGATACGGCGAACTATGAAAACGGAACACCGTCAATGGCAAGGATTGGAATCTCGTTACATTGTACAAAAACATAAGAGTAGCTATCACTGTTTTAAGAATACCGTGATATTATTAGGTATGCGTCTGTAATAAAAAGTAGACAACATGTTAAATGTTCTTTTCGTTATTGACTGTCGCTCGGGCATGTCAAGTAGGCCATTTTGAGGCAAATATCTGCGCCCTGCTTGCATACGATCTGGGATTCGCGTGTAATGTTTGAATCGCGATTTTGTTCTGCAATTCTGGAAGAGTCGCACTGATGCCCTGATTCTTATCCAATATACAGGTAGAGTATGTTTCGTAGTTCATCAGGTTCTTCCGCAGCTTTATTTATTATGAATCGACCCGGGGTGTTTCCCATTCACCATAAACCCTCCCCAATTTACTTTTAAGAGAAACCTCAAATTTTTAATAATAGCTGTCTGTACAATCTATTTGATTTTTACTGAAATAGTTTGTAATTTTGATGTGGTCTTGTGCTGTGGGAAGTGCTTTTTCTAGATGAGCAGAAGGGCTTGGCGCATGAGGTTGAAATAGGGACATTTTGTGCGCAGTGACACTTTCTAAAGGGTACGTTAGGTTTTAATAGTTGTTTGCAGGCGTGTTTTACCGGCGGGAAGTAATATTCCCATAATATGGCTGTGTGGGGAACCGTAGAAACCGGAACACGCCACCTGTCCGTTACGGTGACACAGAGTGTAACGTTCGCTTGCAGACCTCTGCATGAACGTCTAAGCAAGGACAACCAAGACACAGTATTTCTGTTATCAGACGTTTACTCATCGTGAGATTCGTGCTAAACTTTGGACACACGCATACATTTATCACTTTACGGCATACTGACAATCTTATGTATGTACACTGGAACACTACCTGGGGTGGTATTCTGAACCTTTCTTAGACACTTTCTTAGATAGCAACTTAGATAAAAAGAAATTCCTAGCTAAAAATAGTAATAGTAAATTCTTTAGCTAAAATTCTAAGACAGATTCAGAATACCGCCCCGGAGCAATCAAATGTCCAAAAATGCATTATGTCAACTTAACATCTGAACAAGAAGTAAGCGTATTTTTCCTAGAATTACATCATAATAAAACATTTACATTACCCACACAATGATGAACACGTGTACATGCACGTAAATGTTGCAGTAATCATTCTAATCGTTATGGCCCTTTTACCGTGATTGTGTCCATATATTTTACCACTATACATTTCTATTTACCGTGATTGTGTCCATAGACTTTACCACTATACATTTCTATTTACCGTGATTGTGTCCATAGATTTTACCACTATACATTTCTATTTACCGTGATTGTGTCCATAGACTCTACCACTATACATTTCTATTTACCGTGATTGTGTCCATAGATTTTACCACTATACATTTCTATTTACCGTGATTGTGTCCATAGACTTTACCACTATACATTTCTATTTTTTATATCACACATTTTCTAAAGTGTTATCATGTGGATCTAGATTTAAATGTTATTTTTCGATTTACTCAAATAGCGTGTAAAGTGAACAGATGCAATGCGTTCCGTTTTCCTTGGCGCAATTAAGAAGAAAATGCTCTCAGAGATTTCGTTGAAGAAAACATAGGCAAGTGTATACGTTTCCATTTTGTGAGGGTTTTTTTTTCTTAAAAATATGGTGTTTCTCTGTTCAAAATTTGATAACTATCTATTAAGTGATTAGCGGCATATGAATTACTGTGTTAAACTCGTTTTTATCTATAATTAAATCAAACTCCTGCCACTTATTAATAGCTATATTAATTTTCCTATTGAGTATTTGTTTCTCCTTTTCGCAGACGACTTATACGTTGTACTCCGAGTGCGCACGCGTATAAGGCAAAAATGAAACAAACAATTATTTTTTTCAGTTATTTTTATTCACTTTGGAAGCCCAACACATGAGTCATATGCGCGTGATTTTGTAAAAGAATGAGATAGTGAATATTATAAGTCGGCATTCCCAATATAGTGTCTTGTACTGTTCAGAAAACGTACCTAGTTTTTGGGGATTGAACGTTCCTACATCTTCACATGATCGGATGCAAACAGGAACAATAATGTGCCCGCATCAGTTGCACTTAATTTGCACTGGGCTTCCTAAACGTTTGTTGTGACTACAAAGCTCAGCATTGAACGTGTTAAGTGCATACAATACTCTTATAAATATACAACGAAGATCAGACGCCAGTGTAGTGTTTAAGTGTTAAACTCAATACATGATGAAAATGTATTAGTAAACAAGATTTTGTGTTTGATAAACACACATGCCCCCAGTTGGTGCTGGGTAGCCCATTTCTTAGTCCAAATTAGGTCAAGGTCATGGTCAAAGTGAAGTTGGGTGATATGGGTGGATTGGGGATGGTCATAAGCAACAACTGTGTAAGTATCCAAGTGTTGTAGCAAGCGGTGTTGGAGCTAGAAATGGTAAAATCTACTTAACCAAGAAACAGCCCATTTGATTTATTCTAAGTGCAAATTAGGTCAAGGTCAAAGTGAGGTTGGGTGATAAGGGTGGATTGGGAACGGTCATAAGTAACAACTGTGCAAAAATCCAAGTGTTGTAGTAAGCGGTGATGGTGCTAGACGAAACGGTAAAATCTAGTAAACCAAGAAATGGCACTTTTTAATTATTCTAAGTGCAAATTAGGTCAAGGTCAAAATGAGGCTGGGTGATATGAGTGGATTGAGAACGGTCATAAGTAACAACTGTGCAAATATCCAAGTGTAGTAGTAAGCGGTGTTGGTGCTAGACGAAGGGTAAAATCTAGTTAACCAAGAAATGGCACTTTTGAATTATTCTAAGTCCAAATTAGGTAAAGGCCAAAGTGAGGTTGGGTGATATGGGTGGATAGGGAATGGTCATAAGCAACAACTGTGTAAGTATTCAAGTGTTGTAGTAAGCGGTGTTGGTGCTAGACGAAACGGTAAAATGCACTTAACCTTGTCACGGACGGAAGGACGGACAGGACGATCATTATATGCCAACTGCATCAAGATGCTGGGTGCATAAAAACAAAGATAATCAACAGTCTTAAAATAGAAACGAATCGTTACTGAGCAACGCTTATTAAACTTTTCAGTTATGAGATTCAAGAAAAACCTTGTACATGTAAACTTATCACATTCATCATGATTATAACGCCTGTACATAGCAATATCGTCAAAAGCATGTCTGATACAAAGTATAACTGTAATTTCAAAGTTATTCAATCGAACATTCAAATAGTTTGGCCATCCCTCGAAATTTGTATTTGATCCAGCAGACCATATGACTACAACAAACTGTGGCACTATTATAATTAATTTTAAGACAAGCTTACACACGTGAACACCTAAGTTATAGGTAGAAAGAACATTAATTTTAATAAACCAAATCTTGTTACATGCATAGTAAGAACGAAACAACACACATGACATCTTACACTAGTATACATGTAACTCTTAAAGATTATATATTTACCTTAGAAAAACAAATACATAAAAGAAACACAAATCATAACAATAAAATTGTAAACATTGAAATCAAAATATGAAATGGCAACACTTTAAACTGATAAATAAAATATATTAACTATTATTGTTATTGTCTTTCCAAATAAATGCCAGGGGTTGAAGAAAAGATCACGATTGTAGCTAGCCTTACTTTTATCCTAATCGGTGTTTTCGTATTGTTGGATCATTGCCAATTAACATGCTCCAATAAGGCAACTGTTATCAAGTACCGTACAAATGAATATTTAGATACCATTTGGCGTTATTAAGTACAAATGAATATTTAGATACCATTTGACGTTATCAAGTACAAATGAATATTTAGATACCATTTGGCGTAATCAAGTACAAATGAATATTTAGATACCATTTGGCGTTATTAAGTACAAATGAATATTTAGATACCACATCAGGTTTGCAGGTCTATCTTTAAGTTTTGTTTGTTTGTTTGGATTTTAAGAAATAGCTATTAAGATTAACTAGCGCAAACACTTCAATTTTTATGTCAGTGTCACCATGTGTATTGTAACAGACAAGAATCACAAGATAAAGAAATAAGTTCACATGACATGATGACTTGTCATTTTTTCAGTTACTATTAATTAACACAGAATATAAACCAAGGTCAGATATTGTTCATGTTTGCTTTTTTAACTGATCTTATTATCTTTTTATCTTGATTATGTCAGCTTTTCAAAGCACAATATACACCCAGGCCAGATTTTGTTCATGTTTGCTATTTGAAATGATCTCATATCCTTATTATGTTAGCTTGTTTTATCGAGTGCACAAATTCATAGTAGGTCTCCATACCTACATTCATACTGAATTGAACATTCCTGTTTCAATACAATATATTTTAAATTAAAGTAACATGTTTCCACACATATAGCTACATGTATAAATGATACAAACACTTTGGGAACATTACTATATAAGGTATCTGAAACATACGTTGTTAATAGAAACATATAATTGTTTTTACTTATTTCTTGTGGATTACGAAGTGGATTGACAAAAGATGATACACTGTTAATCTGAAGAATAAGTGCATGGTGTCTCATTTGAAATTATGAAAGGCTTAAACATGTACATTATTCTATTGTAGTTCAAAGTTGAAACCCTTTACAACATACGTTATTGTAAAATCAAAATTTTGTACATCGATTCTTGCAGTAAGGGTAAAATTTGCATATGACCATTTTTTGTATCAAATGTCACCCAAAATAAATAGTACCACAACATCCAAAATATGTGTACTAAGTAAATCAGTTAGTAGAATCTTGTTTGATGACTAAACAAACAAAAAAAGTAAAAGATTGTACATATCAGGATATTTTGAGTAAGTTTGATTAAGACCTAAGTTTGATTAAGACCTAACCATTAAGTCATTATTTGAACAAATTTAAAGATAACATGTTCACACCAAAAGGAGAATGAATGTAATTATAAAATCTAAATTTAATCATTTTAAAGATGACATTTAATTACATCAAAAGTTTTACATCTGAAACAATGTCAATATTATTTAAACATGAATGACATACAATGTAATAAAATTATTTCAACATATGATATTATAAGATACTTACAGTGTCCCATATGATGACATCAACGCGCTTATACACCTGGTGAAATCATCATTTTAACTTCTTACGCAATATCATTTTTTTTAAACTCTTGAATAACTATTAGTCCAAACAAGGGCAGATAACTCTGGACATCAAAGTAAAATGTAACGTGTCCGCTTGAAGAATACACTTATAATTTAAAGCCTTATCACTTTAAGTCTAGAACAATCACTGGTCTCTTTAAGTCTATAACAATCACTGGTCTCTTTAAGTCTAGAACAATCACTGGTCTCTTTAAGTCTAGAACAATCACTGGTCTCTTTAAGTCTAGAACAATCACTGGTCTCTTTAAGTCTAGAATCATCGATGTCAGATTATTAAGATACGCTTTCCACGTATGAAAACACTTTTACACAACAATAATGTTGTTTTTTTTGTACAGTGACATTGAAACATACAAATAACACATCAAAATAAGTAGTCTACTACAAGATAGCACTGATCTCTTAAGTTGTAAATCATTGATGTTCATTCTAGGGATAGGATACGCTTTCCACATGTTTGAAAACATGTTCATACAACAATATAGTTAATTTTATTTTATACATGTCGTAGGGTATACAATTAAACACTTTATATTTTATTCCAGTTATTGTAAATTATCATTAATTATTTCAACACATGTTCATTATTACGATATACAAATAAATTAAACGTTTACTGAGCAAAGGGAAACTACCCAAACAGTTTAATTGCATGCATAATCGACTAACAACGTAGTTATCACACCTTAACCCGTGATCCACGTGCACGAAAAATTTAGTTCATGTTGGACATATTTCAAGAAGTTAAAGAAAATTTGATATTTATTCAGGTAAATTATTATTATTATAAACAAATAAAGGTTCATGTTTTAATTTAAGGTATACTTTTTTGTATCTTACGCGTGTATTTGTAAAATATGTGTCTTTTGTATTTTATTGCTAAAATAATACTTGGCTCACCGTACCGACATGTATGTGTATTTTCTATGCATTTATTTTGATATGATAATTATTCGTTTTCTATGTTTAATTTAATATTTCTTTCAGATTTTCGTAGATCTGACATCACCATTTAAAAAGGTCAACCAGAAAATAAATCCTTATAGCATTTACTTCAGTGTTATTCAATGAACCTTGAAAACCCGAAAAGACGCAACCCCCGAAATACAGTCGCCTTAGAACGATAGCACTAATCACTTCAAACCTCGAATAACTGATATTGGATTCTCCACTTTTCCACATGCTTTAAAAAAACATTACACAACAATACTGTTAATTTTACTTTATACAGTCACCAACTATTGATAATACACAAAATAAGTAGTCTACTACACGACAGCATTTATCACTTTAAGTCTAGAATCATCGATGTTGGATTCTCAAGGTACGCTTTCCACATGTTTGAAAACCTCGCCATGGTGGCGCCCTCTATCACGCGATGATCAGCTGACCAACTGACCTGCATAATGTGACGCTTTACTACGTTTCCATTCTCGTCAAATCTTGGTAGAGTCTGAAGACGAATATAATTTCATTTCAAGTGAAAATTAAACAACAATGTTTACAACAAAACTCTTATCTTCATACACTGAATTAAACAACTATTACTTATACAAACTTGAAGGCCATTTAAAAGTACTCAATCAAGGTAACGAAGGATGGCACTTTCCGCTTACAGTATACGCACATGCTTTAAACCCAGTTTTCCCATGACACGCCTCATATGGTGCATTACATATCATACCAACAAAAGCCGATGGTGATACAGCAAATATTGTTTTTGTCTATATACAGAAATTTAGCAGGTTAAAGAAGCACATGACATATGATGTAAATACAGTACAACTGACCTGTATACGTCCCAGAGCCCCAATGGCTACTTCAGGAGGTAGGATCACTGGTCGTGCATAGGTTCCACCGATCTAATGTGAAATTAAACATATTATGATGACTTACCCATCCTATATAAAATAAAACAAGTTTTGATGACTCACCAATCATCGACACGCCTCATATAATAAGTCCAAATTAGGTCAAGTTCAGGGCCCTCAATCAGTTTTGGGGGAAGGGGCCCACGGCCCTCTGGAGGGGGAATTTTGACTGACTGGGGGAATATTTTAATGTGGAAGATTTTACAGATTAACTGATTTGAAAACTAACTCAACCCGAACAAACTCGCGTCTAATTGTCGTTTGGTAAAAACCGTCATGTAATCTTTACAGCAAATTAAACTCCTATAAATATTCTTTGATTATTTTTTAGCACAAAAAAACATAGCTCAGAATCTACTGATAACACTTACAATTTGGACTAGGCTGCGATATACATGCAACATTGCAGCTATACACGCGTCATTTCCACGAGTGTTTCGTGATTTCACCGGCGTTAATAAATAGTCAGCGCGTTTTTCTCGCCCAGCACGATTTTATAACGGAGATATGAAACTAAAAAATAATTCAATATGCAACATATATTTTTTGTAAAAGTAATTTGCAGTCCCGCTTTTAAAATTATTAATTAATTTAATGTATTCATTTAGAAGACCGAAAATGGAAATACACTACAACTCCATTATATCGCGATTCGCGGGGTCCATGGATCGAAATCGCGATATAACTTGTCAGGTCATTAATGTGCATATACATGTAAACACAAGCCTATTTTCACTATCTCAAAAAGTAAATGTAATTAAATAACCTTTTCATTGTTGTTCACATCCATAATGTGTTATATCCATATGTAAAATATTCTATTTGTATATAAAAATATTATATAGTTCCTTGTAATTAATTTTAAATCAGTTATCACAACACATATACTGAATCGAAATGCGAAACGCCTATCAGAATTTTACTGTTCACATGTCATAAACACAAATTTGTTTACAGTTAAAATACACATGTACTTCATAAAAAGCCTTTGTTCGGCTAGAAAATCGCGCGAAAATTATGCTGACATGTACAACGTCCCTTCATCCGCATGGAAAGCGTGGGTGTATTGATGGCCATATAAAAACGTTGTAACGCAGCGAACTGTGAGATCTTTACTTTTGAATAGTTTTGTAGCGCATACCAACCAAATTTTTGTATCGCCATCGATGTGCAGTTAACATTTCCTCTTAAAAAAAATATACGTTTGCCGTATCGATAACGTTATTGTCGTTCAGATAGGTCAGTATTGATTTATGGCATACAGGCGCTGTGTATACCCTCTACGTGGACAGCGTGTGTGTGTGTAGTACATTTGTATCGAGTGCACCGGGATTCTCTCCCATATGGCCATCGCCCCCAGAAGACTTTGTTAGTTGGTTACGGGGGATAGTGCAAGATACAGGAGACACCCCGTTCCAGAGGCGACCCTGGGTCTTTTAGTGCCCGGTGTGAAGCACCTAGTACACTGCACCTCGGTTTAACGTCTCATGCGAAAGACGAGTTAGAAGGTTAGGGTGTGGCGGGGGCTCGAACATGCGACCCCTGGGTTGTGAAGCCAGTACGTTACCACTAGACCACGGATCCGCCACAATGGACAGCGTGTAATTCGGCTGCTAATAAAAGCGACAGCAGTGAAAGGACGTTGTCATAGGTGGCACGCGCGATATAAGCTAATGACGTCAAACTGTTTCACTTTGATGTTGAATGGATCGGTTTATTGTTTATCGCACATAACATGTGTCAATGAAATATTAGGGGTTACTGGAAATACCGAAATCTACATGAATCTACCGAAATCTACATGAATCTATCTAAATTATACCGAAATCTTCTATAAAACTATATATTTGTTAGTTTAAAAGATGTGTTTTGGCATATTTCAACGAAGTGTAATAATAAGACCCACATATTTTATAACATAAGACGAGTATGTGCCGAAATAACTAACAGAAAAGGGCCATTACATACAATTGCCTTTTTAAATGTTACTTATATATATTATGTAATTTAAAAAATGTGAAAACAAGTTAATTAGTTTATCACTTTTAATTAATTGGTTTTAATCAATTTGTTTTTCCTATTGTTTATTCTATACAACACGATGTGATACGCTTATTACATTAAAACATTATACAATGCTTATTCCAAAAAAACATATGTAAATGTTATGTTATGTAAATGGAGAAAGTACAAAAATATTTCTTGGAGCAGCGATTATCAAATCTTAACAGGTCAACATTCATTTAAACAGTAAAGAATTATACTTTAGTCAAATGACAATATAAAAAATCGTCACATTTTTTACACAAGTATGTTTTCCGACATATATCTTACTACATGTCATGCTTTTTTGGATTGTGTGTTTAAAAGATTTTCGAACTTAATCAACGATTTCCAGTGACAATAATATGATTGCAGATTTTTTTTTTCAGTTCTCTATCTTTAGGCCACAACAAATTGATCATATGTTCGTCGGATTTGCCGCACCTTAAAATCGTAAATTGAAAAAAAAATCTCTTTTTTTGCGCCCGCACCTACAATTTTGCCCTGCACCCGATTTTTTAAAATGAAGTTTTCATCAACGAGTCTTATTTTACGTTCAACGCCGACTTCGTGGTGTCCCCAAATCATAACAAGCAATTGGTACTGATATTGACGGGAATAAGGTACTTTGCGGCGACTGGTTTATGTACAGAGCACATAATTTTTGACCCAAACCTTTACTCTCCAACAGCCAGTCTGGCACAGCTGCGATGTGTATTTCGACTCGGCAATTTCTAATCATGTTTTATCAAACTTGTGGAAACACAACGAGCTGTTTGTCAGCATTCATTGCCTTATTAAGGATGATTGCTAGCAAGCTCTCGAAATATCAGCAGACACAACAGTTAATTAAAGGATTATATGGTTGATGAAGGATCTGTGAAATTGGATGTCTGGAATATTAAATGGACTGATTATCGGGTATGTTTACATTTCGGACAGTTTTGACCAGCAGTTTGTCCTTGATTACTTACTTCTAATATCCACACATTTAAGTTGTTGTTGACATGTCCATCTTATAAATTCAACGTATCTGTTTGGTGTACATTTTGTTCAGCTTTTCTATATTACGGTACATTTAACAGGGCAAGCCAATTCATTATGTTAGTTATTAATTTCAATTTATTTATGGATATATTTTGTTAACATCTTGTAGATATTTTATGAGTGTATGTTTAAATAAAAAATGATTATCCAAGTTTACTGCAAAGAACAATTAACAATAATGTTAATATAAAAATCTAAATATACTAATGCTTTTGTTAATGCCATAATGCAATTAATATACAGCACAGTGAAGTACAATTTTATAACAAATAAAACAATAAGATATAACCATTCCCTGACATGGAAACACGCAACGATGTTGCGAGTCGATTAAAAAATTGGTTCAAGAAAAATAAGAGCAGTGTGAGCCCTGGTTTACATTTTCAAAAAAAATGGTGGCGTCCAGTTGTTTCGTCGTGTCATTTAATTATACAGAACTTATACTAGTAATTCCTAAATTGTTTTGTGTTTATTGTATGACATTTCATATTCATGTTATTAAACTGTTGGTAGTGAATGACTTGGTGTATCAAATATCTATTTTGATAATGACAATTACCTTGTATAAGGTCTACTTTCTTATAGTTAAGATATGGCTATTTAGTATTTATGCGCCTATCAATATTTTCCCCCGGGGGGGGGAGCGGCGGGCAAACCCAGGGGAATTAGACTTATTGTACTTTGGGGGGTCTAATTACCCACCCTAGAGCCAAGCATTTTTGTCTAAATCCCCTGAATGGGGGATGCTTAATTGGTGTATCAAATCGTCCAGGGGCCAATATAACCAGGATCTATAATCCGAACAAAGTATATTTCCCGGGACCCAGAATCATTCGGCGTGTCAAATTCCTGCCTATCGGGAATTGCTTTCTGTCTAAAGTCCCGTATATGCCCGCCGTCCCCCCCCCCCCCCCCAGGGGAAATTATTGATAGGTGCATTACTGGCGGGTGTTAATTTAATATCAGAATCACTATTGAAGACTTGTTGCACAAAACCCTTTGTAGGACATGGTCGAAGAAGAAATGGAGAAATTAGTTGCTTAGTTTATTGCATATATATTGATTTTGACAACAATTTATGGACCAGAGCAGATGAAGAGAAAATTATTGACAAGATATCAAGTTATGATGGCGTTTCGCAGTAATTTTTAATCGCTATGGGCAAGATAGGAATTTTTTTTTGGCACTTTTCGCTCGCCTCCGATTTTATCGAAAATGGAAAAAAAATATTTTTATTTCGCTCGCTCGTTCCAATTTTTTTTTTACAAAATCCATAGAACAACTGATCAATTTGTTGTGGCCTTAGGGCATATTAATAAAAATGGTATTTGGATTTGACGATATTTATTGTACAATTGAGACACATTTTCTGTCAGTAACAGTTGTATTTGTATATCTGCTTTAATTTAAGATAGCAAAATTAAATTATTTAGTTATAAATGTGGAGAAGGCATTTTTGTTTGATATCTGAAATACAATTATTTTGTTGCTGGGGACTTAATGTTTATTAATTGAGAAGCTTAATTGAGAAGATCATGCTCCAGTGTAGTTTGCAGTTTGCACCATGTGTCAATTAAACAGGTCCATGGTGGTGTTACAAATGGTGTATAGATAAGCAATCGCAATATAGCGTGTCACATGTCGCTAAGAAACCTGTGCATTTGCAGGTCTGGAAGGTCTCCTCTGTAACAACATACATGTAAATATATTTTGATGTCCAAATATTATTGAGGGAAGAAACCAATTCAATCTTTAAATGTTACGCAAGATAACGACACGAAAAAAAAAATATTTAAAAAAAAAAATAGGGGTGTACGTCCCAAAACTTACAAGTTACAGTAATAACAGTATATATACCTGTTTTCAAAATGTATTATGTTATAAAAAATGTATTAACATGATGTATATAACATAATGATACTTGTATTCTTTAAAATATCGTCATATTATATACTATGCTATATTGCTAATTTACTATAATAATTACTGGTTTTGCAATGTACATTTACATGTAATTGCTAAAGAATCTGCTTTGATTATCTTTTATAACGTAACTTTAAGTTTAATTGAAATATGATCTGGGCATGGCCGTATATGATGTTTGAAAATTAGTATGCATAAAGGTTATAATGTTGTTGTTTTTTTCTGAAAAAATAACAACAACAAACAAACAACAACATGTTGTTTTTCACACAGTTAATCATTTACATGTTACTTTTTTTCTTTGATAAAAGACAAACTCGAAAATATCAGTTTTATCTGAAATAAGAACACATTGTAATGACATAAAGGGACTTACTTTGTTTAAATTGTTTTTCTAAGGGATTTCTAGACGTTAATAAATAATGTTACCTTCATTGATATGCAAATTATTTGCATCATTTAATGATAATGCTGGTTTTTATATTGATCGATTCATATTGCATTGCAATTTGTAAGTTGTTTGCTTATTTTTACATCATGGATCCACCAATTTTACCAGTTCGCTCATTGTGAAAATGTGTATTGGTTGTTAATGCATTATAAATATTATATATTATTTATCAGATGTTTGCAACTTCATTCAATGTTATTGAATAACGATTCATTGCTGGTCACATGCTATTTATACTTTGTTGTTGACATATGTAGTGAATAAAAATAAGTATATTACATGGTTTTGTATTAATGGTCATTTATTTTATAATAATTTATTATAAAATGATATAAAACTACAGATTTATTGTAGATTTCGGTATAAATAAGATCGATTCATGTAGATTCATGTAGATTCCGGTAGATTAATGTAGATTTCGGTATTTCCAGTAACCGAAATATTAGCGATGCAGAGATCTAGACCACAATGGCTATACTTATGATGCGGACGATAATTGGCATCTTAACTAGGTTTTCTGTTAAATTTTTTTGTATTTATTTTGCAGACCTCCAATGGGGGAATTTTTCCATATTTTAGGGGAAAAAACATACTTTTCAGGTGGGGGAATGCGGCCGATATTTGGCGGCATAATTGTAAATTGAGGGCCCTGAAGTTCAAGGTCAAAGTGAGGTTGGGTGATATGGGTGGATAGGTAATGGTCATAAGCAACTACTGTGTTAGTATCCAAGTGTTGTAGAAAGCCGTATTGGTGCTAGATGAAACGGTAAAATCTACTTAACCTTGTCACGGACGAAAGGACTGAAAGACGGAAGAACGGACAGGACAATCACTATATGCCTCCCCCATCAAGATGCTGGGGGCATAAAAATGAGAACCTCATTGCAGACTTTCAGTCAAAGAAGAAAACTACTCTTAAAATATGCATTTTCAATGGTCACGGTGCAATAAACACATGCTGACATAAGAATAAAACAAAATGAGAACAGTATTTCAGACCTACAGAGGAAATAGAAATGTACTTACTGATCCAATATTTGACAGAGAGAAGGTCCCTCCAGTGAGCTCTTCAGTTCCGAGCTTGCCTGCGTCCCCTAATACTTGCAATCGATTCAGCTCCGACGCAATCTCGAAGATAGTCAACGCTTGCACATTTTTAATATTTGGCACTAGTAGCCCGTCTTTTGTGTCCATGGCGAGCCCAATATTGTGTGAGGCCTGTAGAAACGTTTATTATTAATTGCCATCTTCTGTTCACGAGCAAAACTATGAAATTAGTAGTTGGATAGAAGAAAATTGTATACAGTAAACTCTACTTGTAATGATATCGCATATAACGATGCCGAGTCCAATGTCCCGGCTGGATCCTTATACATTTCAATTGATATAACATCGGTCGTAACGATATCGCATGTAACCAAGTTTTGGATATAACAATGTTGTTTTCAAGGCCCATTCGCAAATATTCCCCTTTTGTTACGATATTTAGAGTCTGTACAAGGTGTGAAAAACATTGATCCAGGTAAACAGTTATATGGCACCGCTTGATTAAATAATTGCCATTGTGGTTATCAATTAAAATTCGCGTTGGGTGTCACTGTCCCTGTAATTGGTACTTAAAACTTATCGGCGATGATACTTGATATGTAACATAACGGGTACTCACCATAATTATTCGAACTTTGTATATGTGTACACAGGCTGTGACAATAACGAAGGATTTTTGATAATTATCCTGAATGTTTATAAATTATCCTGTATGTTTATTTAATTGTCATTAATTGATTGCATTTCTTGATGCTTTCCCTCATACATAGTCCTACATTACATTTATGTATGTAAAATGAATGGTTTTGTGTCTGTCTTCTTCAATTATATGTTCATGCTTTTGGTGGTATATTTACGGATGTAACCATATTCGGATATAACGATATAAATCCAGTGGTCCGCTCAATATCGTTACATGCGGAGTTGACTGTATATTCCTTATTTATAAAACTTTGTTTAAATTTAACAGTCACACTAACATAAAAACATGTACTACTTAAAGACCACATCAGATCTTATCCAGTAATAGTCATTATCATAATTATAAACTTAAAAACTGAAAGTGATTTGATAGAAAATGTTTAAAAATTCATAGATACTGGGTTACTTTCACAAAATATTGTGTATGATATAAATATGTCAGACTTACCTTGTATGTGATATTTTCACAGTTGGCGTCCACACTTGAGTTCAGAATTGGGAAATGTCTCAATGCCATAGATACAACCTAAAATATTTTAAAGCTTAAGTTTTAATAACCTTAAGACTTAATAACATATTGTTTGTTATCTCAGGGCAATACATTTATGTTTATAAAAAGTTGACCGTTTTAACGATACATGAGAGTCAAACCATTCTGAATACAAGTTTTAATATGGCCGATGTACATCGGAGCAAATTACGTCACAGCCAAACAAATTGTAGATCATAAACTTATGATGCCTTTGTTGTAACTCTATAAAATTTGCAACATCTCATTAACAGCATTTTAAACGACTTGTGTTTAGTTTATGGTGACATAACAGTGATTACAGTAACTGTTTTGACCCAACCCATTTGCTTTTTTTCCAAATTACACAATGTACTCCATGAAAATGCAATCAATAGGGGTTAATAAGTATTTTCTTTAATCAGGCACAAATAATCATAACCAGAAACAAACCTTTATAAATACTGGCATGTAAGAGAATTTCACTCCTCGTTCCTGTGCCTTCAGTTTTATATCACTTCTAAATTTTACAAGAGCCGTCATATCAATTTCGTCATAGTAACCGAATGGAGGTATAGCCTGGGCAGCCGTCATAGTCTTAACCATCGCTTTTCGGATCCCCTTTATTGGTTCAGTTACATCGCTGCCTATCACAGGCGGAGTCTGAATCTTGGGAGGTACAATGAAAGGTGCTTGTGGAACTGCAGTGGGCGGAGCTTTGGGTGTGACTGATGGCTTGGGAGGAGTCATAGGTGTGATTGATGGCTTGGGCGGAGCTTGTGTCTGGACAACTGGTGGAGGTGGAACAATCTCTGGAAATTTTTGTAAGAACTTGACACAATTATCTTGTGTTTAGTATTTTAATATCAAACCATATGTATGCTCATAGGAGGCTTTTTAACATTTTTCAAAGTATATTAAGTTGAAAGTTTCTTGAAATCGTCTAAATTTATTAAATTTCTGAAGAGCGTTTTAAACATCAGAAAAGTATGATTGATTTCACTTTTATGATCATATTATTATTTTAAAATGACACTTTGATGATTTTTCTCTAGGCAAAGAACAAAATGACCGTTGTTAAACTACCCAATAAACCATGCAAAAAGAAGTCCTGAGCAGAGCATAGTAAAATATAGTTCTCATTACAGTTGCACAAACAGTTGTCAAACCATGTTAGAATCAAAATAATTTTCGCATTATCGTTGCTTATCAGTGAATAAACAACTCTTTGTCGTTCTGATGTGCGGCTATTAAACCACTCGGGCTAACACCCTCGTGTTTTAATTCCAACGCCTCAGAACTCCAAATTGTTGTTTATTTGTCGATAAACAACAATAAATCACAAATTATTTCTTAATTAAAACATGTAGCATCTAATCTGGTAAGTTCGTGGACTCCGGTAAGTTCGTGGATGAAATTATGACGTAGTTTTCTCTTAAATGACGTAACGTAGCGTGTCCGAATATATTCTAAGTGTGAGCCGAAGAACAGTTTGACTTACTAGAGCAAAAAATTGCGTAGAAAACATTGACAGATAAATATACCATGTTAGTTAAGTTTATTGCAGTTATTTGTGTTTTAAACTTATTAATTGTTAAAACAATTCAACACCTCATGTTGTTAATAAACATTTTATAAGTACTAATTTCATTAAAATCCAACAAAAATCAAAGGAAATAAATAAGGACTTTAAAAACTTGCCGTATTTATATCAAAACACAAAATTAGTGGAAGGGCCTGGGCGTATGACGTCATAAAAAGTTGCCCACAAACTTACAGGAAGTTGAAAAAGATCAAGGTCGTTGTTGGGTCATGTTTATTTTCAAGTAAGATTACAGGTTTCCGAAAAAATATTGTCAATTTCGACATATAAAATAGTTAGTTTACATTCAGATCGATTTAATGTGATGTTTTTTTATTGAAACAAGTGGGGTTTTATGCGCATGCGCAAAGTCGAATGCTTAACACCCACGGACTTGCAGGTTTAGAGGCTATACATAAACAAGCATTCTTTTAAACACTGATAACTACTAAAAGCTCTTAAGATCTACAAAATGTTGAATAAGAAAAGGACATGAACCTGGTTGAACTTTTCTCTCCCCACCAAGGTAACGCAAGATGTCTTCTTTAAGAATCCTTCCTTCCTTCCCAGTTCCCTGTACGTCACTCAGTTTGATCTGAAACCATCGGCGATATGTTGCGATTGTTTGCACTTGCAAACAGTTTTGCACATAAATATTTGTACTGCACGTAAATGTACGCTTATTTCTGAAAATTTGGGAGTAAGTGTAGCATCTAATCTGGTAAGTTTGTGGCCTCCGGTAGTTTCGTTGATGAAATTATTACATAATTTTCTCTTCAATGACGTAACGTCGCGTGTCCTATTTCTATGCAAGTGTGAGCCAAAGAACAGCTTGACTTACTAGAGCACAAAATTGCGTAGAAAACATCAACAGATAAAATACACCATGTTATTTTTAGTTAAGTTTATTAGTGTAAACCTATTTATTTAGTGTAAACCTATTTATTTAAGCTCGATTGCATCGAAAGCCTTAGGCTTATAGAGACACTCTCGAGTCCGTTTCCTGGGTAGAACCAGTACTTGGTGTCTTTGTGGGAGATCTTGAGAACGCTCCCGGAGTGGGGATCGAACCCGGGACCTCCCGATCGCTAGTTAAGTTTATTGCAGTTGTTTGTGTTTTAAACTTATTAATTGTTAAAAACTTCAACCCCTCGTGTTGTTAATAAACATTTTATAAGTATTAATTTCATTAAAATCCAATAAAAATCAAAGGAAATAAATAAGGACATAAAAAACTTGCCGTATTTATATCAAAACACAAAAATCAGTGGAAGGGCCTCTGCGTATGACGTCATAAAAAGTTGCCCACGAACTTACAAGAAGTTTAAAAAGATCAAGGTTGTTGTTGGGTCATGTTTATTTCAAGTAAGATTACAGATTTCTGAATAAATATTGGCAATTCTGACATATAAAATAGTAAGTGTACATTCAGATCGATTTAATGTGATGTGTTTTTATTGAAACAAGTGGGGTTTTATGCGCATGAGCAAAGTCGAATGCTTAACACCCACGACCTTGCAGGTGTAGAAGCTAAACTCACTTCAGAATTTGTGGGGTTAATGTACACTCTATGATTAGTGGAGTAAATTTACATCCAACAATACATAACGATGTGATCAGAAGACATGAGTATTATGATAATAATCCTTAATAATGCAGTCATTTGAATATAATTATGTTATAAGTAAGAATTCTGAACATTTTAAGACATTCATTACTAACTACTGAACATATCAACAGCACATTCAGGTAGGCAGGCATGTCAAAACTTCCATCTGTTTCTGTCTTCCAGACACTAATGTATGCGAACATCGGAAAAATTGTGCATAAATGTACAACCAAATATTTAATTTATATGCATATCTCCCATCATCTGTGCGTAATTTACATGTGTACGCACCTTACCTGGGCCTCTGCTTGCAAATCTTATGTTAGTAAAATGTTATTCCAACCACACACTAGTACATCTACATCAAGCGTTCTTGATGACTTGCTGTAATGACTTTAATATCAGGGGCCGTATTCCAGAAACATCTTACGTGAACTCTTATCATTAGCCTTAAAATCGTCATTTTCCTTAAGCATTTTATTCCAGGTATACATGAAATTCTGCTAATATTCACTAATTATCAACTTACTATTAACTACTATTCACTTAACTGTTATTGGAATCATAATATTAAAGTTATATGTAGTTTTAAAAATATTTCATACCAAAAATTGGATTTTAAGTGAACATATTTTTAGATAAACTTAAGATGTTTCTAGAATATGGCCCTAGGTCTTATTGTTAGTAAAACAGTGCTTTACACTGAAGTTATGATTGCAGGAATTAGCATTGTTAACTTTAATTTTATGTCTTATTGTTAGAAAAAGGATTTGAAAACAAAAACAAGAGAAAAGAATGACTTTTCAAACAATATGCTGGAAAATAAACAAAGAGAAATAACTTATTTATTTATTCATCAAAATGTATGGCAGTTATCAGTATGCTGCAGTTATTCATTGCATCCAATCACAAATGTATGGCAGTTATCACCATGCTGCAGCTATTCATTCCATCCAATCACCCAATCATGTAACAGACTGTTTAAGCTTAAAATGCAAACAAAATAACATTATACCCAACTTCTTTATCAAACAATTTACAATTCAATTCCAAATAAAGTATTATTTTAAACAGAGTTACAATTCAAACTGTTAATGTCTGATGTACATAAACAATTTCATCCAAATTTTAAAGCTTGTGAGCTTAATTGTCTGTTATCGTGAAACCAGTTGCTCGACAGAAATATATGAATTCCAGAAACATTTTAAGTAAAATCTTATCCTAAGCCTTAAAATCATCATTTTTGTAGCATATTTATCCATGTGTACACAACATTCTGTTTAGTGTTTATTAATTATCAACATATCATTAACCACTATTGTTTAGTGTTTATTAATTATCAACTTATCATTAACCACTATTGTTTAGTGTTTATTAATTATCAAGTTATCATTAACCACTATTGTTTATGAATTATCAACTTATCATTGACCACTATTGTTTAGTGTTTATGAATTGTCAACTTATCATTAACCACTATTGTTTAGTGTTTATGAATTATCAACTTATCATTAACCACTATTGTTTAGTGTTCATTAATTATCAACTTATCATTAACCATTAACCACTATTGTTTAGTGTTCCTTAATTATCAGCTTATCAATTACCACTATTGTTTAGTGTTTAATAATTATCAACTTCTCATTAACCACTATTTACTTAACCGTAATTTGATTCATTAATTTAAAGACAATTTCGGTAGTTTTTTCTGTGCATCTTTTTGCGCATCAGTGGAGTTGATTTAAATCTTCATAATGGGAAGTGTTCTGACAGATAATAATATTTATTAAATATTGAGTACACTGTAATTACCAACTTGAATCAAATTTATTTATAATAATTGCCATGATCATAGTAGGAGTGTCTTGTGACTCGATTTTATTTGCGAAAGTTTTATAATACACTGAAAACGAAAGTAGGAACACGCTGACTGAACATTGGACTCGCATATGGCTGTGCACATGCTTGCGATAATTGTAAAAGTGTTTTGGCTGTAATAATGTTTTGTACATAGTAATAATCAACTGCTGTTACTAAAATAATTATATATAATATATATCTATTTACTTTTATGAGTGTATTGTTATAAATTATGACTGTCATTCCATCCTTTTTTTTACAGAAAAATGTCCAATACGCACACGTAAACTACTTATTTTTTCTCAAAAACAAGCACGGTGACCCCCTGTTTTCTTTTTTGCAGTTTGTTAAGAATATAATTATGTAATAAATATCGAAAATACAGGAATTTTCACGGAACAGATTTTTTTCAGGAAAAAAGTGGGTAGGTTAACTAACTGCCGTCATATGACTGAAACACTGTTAAACAAATCGAAAAATCCATACAAACAAACAAACAAAACCTTATTTTCCTTGGCCATTTTTCTCACGGCTGGTGTGGCTAGGACCTTGTGTCCGCGGATCTCCTGCATCGACGAAGCCTCGTTGTCGCTTGAAGAACTATCGCTAGAAGAGTGGCTTTCATCAGACCGTTCTTCTAGAGTCTCCCCTAAGAAAATAATAATACAATATTTTATCCCATCATCACGCCTGCATTGATGAAATAACACCCCCTGGGAAAAACTTAGCTTTATTCCACCTTGTTGAATACAGCAAACACGCGCATTATAATGACATCATTTTGTTTATTTTTGTGACATCATGTTTTTCGTGTTATTCAGTGATTTTCTTTCATTTATTTTCAAAATAAAGACAGAAAATGATGGGATAAATAGAATAACAGGTAAGTATTGAATACAGATATGTTTATTTGCTCGGCACGAAAACCGAAACCACTCGCCAAGGCTCGTGGTTTAGGTTTTCTAAGCCTCGCTAAATAAACTTATCTGTATTCAACACTAACCTAGTATTCTCTATTTTTCTGATGTTTGCAGCACTACATTTTCGCAAATGTTATATGTAATCATTTCAACTCACATGATTGTGAACTGATATTGATGACTTTGGATGACATTTAATATTGTGGATTTAAATTACAGATAGTGACTAATTTACCATGAATGTAAAACAACAGACACTAGAAATGATTATTTAATGAATGAACCTTCAATGTTCCACTCCAAAGTCCCTGGTATTGCAACTTTTACTTAATAAGAAAGCAAGAGATTAACATTTATAAACATATAGGAGGCGCGTCATGGGAAAATCGGACTTAATGCATGTGCGTTAAGTGTCGTCCCATATTAGCCTGTGCAGTCTGCACAGGCTAATCCAGGATAGCACTTTCCGCCTGCAGTGGATTTATGTTTAGAAGAGACTTCATTGAAACAGAAAATACCATAAAAGCGGAAAGTGCCGTCCTGGATTAGCCTGTGCGGACTGCACAGGCTAATCCGGGACTACACTTTACGCACATGCATTAAGCCCGGTTTTCCCACGACGCACCTCATATCAACAACAGCACTAAATAGAGGATAAGTCATAATGTATAACCCATAGATGTTTTGGTGATGTTTTAATGCTTTGGGTGGATAATGATAGAAGACATTAAAACACAACTTGTTCTATATGGGCATAACATACATCTATGAAAGTTTCCATTGCAACTTGGAAAGAAATATTTTCCTTCTATATTACATACATAGACTCTAAATTAATAAACGGCGGATGTGCCTTCATACCTGCTGATGTTTCAATCTCCACGAGAACCTTGCCTACGAGGGCAATGTCATCAACATCGTAACACAGTTTCTTGATGGTGCCGTCGAATCGACTGGTTATTGTGACGGAAGCTTTGTCACTCTGTACCTCACACAGAGCATCAAACTGATTCACATGGTCACCCACCTTCACGTACCTGCAACCAGTTCTTTTATTATATAATATTATACATTTTGTCGATTGGTATTGCTCATTCATATTGCCATAATTAAATGCTTAAATTATTTTCAATATTTAAGAAACAGTAGTTACATAGCAATAATATTGTCAGTGTATACATGTAAGTATTGCAACTTATGTTGGTTTCAGAATCGTTTCATGAATATTATACATGCATAAAGAACAGTGTCTGAGTTTTTCCCAGTTATATCATATTTCTTACTAACTTAACTAAAGGGAGTTACAAAATAATATGAGGCGCGTCGTGGGAAAACCGGTCTTAATGCATGTGCGTAAAGTGTCGTCCCGGATTAGCCTGTGCAGTCTGCACAGGCTAATCCGGGATGGCACTTTCCGCTTTTATGGTATTTTCTGTTTCAAAGAAGTGTCTTCTAACCATAAATCCACTTCAGGCGGAAAGTGGGATGACACTTTACGCACATGCATTAAGTCCGGTTTTCCCACGACGCGCCACATATTTTTAATTTGCATTTACTGTGCTGTAATAAAAAACAACAGTTGATAAGTCTGGGGCTCCAATGGGTCAAAAAATTTCTTCGGGTCGGGTTGCCGGGTCACAATAGAAAAGTTCAGGTCATTTCGGGTCGGGTCTGGTATTAAACAAGTTAATTTAGACTTTGACTATGAATTTTGTAATAGCGTCAGTTATCTTGGACTTGCGTGTAGAAATTGGTAGTGGTTTTGTTCTACCTTCATCAAGTGTAGATTGACGCATGGGTTTTTTGGCCGTTGGGTAGTGGATGTGCGGTTTTTTTGCTAATGGTTCTCAAATCATTTTTCTTGATATTCTTACCTGACCCTATTTCATTAAGTCATTTACAATTCTGGAAAATGCAGAAACAGTAGATTTTGATGTCTTTTTCACAAACAGTTTTGGAGAACTAGTTGCAGATTTTAGTTTAGACAAATTTGGTCAACACTGAATCAAAAATCGTGTGTGCAAGCCAATGATTGATAACTTGTGGATCTTTTTTTCCAAACACAAGGAGCAATAGCTCTGGTGTTTCAGGCTCATTCATGCTTTCATTAGACTTCACCTGAAGTCTTACGTTCATAGACAAACTGTACACGATTGGTGAAGATTGGATGAAAAATGAAGTCTCTATCCCGAACAATGTCCATTTCTGCATATTTTTTTTACAAACAAAGGGCAATAACTCTCGTTTTTCTGGTCCGATATTGCTTATATTCATCTTCACCTTTACTCTTATGGTCATAGACAAACTGTGCAAGATTGGTGAATATTGGATGAAAAATGAAGTCTCTATCCTGAATCATGTCCATTTATGCATATTTTTTTCACAAACAAAGGGCAATAACTCTGGTGCCTCTGGTCCGATCTTGCTTATATGCGACTTCAACTGTAATCTCATGGTCATAGACAATCTGTGCAAGATTGGTGAAGATTGGATGAAAAATGAAGTCTCTACCCTGAATAATGTCCATTTTTGTATATATTTTTTTAATAAACAAAGGGCAATAACTCTAGTGTTTGAAACACGATGTGGCCCATTTTGGCGTCTGCTGAGATCTGATGGTCATACACAAACTGTGAAAGTTTGGTTAAGATTGGATGGAAAATAAAGTATATACGTTAGAAAAGGGCATTTTTGCACTTTTTATGCATGAAAAAGGGGCTATAACTCTGGTGTTACTGGTGTGATCTGACCCAATAACAATCCCATCTGAGATTTTATGGTCATACACAAACTGTGCAAGTTAGGTCAAAATTGAACAAGAGGGCCATGATGGTCCAAAGCCCTCACCTGAGAACTGGTACAGATGAAGACCATACTGTTGTGACAGGTTTAAAAATTAAGGTATCTGAACAATACGCAGAGGGGGATAGGATCAATTTTGATTTAAAACATCGGTTAGTGCAATGGGCTAACTAAAGTACGAGTTGGGTAATGGATGTGCGTTTTTTTTGTAATGGTTCTCAAATCATTTTTCTTAATATTCTTACCTGACCCTTTTTCATTAAGTCATTGACAATTCTGGAAAATGCAGAAACAGCAGATTTTGATGTCTTTTTCGCAAACAGTTTTGGAGAACTAGTTTTAATGCGATAATTGCAATGGCCGTGCTACAAGGTAAAGTTTTGCTGTTTCTTTGATAATTTTCTGTCTAATGATGATAAATGATGTTACTGCAGGCTCTGAAGACAACAATGTTGCATGTACAAATAACTGCATGCAATCTTGCAACTGTTGGAAATCAAATTTGATCAATCAATTTTTATGGTCATGCGCAAACTGTGTAAGTTTGGTCAACAAGGAATCAAAAATCATGTGTGCAAGCCAATCATTGATAACTTGTTGATGTTTTTTTCAATCAATTTTTATGGTCATGCGCAAACTGTGTAAGTTTGGTCAACAATGAATCAAAAATCATGTGTGCAAGCCAATCATTGATAACTTGATGTTTTTTTACAAACAGAAGGGGCAAAAGCTCTGGTGTTTCTGGCCCGATCATGCTTTTATTCGAATTTACCTGTAGTCTTACAGTCATAGACAAACTGTACATGATTGGTGAAGATTGGATGAAAAATGAAGTCTCTATCCTGAATAATGTCCATTTTTGCTTATTTTTTTCACAAAGGGCAATAACTCTGGTGTTTCTGGTCCGATCTTGCTTATATTAGACTTCAACTGTAATCTCATGGTAATAGACAAACTGTGCAAGATTGGTGAAGATTGGATGAAAAATGAAGTCTCTATACTGAATAATGTCCAAATTTTTTGTATATTTTTTTAATAAATAAAGGGCAATAACTCTGGTGTTTGAAATATGATCTGGCCCATTTATAGAGTCTGCTGAGATCTGATGATCATACACAAACTGTGAAAGTTTGGTAAAGACTGGATAAAACATAAAGTCTGTACGTTGGAAAAGGGCATTTTTGCACTTTTTTTGCACGAAAAAGGGGCAATAACTCTGGTGTTATTGGTATGATCTGACCCAATAACAATCCCATCCTTGATTTTATGGTCATACACAAACTGTGCAAGTTAGGTCAAAATTGAATAAAAAATGAAGTCTTTATCGCGATAACAGTCCAAATTGTTCAAGGCATACGGACGACGCCCGAGAGGTCCCCTATACCAATAGCTCACCGAGCACTTTGTGCTCAGGTGAGCTTATAAAAAATGTAATTTTTATCGTGAAAACGGTCCAAATTGTTGATGGCAGACGGACGACGGACGCCGCCAAAGGAGCACTTCGTGCTCAGGTGAGCTAAAAACTGTGTAAATAAGTGTTGTAGTAAGTGGTGTTGGTGCTAGACGAAACGGTAAAATCTGGTTAACCAAGAAATGGCACTTTTGAATTATTATAAGTCCAAATTAGTTCAAGGTCAAGGTCAAAGTGAGGTTGGGTGATATGGGTGGATTAGGGATGGTCATAAGCAACAACTGTGTAAGTATCCAAGTGGGGTAGCAAGCGGTGTTGGTGCTAGACGAAATGGTAAAATCTAGTTAACCAAGAACAGCCTATTTGAATTATTCTAAGTGCAAATTAGGTTAACGTCAAAGTGAGGTTGGGTGATATTGGTGGATTGGGAACGGTCATAAGTAACAACTGTGTAAAGTGTTGTAGTAAGTGGTGTTGGTGCTAGACGAAACAGTAAAATCTATTTAACAAAGAAATGGCACTTTTGAATTATTATAAGTCCAAATTAGGTCAAGGTCAAGGTCAAAGTGAGGTTGGGTGATATGGCTGGATAGGGAATGGTCATAAGCAGCAACTGTGTAAGTATCCAAGTGTTGTAGTCAGCGGTGTTGGTGCTAGAAGAAACGGTAAAATCTACTTAACATTGTTACGGACGTAAGGACGGACCGGACGATCCCTATATGCCTCCCGCATCAAGATGTCGGGCTCATAAAAATTAAAACACCAAGCGGGTACCGAAAGCACGACTTAGAGGCCATACAAAGAAATGACAGAAGACAGCGCTTTAACCAACTGCGCTATCATGCTTGGTAAGGAGTTGTGTGTAAACTATGGTGATACAAAATGCTCACAATTTTGACATCAAAATGTAAACAGGAAAAGGGCCAACAAACACAACCCATATCATAAATTTATTTTTATCTCAGAATGCGTACACTCTTTTCCCATTATAAATACCCTGTTTTAATCATTATTATATGCCAGTTGCAGCCCTTTTCGATGACATAGTCCCTTTAAAGCTCCTAAGTTATGAGTTTGATAACCGCTTAGTGGTTGTCAGTATTTCAAGCATTTTTGTAATTTTGTTTTTATAAAAAATTATCATTATGTTCTAAATAAATTATAACTTCTTAGGTCATATGTAGTTTCTTTACCAAATCAGATGCATGATTTTGATGATGATGATGGTGGTGGTGGTTGTGGTGGTAGTGATGACAAAAAGGTAACTCATCCATAAAATGACCGAATGTTCAAATAATATTTGAATACTGAATTCAAATAACGTTTTGGTACTCGTTGCCATCCTTACTTAAAATGATAAAGAAACAAGAGTTTTGTACGACCACAAAATAATATTATATTCATCCCGGAAGTAAATTTTACTGCGTTTGTTTAATCTATGAACAAGATAACACAATAATCTCCCCTTTCGTAAAATAGCGGTCCGACCCGGTAACGTTGACAAAAACTAGTATTTTATTGACCCGACAACATGGGGTTTTTAGGTACCCGTTGCAGCCCTATTGATCACTTTAAAATAATCACTAAAAATACAGACCATTCCTTGATTTGCACCTCCCTTATGCCCTCACCAATATCAGACAGGTAATAGTTGACCAGTTCATTTAACTTGGCTAAAACGGAAAAATGGAAATAAAACAAAACTAGTCTGTATAAAATAATTAAATGAATACTTAACATAAATTACTCTTCAAATATGAAGGATGCTTTAAACTATTTATTTATGAAATTATTTAAGAATTTACTTCTGTTATCTGCTGGATATTTAAAACATGTTCTACACTAAACTAAACCCTTGATATGCAGTGAACACTGAACATACACGATGTGTGGAAACTCTGGTACGGCAGATGCTGTATCCCTGGTAGTGCTGGCTGCTCATTTCTACAAGCAAACGCAATGGATTTACAGCTCTGTCGCACCTAAAACAAACACCATAGAATAATTGTTAGAATATCTAATATTAATAGAACAAAGACCTATTTTTTCTTTAAAAAAAAACAAAAAACATCAGTCAATTGAATATAATTACTGGTAAAACATCCATACAGCACTGTGTTTTTTCAGTCCTTTGTGAATGGGGCCAGGGCCCTTTGAATTGTAAAAATTCGTGCCATAATGCAATATTTTGTAAAAATTACATTTCAACTTACATTGTATTATGTATGAATCAAGATTAAATTACACAATTTTTGAATTTGAACATACATGCCTTTTAATATATAAACATCTTAATCAGTCTAGAAGAAAACCTTTTGCATGGAATAAAAATAAAGCAGACAAAAAGTCAAACACAAACTTGGTAGCAATAATGAATTTTGGATTACAATTTTTGAAAAAAGGGTACTTTTTTGCCTTGTGAATGGGGCCCTATTTCGGCCCCAAATTGGCTTGAAAAAAAATCACTGTACAGAGACTTGACACAACAAGGAACGGTCAGTAGAGCAACATATACCAAAATTTACCATGTACGCCAATCTAAAAATGTCCATCAAATCCCTTCTGACTTTTTAAGGAGCATATTCTACAATAACCAGTAATAACCAGTAATAGTAGATATAGATTTAATTATTAGTCTTTCTGTTTGTTTTGGGTATTTTTACTGGGTTTTATGAAGAAAAAGTTGAAGCCAAACGGAAAATTCTTTAGCCAAATGTTTCAATTTGTAGCCATTGGCTTATTTTGTGAATGGCAGAGTGAGCCCTGTTAGCTGTCATTTATTCTATCACGATACTCACTTCTTTTGTTCTATGGACAAAGAACAAAATTAACGTATTACCCAATAAACAATGCAAAAAGTAGTTTTTATAGTTTTGACCCCAGGGTAATAATTTGAACAAACTTTGTAGAGGACTACTATAGGATGTTACATACCAAATACGAAACCTCTGAGCCTTGTGGTTTCAGAAAAGATTTTTAAAGTGATTTTACTATTAAAGTATATATTATGCATGTGACGCCGAGGGCGTGGCCACTTTTAACCCCAGGGGCATAATTTGAATTATCATTGTAGAGGACCACTATAGGATGTTACATACCAAATACGAAACCTCTGGGCCTTTATTCTATATAAACCATGTGACACCTGGTGCGTGGCACGTTTTGACCCCAGGGGCATAATTTAAACAATCTTGTAGAGGACCACTATAGGATGTTACCAAATACAAAACCTCTGGGTCTTGCGGTTTCAGAGGAAAACACTTTAAAAGTCATTTAGCGATTTATTAAACCCCCCGGGGCGTGGTCCGTTTTGACCACAAGGGCATAATTTGAACAAACTTTGTAGATGATCACTATAGGATGATACACACCAAATAAGAAATCTCTGGGCCTTGCGGTTTCAGATAAGATTTTTGAAGTCATTTTGCAATATATTTCATATAAAACATGTGACCCCCAGGGCGTGGCCTGTTTTGACCCCAGGGGCATAATTTCAACAATCGTTGTAGAGGACCACTAGAAAATGTCACATATCAAATATGCAAACCCTGGGTCTTGCAGTTCCAGAGGAAAATATTTTTAAAGTCATTTTGCTATATATTCTATATAAACCATGTGACCCCCAGGGCGTTGCCCGTTTTCACCCCAGGGGCATAATTTCAACAATCTTTGTAGAGGACCACTAGAAAATGTCACATATCAAATATGAAACCTCTGGGTCTTGCAGTTTCATCAGAGAAGTTCATTTTACTATATATTCTATATAAACCATGTGACCCCCAGGGCGTGGCCCATTTTCACCCCAGGGGCATAATTTGAACAATCTTTGTAGATGACCACCATAGGATGATACATACCAAATACGAAATCTCTGGGCCTTACGGTTTAAGAGATGATTTTTAAAGTCATTTTGCTATATATTGTAGCATACCGCCATATTTGGTATACTATAGTTCTATTCTGTTCGGGATGGCAACAAGGCAACTACGAATTATTCCAAAACAACCGGTTTCTGTTTCAACATATATTTAATCGTTGCATAAATTTGAGCATCATGCACGTATGCAGCAATTTACTATCATGTATAAATGAATAGGTGAAATAGCGCTGATAAACTTTTGAGCTCTCTGGATTGCATATAACTCATTTCGGTAGAGCTTAAGAAGCTTACTGTAAGATCTATACTGTGTTAATTTTGATTAAAGATTAAGCTTACCATCTTGGGAATGTTGTATGAAGATCTAATAATATGATCTAAACTATGGATCGACTTAGTAATTGTAAAGATTGGAACTAGGTGATCTTGAAAGATCTGACTTTGGTGATCATGAAAGATCTGACTTTGGTGATCATGGAAGATCTGACTTTGGTGATCATGAAAGATCTGACTTTGGTGATCATGAAAGATGCCAAATGTTTGTTTATCTGCGCTATTTATACCTGTCGCACAGCAACTTAGGATTAGGATTATGAGCACCAACCAATCAAACTGACTTAGGAATTTCTTCAGCCAATCAAAATGACTTCGGATTTACAACAACCAATCAAATGCTTTTAGGAATCCTAATCCTAAAACTAGTTCTGCAGCGCCAAATATTTAACGATAAAAGTCATATTTTACACTAACAATAACAATTTATGTTTACCGATATATATATATATATACAAAAGACTTTGCATTAAACAACAGACAAATACACTACAGTCTGACCTGAACAAATTTGCAGTTATAACAGAGAAGAAATATTTTGGGTACAAAATATCCGAAAACATGCCACAGCTAAAAAACTTCCTTAGGAATGGTAAAATTTACGAAAATAACAATAATAATAAACAGTTAACAACAATTAATAGTGTCTTAGAGTAAAATATCAGCATATTATTATAAATATGCTAAGTTAAATCGCTTGGATAATTATAAACAATAAAATCGCTCCAAGATGACGGTAAGGCTAGCATCATTGCAGACGGACAGTGACAGTAAGTTTTGGAATTGAAGATATGTTCATTTCATTATAGTATACATGCCTTAATAATTAATTTCAGTTCATATGTGATAACATACTAACAGCTATTTTAATGAATGAGTTTAGATGGATGAATGATTTTACAATAAACAAATAATAATTGTTCACTTTATGAACTTGACAATAATAAACATGGTAATGCATAGTTACTGCATACTCCAGGGCCTTACATTTCCCCTAACTTAAAGAGATAAACTTCTCCTGAAGTTTGAAAATGTGCAACAAATTGAAATAAACATCATATATTATATATTATGATAACTATTGCATAGTTAACATCCAACAACATGAACAATACATTTCATCATGTAATAATATATGTATTCACTAAAAGTATTTAAAGTACATATACTTTAAACTTCAGTTCTTGAAAGTGCTGATTTTAGGACACGGCTGCTTCTGAACAGTTTTCAGGTAATGTTATGTCACAGTTCATTTGGTAAGCACTGTTCGACACTTTTCAATGTTTATAATGTAATTCATACTTGAAAAAGTCCATGAAACACTGTCAAAATATTACACATAAAAGTCTATGCTTCACAGTACAATGTTCAGTCAGTTGCATAATGTTACAGTAGAATGTCCATATTCCACAGTAAATGTTCCTTTATTATTGAAATGTCCATATATCACAATAAATGTTCACTGTATTGTTGAAATGTCCATATTTCATTTAACACAAACGTTTCACTATATATATTTCATAAAATTCAATTATCTTGTAAATGACACAAATGTCCATCATTTAAATTTTCTCAGTAAATGTTTAATGTTATTACTGAAATGTCCATCACAGTAAGTTAATGTCTACACACTTAAATACTTAAGATGAATGTCACAATTGTAATTTTTTTTTTTAAATTACTACAACAGTCCTTTTTTTTTTTACTTTTAAAATTAAATTGCACTTTTAAAATGTTCTCAAATCCTTACAGGGACGTGACTGATGAGATCAAGAAGAGATGCCGATGACTTGGAGAGGGGAGTGAGGGCCTTCAGAAGTTCTTCTTGGTGATGTGTGGGTGACTGGTCTTTGCCATTAGCAATATCGAGTAGAGATTGGTACATGTAGATCCTGGCCTTGGCCTTGTTGTCCATTGGGAAGCCAGCTGAACCGGGCAGCACGAGGAAGTGGAAACTGTGGATTAAGTAGGAACGGTCTGGAAGGAGTAGAGAAGAGTTGTTGTCCTGTGTGAGAACATGCCGGCGTATTCCACCGCAAGAAGTCGCTGATCCGGAGTGAGACGTCTCCAATTCTTCGGGGGCCATAGAAGACTAGGACGCAGGGTAATGGATTCGTCATCTACGGATGCCCAGTCTCGTTTGGCTGCAGGGAAAAGAGGCATGTGTCCATCCGATAGCAGGGACTTCGCCTTGAAGCGAAGAAGTTTGGGAGACGGAGTTGGTCGGTATGAATCATCTGCAGGGGTGTCGACGGTGTATGGTTCCACATCTTGGAGAGGTGAAGGAGGTGCATAGTTTGGTGTGAGAGGTGATTGTACTTCTGGGAGATGGGGAAGCAATGGGGTCAAAGTAGGTTTACCGGATACTGCAGAGGGAATGGTCAAAAGAGGGGATGCTGTAGAAATAGGTGCAGAGAGCTCGTCTTGAAGTGGTGTTGAAGGAGTGACTTGGGGTGTCGTGCATGGGTCCGGGATTACAATTTCTTCAGTTTGACTCACCAGTGGGTTTTCATTGTTGAATGAAGGTGCTGGTGTGTTAGAGAAGTCTTCAGTATTAAGATATATAGGTGTTGGAGAGCGGAGTGACTGTACGTCTTCTTCAGCTAAGCGAAGAGATTTCAATACGATGTCTTCCCTCTTCCGGATTGAATGTACATAGCCTGACCTGATTCCAAGGAGAGCAGAGATTTCTTCAATGACAGGGATACTGTCGTGGACGGTTACCCAGCGGCCGGTTGGTTCGATAGCATCTTTCACCAAATATTGTCGCCTTTTGAGGTTGTCGATAGCACGGCGGTCGCTAAAGATACTTCTAGCCAGTCTGACTTGATAGACGACGATGTCTGATTCAATGAAGGCTTTGATGGTGTCAAGGGTGATGAAGATAGATAGAAGTGTAAGGGAATCAGTTGCTTTCCTCTTAACAGAGCAGGTTGGTCTTTTGAGGGCTTCTTCCCACTTTGATGTCCGTTCTTCGATGCCCGGCTTCCTACCGGTGCACCACTTCGCCATTAAATATCTGGCATACTGTGCTTCAGGAGTAAGTTGTCCATCAACGTCATGGATTGCAGCGTACCGGATTGGATCTGACGAGAAATAGAAAGAGCATCTGGACGAGAATAGTCCCTTGGGTGCGTTCTGCACGTCTACTGGATGCTTTGTTTTGGCATGGTGCCTCAAGTCACCAACTCGCTTAAATTCTCTGATCTTGTCGCCCACACAAAATGGACATATGACATCGTCATCAGGCACTTTTGATAAATTCTGAAACATACAAATTGTTCGTCTAATCACTGGTAGAAACATAGCATGGTGCACATCTGATGTCCAGCAGAAATAACAATCAACATGGGATAAATCGCAGCTGGGTGATCAGGCCAACTTCATTATCTCCAGAGAGCTCTGTAATGCGCGCGCCTTCTTCGTATAAAAATGTACAGCAGTCTTATGTGACCACCTTTCACAAAACTCTGCTACCATGATTAGGTATGACTTATTTGTCTATTTTGTAGAATATTTATCGAAAATCTTGATATACTAAGGGCTTTTAATGTACATAAAATATAAATACTGTGTAATGAAAGTGTGTTGACATCAACATCATACTGTTTCATTTCAAATTACTGTTGCACTTTGAGAGTGGATATAAACGTGTGTATCCATTTAGGTAAATGAATGCCTTTGTATCTCATCAGTCTGTCAACATGTATTGCTTTTGCTTCTGCCATAGCTGACTTCTTGACCATATATACAAGATCGTCTACTTTTTTAGTGATGACATATGGGCCTTTCCATTGAGGGGACAATTTGTTGCATATACCAGGACGGCGTGTTGTGTCATGCAACCAAACTGGATCACCGGTATTAAAAGGTCTAACTTTTGCATGCAAGTCATAGTGACGTTTGCGATACTGAATTTTGTTACTTAGAACTTTTCTTGCTAGATTGTGAATTGTTGTCAGATTATCTTGAAGTTTTGTAACATATGTTTCAGGTTGACCCAATGCATCACACTGAGGTGGCAGGCCAATACATGCTTGTAAAGGCAAGACAATTTCACGACCGAAGACCATTCGGTTTGGCGTTTGTCCAGTACTGGAATTAACAGAGGAACGGTATGCCATCATAACCTGGGGAAGAAAGGTATCCCATGACCTTTGATTGGAGGAACAGTACATTGTCAACATAGTCCCAAGTGTGCGATTGAAACGTTCAACCATGCCATTCGATTGTGGATGGAGAGCAGATGAAGTTGTGTGTTTTATCTGTAGCAGGGTACACATATCATTGAACAAGGAGGATGTGAAATTGCTACCTTGGTCTGAGTGAATGGACAAAGGAACCCCAAAGCGGGATACATAAGTATCAACAAAAGCCTTTGCAACCGTTTGTGCCGCTTGATTGGGCAGTGCGACAGCTTCGGTCCAACGTGTAAAACAGTCACATATGACAAGAACATATGAATTGCCAGATTCAGATCTTGGAAGTGGCCCATAAATATCCACAGCAACACGTTCAAGTGGAGCCAATACAACTGAGTTTCCAAGAGGTGACTTCATTGGTTTGTTTGTTTTACGAGCTGCACATTTTGTACACTGGAGACAATATTTTTCAACATATTCTTTTATGCCTGGCCAGTAGAAAGTTTGACGCACTTTGGCCAGTGTCTTGTCAGCACCTAGATGACCACCTGAGGGTATATCATAGAAACAATGAACAACATCATTGTATCTATTTGTTGGGACAATAACCTGAGTCTGAAATTGATCATCACTCTCAAACCAAGTACGACAAAGGAGGCCTTGCGATATGCTCAATCGATCCCACATGCGCCACAGTGTTTTAACTGTAGAAGACTTGTCGCTGACTGTTTGCCATTGTGGTGGTACTTCTGACTGTTGCATGAATTGCATAATAACTTGAAGTCCCGGGTCACAACGATGCTCATCTTTAATGGTGTCAGCTGACCAGTTGGGAAGGTTAGCCATAATGGGCTTTAACAGAACATTATCCGAATCTGGAGCTTGTTTAACAACTCTGGCTGGAACAGGTGGTTGATCGCTCGAAACATCAGTTTATCTGTTTATTGTGTCCACCGGTGTTTGTACACTTTTGGGATCTTGTTAAAGATTCCGCTTTGCTGTTTAGCACACTTTGAGCACGGGGAGCGTGACAATGCGTCTGCATTTCTGTGTGTGAGACCTGCCCGATGGGTGACTGTCAAATCGTACGTACCAAGTTCTTCCAACCAGCGTGCAACCTGACCAGTCGGATTCTTAAGATTTCGCATCCAACTAACAGCAGCATTATCTGTCCTCAAAAGGATCGGCTGACCATAGAGATATGAGTGAAATTATTTTAGTGCTTGAACAACAGCCAGAAGTTCTTTGCGTGTAACGCAGTATGAGCGTTCATGATCATTGAGGGACTTGCTGTGATAAGCAATGACTACTTCAACATCATTTTGTAGTTGAGAAAGGACAGCACCAGTGGCAACATCACTAGCATCAGTATCAAGAATAAACTTTGCTCCTGGTATTGGATAACCAAGTATAGGAGATGAAGTAAGAGCAGATTTCAAAGCTTGAAATGCACATTCGCATTCGGGCGTCCATACAAATTTTACTGACTTGTCGGAAACCTTGTGAAGTGGTTTTGCAATAGCGGCAAAACCTTTAACAAAACGTCTGTAATAGGAACAGAGTCCCAAGAAACTTTTGACTTCTTTTGCAGTTTTGGGTGTTGGCCAGTCTTTCACAGCTGTGATCTTTGCAGGGTCAGTTTGGATACCAGTCTCGGACACAATATGTCCTAAGAACTTCACTTCTTTTTGAAAGAAAATACATTTTAATGGTTTAAGCTTTAAAATAGCTTGTTGCAGGCGCTTGAAAATATTCTCTAACCTGAGTAGCCCATCTAAAATTGTGGAACATGGAGAGATAATATCGTCCATGTACAGGAGACATTCTTCCCATTGAAGACCTCTAAGAACATTCTCCATCAGCCTCTCAAACGTAGAAGGAGCATTAGCCAAACCAAAACTCATCACGGTGAACTGGTACAATCCCATGGACGTTGCAAATGCGGTCTTCTCCTTGTCACTTTCTTTCATGGCAACCTGCCAGTAGCCGCTGTTGAGGTCCATTGACGAGAAGAATTTAGCGCCACTTAGTGCGTCTATGCAGTCATCAACTCTAGGCAGAGGGTAGGCGTCCTTTACTGTGACATCGTTAAGCCGCCTATAATCAATGCAAAATCGCGGTGTACCATCTTTCTTGGTTACCAACACAACTGGTGACGCCCACGCACTGTTAAATGGCTCAATTATGCCTCTGTCTAACATTTTGGACAGCTCCTCCTTTTCAATAGCCCTTTTACCAAGTGGTAACCGACGGGGTGGTTGTCTGATAGGAGCTGCATTTCCTGTATTGATGGAGTGCTGCACTAAATTAGTACGACCAATGTCCTCGGAAGAAGAGGAGAACACACCACTGTATTTACAAAGAAGTTTGCTGAAATCTACTTTTTGTGACTCGTTCAGATGTACTGCACTGCGTTCAAAAAGTTCCGTCAAATGTTGTGGAAGTGATTGGCAAGGCTCGTTTTCTGTAACTCGAGCAATGCGTTGACCTTCGGGGCACTCTTCGTAGGACTCGCAAGTACCCAACGCTGTTTTTGCATATAATGTAGCAGGTTCTGAGCCAAAATTAACAACGCCAACCAGCGTATCGGTAGCTGTTACATCAACAATGCCACCAACAGCACAAACTCCACTTTTACCAATTAATTCGAAAGAAGGCTCAATAAACCTGTTGGTCCCAAATGTTCTGAAAACGGTATGCGGACCGAAATCCATGCACGGGAATGTGCAGGAATTTTAGTGGTATTACGCACCTCAACCCTACAAATTTGTAATGCAGTGCCGCCAATCCACAAGGGTATGGTTTTACTGCCAACAGTAAGACATGAACGTCGATAGTTAATACTATCTACATATTCGTGAAGAAAATCTTGGCCAATAATACAATCAGATTCAATATCACACACAATAAATTGAACAACAAATAAAATTGAACTCAAATCAATAGTCAACTGCACTCTGCCAAAAACGTTCATATTTTCACCATTTACTGCGTGGAACTTTTGCTGCACCGGCAATAACAATATGTCATGCACTTTCTGCAACTCAGAAAACTTTCTGCTGGAAAGCAACGACGTTGTTGCTCCACAATCAATTAAGAAATTACAATGATGATTAAAAATTGTGCCAGTAGCATAAAAACCATTATCATATTTACTAACATCTGCACCAGAACGAGCAGTATGAATATCAACAACAGGAACATCATAACAGTAAATGGGTCTTTCAAGTGATTTCGCTGACACTTGACCCTCAGCACCAGCTACAATTAGTTTTCCAAATTTGATTGGTGGGGGGTAGAACGAGCGGGAACATCAGGGGGTTGGGACAAAGGACGGGCATTAGGGGAACGGAAGTCATTACAAGTTCTGTTTTCTTGACCAGGTCGTGAACCGGGACGCATAAATTTGCGCTGATCGTTGGGTGCCAGCGTACTGTTGACGTTTTGTGGACAATATCTCCATAAATGCGACGGCGAGTTGCACCCGAAACAGGTACGTTGTGACCTGTTCGGCACTGGCCTTGAAACAGGGGAACCGGGGGAACATGCCTTTTCAATGCGCTCTATTCGCGCCTCAAGACGTTGAACGGCAGACACAATTTGTGAATCAGGCTGTGTTTTATCATGGACGTCTAAAGCACGGACATGGGTTGGCTGGGAATTGCAGAGAATAGCTTCGTACCGTTCTACGACGCTGACGGCGTCGTTGACTGTATGGCAGTTGTTATCGATGCAATGGCAGTGCATATCACTCGAAATTTGTTTGTATAATTGATTAAGTGCGAGTCGCTCAACTGCGCTTGTGTCAAGGTCTGCATATGCCTTTTGTGCTAACTGCCTTATATCATCGGCTAAAGAAGCAATGGTTTCGCCACGCATGCGCCTTCGGTTCTCAAATTTTGACAACCACAAATTTTGATGTTTGCTACTACCAAACCGCTGAGACAGCCTCGACGTCAGTGTTTCAAAGTCACGACGTTCTGCTTCTGATAAGCTCATGTAATAGTTACGAGCTGCGCCACGGAGACTGCTTGCTAATACTAGGACCTTCGTTCTACAATCCCAATTGGAGAGTTCAGCACAGTCTTCAAAATAGCACTTGGTACCATCGTAAGAGTCGGGTTTCATGAGAGAATGCTGTATTGGTACATTATACATTGAGGTGTGTGGATAATCAACATGTTGTCTGCATACTGGAATATAACTCCTAAATGGGTTATTGTTTGTTTTATTTTTATGCATTTCAGCAGGAGGTTGGTGATTTTCGGGGTTTTCTTCTACAGTATGTTCAGAATTGATTTTATCAACAGTATTTAGTGAAGAGTGGTCACTTAAAACGCTCTGTCTATCAAACGATATTTCTGGGTCTGGTGAGGACATAATGAAAGTCTAGAGTCTAACCAGTTAATATATATAAGCTCATTTAATTATGACGTCTACAATCCGTCTTCTTATTGACTAATAATGTATTTTTGCTGTTTTGTTTTATTTCCTTTTCTAGACGTGGATAACGATCACTCGGCAGATTATGTTAATAAAATTTATCCCACTTCTGACACCAATTGTAGCATACCGCCATATTTGGTATACTATAGTTCTATTCTGTTCGGGATGGCAACAAGGCAACTACGAATTATTCCAAAACAACCGGTTTCTGTTTCAACATATATTTAATCGTTGCATAAATTTGAGCATCATGCACGTATGCAGCAATTTACTATCATGTATAAATGAATAGGTGAAATAGCGCTGATAAACTTTTGAGCTCTCTGGATTGCATATAACTAATTTCGGTAGAGCTTAAGAAGCTTACTGTAAGATCTATACTGTGTTAATTTTGATTAAAGATTAAGCTTACCATCTTGGGAATGTTGTATGAAGATCTAATAATATGATCTAAACTATGGATCGACTTAGTAATTGTAAAGATTGGAACTAGGTGATCTTGAAAGATCTGACTTTGGTGATCATGAAAGATCTGACTTTGGTGATCATGAAAGATCTGACTTTGGTGATCATGAAAGATGCTGAATGTTTGTTTATCTGCGCTATTTATACCTGTCGCACAGCAACTTAGGATTAGGATTATGAGCACCAACCAATCAAACTGACTTAGGAATTTCTTCAGCCAATCAAAATGACTTCGGATTTACAACAACCAATCAAATGCTTTTAGGAATCCTAATCCTAAAACTAGTTCTGCAGCGCCAAATATTTAACGATAAAAGTCATATTTTACACTAACAATAACAATTTATGTTTACCGATATATATATATATATACAAAAGACTTTGCATTAAACAACAGACAAATACACTACAGTCTGACCTGAACAAATTTGCAGTTATAACAGAGAAGAAATATTTTGGGTACAAAATATCCGAAAACATGCCACAGCTAAAAAACTTCCTTAGGAATGGCAAAATTTACGAAAATAACAATAATAATAAACAGTTAACAACAATTAATAGTGTCTTAGAGTAAAATATCAGCATATTATTATAAATATGCTAAGTTAAATCGCTTGGATAATTATAAACAATAAAATCGCTCCAAGATGACGGTAAGGCTAGCATCATTGCAGACGGACAGTGACAGTAAGTTTTGGAATTGAAGATATGTTCATTTCATTATAGTATACATGCCTTAATAATTAATTTCAGTTCATATGTGATAACATACTAACAGCTATTTTAATGAATGAGTTTAGATGGATGAATGATTTTACAATAAACAAATAATAATTGTTCACTTTATGAACTTGACAATAATAAACATGGTAATGCATAGTTACTGCATACTCCAGGGCCTTACATTATACTATATAAACCATGTGACCCCTGGGGCATGGCCCGTTTTGACCCCAGGCGCTTAATTTAAACAATCTTTGTAGAGGACCACCAGAGGATGTCACATATCAAATATGAAAGCTCTGAGCCATGCGGTTTCATAGGAGAAGATTTTAAAGTTTCCACTTTTTAAATATATTTTTAGCTCCGGTGACCTACATATGCAGCTGACCGGAAAGATTTAAACACTTTGAAAGAGGTCCACTCAAGGATCATTACGGTGAAGTTTAGTGAAAATCTGCCAAGCGGTTTAGGAGATGTTGTTTGAATGAAAACTTGATGACGGATGCATGCAGGGACGACAGGTAACGGGTGATCACAAAGCTCACCATGAGCACTTTGTGCTGAGGTGAGCTAAAAAAAAAAACAGTTGTGAAACATTTTGTGTTCCAGATACTGGACATCATTGTTTAGAAACAGACTATAGTAATTTTGTAACTTTAAAATGTATATGTGTTAAAATGTAGGCAATCATACGGAACAGCTAATTACAGCATGATTTTGGTTACTTGTTTGATAGTGTATGTTGATTTTATAAGGTTGGTAAATTTATAATTGTAGCAAAAAATGTTTAAATAACAAAATTTATCCCACATATTCACATCTATGCAATTTTATTGTTTTACCTATTAAATGCACACATTATTGACTTTTTTTTCGATTGGACATGTTATTGACATCAGAATGTAAATAGTGCTAAATTACTCAAAACTAGAAATCAATTAAATAAAATGAAAACATGAAAGCCTTTCCCCACCCTTCAAAATTGCATTTAATACTTGACCTTTTCACTATAAAATGATTGTCTATTGCAAATATTGACGATGTCATGAGATAAATTAGTTCAAAAATGCATTTATAACTTTGCACAATATATATGCAAGTGCTTATATTAACACCTATTAATTTTACCTGTCGCAATTTGCAAAACTGTCTCCAGTGTGTTGAAAATGTTCTTGAGGCTGCCATATTTTTGGGTACCAGTATTCAGAAAATAGACGCGTATGTAACATCCGCAAATAAAGCAGGTACCAAATTTAAACCGGATATGCTGTAATGGAATGTAAACAATTAGATTCTTATTTAGAGGTTGCATTTTCAGTCCCTTTTCTCTACGGCATCGGAAAAATGACTTGTAGAATTTTGATTTTATTTATTTAAACCAATATGGACAATTACGAGAAAATCAGAGTAGTAGGACGGGGTGCATATGGGTAATTATTAAAAAAAGATTGTCATCGTGTCCGGATATATATTTTATTTCGGATATTTTTGGAAGAGAAAGCAATATCAAAAGTCAAGTGCCGTTGATTGACAGTTATAATTAATTTTTCGTTATAGAAATATGTTATGCATTATCAATTTACGGTATATATTTTTTTAGCTAAGCTTTTCAACAAAATATTGAAAGTAAATAGATTTATATGTTGTGTCTGTGATACATGCAGAGTTTCTTATTTGTATCATTTTTAAACGCTTTTCCCGAGACTTTTATTTATTTTGACAAGTTAATATTGTTTTGTTTACAGCACTGTGCATCTGTGCCTCCGCTTGAGTGACAAGAAACATGTTATCATCAAACAAATCCCAGTGGAGCAGATGACCAAAGATGAGAGACAGGCAGCTCTAAATGAGGTCATCGTGTTGTCAATGCTAAGTCACCCTAACATCATCGAGTATTACGAAAACTTCTTGGAGGACAAGGCACTCATGATTGTCATGGAATACGCTCAGGGTGTGTGTGTTCATTAGTGCAGTGTTAAATAATTTTTAGGGCAATTTGGGTCCGCAGTAAGGCTTCATTCACCCAACTCAGGAGTGTATACATGTATATCACTGCAGGCCATTTTCCATGTGACATATTGAAACAACACCATGTTATTCCCTGCATTGATATAATTAGTTACTCCAGAAATCTCTCAATTCCCCCCTGATATCAGGAGCATTTGTTTAATGTAAATGATAGGACATAAACATGAATCAGGGCTTTCCTTAGACTTTGAATTGCAAGAGTCAATGACTCTTGGGGTCAAAATCAAATTCCTCAAGAGTCAGATATAAACCTTCAAGAGTCGATGCTTTATGGGTAGTTTCCATTCATTTTCCTTCTTTTTATTATTGTTAGTATTAATTTATTACTTTTATTTTATAATTTAATATTATTTTAATTTATTAATTATTATTTTTTATAAATTTATTATTATTTTCTTTTTAATTTATTTAATTTTATCTTCTTCTTATTATTATTGTTATATTATTATGTATTATTATTATTAGATCTATTATTATTATTATGTATTATTATTATTTATTATGTATTATTATTTATTATGTATTATTATTATTTATTATTATTATTTATGGAATTATTAAGATGATTTTAGCTTATTCATAACATACTAAAAATACCACGGAATTTTTGTTATATGAAATCGCAAAGATCTATCATGTACAACGATAAAACATAGGCTTTCCTTCCTAAAAAAATATACGTAGTTACGGTCCGCAAATATTGTTTTACTGTTACAGCTTATATTAATAAACTGCAATAAAATAATTAATCAAATGCTAAAGATCGCAAAGTTTTTGCACTACGAAAGTTTTATACAAAAAGAAGATTTCAAAGTTCTTGCACTACGAAGTTTTTATTCACAGATGACATGTATATATTTGGTAAAGCACATGGTCGATACACGCACGCTTTCCATGCGTGGAACATGACGTCGTTTGTGTCATTTACATGAAATACACAGACTTTTAAAAAATGCATTTATGACACTCGAACACTAAAATTGAATGTTGGATATTTCGGATATAAGAAATGTTACGTAAGAGTCAGAATTTTCGCTGAAATTGGATTCCAAATTTTGGACAGATATTAATAATTTTGCCTGAAATATAAACGAAAGTACCTTAAAACAATGCCATTATATTTAGGAACTAAACTAAATGTGGATATTATCAGCAACGGAAGTGGTGAGTAAATTGTGTTTTAGACGTTGATTGGTCGGGAAAAACATACTATAACGGACTCATGTACATTAACTAAAGTGTAATACATGTATATTACGCCAATAGGTCGATTGTTCACGTCATTGGAAGGGTATATAACTATGCATTTTAATTGGTCGATATAGATTTTTTTGAGTGACAAAACTCTGCCTAATGGGCGGAGCTACACGGTAACTTGACCGCGGACGGACAGCTTCTATTTAACGATTGACTCTGCCTCCAACCAATAATCGCCGTTTTTTACAGCGCTTCTGTTAATGGGCGTCCGGGCGTAAATTACGCCCGAAAATTGCAATCGTACGTCCATTTTACAAACAGAGGGAGTCCTTTGTACGTCCAAATATTCGCATGTACGTGGTTTACAAATACACCGGACGTACAGAACCCGACAGGATATCAAGTCCGGTCATGCGTATTACTGCACCATACTTAACCCCGCCTCCAATCAATTGTCTGAGGTGCATTGCTCAGCAGGTGGCCAATATTGATGTTTATAACTCCGCCTACGATTCGCCTGTAAGCGTCCCGCTATCCAATCAGCCGATTAATTCGAGGTCGTCCTTATATAGGTTTTTCAAACGTTTTATTTACAGCGGCTGTTTGCCAAACTTATTGATCGACGTCCTAAAAAGCGTTATCATCGCTTGTAATTGCCTTGTAATTCGGTTATGGTAAAAAATACGGACTATTGAGTATTTAATTGGTACTCGGTAAGTGATAATCTTTTACGGGTTTATTTGATCTTGATACGCAAATTTATTCATTTAATGGTTATTGTGCATTGACTTCAAATGGATAAAATTTGAAATATACATGTATGATTTTTTTTATTTAATTTAAGATTAGGCAGGAAAGATCACTATTAACATTTTATTGCGCTCATCTATTTTATTGACGTTGATGAATGGTAAATGTATAGAAAAAGTTTGTTATTTAATGTCATTGAAGCTAAAAAATTAAATAAATAAATAAAATATAAACATTTTCTTTATAGTTTTTCAATTATAATAAAAAAAACACAACCAACAGGACCGACGTACACGGTGATTAACATACTGAGATAACGAATAAACTTGGGACTTCCAATTTTTTATACTGGGACTTCCAAAATCAAAAGGCTGGAAGTCAGGACTTCCAGAAAAAAAATCTTATTGGAATCGCTGAGTTTTATCAAATTTTTGACATCGCTGTTATACTGATTGGGATAATCAGTCAGCCGAGTTATTGCCCCGGGTCAAATGTGACGCATGAAGTTAATACCTAGCGAGTCAAACAAGCGTATTTTGAAATTTCCACGCGTCAATACCCGGGAGCTCTGGTCAAAGGAAAGCCGTGACGAATGATAAATATTTTTATGCTTACATCTTTTTTGGTGCAAAGAGTGACATAGTTATTTATTTAAAAAAATATCGCACTGCTTTAATTTTGCTTTTATTCAAATGCAAATAAGAAATGCAAATGCTAAATATATATTTATTGAATGTAACAGATAAGGATTTTGCCAGAATTGTATATTACCCCATTATTTTAAAAATAATTGAGTACTGGGTGATTTATTTGAGTACTTGGAATGGTATGTTATGCCATCATTATGCCTACGATTTTACAACCATGCTGGAATGATTTGATCAAAATACTACACTTTACATGTTATATATAAACTTGCATTTAACGCTCATTGTTTCACTATATGACTATCAGTTAATCATTGACCAATCTTTTTTTGAGTATTCCGTATATAAATTGAGTTTTGTCACTCATTAAATTTTAAAATATTTGAGTAACTTTTGCTTTAGAATTGGGTATTTACGCAAATTCACGCCGTATCTGTTGTTCTGAGTCTTTGAAAGATTATTAAGTAATTCAATATTCTATTTATTATAGCTTATTTGTTGAATTCACGTGGACTATATTATTACATATAATATATTTGAAAGGTTTTGCATATAAAGAAAATATATTCTGTCTTCTTAGGTGGTACCCTAAATGACTATTTGCAGTCCCAAAATGGTAGACTATTAGAAGAAGAGGTAAGCTAAACCTGTTGTTTTTTATGGTGGCCATTTTGTTGTAAATTGGTGTTAAATACTATGAGACAACATTTTAATTAAATAATTTACAAGATTTACAAAGATTCTGGGCAATGTATGACTTGTTTAAATCCATAGAAAATATTGCTCACAGACAGCATAACAAAAGTATTCAATATTTTCTTGTTTCAGGAAATTCTGTATTTCTTTGCCCAGATGTTGTTGTCCATTCAGCATGTGCACTCGAAGCAGATCCTGCACCGGGACCTCAAAACACACAATATTCTACTTGACAAGACTAAGAAAGTCGTTAAAATTGGCGACTTTGGCATCTCCAAAGTCCTCAGCAGTAAAAGTAAAGCCTACACAGTAAGTCACACCTTTGGGGTATATACATAATATATAAGTTTGTGAAGCTATGTAAGTGTTAAGCATCTTTGTGGCAATAGATTGAAGGTGAGTTAATGGAACTTTCATCAAAAAAACATTTATTAGATAATTTGAAATTATTCTGTTCAGTATGTCCTCAGGAATGCAACCAAAGGTGAAACTCTGGCAGTGGACAGATTTTAGGCATCAAATTTGAATTGGAATACCCACAAGAACTATAAATATTTCATGTTGGTGTACTCCTACATTGTGATAACTGTTAGGCTTGTAAAACTGTTGTCAATATACTCTTGATAGTGTAAAAATCTATCATTCTGAACTGTAATAATTGAAAATAGTGTTTTATTTAAACATTGTCCTTATTTAATCATAATTGTACATGACTTGTATTACTGCTATCTGCAGCCATTAATAATGGTTTGAATTCTGGTATCAAATTCTCTAGATATAATATCTCTTATTGAAATCGATGAACATTCATGGAAAAATGCCATGATTGTGTTTTCTTTATATTCTAGGTTGTGGGGACACCGTGTTACATTTCCCCAGAACTTTGTGAAGGGAAACCGTATCCTTGGACTACATGCAAATTTAATCAAATGTATGAGCAAATCTTTCGCAGGGCTTTGTGACTTTGTATTAAAAACAAATACATGAATTTGATCATTTGTATTACTTACGATATAATATATTCTTGAACGTTATAAGTTTGAATATTAGATTACATGTATTCACATACTGTAGAATGAATTACAGCTGAACCTCATTATCTCGAAGTCAACGGGAATGCAATAGCGACTTCGAGATATCCGTAGGTCGACTTATCCGATTCGGAACTTGAACGTTGTGAAATTAACATTTAACTGTTTTTCATGCTTACATGTTTTTATTACCGTGACATGTGCATACAACTGCGTAAACAAGCATATACAAAGCAAAAATGTAAATTGAGCACCGGGCCCAGTGGACCTATATGTCACCATCAATAAATATGTGATTAAATTTTGTTCCATATAAATATTTACAAAATACTTTATCATAAGCATGATATGGGCAATAATAAATATAAAAATGGATATTGATACAAACAAATATTCATATATCACTATGAAATAGTGGGATAATAACAAGTATGATTTATAAGTAAATTGTATTTCGCCTATGTAAATACGCTTTGACAATGAATCTGGCTGTTATCCTGGGGTGCAATGTTAATAACATTTTTAGTGTTTCCTCACAGTTATCTGTTGACAGTAACGCTATAGTGTTACTTATAGTGCTGGTCCTAATGTCATCGTACATAAAGACTATATTATTATTAAAATTATTATTTTAGTGTTGTATTTGACTATTACATTTTTCAATATAACAAATGCAATTTACATTTCAGCACAAAATATAACAAGTTAAACATACACATCAAAGCATGATCTAAACAACCATATGAATCATAGCACAAGTAAAATGGCAAACATAACGGGAGAGTAAGTTTTATTTACAAAGTTATGTCGTTCTGTTTGTAGAGGGTGTTGAACAGATTAATTTTTTGAGACTGTTGGCGGAAGTCAACGGTCTTTTGAGAGGGGAATTTCCAAAACAGTTATCGTGGAAAACTACTTCTTTTCTTTGCAGGTTATTAGTTAGTAAATCGAAACCAGAATGGGTCTCTTCAAAACAGCAAAATTTCACACCCGTTTCCTTACATTTTAATTATTTAAGATAATGTTTGTAATATGTATGATAATGTGTATTGCATGTGATTTGTTACTATTAGAGTTTGTAAAACGGTCAATTTATAAAAAAAATTACTTTAAACTAATGACACCCCTACTTTTGCTATTTACTTGTATGTAACCGAAATATTTACCGGAGTGTCCTGGAATAAGGCCACCAAATTAATGCGCTACATCAGTTATTTTTTACTCATTGCGAAGATGTTTTTTCTTGTTACCAATTCTCATTCTGAATATTTTGACAACAAACTACTACAATTTATTAATTTTTAACTGTACTATGGACAATCGAGAGCTTTCATCGTATGATCTATTTTGACTCAGTAGGCTACAAACAAAGATCTATAAATAAACAAACATGTTTATTTATAGATCTTTGTCTAAGAACTTCTGAAGCACTAACAATCGATGCGCCTAACTACTACGCTTTATCGGTTATTCTGGCCCTTGCAGATTGACTTGTTAACTGGCATGTATATAATTCCATTTGCATTAGATAATAAGCTCGAACAAAATATTTTGTCGTTACTTACAAATTAGTTTTCATTAAGATGTCGAATACTATTGAATAAGAAGCCAAATTATTAAGTTTAAAGGTGGGAAATTGAACTTCATTCAAACAAATGTTTCCTTTTACCAAAAATGCACTCATATTTCACATGCTTTTAGTTTCTTTTGTCGCCAACAGTCTTTCTACGCTGTCAGCGTTTTGATTTAATAAAGCGACCAATGTTATCAAATCTGTTGATCACATTTTCGGTACTTAGCAGCTGCTGGTGGAATCATCTGACATTGCCGCATCCCGCCAATGCTTCCAGTGATGTCGCCATCAATTTACAAATAATACTTAAATAAAAGCGCACACAACCCAGATCAAATACTTACTTAGCGAACATGTTTGCAGTGTGTCAAAAACTTTGACAAGGATCTGCCATTAGGCTATTATCTGGTTTGAGCTCTGGTACCAGTTGGCACTTTGAGATAAACACACAATAATACGTGTGAAAATAAAGGTAGGGAATGAAAATTCACTTCGACTTATCCGGTAATTCGAGTTAAATACTTTGAGATAAACAAAAATATTTTATATGAAATAAGAAGACGGACAATCGGGAATTTGTCTCTACTTCGACTTAACCGGAAATTCGACTTAACCGAGTTCGAGATAACGAGGTTCAGCTGTACAATGTATACTTAAACAGAAACTTACTCACAGATTTTGACATATGTCATTAAATGTTTTAACTGCTTAAACTAAAGCATCATGACTTACCAAAACCAAATATATGTAAAGAAATCATAAACAGGATAAACAAAAATTTTGCATCTGTTGGGGCTTGAACCTATAACCTCAGAATCCAAAGACAGTCTGGCTGACCGCTTAGTAGTCCAGCTGGACTTCTATGCATATGTTTTGCCAAATAAAATTGCTTCAAAAACTGTATAATTTATCCATTTCAATTGATGTTCATTCATAAACAAAACATAATTTCCTATATATTTCTGGGTCAGGCGTGTTGTTTCACTTTGTACATTCTTTTTGAAATTTCTGACAACATTTTTGAAAATAACCAATTTGCAAATCTTCCGTTTAAGTCCATCCTTTCCGCTCATATTCCTATTAAGTCTGTAGATATAACCAGAAGAGTGACATATGGGCCCTGGGTTGTGTCCTGTATGAGTTGGCCAGTTTGAAACGAGCATTTGAGGCTGCGGTAAGTACATGACATTGTGTAAACTATAACGTGTTTATAAACTTTATATTGCATCATATTGCGACAGAAATTCATAATTGACATATAAATATGCTTATGGTTTCTTTAATATTAGATACATGTGTAGAAAAACAACATAGCGACTTGTCATGCTAGAAATTACGGTGTTTAACAGTGGAAAAATTGCTAACATTGTGCATTTTTCATGTTTCTTTGGTTTTGGGACAATTTATTAATCCCTGTCATATAAAAAATGTTTAATTTTGTTGTAATTTGATGGTTTGCTTTGCAGAGATTGTTGTGTTTAAGATATTTACTGACTAAAATATGTTTTACTTCAATTCTATAGTCTGTATAACACTAATACTAATTCTGGCAAATATCCTTAACAGTAAATGTTAAAAAATGTGGACAGTGTATCCTAACCATTCATTCCAGAATTTGCCAGCATTAATTCTGAAGATCATGCGAGGGACATTTGCCCCGATATCCGAACACTACAGCAACGAACTGCGGTCCCTCATTCTCAGTATGCTGCACTTGGATCCCAGCAAACGTCCCGACATCAACCAGATCATGGCCCAGCCCATCATCATCAACGCTATCATCAACATCCACACTGACCTCGGGAAAATCCCCTGCGCCAGGTAACCTTGCTGTATGCTGTCAGTACATACATGTCAACTTAGTGCATGAACTCAATAAGTGTTTTAATTTTGCACTGAAGATACTGATCTATTGCTTTGAGTTGATGACATGACTTCCTTACAGGGACATAACTGTGTAAAATATTAATAATAAGAACATGAGTTTGACTGACAAGATGAAATAGTTGCATGAATATAGTAAGGGGCAGAAAAAAATGAAACTATTCTGTAATCTCGCACAGAAATGCCAGTGGTAGAACTAGACATAGTTTCAATAAATTTACGTGACATTTTCTAAGTTGATTTTTGGTGGATAAAAGACCACTGAAAATCACAATTTTTGAAAAAAATACATGGACTGACATTTGTAATTGGAAAGTAGGCACTACATATTTGTTTAAGATTATAGTACAGGTTTCTGTCAACACAAATTAGTGTGACATTTACGGAATAAACACAAGAGTTTGATTCAATTCGATTGTTACTGTACTTGGAAACTATATCAACATATTTGTGTACATTTTAAGTTGAAAGATGTCGTAAAAAGTACATGTTTCCCAAAATTTAAGGTTACTGTACCAGACTGTAATTGTCAAATTCCTTGAGCCCAGAAAATATGTTACAAAAAAGCCAGTAGAACTTCAAGGAGGATTTTGAGAGCACCCTATTAGGTCCAGAGAAAATGTACAGTGTATTTCCAGCTGGCCCTGATTGAATTTAGTTTCGTTTTTTGCTCCTTACTGTACAAAATTACTAACATGACTACCGGGATCAGCTGACATGAATCCTGGGATCAGCTGACATGACTACCGGGATCAGCTGACATGACTACTGGGATCAGCTGACATGAATACTGGGATCAGCTGACATGACTACCGGATCAGCTGACATGAATACTGGGATCAGATGACATGACTACCGGGATCAGCTGACATGACTACCGGGATCAGCTGACATGAATACTGGGATCAGCTGACATGAATACTGGGATCAGCTGACATGACTACCGGGATCAGCTGACATGAATACTGGCACAATTATTGACTCAGCACAGTACTGTGTATCAACCTTACCTTAATAAACCTATACAGTCGATTCCGGATGCCTCGAACTCGCTTGTCTTGAATTTCTTTAAGGGACCGATATTTTATTGCTATGTATTCATATAAATTTTTGTCGTTTGGCTTGAATTTGCGAGGGTCGAATTTCCCGATAGCTCAAAGTATTTGTCACGGTCCCCCATAAAGTCACACAATTAATTGTTTGTTTGGCTCGATCAAACCTTGGTCGCATCGAGTTGTTAAAAAAATAGATGCGCTTGATTAGTATCAAGTGTTGAGAGAATGCAATAGACTAATTGATTTCACAGCTTTGACAAAATTTAAATGAATGATATTATTATAATATATTAATAAATGTTTCATGTCTGTTATATTTATATATGAATGCTCTTCAACTGGAGATTTGAAAATAAGGCAGACACGTTTCTGTCTTAATAGTGCACATTCTTGGACTCCGTTTGGATGGCTCGAAGTTTCCCTGTCTCTCCCTGAGACTTTGAGCAATTGGGAGTCAATTGTATGTCTGTTTTGTGGCTGTTTTTCCTTCTCTTTGACCACATGTTTTATCACCAGGATACACAGGCCCATTACTCCAGCCATGCCATCCACTGCTAGAAGCAGAATACGCGGCAGTGCAGTCAGTGTACGGGGTAGGTAAAGAAGACACTGTCATGGCCCTTAATAAAAAGTCACTCAAATTAAAACAAACAGTTTCAACAGGTATTTTTTATAAGAAACCTCTTAAACTTACATTTCCTAAAATGCATACAGTGTGGGAACTTCGGGGGCATATAGTAATTGCATCGTCCGTCCGTCCTTTTGTCACGCTTCTAGTGCGGAGCATAACTCCATTAGTATTGAAGGGATTCAAATGAAACTTTATATAATAATAGAGGGCAATGAGAAGAAGTGCAGAGTAGAAGGACCACAACCTTTCTTCAATATTTACAGAGTTATTGCCCTTTGTTTAATTTTCTTGAACAGAGCATAACTCCATTAGTATTGAAGGGATTCAAATGAAACTTCATATAATGATAGAGGACAATGATAGGAAGTGCAGAGTCCAAGGACCACAACTCTTTCTTCAATATTTATGGAGTTATTGCCCTTCAGTTAATTTTCTTGTGCAGTGCATAACTCCATTAGTATTGAAGTGGTTTAAAATAAAAGCACATATATTGATAGAGGATGTTGAGAGGAAATGCAGAGTACAAGGACCATAGCTCTTTTTGTAGGAAGCGTCATTTTTGCCAACATGTAACTGACATTGTGTTGCCTGTCACTAACGAGCATATGCTTCACGTTCATAAGTCACACATCCTGTGACAAGCCTTGTTTTCTTTAGCTTACCTGAGCACAACGTGCACATGGTGAGCTTTTAGGATCACCTTTTGTCCGTCGTACGTCGTGTGTCAACATTTGCATTCAAAGAACATCTCCTCCTAAACCACTGGGCAGATTTTCACCAAACTTCAAAGGAATAATCCTTGGGTGACCCTCTTTCAAAATTGTTCAAATCGTTCCGGTCCGCTGCATATGTTGGTCACCAGAGCTAAAAATATATTTAAAAAGTAAAAACTTAAAAAATCTTCTTCTCTGAAACCACAAAGCTGGGAGCTTTCATATTTGATATGTGACATCCTCTAGTGGTCCTCTACAAAGATTGTTCAAATGATGCCCCAGGGGTCAAAACTGGCCACGCCCTGGGGTCACATGGTTTATATAGACTTGTATAGCAAAATGACTTTAAAAATCTTCTTCTCTGAAACCGCAAGGCCTAGAGGTTTCATATTTGGTATGTAATATTTTATAGTGGTCCTCTACAAAGATGGTTCAAATGATGCCCCTGGGGTCAAAACTGGCCACACCCCAGGGGTCACATGGTTTATAAAGACTTAAATAGCAAAATGACTTTAAAAATCTTCATTTCTGAAACCGCAAGGCCTAGAGGTTTCATATTTGGTATGTAATATTTTATAGTGGTCCTCTACAAAGATGGTTTAAATGATGCCCCTGGGGTCAAAACTGGCCACACCCCGGGGTCACATGGTTTATAAAGACTTAAATAGCAAAATAACTATAAAAATCTTCTCCTCTGAAGCCGCAAGACCCAGAGGCTTCATATTTGGTATGTAACATTGTATAGTGGTCCTCTACAAAGATTGTTTAAAGGATGCCCCTGGGGTCAAAACTGGCAACACCCCGGGGGTCACATGGTTTATATAGACATAAATAACAAAATGACTTCAAAAATCTTTTCCTCTGAAACCGCAAGGCCCGGAGGTTTCATATTTGGTATGTAACATTGTATAGTGGTCCTCTACAAAGATTGTTCAAATGATGCCACTTCGGTCAAAACTGGCCACACCCTGGGGCTCACATGGTTTATATAGACTTAAATAGCAAAATGACCTTAAAAATCTTCTCTGAAACCGCAAGGCCTAGAGGTTTCATATTGGGTATGTAATAGGGATGGGACCGAATACTGAAATCAATATTCGAATATTCGTTTTAGGTATTCGAATATATTTGATTATTCGTTTTGTAAATACTACTATATACGGCGCTCTGTCCGAATATTTACCTATCTGAAATATGTATACTACGTGTACGTAGTTTTTTACCTTGTTTCAGTGGTAAATGAGCGATATAACTTAGTGAGTGTTAGGCGAATATAAAGAAATGTAACATATTGATTAATGTATTGTTAATTAATTTGTTAATCGTTCCGTACACAAATTTCTCATTACATAGATTACACGTTGCCTGGGTTTTGTCTAATGACCGCTTAAAGTACTTCCAAGCACATGATGGTGGCATTGTTTATTAATCAAGACTCTTGTATAATATACGGTGTTGAAAACTGTTGATATACTGGAGAATAATTTACAAGTGACGTATATTAATATTGACCAGATCATGCTAATTTTGTTAAAGAAAATTGATTGGCTTATAATGGATTCATTGTGATTGGTTTACTTAGAGAGTAATTGTAATTTACTGGAAACAAGTTAACCGTATAGATGTCACTTAAGGACAATAAACAACAATGTATGCCTTGTGCAAACTGTGAAACCGTTAGCACAACATGGCCCAGTTTTGTTATTTGTGGATACAATGCGTCCGTCATATTCGCACCTCCTACAAACCGTTAATTCGCTGCCTTTGTAAAGACGTGGCCCCCCTGCCAATTATCAATTGTCGTTAATTGGACGTGTTTGGCATGTGTTGTAAAAACGTAACACTGCCCCCGCCCACCTGCTAGGCAGGAAATACGACTGGAATTCATGTTAACTTTGCAATCAAACTGGAAAATAAACATTATTTTAAGAAATTTATTCTTGAAATAAATTTGAAAATCGAATATTCGTATTCGATTTTTTAGCTCGACTATTAGAAGAATAGGTGAGCTATCCTACTACCCCGTCGTCGGCGTCCGCGTCCACGTCTGAATTGGTTAAAGTTTTTTATTCAAAAGTCTTGTAACTTCAAAACTACATAAGTTATTCACTTGAAACTTGGAATATACCTTTGTCATCAACTCCAGTGTCAAGGGCAACATTCCCCATAACTATGTTTTGTATTTTGAAAGAGTTATGCCCCTTTTGCACTTAGATTTTCTGGTTAAAGTTTATATTCAAAAGTTTTGTAACTTCAAAACTACATAAGTTATTCACTTGAAACTTGAAATATACCTTTGTCATCAACTCCAGTGTCAGGGGCAACATTCCCCACAACTCTGTGGTGTAATTTGACAGAGTTATGCCCCCTTTTCACTTAGATTTTCTGGTTAAAGTTTATATTCAAAAGTTTTGTAACATTAAAACTACATAAGTTATTAACTTGAAACATGGAATATACCTTTGTCATCAACTCCAGTGTCAGGGGCAACATTCCCCATAACTCTGTGTTGTAATTTGACTGAGTTATGCGCCCTTTTCACTCAGATTTTCTGGTTAAAGTTTATATTCAAAAGTTTTGTAACTTTAAAACTACATACGTTATTCACTTGAAACTCGGAATATACCTTTGTCATCAACTCCAGTGTCAGGGGCAACATTCCCCATAACTCTGTTTTGTAATTTGACAGAGTTATGCCCCTTTTTCACTTAGATTTTCTGGTTAAAGTTTATATTCAAAAGTTTTATAACTTCAAATCTACATAAGTCATTCACTTGAAACTTGGAACTAAACTTTGTCATCAACTCCAGTATCAAGGGCAACATTCCCTATAACTCTGTTTTGTATTTTGACAGAGTGATGTCCCTTTTTCACATAGATTTTCTGGTTAAAGTTTATATTCAAAAGTTTTGTAACTGCAATACTACACAAGCTATTCACTTGAAACTTTGAACTAACCTTTTTCATCAACTCCAGTATCAGGGTGAACATTCCCCATAACTCTATTTTGTATTTTGACAGAGTTATGCCGCCTTTTTCACTTAGATTTTCTGTTTAAAGTTGATATTCAAAAGTTTGGTAACTTCAAAACTACATAAGTTGTCATCAACTCCAGTATCAAGGGCAACATTCCCTATAACTCTGTTTTGTATTTTGACAGAGTTATGCCCCTTTTTCACACAAATTTTTCTGGTTAAAGTTTATATTCAAAGGTTTTGTAACTTAAAAACTGCATAAATTATTCATTTGAAACTTGGAACTAACCTTTGTCATCCACTCCAGTATCAGGGTGAACATTCCCCATAACTCTATTTTGTATTTTGACCGAGTTAGCCCACTTTTTACACAGACTTTGTTGTTAAAGTTTTTGTTCCAAACATTTATAAACTATTCAAGGCTTCACTTAAAAGCTATGTATTTTAACAAATGTATGTCCCTTCTACTATCCAAAATATGTACCAACTGAAATACTTTGAATAGTCGAGCGCGCTGTCCTCTGACAGCTCTTGTTATATTAGAATATTATCTGATATTCGAATATTCCATTATTCGGTCCCATCCCTAGTATGTAACATTGTATAGTGGTCCTCTACAAAGATTGTTCAAACCTCTGGGGTCGCAATGTTTATATAGACTTAAATTACAAATTGACTTTTAAAGTAATAGTATGTAATGTTATATAGTGGTCCTCTACAAAGATTGTTCAAATGTTGCCCATGGGGTAAAAACTGGCCACACCCCGTGGTTCACATGGTTTATATAGACGTTAATGACAAAATGATTTAAAAATTATTCTCTGAAACCACAAGGCCCAGAGGTTTTATAGTTGGTTAAAACATTATATCGAGACCTCGATTGGGATTGCATATGGGGTCAGGGTCAAGGTCACTGTTACTACAAATAGAAAAACGGTTTCCGCTCAATATTTTGAGAACGCATTGAGATATTTTAATGAAACTTAAAACATAAATACATTATACTGAGACCTAGCTTGGGATTGCATATGGGGTATGTGGGATCACGGTCAAGGTCACCGTTATTAAAAATAGAAAAATGGTTTCCACTTAATATCTTGAGAACGCATTGAGCTATTTTAATGAAACTTAATACATAAGTACCTTATATCGAGACATTGCTTGGGATTGCATATGGGGTGGGTGGGGTCAAGGTCACCATTATTAATAATAGAAAAATGGTTTCCGCTAAATATCTTGAGAACGCATTGAGCTATTTTAATGAAACTTAATACATAAATACCTTGTATCGAGACCTTGCTTGGGATTGCATATGGGGTGGGTGGGGTCAAGGTCACTGTTACTGAAAATAGAAAAATGGCTTCCGCTCAATAACTTGAGAACGCATTGCGATATTTTAATAAAACTTAATACACATATCTTATATCGAGACCTCACTTGGTTTGCTTATGGGGTGGGTGGGGTCAAGGTCACTGTTATTAAAGAGATTCGGTTTACGCTCAATAACTTAAGAATGCATCGAGATACTTTAATGAAACTTCATACGTAGATACCTTATATTGAGACCTTGTTTTACGTATGTGGTGGGTGGGGTCAAGGTCACTGTTACTAAAAATAGAAAAACAGTTTCCGCTCAATAAGTTGAGAACGTATTGCGATATTTTAATGAAACATCATACATAGATATCTTATATTAAGACCTCGCTTGGGATTGCATATCGGGTGGGCGGGGTCAAGGTCACCATTACTAAAAATAGACTAAAAATTTTGTGCTGACTTTCATGCATTTCGTTCGAAAAATTTGGTTTTCCATGTTTCTTGTAATTGGTATGTAACATTGCATAGTGGTCCTTTACAAACATTGTTCAAATGATGCCCCTGGGGTAAAAAAAATGGCCACGCCCTGTGGGTCAAATAGTTTATATAGATTTAAATAGCTAAATTACTTTAAAAATCTTCTCCTCTGAAACCGCAAGGCCCAGTGGTTTCATAATATTGTATAGTGGTCCTCTACAAATATTGTTTAAATCATACCCCTGGGGTAGAAAGTGGCCATGCCCTGTGGGTCACATGGTTTATATAGACTATACAAATCTTCTGAAACTGCAAGGCCCAGATCTTTATACTCAGGTAAGTGCTTTAGTGCCATTTGGCCTTCTTGCTATAAGCCATTAGAATGCCTTTAACTCAGGTGAGCAACCTAGGGTCATCGTGGCCCTCTTGTTTAATTTGTAACATGGAGTCCTCAGTTGAAGAAAACATTTTTGTGTTTAAATGGAATTTGTACAAGGTGCAATAAATTGTATAGAGCAAAAATGAGTTGCAAACATGAGTTACAAACAGTGGAACCATCTATGGGACATATGCTGAAATGAATTTTCATTCACAAGTGAAAACTTAATACCAGATTAATGTACAATTTCAGTTGATTATGTTCTTCATGTTTTAACCAGAAAGAGAAACGGTCATATTTTACCAAGAAAAAAGCTACTAGTACTACTTGAATGTGTACTTTTTCCTATTTTAAGAGTCAATGCCAGCCAAGCCCCAGTCCCTCAGTAGTGTGTATTGCTGGGGCGGGGGTATCAACTCGGCCATAAAGCTTCCGTTGCCAACTAATGACACACAGGTGATCGAGGTGTCTGCGGGCCGTACGCAGAAAGCTGCGGTCACTAAAAATGGCCGACTCTTCAACTGGGAGGTAATAGGTTTTAATACAACGCCTACTCATGTCAGCCTGCAACAAATAATGTTTTCTGGGGACGATTCCAGAAACATCTTAAGTGAAATCTTATCCTTAGCCTTAAAATTTTAACTTTTTGTAAGCATTTGATTCCATGTTTACATGAAATTCTGCTAAATGTTCACTAATTGTCAACTTATTATTAATTACTAGTTACTTAACTGTAATTGGATTCATTAATTTATATATAGTTTTAAAATATTACCTTACAAAAACTGGAACTTGAGTGACAATATTTCAAGATAAACTTTTTTAGAGCACGAAGTGCTCGGTGAGCTATTGGTATAGGGGACCTCTCCGGCTTCGTCCGTCGTCTATCGTCCGTCGTGAAGGTGCCGTCAACAATTTGGACCGTTATCGTGATAAAGATTACATTTTTTATTCAATCTTGACCTAACTTGCACAGTTTGTGTAAGACCATAAATCTCGGATGGGATTGTTATTGGGTCAGATCACACCAGTAACACCAGAGTTATTGCCCCTTTTTCATGCAAAAAAAGTGCAGAAGTGCCCTTTTCCAACGTATAGACTTTATTTTCCATCCAATCTTAACCAAGCTTTCACAGTTTTTGTATGACCATCAGATCTCAGCAGACTTCAGGAATGGGCCAGATCATGTTTCAAACACCAGAGTTATTGCCCTTTGTTTATTAAAAAATATACAAAAATGGACATTATTCAGGAAAGAAAGATATATTTTTCATCCAATCTTCACCAATCTTGCACAGTTTGTCTATTACCATGGGATTACAGTTGAAGTTGAATATAAGCAAGATCGGACCAGAAATACCAGAGTTATTGCCCTTGTTTGTGAAAAAAATATGCAAAAATGGACATTATACAGGATAGAGACTTCATTTTTCATCCGATCTTTACCAATCTTGCACAGTTTGTCTATGACCATAAGATTAAACCTGAAGTCAAATATAAGCAAGATTGGACCAGAAGCACCAGAGTTATTGCCCTTTGTTTGTGAATAAAATATGCAAAAATGGACATTATTCAGGATAGAGACTTCATTTTTCATCCAATCTTCACCAATCGTGTACAGTTTGTCTATGACTACAGGTGAAGTAGAATATAAGCATGATCGGGCCAGAAACACCAGAGTTATTGCCCCTTGTGTTTGGATAAAAACATCAACAAGTTATCAATGATTGGCTTGCACACACGATTTTTTATTCAATGTTGACCAAACTTACACAGTTTATGCATGACCATAAAATTGATTGATAAAATTTGATTTCCAACAGTTGCAAGACTTGCATGCAGTTATTTGTAGATGCAACTTTGATGTCTTCAGAGCCTGCATTAACATCATTTATCATCATTAGACAGAAAATTATCAAAGAAAAAGCAAAACTTTACCTTATAGCACAGCCATCGCAATTATTGCATTGCAACTAGTATTTCAAAACTTTTTGCGAAAAACTCATCAAAATTTAATGTTTGTGCATTTTCCAGAATTGTCAATGACTTAATGAAAAAGGGTCAGGTATTTTATCGAGAAAAATGATTGAGAACCATTTGCAAAAAAACGCACATCCACTACCCAACTCATACTTTAGTTAGCCCATTGCACTTACTGAAATTTTTAATCAAAATTGATCCTACCCCCACTGTGTATTGTTCAGATACCTTAATTTTCAAACCTGTCACAACAGTATGGTCTTCATCTGTACCAGTTCTCAGGTGAGCGTTTTGGGCGGTCATGGCCCTCTTGCTGTTAACTACCCGGTATTTTAAGATGTTTCTGGAAAATGGCCCCAGATGTTTTACAATACATCTCCTGTCAAACAATGAAGTCATAGCTTTGTGAATGGCTAAATGCATTGTGAATCAAACCTTGTTGATATTGAATGGCTAAATGCATTGTGAATCAAACCTTGTTGATATTGAATGGCTAAATGCATTGTCAATCAAACTTTGTTGATATTGAATGGCTAAATGCATTGTCAATCAAACTTTGTTGATATTGAATGGCTAAAGGCATTGTCAATCAAACCTTGTTGATATTGAATGGCTAAAGGCATTGTCAATCAAACCTTGTTGATATTGAATGGCTAAATGCATTGTGAATCAAACCTTGTTGATATTGAATGGCTAAATGCATTGTGAATCAAACCTTGTTGATATTGAATGGCTAAATGCATTGTGAATCAAACCTTGTTGATATTGAATGGCTAAATGCATTGTGAATCAAACCTTGTTGATATTGAATGGCTAAATGCATTGTGAATCAAACCTTGTTGATATTGAATGGCTAAATGCATTGTGAATCAAACCTTGTTGATATTGAATGGCTAAATGCATTGTCAATCAAACCTTGTTGATATTGAATGGCTAAATGCATTGTCAATCAAACTTTGTTGATATTGAATGGCTAAATGCATTGTCAATCAAACTTTGTTGATATTGAATGGCTAAATGCATTGTCAATCAAACCTTGTTGATATTGAATGGCTAAAGGCATTGTCAATCAAACCTTGTTGATATTGAATGGCTAAAGGCATTGTCAATCAAACCTTGTTGATATTGAATGGCTAAAGGCATTGTCATTCAAACCTTGTTGATATTGAATGGCTAAATGCACTGTCAATCAAACTTTGTTGATATTGAATTGTATGTTAAACACTAAGAATGATGAGTTCAAATTGTTCTTATAGTATTTATTGATTCGTATTGCGAATCAGAATGTGTACATGACTATGAATGCGAAAATTATACATCACCAAAGTCAGGCAAAGTGTATCTGCAGATTCATTAAATTAGAAAAACAATCAGTATTATTGGTCACATTATTACAAAACAGAATAGAGGGGAAAGCTCTATCATGTTTAAAAATGTTAGTTAAAATTAATTCATACTGATTATAAAGCAATGCAATTGAACTACTGAAATTATGGTATTGGGTTGAGGAAATGGTCATATGTGTTAACTTATAAAAAAGATGGAAGAAAACTCATACCTAAGTAAAATTACAATAACCAAAACTTTCACCTTCATAATTGTTATTATTAGCATAAATGCAAATTACCGGTATACCAATTTGTTGTACCGGTATACCAATTTGCTTTACAGTCTCAAGGAGTAGGGGCTGACTCCCTTATCCCAGGAGCCTTGGATACGGGGTCACCCGGTTACGTCCCAAGGTTTCTGGAAGGTCAGTCGGCAGTCGCGATCCAGCATGTGGCGTGTGGCGACCTGTTTGTTGCTTGCCTGACCGACCGCGGAATCCTCATGACGTACGGAAGTGGAGCGCATGGGTGCCTGGGACATGGGAACCTGAATGACGTGACTCAGGTATTTAGCATTGTTTTGATGTCTAGAGAGTTCCAAACAAATGCAAAGAGATTTTAGTTTGTAAAAGAATTTGTTTGTGTTGACCGTTAAGCAAAAGTAGGCCTGATAACCTGTCAAATCATCAATCCCCCATATCTGGTTCTTTGTACATTCTATGTCTGTGTTTGTCCATATTTCTATTTTACAATGCATTAACCTAATTATAGTAATTAGTAGTGTACCACACACATTGTATGGTATATTGTGAACTAGTGTATGTGTACGTATTTTTTAGCTCACCTGAGCACAGAGTGCTCATGTTGAGCTTTTGTGATCGCCCGTTGTCCGTCGTGCGTGCGTGTGTGCGTGCGTCGTCAACTTTTCATTCAAACAACATCTCCTCCTAAACTGCTTGGCAGATTTTCACCAAACTTCACAGGATGATCCTTGGGTGAACCTCTTTTAAAGTTTTTCAAATCTTTCCGGTCCGCTGAATATGTAGGTCACCAGAGCTAAAAATAGATTAAAAAGTGAAAACTTTTAAAATCTTATTCTATGAAACCGCAAGGCTCAGAGCATTCATATTTGATATGTGACATCCTCTAGAGGTCCTCTACAAAGATTGTTCAAATGATGCCCCTTGGGTCAAAACTGGCCACGCCCTAGGGGTCACATGGTTTATATAGACTTATATAGCAAAATGACTTTAAAAATCTTCTCCTCTGAAACCGTAAGGCCTAGAGGTTTCATATTTGGTATGTAACATTGTCTGATGGTCCATTACAAAGATTGTTCAAATGATGCCCCTGGGGTCAAAGCTGGCCACACCCCAGGGGTCACATGGTTTATGTAGACTTAAATAGCAAAATGACTTTAAAAATCTTCTCTGAAACCGCAAGGCCCAGAGGTTTCATATTTGGTATGTAACATTGTATAGTGGTCCTCTACAAAGAGTGTTCAAATGATGCCCCTGGAGTCAAAACTAGCCACACCCCGGGGGTCACATGGTTTATACAGACTTAAATAGCCTAATGACTTTCAAAATCTTCTCTTCTGAAACTGTAAGGCCTAGAGGTTTCATATTCAGTTGGTAACATTGTATAATGGTCCTCTACAAAGATTGTTTAAATGATGCCCCTTGGCCACAACCTGGGGGTCACATGGTTTATATGCATTTAAATAGCAAAATGACTTTAAAAATCTTCTCTGAAACCGCAAGGCCCAGAGGTTTTATATTTGGTATCTAGCATTGTATATTGGTCCTCTACAAAGATTGTTCAAATTATGCCCCTGGGGTCAAAACTGGCTATACCCCAGGGGTCACATTGTTTATACAGCACTATAATTTTAATAAGCCTCTAACACTCAAAAATCAATACAGCAGGCCACATTCCAGCCAGGTGTATACAGTGTGCTATATTTAGATCTTATGAAACCAGCTAGCCAGTTACACAGTGTTGTGAGGGTGCTTTAGAGAATCGTTAGAGATGACCATTGAAATGCATAGAAAATGTTACCCACCAGCATGGTCAATCATGTTGTTGTGTAAGTAAATTAGCTGGATGTAATGTTTAGGCAATGTGTACGAAATGTAGTCAATCAGTCTTAGTATATAAGGTGGTCTTATATCATACATTTTCACTTTAGATCTACTACATTGAATTTGTTTACAGGCGAAGTGTATATTTCTAATTTAATAATGAAATGCCAAGTATAAAATGATAGCATTAGATCTATATCTAGTTTAACTTAGGTGGAACTGCACAATTTTTTGTAAGACAAAATGATGCAGCAATCGAGTCTGTAGTTCTGACACTGCAGTCTGTTTCACCAGCATGTACAGAAACACGTAGCATAGAGCTTAAAGTCTAGTCATCTGCTTTAAACCTTTCATTTGTACAGTTTAATTAAATGTGTGCAGCACACAAAAAACTACACACAGATCATGTCTCTCCAACAAAGTTCTTAATGCTTTGTTGGCAGCCTCATCCCAAGGACATCTTCTCAGAAGAACAACTTTTTAGTACCAGATATTGGACATGAACACTATGCCTCATCAACATGTGGGTGAACATGTGGCACCAGCAGAAACCATGAAGGACAGCTTTCTAAATGTGTGTACAGGGCTTGCACTAAAATGAAATGTTTGTGTTGGATATAAGTGTTGGATAGTGGAAGACGTAAACATTTCAGACAAAAAATGAAGTATAAAATAAAGCTTTGTTTAAAGTCATTTCTGATAATTTTGTGATAATATGCCAATAACTTCATTGAAAGAGGTATACATTTAGGTAAACCGTGTCATTATCTATTTCCAGGTTACATTACTTTTGCCACTTATGTTGTGTTTCCTTGATAAATTTTATAGTGTGTGAATTTTATGATTATGTTACGTCATTGGGAAACAAAAGAAAGCAAAAAAAACTATATCAAAAGGCTGTTTATTGTTGTGCTTCTGTTATCTCTGAAGTACTGTAGATTTTGATTTAGTACACATAAAAAGTTATTTGAACCTGTGCCTTAGCAAAATCCTGGGGAAAGGCCTGGGTATGTAACATTGAATAGTGGTCCTCTACAAAGATTGTTCAGATTATGCCTCTGGGGTCAAAACTGGCCACATCCCGAGGGTCACATGGTTTATATTGACTTGAATAGTAAAATGACTTTAAAAATCTTCTCCTCTGAAACTGCAAGGCCCAGAGGTTTCATATTTGGTATGTAACATTGTATAGTGGTCCTCTACAAAGATTGTTCAATTGATGCCCCTGGGGTCAAAACTGTCCACACCCCGGGGCTCATATGGTTAATATAAACGTAAATAGCAGAATGACTTTAGAAATCTTCTACTCTGAAACTACAAGGCCCAGAGGTTTCATATTTGGTTGGAAACATTGTATAGTGGTCCTCTATAAAGATTGTTCAAATGATGCCCCTGGGGTCAAAACTGGGAACACCCCAGGGGTCACATGGTTTATATAGACTTCAATAGCAAAATGGCTTCTTTGAAAATGCAAGGCCCAGAGGTTTCATATTTGGTATGTAACATGGTATAGTGGTCCTCTACAAAAACTGTTCAAATGATGCCCCTGAGGTCAAAGCTGGCCACACCCCAGGGCTCACATGGTTGATATGGACTTAAATAGCCAGATGACTTTAAAAATCTCCTCTGAAACTGCAAGGCCTAGAGGTTTCATATGTGGTATGTGACATTTTATAGTGGTCCTCTGCAAAGATTGTTCAAATGATGTCCCAGGGGTCAAAACTGGCCCTGCCCTGGGGTCACATTGTTTATATAGACTTAAATAGCCAAATGACTTTAAAATCTCCTGAAACCGCAGTGTTTTCGTATTTGTAATGTAACATTGTATAGTGGTCCTCTACAAAGATTGTTTAAATTATGCTCCTGGGGTAAAAATTGGCTATGACACGGGGCATCACATGATTTATATAGACTTATATTGCAAGTGGCCTTAAAAATCTTCCTTGTTGAAACCGTAAGGCCCAGAGATTTTATATTTTGCGTGAAACATTGTGGAGTGGTCCTCTACACAGATTGTTCAAATGACATCCCTGGGGTAAAAAAAGGCCACCCCCTGGGGGTCACATGGTTCATATACATTTAAATAGCAAAATGACTTGAAAAATGTCCTCTGAAACCGCAAGGCCCAGCGGAATCATATTGGGTATGTAGCATTGAAAAGTGGTCCACTACAAATATTGTTCAAATTATGCCCCTGGGGTACAAGGTGGCATTGAAAAGTGGTCCACTACAAATATTGTTCAAATTATGCCCCTGGGGTACAAGGTGGCCATGCCCTGTGGGTCACATGGTTTATGTAGACTAAAAAAACATCTGAAACTGCAAGGCCCAGATCTTTATACTCCGGTAAGGCGTTTAGTGCCATTTTTCCCTCTTGTTATTAGCCATTATGATGCCTTTAACTCAGGTGAGCGACCTAGGGCCATCATGGCCCTCTTGTTTCATAGACCTGAGGCCTTATGGCAATATAACATTATTGTCATTACAAAAAAATTGAAATACCTTCAAATTAAAGTTTAATTATATAAACATGCATTTTATTATCATGTAGCAACGGTTACATTGAATAGTGTTTCTTGTGTTGCTGCATCAAATACTTTTACCTTCATTAGAAATGATTATTGATAATTCATGAGTCTATGGTCACACACAAAGCCGCTAAAATAAACCTAACTGTAGCACTGGTACATTGTTGGCAATTTGTTGCTGATATTTTTAGCGGCAGCCATTTTAATTGGTGCTGTTGCCCACTTGCTGACTCATTATTAAATGATTCTCTTTCTGATAATAAAACGTTATAAATGCATAGGTCATTAACTCTTGAAAATTCCCATTTTTTTATCTGCTTGGTTTGCAAACTTAAGGCCAGCAATTTAAACTAAGTGTTATGTAACCTTCACTCTAGGCCAAGATCGTGGAAGCGTTGCTAGGTTACGAGGTGGTGCAGGTGTCATGTGGGGCATCACATGTTCTTGCTGTGACCAATGAGAATCAAGTTTTTGCATGGGGGAGAGGGGATAATGGTAAAAGTTGTCACTTTTTGTTATTTCTCATTTTCAATACTGCAAACAGTTAACAGGATTCTCTCCATTTACAATGCATTTGCAATTCTGTTGATGGGACAGAAATATTACCTTTTTCTTTCAAGCACAATGCTGGCCCTAGTAAGTATCTGTACCGTAAGTCGTGTGTTGATTTATAGTACATTCAACATAAAGCTACCGGTGTAATGAAATTCTAACCTTCAGCCTTTATAAATTTTGTGAAAAAATGCATATTAACCCATACTGTATGAAATTAGCATAGTTTTTCACTGAGTTGTCTCTTGTTTAAACAGGCAGGCTTGGACTGGGTAACGCAGATTCACACACGACACCTCAGGCTGTAAGCTTTCCTGAGGGATCCAGTCCATGTTTTGTGAACTGTGGAGTGGACTGCTCCATGATCATCACCCTTGACAACAAACTCTTCTGCTCTGGAAGCAACAGGTGTGTCAGGAATAAACATATTAACACACTGGGCAGAACAGCCTTGACATCCTTATTTTGCTAATAATTACCTCTTTGGAGATTTTTGGCAAAGCGCCTTTAAACTTAAAAAAATTGAGTGAGATTCATAATAGTGTAAGGGACATGCGCTCTGTCTGCAAGTGAGAGATGGTGACTTCGTTCCCAACTTTGGGAGCATTCAAATTATCTTTCTCAAAAGACTCCAAGTACTGGTTCAACCCAAGAATTGAACTCAAAATGTCTCATTAAGCCTATGGCTTTCAGCAAAATTGAGATAAAATAAATTGGTCTCAACTTAAACAAGAATTATCTTTTTAAAAAAAGAAATATTTGTCGTATGTTGTAAATGTGTGTAAAGAATGGAAATTGAAAATCCAACATGAATATTTAAAATGGATGCATATGATGATTTGGTTTATAAATGAACAGTCTCATTTCTTTATAGATCGTTATTGTACACGCATTTAGTATCATTTTTTGATATTATTGAAAATAAAATAAATAATAAAATTTTCTTTATCAAAAATCGAACTCATATTTACATGTCGCTAGCTCCTAAAACAGTAGTATGAAATGTTTCTATATTTGAAATAAATAAAAAGAATATCATTATTTCATGTCAAAGCAATGAACTGATAAACTACCCCATGTTTTAAATCATTGCTACTTGAATAACCCAAATAAGTCAGACTCATCTGCTCATCAACGTCAGCATGTTTATCTATACAAAGTAAAACTAAGCATTTTACAATTACAACGAAATATATCATTATATTTGAAAGGTTTTTCATGATTAAATTATTTTAATATACAATGCACATATTCATAGTCTATGTAAAAACTATGTCTATTTGTAGATTGAATAGCCTCTACACGAGAATTAGGTAGAAACACCAGTATTTCACAAGAAAAACAATCATGCAGAGCATCATAAGGTGCCAGAAAACTATGAAAAGTCCACATGTTTAAGATATCTTAATTATGTAATGTCCTTATAATTAACTGATCTTGCCACCTCATATTTTTCATCGGTGATTTTTCAATCTAAATAATTTATACAGTATTTGTCAGGCAAATCAAAATTTACTAGATGTTACATTGTTTCTTAGAAAATGAGAATGAATATGAGCATTTACGTATTTGTTATCTATTAATCATTTATACTATGTGTGTCAAATAAAAACACACGTCAGGAAACATTCATCACAATTAAAAATAATGATTTGACTTCATTTTGTGAAAACATAAACGTCAAGTTATATTTTATAGTGGCGAATTAGATTTATATTCCTTTGGGAAAATAAGTTTCGAGCGTTTTTGTGTATAACTATTATAGTTTTAATGCATTCATAAAACGCACGTAAGTAAATATACCAAATTTAAATCAAATTAAGTTACCTATGTCCAAGGCTTCCGCCAGTGTCTATAGGTAGATGCAAAATCTATTTATACATTGAATAGCCTCTACAGGAGAGGATAAGAGAATGCAATTCTAAATAACTCTTAATAAATAGATCTATCAACCGTTATTGAAATAAACATGCATGGTAAGTTTTTAAATATAAGTAATTCTCCATTAATTATTAATCTTATTGTCTATGGTTTGCTGGATGCTTGTTAGACGATTCATTGTTTTTGACGTGTTTACTATGAATAGGCGCAGATTAGTCAGCGATCGCGAGTGTATTGTATGGAATGTTGCCTATCAAATATGCGACATTAACGGGGGATTTTCCCAAGGTCATGCTACACGGCCTGTAAACACTGGCATGTAAATTGAAAATGAAAATTGAGCCAATGCAACTTCTGAGTAGGGAGCTCGGAACTGGAAATTAGTTAACGATGTAAACAAAGTAAAGAGGTATGTCTGGATTTTCCACATTTGCTTATTTTTCCATTCAACTTCGAAAAGAAATGGAGCCATTTTTTACAGGCCGTGGTGGGGATTTCTTTTAAACTAGCTAATGCAATGTTAGGATTTATTCATTCGGGACTACTGGTGGGAAATTTTCACAACATTTGATTGGATGTTGAGAAAGGTCAAAAGTTGGGTTAAACAGCTACACCGAAAAATAGCATCATGGTAAAGCAGTGACTTAGTCCTATTTCCATAATTTGTTGCTCTTTCACTGAATAAAGAGGACACTAAATCTTATCAGAAATTCATCAGAAACATATTCTTTCTCGCAAAAAATAACCTGGCAAACAAAGAATTAGGTTTAGGAGACTTGTATGTTTTTAATTTCTTTGTTTTTCATCTTTTAACTTTCTTTTTGCTGTTTTAGGTACAACAAATGTTGTCTGGATGAAAACACAAGGGAAGGAATCACTACAAAATCTGTGGAAGAAGTGAGGATCTTCACTAGAGTTACTTCCCCTCCTATTGGAAATTCCCTTGTGAAAACAGTTGCTATGGGGACGTCCCATTCTGCCATTGTAACTGGTATGTGTGCATATGTATGGTTTACCATTTGTGTCAAAGTGAAAATGGTCCATTTGCTGAAATATTTAATATTAACATTAAAAAGGGTACATTTTAAAAGAATGCCTGCAGTTAAATTTTTGTACCTGTAGGTACATCTATTTATAGTTTTTGTTTGTACATTTACTTTTGACCCAAATAGTATGGCATACATGTGTTTATTACCTACTTTATTATATAAACGATGACGTTTTTAACTGTTTATACCACTTTGTTGAAACAAGCTGCTCCCAACAGGCAACATTTCGTGATGTTTCACGGTTTTGTTTCGTTATGTTGCCCTTATCATTAATCAAAGGGGAGTTACCTGCGCAAAATGTTGCGCAATGTAATTTTATGGTAACACTGACTGCTACTGACTGTTACAAGCAGGACCCAGGTTAATTATTGTTCTATTTGTAGTTGTGAGACACAACTCTCGTTATGTTAGTTTTAATGGAAAATAAAAAATTAAATGTATTTTATTTATTATTGAAAGTAGATAATAAAACAGATGTTTCCTAGTCATTTGGGAACAGTTAAATTATTTTCTCTCAGTATCGAGGGCAACATTTTCAACTGTTTGCCGCTCTGGGTAACGACCTCGGGGGGCAACAGTTCAAAAGTTGCTCCCTCTACCTCAGGATAACAATTTGACTGTTTCCAAATGCTAATGAAATATCTGTATAATGTAGTCATGACAACGGACTGATAATTATAGGGGAGGATTCTACATGTAGGATCAGAAAAAGGCACAGGGAGGTTTTCAAAAGGAGCTGGGTAAAATCCTATCCTGTTCTTTGACTTTTTTTCTTATAATTTGGTGAATCTAAGTTATATATCATTCTTATACATGTGCTCATAACACAAGTTTTTGAACACAGCCTCAATGACTCATTTATCATGGAATAGTTGCAAAAAATGTATTTAACTTCAAAATTGTATTATTTAAATAAGCTCTTTACAATCTGCATTGTAATGAAATTAAATTTGTTTTTTTGTAATGCTAACAAATAGATATTTTTGGCGTGTCATGGGAAAACCGTGCTTAATGCATGTGCTTAAAGTGTTGTCCCGGATTAGCCTGTGCAGTCCACACAGGCTAATCCGGGACGACACTTCCTGCCTACAGTGGATTTATGTTAAGAAGAGACTATCTTGAAACAGAAAATACCATAAAAGCTGAAAGTGGTGTCCTGGATCAGCCTGTGCGGACTGCACAGGCTAATCCAGGATGACACTTTACGCACATGCATTAAGCCCGGTTTTCCCATGACACGCCAAAAATATCTATTTGTTAGCATTACAAAAAAAGAGAAATTTACCACTCAAGAGGTTAGTATTTTCTTTTTGTTGAATAACCTCTCATTACATTTACATTACCTAAGTTGATGGCGAGCTGTACACATGTGGCGCAAACCAGTTCGGTCAGCTGGGCTATCAGACGGACTTCAACAGCAAGCAGGCAGGCCTGGTGTCCACACTAAAGGACCTCAAGATCACCATGGTAGCGTGCGGCGATACTTTTACAGTGGCCGTTAGCCAAGGTACGCTTGCTCGTTGTGAATGCTGGCCCGTACACAGGGTCTGTAGCATCTGGTCTGTATAGTTCATGGTCCGTATGGCCCATACACTGGGTCCGTAGCATCTGGTCTGTATAGTTCATGGTCTGTATGGCCCGTACACTGGCTCTGTAGCATCTGGTCTGTATACCGTAAATGTCCTTTTTGACGCGCAGGGCGCGTGTCATTTTATGACCCCTGCGCGTTTAAATGGAGCCATTTTTTTTAAATTCTGCCATTATCCAGAAATCAAGTTTTCATGTATACACACTTCCCAATGACGTAATACACATTGGTACAGTCTAAATATGGCCGATGGGCTTTGTCCGCATGAGAAAATTCACGATGGTACTGTCTAAATTAATATCGTCGATCGACACGACGAGCTCACTCGCACAACGTAATGCACAATGGTACAGTCTAAATTATTAACACCTAGAACGCTAATACATGTACGCTAAGGTACATAATAGCACTGTTCACAACATTCTGGTTGACTGCTTTTGACAGCACTTGTTGTTGAAACCTCCACGTGGGAAGCGTGAAACTTAATTTGCGTGTGCAAACTGTTATGACATGTTCTTATAATAAATATTCATAATGCCGTAATGAATGTTTGTGGTCCAATTCACTTGCGTCATATATGTTTGCGTGTAACCCGTATAGTGGGGCATAGGTTTATTTATATACAGGCAATTCCGGATACATAAATATGGTGGTCTATTTAATCGTTTCTATCGAAATTAACTTGTTTTTCGTTAATGTTCGAAAAAATAGATCGACCAAAAATATTTCGGGACCAATGCGCGTCTATTAGGGCATGGGCGTCAATAAGGACATTTACGGTAGTTCATGGTCGGTATGGCCCGTACACTGGGTCTGTAGTATCTGGTCTGTATAGTTCATGGTCCGTATGGCCCGTACACTGGGTCTGTAGTATCTGGTCTGTATAGTTCATGGTGCATATGGCCCGTACACTGGGTCTGTAGTATTTGGTCTGTATAGTTTATGGTCTGTATGGCCCGTACACTGGATCTGTAGTATCTGGTCTGTATAGTTCATGGTCCGTATGGCCCGTACACTGGGTCTGTAGCATCTGGTCTGTATAGTTCATGGTCCATATGGCCCGTACACTGGGTCCGTAGCATCTGGTCAGTATAGTTCATGGTCCGTATGGCCCGTACACTGGGTCTGTAGCATCTGGTCTGTATAGTTCATGGTCCATATGGCCCGTACACTGGGTCCGTAGCATCTGGTCTGTATAGTTCATGGTCCGTATGGCCCATACACTGGGTCCGTAGCATCTGGTCTGTATAGTTCATGGTCCGTATGGCCCGTACACTGGGTCCATAGCATCTGGTCTGTATAGTTCATGGTCCATATGGCCCGTACACTGGGTCCGTAGCATCTGGTCTGTATAGTTCATGGTCCGTATGGCCCGTACACTGGGTCCGTAGCATCTGGTCTGTATAGTTCATGGTCCATATGGCCTGTACACTGGGTCCGTAGCATCTGGTCTGTATAGTTTATGGTCTGTTTGGCCCGTACACTGGGTCTGTAGCATCTCTGGTCTGTATAGTTCATGGTCCATATGGCCCGTACACTGGGTCCGTAGCATCTGGTCTGTATAGTTCATGGTCCGTATGGCCCGTACACTGGGTCCGTAGCATCTGGTCTGTATAGTTCATGGTCCATATGGCCTGTACACTGGGTCCGTAGCATCTGGTCTGTATAGTTTATGGTCTGTTTGGCCCGTACACTGGGTCTGTAGCATCTCTGGTCTGTATAGTTCATGGTCCATATGGCCCGTACACTGGGTCCGTAGCATCTGGTCTGTATAGTTCATGGTCCGTATGGCCCGTACACTGGGTCCGTAGCATCTGGTCTGTATAGTTTATGGTCTGTTTGGCCTGTACACTGGGTCTGTAGCATCTCTGGTCTGTATAGTTCATGGTCCATATGGCCCGTACACTGGGTCCGTAGCATCTGGTCTGTATAGTTCATGGTCCGTATGGCCCGTACACTGGGTCCGTAGCATCTGGTCTGTATAGTTCATGGTCCATATGGCCTGTACACTGGGTCCGTAGCATCTGGTCTGTATAGTTTATGGTCTGTTTGGCCCGTACACTGGGTCTGTAGCATCTCTGGTCTGTATAGTTCATGGTCCATATGGCCCGTACACTGGGTCCGTAGCATCTGGTCTGTATAGTTCATGGTCCGTATGGCCCGTACACTGGGTCCGTAGCATCTGGTCTGTATAGTTCATGGTCCGTATGGCCCGTACACTGGGTCCATAGCATCTGGTCTGTATAGTTCATGGTCCGTATGGCCCGTACACTGGGTCCATAGCATCTGGTCTGTATAGTTCATGGTCCGTATGGCCCGTACACTGGGTTCGTAGCATTTTAGAGCTGCAACGATTTAGCCATTGCTCAATTCGATTCAATTTGGATTTCAAACATCATTTTAATAGTTGAATATTTTGAATAACTTTGTTTAACCTTTTTACATGCATGCTTTTGCGTATTAATGAGTCATTGATTTAAACATAGAATAATATTTTATTTGTAGTTATTAATTCCATTTTATTGGTTAATGTCAATGTATGTACCTTATATATCAATATACAATAAGAACAATGATATTGTTGCACAAATAGTTAAATATAACAGCAACTATGATGTCATGATTAATATATCTAATTAATCTAAACAAACACCAGAATTTTAATTAACAGTTTTATGACAAATATTCTATCAATATATAAAAGAGAATCAAATAGAAAAGTATCGACAATCAAATCAGGTCATTTGCAGTTGATTGATCGATGCATCGAAAGTATTGTTGTAGATCCATAGCATCGGGTCTGTATAGTCCATGGTCTGTATACCATATTTTTCAATGGGTTTGTGGAATTAACACATGTAATCGTAGCTTATTAATTAAATGGCTCTATATAATAATGTATGGGAGCTTACTATTATTACTGGATTAGGGAAAACTGTATTTCTATACATTGATAAAAGTTTATATAGCTATTGAAGGATTTATTGATACATTAATTTGGAAAATAAACCTGGCACTGAAATTTATGTATTAATATATTACAAATTTATTGCAATGAAGATAGTGGTTTCCATATTAAAATGTTGATATTTGTTACATTTTGCGAAAATTAAACTTATTTCATATTGATGCTATTAAAATCATCAACATGTGGAACATACGTGCGCTAAAGAGTTGGTGGATAAATATAAGAAATCATTCATCATTCAAGCTTCAAAATTATGCTAAAAAAAGCTCACAAGTGACAGTTCCTTTTTTCTTTGCTGTACATGAATTTTTCTTTACAATTTTCTAACGTTACTGTCTTACCAAACTTGCAGATGATGAAGTTTTCTCATTCGCAGATGCTGAAGTTTTCTCATTCGGTAAAAGTGCTAGGGGGCGACTAGGCAGGTCAGATCAAGATACCATGACCCCTAAACCAGTCAGTATCCCTAGCGACGAAGTGTTCACCGTCGTCTCGATATCGTGTAGCCACGGGACAACGTTACTGGCAACGAAACGTAGGTCTTACTTTAGTCCTTCCTTCGTACATTATGATAATTGTGTAATAAATAATAATAATAACAATAATAATAATAATAATAGTAATAATAATTATAATAATAATTATATAATATTTATATATTATTGTTATTATTATTAATTATTGGTATTATTGCTATTTTCAGCGACCCAGGGTGTTACAGACTGATTTCAACAGGGATGACATTACGGATCATCTGCCATCAGATACAGCCAGCGAAAAGAGTGTAATGTCCAGATAAACATAACATATCATAACAGCTTAGTTGCATCATGGCCATACACATTTTGCATGGATGTCATGATAGATATAGCATATAATAATTATATGGCTGATTTTATGCAGCAAGAACCTGAATACTTTCTGAAAACGACCTACCTGTACTAAAAAGCTGGATATCAGTGAGCCAGGTTAAAATACGAAAATATGGTGCCGTGTACATGCATGCGAGTTCCTTAATTCGTGTTTCCGTGTGGAGAAATGGGAAGTCTTCCCAGAAAAGACGCGAATCTCAGTCCTTTATTGCCAACGATCTAAAATTTCAGTCCGTCCATTTAGTCCGTCCTTCTTCGACACTGGTGAACACATTGTACGTTCATAACACATTGGGCAACACTAATAAGTGTTGCAAGTTGTTTATTCTTGTCATTGTTTGAGTTTTACCTTTGTATGTGTACATTGTATTTTTATATCAGTCTGTTACTAAAATTATATTGCATCGATTACATTACAATAAATGAATGAACAAATTAATTTTTTTTATATCGATTACATTACAATAAATGAATGAACAAATTATTTTTTTTTATATCAATACGTGTATTTGTTTGATAAATATGCAATCCCGTTGATTTACATGTTTCAGCTCATAACTATGTGAAATTTTTCTATGTTGATGTATTTGGTATAACGGTACAATTATCTCGTGATTTTTAATGTCAAGCTATTATCTACCGGGAAATATTTTATCCAGAAAACCAGCTTATTGTTTTCTTCATCTGACAAACAAAAAGAAAACACGTGTAACCGAAGTTTTTGACAACATTAAATATATTGCAACGGCGTGATGCCGTATCCGAACGGCGAGATGCCGTAATAGCGGACGTTACGTGTTTAAGTATTTACGTATTTTACGTCATATTTTTTAAATAACTTCATCGCCTTTATGCAGATCTTAAAAACATAATCTTATACATGATATAATCAAGCTAAAGTAAATATGTTTAACTATTCAAAATTGTCAACGATTGGTGATTTCTTTAAACAGATGTAAATAAGTTGTACGTTAAATACATACATGAACTTGTTTGATTGATAATTTGAGTGTCGTTTTATGTACAAATACACATTTTTACTTGCAAATAACAAAAATAATAAACAATTATAAAAGTGTAAACATCAACATGTTGTGTTGTCTTAATATATACTCGAATACACATATATAATAGAACGTACAGTTTTAAAGGAAAATGACATTTAAAAAACCCTGGGTAAACCGAACACCTCTGAAAACCGAACGATCGGCCCGGTCCCGACGCCGTTCTGTTTAGACAGGTTCTACTGTACAAATAATGGTAACAGCTAGACGCCGTGAGTACAAGACAAAAGCCTACAACTTCAACGTCAAGGCGGCTACTGAAAGGTACTAACAAGCTTTTACAAAATTAAACTAAGCATTTAAAATTAAATTGAGAGGTAACAAACTCATTAAATAATGCATTATTACCGAAAAGCTCATGATTTTTCTCATAAAATAAATTATATTTGGACAGTTTTAATATCGGTATGTTTTTACACCTAAGTGCAATAAACATTGATTGAAGAGCACGTTATTGGCAACTAAATGCATGTGTTAAGTTATTTTGAGGTTTAAACAATTGAATTATTCAATTTTAGAAGTGGGCGTACGCCGCTTCCGCTCCACTCTAAATCCGCCTATGGTGGCAATATAACCGCCGTTATTATGTTACGTTTCGTTCCAAAATATGGTCGGGAACCTCCGGACAATAAACAAACGTGTGCTGACAGCATATATCAGACATTGTGTCCTGATATGGTGAGCATTCGTTGGCAAGTCAGCTAATTTTTTAGTTCATAAATTGGATAAACACTATATGTGGGGCGTCGTGAGAAAACCGGTCTTAATGCATGTGCGTAGTGTCGTCCCGGATTAGCCTGTGCAGTGCGCACAGGCTAATCCGGGAGGGCACTTTCCGCTTTTGTGGTATTTTCTGTTTCAAGGAAGTCTTCTAAACATACTGTAGGCGGAAAGTGCCGTCCTGGATTAGCCTGTGCGGACTGCACAGGCTAATCCGGGACGACACTTTACGCACATGCATTAAGACCGGTTTTCCCACGACGCGCCTCATATTAATTTGTATATGATTGACCTTTTGGAAACGTCTATTTAACTAACTAGGTAGTACGTGTACGTACGTTATTTTTGTCGCTAGGCCGTACCGTTTGACTTCTCATCTGGGTTATTTTTGACCGGTATGTTTAGGCTATTAAATGTGTACGTTTTGATTTGAACCCATTCAAATCCGCCCACAGTCGTGGCAATGTACGACTTATAATTTAAGTCCTCAATTGTGATTTCATATTTCTCTACATTGTTGGAAGGTACAATTGTTTCCGAATAGCACTTCTTTGTCCAATTTAAAAAAAAAAATTGTCATAAAACATAAAACCAACTCACCTTCTATCAGTACTGTTTACTTTTTCCTACTACTTCCTGTCATTAGCGCCATCTCGGGAATATAGTTGGCTTTTTTTCCAATGCATCTTTGAAAGAGATGGCGCCAGTGATTACAGGCCGTGCGATACACGTGTTTTCCAAAACACGATCAAAAGCGTTACCAACGAAAATATAATTTTATCAATTTCAATTAATGACTTTTCAAAAACGACCATATATTTCTAATATATTTCTTTGTCTGTAGAGTTATTTCGGTAGTTTATACATATTTCTCTACGGGATCTAGGGAAAAAAAAAATATTGGTTGGACTTGTATAAAAGGTGTAATATATAGATTAAATAGCGGTATATAGATTAAATATAGTTAATATAATCGCACGCAGCTGTAGTCCTCTATGATAACGCTGTAACAAATCACTTGTGTACAATTCATTGTTTACTCGGCTGACATAAAACTAGAACAAAACACAATATTTATCAGATTTTATACAGAAATTAACAGGATTACCTATATTTATATGTTGGTTTGAAGAAACAAAAATAAAAAAGTGACGAGGTTCATGATCTAGTCCTATCAATTATCACCGTAACCCACAGACATATGACTGCAAATGTTTCTTTCAACTATACTTTAGATATATCTATCTATATCCATAGCCTCCATTCCTTTAAAAAGTACACCGCCCTGGTACACATGACCTTTTGGAGTTTTCTAATCAAGTACGTACATTTATACTTTATTTCTTGGGGGCGCCACAGTGACCTGCAATGTAGATTGTCCTTTATTAGCAGTTTATGGTATTTATCCACTTAAGACAATAACATGCACACTTAATTTACGTGAACTTTTAGCAAACAAGCGCAAACAAGCGCATCAAATCTAATTTGTAAACCGTGCTTATATAAGTATTCTGTTGTAATGGAAAAATAAACCAAATAAACTTCATAAGACATTAAAGGGGCCCATCGACGGTATTTCCCGTAAATGTAGACACATACACTACATGTAGCGTGTTTTTTGTCTAAATAATTTGTGTGTCACCGCGATTCACTGCTATGTGGAATCGCGCGATTTTAGTGGACCGCGGGGACATCGCCGTGGACAATCGCGATTTAACCATTTTTATTTTATATCGATAAGAGCCCCGTGGATCGCCGCGATTATCGGGGGTCTTTTGAAAAATACATACATGTACATTTACAAGACAAGAAGATGGTGGAATAGATCAATGTACCGTATAACTGTAACATGCAGTGCTTTATGAACATGCATGTTCCTTTTATTATTAGTAATTTACTTATGTGTTACTAGTATTACAGGTACACACAAGCCCATATATGATCAAATATGTTAATGAACATTTACTGGTATACAGTCACTGGCCATAAATGAGTTCCCAAAACTGCTTTTTTAGATTTTTAGGGAAAAAACACGCGGCGTGTAGTGTAAGAAGAAGCATAATTCACATTTTTCACGAATATATTTTACTAGTAGCAATAATATATTGATAGAATCGTTAAGAAACATATATACAGTGCCGAATTTTTGTTGTTGTTGATACACGTTCCAGCCGTATTCGAACTCAAACCTACAAAATCTCCCACTTCAATGAAAACTTTCTCACGCTACTATTCAGTTATCAATAGTGCGCATGCGCATAGTGGTAGTCGATTTACCATTTCATTCATATCGATTTTACTACTAATTACCCCGCGGGAAAATTATAAATAAATATTTTCCTGTTTGTTTATACAGACGAGACCTGTGTGTTAAGCAATCATTTAATGAACACTTCTTAAAATATACATTTGTAATTTTATTTTTGAAAACAATATACCGTATTAGCCGTCGATACGCCCTTTTAACAAGATAAAACCTGCCTTAAACCGGATCGTGCATGTGCTACTTATACGACGTCTCTCCTGCTGGTGCAGCTGGTTTTCCCATTGGGTAACCATTATGCAATCATCCGATTGGCCCTCGCAATCTATTAGGGAGAAAACACGTTTTTAACGTGTTTCATTAAAGGAACTATGTCAACGAAAATATTGGCTTTGTATAGCACTATAAATTATATTATATATTGTAGAAATGTGCTATACTAAGACGTGTGCATTAAATAAATAATAAGATAATACACAATACGATATTCGATACAAACAAATTAGCAAACAAGTTTGAAAAAAGTAAAACCCCAAGCAGGTATCGAACTCAAGAAATACGAAGAAATGACAGTAGACAGCGCTTTAACCAACAGCGCTATCATACGTGGTAAGGAGTCGTGTGTATACTCTAGTTATACAAAATGCTCACAATTCTGAGGTCATAATGTAAACAGGAAAAGGGCCAAACAACGTATGACCTATATAATACATTGATTTTTTTTTTATCACACTCTTTTCCCATTATATGTACCATGTGTTAACAGTTACTATATGCCAGTAATAATGTTTAAGTTTCTGATTTTTTTTGGAAATTGCCCCCTTCAGACCCTTTCTGATGACATAGTCCCTTTAAAGCGCTGAACATATTGAACCTGTTTCAGGACATCTTGTGTACAGCTTTCACATGAAACAAATCTCTTATTAATTTAGCTAAATATATATTACGCTTACGCAACTTATTATTTATTCTTCTTCGCGGCATAGTCACCACACAGTTAAGGTATACTGGACTGCGCGTAAAATGTTTAAACACTTCAAGAAACTGTACCTTAACTATAAATAAGGTCATAAAAACAACATTTCTCGCAAGAAACGTACACAATTTGTTATAAGTGCTCTTTTAACGAAAGTCACAAAAAGTTAATGATAGAAAGGCAAAATAACTTTTAGGGTCGAAGGAAAAAAATAAGGAGTAGGATCGGGTAAGCGGAAACCAACAATTTTTTTACGCCTTAAATATTTCTATCTCTTACCTATGCAATGCATCCTTTATTGTTGCTATAATTAAGCATATTGGCATGTTTTACGCAATAAATATACTGTATGCAGTATACAAAATAATACCACAAAATATATTTAATATATTAACTCTGCTACTACATGTAGTTCTTTTGTTGGATAGTTAATATTTCTTACGTATACGGGTACGATCGCCTCATACGTAGCACATTTTAGGATATTATATTTATTAGATTGGTTACATTGAAACCAATAACTATGCTAACATATGTTGGCCTTCAGTTACGGACTAAAGCAGTTGCTGAATACACTACTCCATATAAATTTATCTGATATGAACTAATCTCTTTGGATAGTTCTAACAGTGTTGGTTGTAACTTTAATATAACTTGTAACTTTAATATACATGTATATACCATGAAGTGCCTGTTTTCACCAATCTATTCTTAGAATTAGCCAAAGAATATAGATTATTACATCTGTATCAATTTTAGTATTCACCCAGTCTAATTATAGAATTCTTTACGTCTGATGATTTGTAATTGACCTAAAAAAAGTTCCGTTTCTGGTCTCCTGCCCCCCAAAAATAGGGTCGGTAGGTACGGATATTTTTATTTTATTTTATTTTATTTTGTTATGATGGGAGAATGACTTGTGTTGTACACAGTGACAGTCTTTTTCAGTCTTTATTATTTTTGGACCAAAATATGTAGGGTCGGCAGCTAAAGTAAAGGGTTGGTCGGGAGACCAGAAACGGGACTTTTTTTTGGGGGGGGGGGGGGGGGCCTAAGCATTAGTATCCAGAAGTACGTGTTTTTGAGTTTACGCCTGTTCTTCATTCTTAAGTCTAAAAATGGGTTGGTAAATATGGACCTAGGCGTCGGCTTTTGACCAAAATAAGGGACGTTGATGAATCTTTTTGTGACCACAATATTTCTCGTTGAACATGTGTCACGTGTTATGTATTTTCCGACGTTTGTAAGGCATACTTTGGCAAACTCCTCGCAGCGGTTACCTCCCCTATCGGTTAACGGTAACCACTGCCATCACAAGTAATGATATGGAAGGATTTATTTTTTGTAACTTGTATACTTATTTAATGCAACTCAGTGCAATTTTGTACATAATTTGACTTTAATATATATATATATTATATATCATTTGCAGTCAATAATGAAACAAGAAAATAACTAATTAAAACTATAATTAATATACAGAAGATTTAGATCGATCATCATCACGTGGTTTGCTATGACGGCATGGATTTGATTAGAGCTCCGCTTGGAACCAGTCAAATCTATGCGCGGAGGTTGATAATTTGGTATCAAAAAATTTCTCTTGACTAGTTGATCGAAGTTGTTTATGAGGTAATGTGACTGATGGTAAGGATTGCCGATGAACTTAGCGCGGGCAAAGCAGCGAAGCGAGCCCCTTCTTAGCCAAGAATTGTATTTAATATGTTCTCAATTACGAGGTCTTAAAATATAACCCACATTTTGATTGGCCAGGTACATGTACATAATTGGAACATGTGAATAGTAGATATGCTTACTAGAAATTCTGAGTAGGTGGAATTTAAAATATCGAAATAGCCAATCATAAGATGGAAATAGCGTCAGTTAAGACCATGCCCTTTTTGACTTAATGTGCAAGTGTTTAATTCACTCAATGTGTACAATCTAGCTATTTTAGTATTTTATTGAATCAAATTGTAGGTTATATTTTTAATAATGATATAATTGGTCATTCAGCGTTGGACAACGAACTCCTGGTACAACACGGATAGTTTTAAGGTTGCTTGTTAACTGAAATGTTTTTGTTTTTTCCAGACCATTTTTTGGTGTAAAGTAATTACTTGCTAAACTCCTTTTCAATTGAAACGAAACATGCAAACATCCGTAATAATAAACAACCTGTAAATAATTTTCAGAGACAAATTCAATTTTCGGTTACCAAAAAGTTGTTTTCCATAAATTTCAATTACGTCGTTCGTGTTCCACAGATCATTGCAAACGGTATATATAGAGAGCAAAATCGCACGATACTTATCCCAAATGGCAAGATGTTCCTTCCAAGTACGGTGTGTGTGGTTGTGCTGATGGTCCAAGCTGTGGCTGGCCAGGATACGGAGTGCTCCAGGTTACACTACAAGGAACAACAGCTCCTGAAGAAGATGGTCCGGATGGAGTTCAACATGGAGAAGATGCAGGAACGACTCGAGAGCGTTTCCGATTACGTAACCAACTGTTTGTAAAAGAACATTTGCTATTATTCCATTGTATAAACAATATAACTAATTATAAGTATTATATAATTTACCGATTTTCAAAACATGTTTAGTGGATTACTTAAATATTCGTAGGTACAGTTTACAAAACAGTTTCATTGTAGCAATGTCTTAAAACATTATGACAATTAACCAACGCCTTAAAGACGTTCGCAACAATTTCCTTCATTTTTTGCCAACGACAGATTTTCTTCAAACTTGGCACAAACATGCATCAATGTATCCTAAAACTAAAACAGTCTTAACAAATAGGGGTCTCCGGCCTTTTTCCGGAAATATTGAATATTGAATACGGTACCTGTCGAAGCCTTTTTTCAGTTTGTGTTACTTAGAATGTTGAATAATATAAAGCGTTTATAGTCAAACAACGACGGAGATTTTAAAATACATCTTTTTTAAATGTTTCGTTTGGTAATATACAAGTGCAGTTTAATGATAAAACGCGCTTTATCTACAGTTATCATTTAACAAATGACTTGTAATGGACACTTAACGAGGTTAATTATGCATTCAATATGCCGGTGAAAACATCAATAATTTATCAAATATCTTTTGTTCCAAACGACAGATTTTGTTAAAAGATCCCACATACATGCGTCATTGTATACTGAAACTAAAACAGTCTTAAAAAATAGGGGTCACCGGCCGTGTTCCGGAAATATTATGTTTCAGTACCTGTCGAAGCCCCTTTTTCAGTTTGGATTTTTATCAATGTTTTAAGTATAAAGGATAGTTTTTTTCTAACAAGGTTATGGCTCTTTCAAATGATATGTTTGTACATGCTTTGTTTTGCAATATAGATGTGTATGTCGATAATAAAAACGCTTTACCTACATTTACTGCTTAAATAATGAATTTGACTGGACGTTTAAGTGTGTCAAATGGGAACTAATAATGCTTTCTGAAACTTCATTTTTATCAAATGCATATTTTGTTCCAAACGACAGATTGTTTTTAAATTTCGCACATTCATGCATCAATGTGTATACTTACACCAAAGCATTAATAAAAAGAAAGGCTCACCGAACTTGTTTGGGAAATATTGGATTTCATATAGGCACCTGTGAAGCCTTTTTCCAGTTTCGTTTTAACTTACATAAACAACGTATCAATAAAATGGAGATATTTAATGGATCAGTTCTGAACTAAATTTGTTTGGAAAATATTTACATTGCATAGGCATTTTAATATGGAAGGGGTATGCATTCATAATCGTATGAACGCAATGCGTTATCACCGGCGTAGTAATATCTGTGTGTCCTATTTTTATGCAAATTATATTTCGACAAGAATATTTACATGAATTAAGATGTCTTATACTGTTCAATGTTACTCTTTTTGCATGTCTTGTTGACGTTTGATTAAATGTTTTTATAGTTAATATACATGAACATTTCGTTCCAGTTCTTCTTCTACAAAAATCAATGTGACATTTTTTTTTCACTTTTGCTTGATAGTATTCTATCATGCAAGGTGTACAAGTGTTATTATTAAACAAAGCCATTTCGCTAGCAAGTAATATGTACATGTTATGGTATTTTAGGTAAATATTACTTTTCTTAGAAGCGACCACAGAAAATCTCCATGACGTAACATCAGTTCAGGGAGCCGTTTCTGGTACAATGCGTAAGTTTACGAACAAAAATTAACGTAAGTATAAAGTTGCGAACATTTTTAACGATGCGTAAGTGCGTTTCTATAAACCGAACTTAACCTTAATCTTAGTTGCTATGTTCGAATACTCTCTAAAACGGAGTCTGGTAAAGCGCGGACCTAACAGAGAGCACATAGTAAATATCGTCTGCAAAACTTCGTTTTAGCTTACCAAAAAAACATAAGCAAAATGGAAACTGTGAAAAAGCGACAAGATAACTGGTCAGCGCAAGAAATACAAGTACTCGTGGACGCATTTTGCGACAATAGAACTATTTTAGACGGAAAATTTTCGACGCGGCTAACAAACAGAGACAAGATTGACACCTATGCCCAGATTACCGAGAGGTACATTTTTCTGTAGCTAAAATTTAGTAGCTAGATCTAGACATTTTCCCTAGGAGTCAACAACTCTGTGTTGTTTACATGTTGCAAAGATTATTCTACAATAGCATGCAATTTATTAGACTTTTTATTAACTCGACCCTAACTATGAGTGTTACAACTTACACGTCGTAAAAAATAAATAAATAAACAATGAACAAAAACAAAACAACATCTAGCTCTACCCAGAAAATGCCCAATCAGACAACGCCTGAGTGATGAAATCAAATTGCCAATTAAATTGTTATCATGTCAAACGTATAACAACCTAATTAAGTTTATTAATACTGCAATATAGACTTCCTTTTTTGACATTCTTACAGCATCAACAGTCAGTCGCTGACAAGCCGCACAGTTGATGAGGTAAAGAAGAAGCTGTCAGATATCAAGACAGATGTTAGGAAGAAGGAACGGGAGAGAGTGCGGGATGCACTGGCCATGGGGGGAGGAACATCTCATGTTGTTCTTAAAAATTGGCAGGAAAATCTTCAGACTGAACCAAACCTCTAAATCAGGCACCATGGTATGTAACATATATACCCTATCATATACAAAACATGATATAGTTGTAGATTTACCATGACACATGCAGGACAATTGCAACTTTATGTTAAAGCAAAAATTAACACAATAATCAAAATAGTATAAACTATGTATAATATGTGTTATACATTTTGGTCATCAACATTTTTGTCGGATATGTCTGACAGGTTTTGCGTTGTCTGAATGTGTGTTCAGGATACATTATTTCATATTAGATGGTACTTTTATTAAATGATTTAATTTGAATGTATGTTATTTTTATGCGAACATATTGTATTCCACTTTGCACTTGGAAGGATGATATAACAAACTTCATGTCAACATTTTAGTTACTGTGTGCACTGCCTAAAGTGTCAGTGGAAGGATTCCAAGGTGTAGACAACTTCAAAGGTAAAATAATTTAAATTCAAGTAACAATTTGGAAAACAAAAAGGTGAAACAAATACTATTAAAGTGAATATAAAATATATATATTATATACATCATTAAAATGTGCAATTGAGGACAAAACAAATATGAAGTCATAAAAATTTGCCCTAAGCTTTTTTATTAAATAAATACATTACAAGGCCTTAATCCAAAGAGTGCAGACTGATAATGTTCGTTATCCAAGTAAGTTGTTACACCTAAGTTGGATGTCTCGTTTCACATTATTGAGTGAAAATTAAACACTGTTTCAGTTCAGACGAGTAGTGCTGTAGTACATGAAGTCTTTGAAGGTAACTGTAATTACCTATAGGTTAATCTCACTCTAACTAATAGACTTTCCTATTATGTTGTTACTCTTTAATAGTACACGCTTGCTTTTTAATTTCCATTCTCAAGTTAGTGGGCAAACATAGCAGATTAGTGAAGAGAGTCAGTATTGATTAACAACAACAACAATAATAATGTGATATTTGCAAATGTTGAACATATCCAAAGTAAAAAGTGTATTGGTAGTAAGTTATAATTGTTTTTTTGTTTGTTTATTATTGTATTGTTTTAATGTATAATTCCCCCAAAACATACATACAATTGTTTTCTTACACTTTTTACAGAACCACAATGTACAAACACCAAATCTGCAAACACCTGCACATCAGAAGTCATCAGTACAGTGCATGCAGTGCATTGGTAAGCATTTTTACTTTACTACATTTGTTTACATATTTGTGTTTCCTTGAAAAACAAATTTAATGTCTAAATTACAAAAAAAAAACAAAGCAGCTGGACTAATAAAAACAAATATATATATATAGAGAGAGTGAAACATTTAAAAAAAAGCCTTCGCTGTGACTCAAACATATGACCGCCAGGATCAAAAATTTCGTGCATTTAACCACTCGGCCGCTATGTGTGTGATTCACATGAAAACAACATTCTGAATTGATCATAGTGGTGATTTTTAATGTTATGTTAGTGATACACCTAAGTTAAAATTATACAAATTATTTTTGCAAAACTTTATATTTATATATTGTATATGTCATTAATAACAGAATCAACAAATGATGTCAGTCCATTGAAAAAAAGGCAGGCCCCAGAAACTGAAATAGAACATGCAACAGGCAAAGGTAAATGCATAGTTTGATATTTAGCATGAAAGAGACGTTTGCATAACATTTACTCAATTCTGTTGAATTAATAATAACTAATAAATTACAGTAAAATTTTTCACGATATTGACATGTTGGCTTTAAATTTAGATAGAACCTGCATACCAGGGCTCACACTGCCATTATCCAAATTAGCCAATGGCTACAAATTTCATTATTTGGCTGACGACATTTTCAATTGGCTACAACTTTTTTTCATAAAACCCTATAAAATGCCTCAAATGAGTAGAAATCAATATCAAATAGTAAATTTGGCTAAAGAAAATTTTAAGCCAGGGTGAGCCCTGCATACTGTTGATACCCGCTACCAAACACAGCATTACTGGTGTATTTATAACACACATTGCTTTGATTTGTGACATAATTACTGACTAATATGTATGAATCAAAACCATTAATTGTATACAATTCCATTGCAGTCAGAAAAAATGCAAGAAATTCAACAGCAAGCAGTAAAAGCAAAAGAGGTGTAACATGTAAGATTATACTGGCATTTTTATGGCTTAAACAATCCTTACTACTCGTCATTCCTTACAGTTTAAGTATCATATTTATAAGTCCAGCTAATTTTCTTTTCAACCACCATATTTTATTCTTATGAATGTAATTACAATACATATTATACAATATGCATAACACGTGAATGCCACAAATACCAATAAATAGTATGATCAAAAGGATATATGTCATAAAAACACATGAATATGGGAGAACAATATTTATTAAGATTTAATTATTATTATGGTGGAAATAATTATCAACTTTGAAAAATATTTACAATAGTATATGGTTAAAGAATGGGTCACTTTTCTTCTTATACTAATGACATATCAAGTAATCATTATAACACAACTATTAATTTGTTTTATTAATTAGTGCCAAATGTAATTTTATATTTATTTAAATCACATTGTGTATAGAAAAGTTATATCAGAATACATGAAAAAAATAAAACATGTACCTGTATTACAGATGAAGATCGAGTCCTTGCAGTTGAAGAAAGAAAACTGGAAGTAATGCGTCAGCAGCTGCAGGTGCATGCAGATATAAGAGACGAGTTGCACAGGATCAACAGCTTCCTTAATTCTATCAGTAGTGTCAATAATGTGCCAACGTGTGTCCCAGAACAATAAATATTGTGAACAGGCAAACTGTTATGAAGTTTAAATGTTAGTTTTGACATTAATCATATAATATTCTATGTTCTATATATTTAAAAAGTTAAGTAAAGTTATCACTTGAAATAGTGATTATACAGATATGCAACAATTTCATAAGTAAATGCTTTTGTTTTTATTGCATAAGTACATGTTTTTGTTTGTATCACACTTCTGATAATGTAGTGAAAAATTCATACTTTATTTGTTGTATGTACCTTGGTATAGCTAATTAGTAAAATGATGAAAAAATTAAATTTGCTAAAGATCCCTTTTTGTAAACATAGTCCCTTTAAGATCCTTTAAACAGCATATTTTATGTGCAATTGGAACCTGAGTTTGATGTAATGTTATCATATTATTCTTTTAATTTTAGACAACTAGAACAAATTAATGACACTTTGTCGCGTTTGTAAGCCATTTGCATGAATGGGTCCCTCAAATACTTGTTCATCATGTTCTTCCTCATCCAGGATGGCCAGCACTGGCACATTCATGTCTTGGCACAAATTGTGCAGTTTCATGCACACACTAACAACACTGGCTGCTTTGGTTGGCTGGAAAGGGAGGCAGCCTCCACTTTTTGCAAACATCTACAAAGACAATCGGCATTGTTACTTACAGTTTTACATGTTTATTGATATATAACATTACAATGTTTTCCCCGTTATCCAAAACGCAAGTTGAAAACCAGTATTAATTTAACAACACAACAGACATGGTGCAATTATATAAAGTATTATATATATATCAAACTGAAGTATTCTAAAAATTGATAAATTTTAGATTTAACAATGGACAAAAAATCACATAATTGATGTTTTACAGGTATTAATTCAATACATAGTATTTTTATTGCATTGCTGTAAACTAAGTGCACTTGCCTGAACCTTGATTTCAAAATTCCAAAGGCCTTCTCAACCAGCAGCCTTGTTTTTATGTGGGCATGGTTGTAGCTGACCTCTGAGGGTGTTCTCGGCAGGCCAACAGGTGTAAGGAGATATGGTTTTAAACCATAGCAACTGTCACCCAGCAGCCAGTTGTTGTTGGTGCTTGCCAGCCATTGTTTCAAGGCACAGTTCTCGAGTATTGTACTATCATGTACTGATCCTGGCCACTGGGCGACGACATCTGTGAATCTGAAACATGAATTTAAGGTGCAATGTGCATTAAGTACTGATAAAACTATATGATTTTAATTATACCCCCTGCACAACACATATGTAAGAGGGGTATACTGGACTCCGCTTAACTGCATGTCCGTCTGTGTGTCAGGTTTTTTTTGGCCGAAGCATACATTTTAAGCTATAAAACCCTTTTAGATATCAACTTCATACTTCATACATAGATAGATGGTTTTTAGGTGGAGTGCAGTGCACAAGAAATATACCTCTTGCTGCATTATTTACAGAGTTATTCCCCTTTGTCGAGTTCTTTATCCATTTGAATTAAAATATTGTTACAGTTCAAAACTGCATGTTGCTCGTATCAATATCCTTGTGACAAGGGGCATTCGGGGCATATTTATTCCACGACAGTGGCAATTATAGTTTTAAACTTAATTCTAAAATATTTTTTTCAAAATTATAATTTTTAACATGAATTTTAAAATTTTAAAATTATGATTTTTTTTTCACAGTGAACACATTAAACATTATATTAAATTTGTATCGATGAAGCTCGTGTTTTAAACACTGGAATAATCGTGTTGTGTGTTTCTTACCTCATTTGATGGTTCACCACAGCTTGTACGTTGAGGGCATGGTACCCCTTCCTGCACACATCCTCACTCGGGACGTTTATTGGAACAAGAGTCCCATCAACCGCCATATGTACGAAGATGTTGAGTTACGCAAGCCTAAGAGCAAGCGTAAATTTACGTGCAAAAATAAAAACATCGTAAGTATACGAATTTTATAGAAACGCTACTACGTTTAAGTTTTGCACTTACGCATGGTTTCTGAACGTAAGTATTTCTAAGAAACGGCTCCCAGAAACGTAGCTTTAAAATGGATTTGATTTCACATTGATGTGTCTATTTGCTAGATGCATTTAGATCGTCTAATTTATTATGCATTTATATCACAGTTAATAATGATGAATTGTTTAACATGTACAATTTGTAGATTTTGATATTTATCCCAATAGAAAATCATGGGTATATATGGTTAAAAATTTATTAGGAAATTGTGGTTTTAATGATGTGTGGTTAAATCAAGGTGTTGGGGATGTAGATGTCTTTTTAAGTATGTTTAAAGTCAGAGTAACAGATATATTTTTACAAAGATGGAACTCTGAATTACATGAATCAAGCAGAGCTAAAACGTACATATTGATATCAGATTTTAAATGTCAACTCTATTTAAATGATGTAAATATTTCCAAGTAGAGAATCGCCCTCTCCAGATTAAGAGAATCTGCACATAGACTTAAAGTTGAAACTGGTAGATGGCATAAACCAACAGCTATACCTTATGAAGAAAGACAATATTACTTATGCAATGTTCTTGAAGATGAATACCATTTTATCCTTGAATGTAAATTGTATCATGATGTTAGAAAGATTTACATAAGCCCATTTTATTATCTTAGACCAAATATGCTCAAATTTATAGAATTACTTATCTCTCAAAATAGCAGTGTTAATAAAAAAATTGGCAATGTTTATTTATAAAGCTTTGCAAATTAGAAATTCTTTCTATACGTATTATGACTAATGTATGATGTTGATTATACAATATATATACTACCTCTCGCTTATTATCTATTGTTGAATAATTTCGATATTTGTTTGATAAATGTTTATATATGTAAACATTGACATTCAGTATGGATGTTATTGGTGACCTTTGACTTTGTTTTTATGCATATCATTATACCTTCATTTGTATACTCATGGGCATATTGCCCACTGTATTACTCAATAAACTGTACAATAAGAAAAAAATGCACTTTGAGATTTATATTAAATTCCTTTCTAATACAAGTTATGCCCATGCAAAACAAAGTGCTTAAATACGCCCGTGTAGATGCTATTGATCGATAACCTAGCTTACACGTCATCACTTGTTTAGTGATGTCATTTGTGGATTGTTTTGCATCTTCCATTTACAAATTTTAGCTCACCTGAGCACAACATGCTCATGGTGAGCTTTTGTGATCACCTTTTGTCCGTAGTGCGTCGATCGTACGTCAACATTTTCATTCAATCGACATCTCCTTAACCGCTGGGCAGATTTTCACCAAACTTCACAGGAATGATCTTTGGGTGACCCTCTTTCAAAATTGTTCAAATCGTTTCGGTCCATTGCATATGTAGGTCACCCCAGCTAAAAATAGATTTATAAAGTGAAAACTTAAACAATCTTCTTCTCTGAAACCGCATGACTGAGAGCTTTCATATTTGGTATGTAGCATCCTCTAGTGGTTCTCTACAAAGATTGTTTAAATGATGCCCCTGGGGTCAAAACTGGCCACGCCCCGGGGTCACATTGTTATATATAGACTTATATATAGAATAACAAAATGACTTTAAAATCTTCCCATCTGAAACGGCAAGGCCCAGTGGTTTAGTATTTGGTATGTAACATTATATAGTCCTCTACAAAGATTTATCAAATTATACCACTAGGGTCAAAGCTGGCCACGCCCCGGGGGTCACATGGTTGATATAGACTTAAATAGCTAAATAACTTTGAAAATCTTCTTCTCTGAAACCGCAAGGCCTAGAGGTTTCGTATTGGTTGGGAACATTGTATAGGGGTCTTCTACAAAGATTGTTCAACTGATGCCCCTGGGGTCAAAAATGGCCACGCCCCGGGAGTCACATGGATTATATAGACTTAAATAGCAAATTACTTCAAAAAATCTTCTCCACTGAAACCGCAAGGCCCAGTGGTTTTATATTTGGTATATAACATCGTATAGTGGTCCTCTACAAAGATTGTTCAAATGATGCCCCTGGTGTCAAAACTGGCCACGCCCAAGGGGTCACATTGTTTATATAGACTTAACTAACAAAATGACTTTTAAAATCTTCTGCTCTAAAACTGTGAGGCCCAGTGGTTTTATATTTGGTATGTAACATTGCATAGTGGTCCTCTACGAAGTTTGTTCAAATGATGCCCCTAGGGTCAAAACTGGCCACGCCCAAGGGGTCACATTGTTTATATAGACTTAAATAACAAAATGACTTTAAAAATCTTCTGCTCTAAAACTGTGAGGCCCAGAGGTTTTATATTTGGTATGTAACATTGCATAGTGGTCCTCTACGAAGTTTGTTCAAATGATGCTCCTAGGGTCAAAACTGGCCACGCCCAAGGGGTCACATTGTGTATATAGACTTAAATAACAAAATGACTTTAAAAATCTTCTGCTCTAAAACTGTGAGGCCCAGTGGTTTTATATTTGGTATGTAACATTGCATAGTGGTTCTCTACAAAGTTTGTTCAAATGATGCCCCTAGGGTCAAAACTGGCCACGCCCCGGGGTCACATTGTTTATATAGACTTAAATAACAAAATGATTTCAGAAATCTTCTTCTCTGAAACTGCAAGGCCCAGTGATTTAGTATTTGGTATGTAACATTGTATGGTGGTCCTCTACGAAGATTATTCAAATTATGACCCTCTGGTCAAAACTGGGCAGCCCCGGTGGTTACATGGTTTATATAGACTAAATTGCAAAATGACATTAAAAATCTTCTCCTCTGAAACCGCAAGGCCCCAAGGTTTCATATTTTGTATGTAAAATTGTAAAGTGATCCTCTATAAAGATTGTTCAAGTAATGCCACTGGGGTCAAACACAGCCACGCCCCGGGGGTTACATGGTTTGTATATACTTATATTGCAAGTGGACTTTACAAATCTTCTCTGAAACTGCAAGGCCCAGAGGTTTCATATTGTGTATGTAACATTGTATAATGACCTCTTCAAAGATTGTTCAAATGATGCCCCAGGGGTAAAAAGAAGCCACACCCGGGGGCAAATGGTTTCTATAGACTTATTTGGAAAGTGGGCTTTGAAAATCTTCTCCTCTGAAACCGCAAGGCCCAGAGGTTTCATATTTGGCATAAAAATTGTATAGCGATCCTCTACAAATAGTGTTCAAATTATGCCCCAGGAGTAAAAAGCGGCCACGCCCTATTGGTCAATGGTTTATATAGACTATAAAAATCTTCTCCTGAAACTGCAAGGCCCAGATCTTTATACTCAGGTAAGTGGTTTAATGTCATTTGGCTTTCTTGTTTAAAGCCATTATGATGCCTTAAACTCAGGTGAGCGACCTAGGGCCATCGTGGCCCTCTTGTTTTTGTGTCCCGACCAGTGCTAAATATGGTAATGTTGTTGCCATGTTCGATTAGACGCCAGAAGTGCCCTTGTAATTCGTTGTCTTTTCAAACACTTTTTCTGTCAGCATTTCGACAAAGTTATTTGTGTTATGTTCTACAAAGGACTCTATATGTGATTGTTTGAATTTGTATTGTGTCTAGCCAATGGATAATCTGATCAATGCTATGGCAACTTGTGTTCCTCTTAAGGGCGAATGTGTTTGACCCAAAGGCAAATTCAGTGGGTATAGGTAAGCCAACTACATTCCAAGCAAGTAATCATAGAGCCAAACAGTGTGTCTAAAAACAGAGTGATTAGATATGACACGTCCGGTCTGCACCAGCTGAGTCCCGGCTTTGAACAATGAGCATTGAATGGAAGAGGAATATAGTTGACCCGTTCGACATAAGGGCGAGTTACCCTATGTCAATTATTTAATTCTGAATTTTGTTTGAGTTGTAGGCTACTTGTTTTGGGGGTCGCCATGTTTGATGTGATCTTTTAACCGAGTTTTGCTAGGGCTGGAGAAAGCTTCGACGTTCCTTCTACGCGCTCAAAATAGTCGTTTCCAAAATAGCAATCATAATAATTTGTTTTTCTCGACTAACGCGTTGAACGAAAACGACAAAAAGACACAATTTCTTTTTCGCCAGCCATATTTTGACGACAGTTCTCTAATACTTCCGTCGTGTTAAATGGTATAACTTGCAAGCATTTTGCCAAATTGCTCCGGTCTGAACCCGCCGATGACACCAAGGATCTGCCTCATTTCGCGCGGTAACCGCCTTGTTTCGACGATGAGCAGCGGATCCATGTATACTCCTTGAACCACTGTGGCTGCATGCGTCGAAACTTCCCGTTGCATTATCTACTATTGTAAACAAGAGGGCCAGATGGCCCTATAGCGCTCACCTGAGTATGAAGATCTGAGGCCTTGCGGTTTCAGAAGAGATGAATTTTAAATCCCACTTACATTATGTCTATTGAAGCCATATGACCCTCCAAGGCGTGGCCAGTTTTAACCCCAGGGGCATAATTTGAACAATCTTTGTAGAAGACCGCTATACAATGTTACATACCAAATACGAAACCTCTGGGCCGTTCGGTTTCGGAGGAGATTTTTTTTAAGGCCAATTGCCACATAAGTGTATAAAAAACATTTGACCCCGGGGCGTGGCTTCTTTTCACCCCAGGGGCATAATTTGAACAAACTTTGTAGAGAACCACTTTACAGTGTTTCACGCCAAACATGAAACCTCTGGGCCTTGCGGATTCAGAGGAGATTTTTAAAGACCACTTCCATATAAGACTACTGAAACCATATGACCCCAGGGCGTGGCCACCTTTTACCCCATGGGCATAATTTTAAAAATCTTTGTAGAGGACCACTATAGGATGCAACATACACTGAACAGCACTTTTAACCCGACACTTACACAATTCGAAATAAAATGGTTATTTTTCGGGGACATCAAATTTAGGCAATCTTTAATTTACTGACATATGTATTTGTGTGTAAAATTTCATTTTATTAATTGCACATTTTGATATATAAAAAAACATAATAACTACAGAACCCTAAAAATAAAATTCACAAAATACCGATATTAACAACTTGAACGTCCTAAGTCACGAGACCAAGTTCCTACGCACAAGGAAAGGTAGGTGAGTGTAAAATATCGATTTCTTGTTTAAATGTATCATTTAATACGAACCTTTAAATGAAAAAATATACTTGATTGAGCACCTATGAGCAAACCAAACAGACGTGTTAGAAAGCGACATCTGGTGCAATTTTAGCAGGCTCTAATTGAGGAATGGTGGAATATTCCTCAAGCTTTCATAAGAAAGCATTTTATTTCCATGAGCCAGGGTGCCTGTATATCTTAAGAGCCACGGGAGGACACTATGTAGAGGAATACTATACGATGTTACATACCAAATACGAAAATTCTTGGTATTGCGGTTTCGAGGAGAAGATTTTGAAAGTCATGTTGCTATTTGAGTCTATATAAACTATGAGACCCTCGGGGCGTGGCCAGTTTTGACCCCAGGGGAATAATGTGAACAATCTTTGTAGAGGACCACGAGATGGATGCCATATACAAAATATGAAAATGTCAGCCTTGCGGTTGCAGAGAATTACATTTTTTCAGTTTTCGCTTTTTAAATCTATTTTTAGTAGGGATGGGACCGAATACTGAAATCAATATTCGAATATTCGTTTTAGGTATTCGAATATATTCGAATATTCGTTTTGTAAATGCTACAATATACTACTATAAACGGCACTTTGTCCGAATATTTACCTATCCGAAATATGCATACGACGTGTACGTAGTTGTTTTACCTTTTTTTCAGTGGTAAATGAGCAATATAACTTAGTGAGTGCTAGTCAAATATAAAGAAATGTAAGATATTGTTAAATTTATTGTTAATGAATTTGTTAATCGTTCCGTTTTGTTTTTTTCAGAAGCATGAAGCTTGTATCTGCTGTGCAGATTACATGTTGCCTGGGTTTTTTCTAATGACCGGGTAAAGTACTTCCAAGCACATGATGGTGGCATTGTTTATTAATAAATAGTCTTGTATAATATACGGTGTGGATATAATGGAGAATAATTTACAAGTGACGTATATTAAGATTGACCAGATCATGCTAATTTTGTTAGTAATGGATTCATTTTGATTGGTTTACTTAGAGAGTAATTGTAATTTACTGTAAACAAGTTAACCGTATAGATGTCAATTATGGATAATATGGAAACCGTTATCACAACATGGCCCAGTTTTTTGTTATTTGTGGATACAATGCTTCTTATTCGCGCCTCCTACAAACCGTTAATTCGCGGCCCTTGTAAAGACGTGGCCCCCCTGCCAATTATCAATTGTCTTTAATTGGACATGTTTTGCATGTGTTGTAAAAACGTTACACTGCTCCCGCCTACCTGCTCGGCAGGAAATACGACTGGAATTCATGATAACTTTGCTTATGTCACTTAAGGATAATAAACAAAAATGTACGCCTTGTGCAAACTGTGAAACCGTTATCACAACATGGCCCAGTTTTGTTATTTGTGGATACAATGCGTCATATTCGCGCCTCCTACAAACCGTTAATACGCGGCCCTTGCAAAGACGTGCCCCCCCCCCCTCCCCTGCCAATTATCAATTGTCGGTAACTGGAGATGTTTGGTATGTGTTGTAAAAACGTAACACTGCCCCCGCCCACCTGCTAGGCAGTAAATACGACTGGAATTCATGTCAACTTTGCAATCAAACTGAATAAAAAACATGATTTTTTTTAAGAAATGTTGTACTTGAAATAAATTTGAAAATCGAATATTCGTATTCGTTTTTTTATATTCGAATATTATCCGATATTCGAATATTCGGTCCCATCCCTAATTTTTAGCTCTGGTGACCGGAACAGTTTGAACAACTTTGAAAGAGGGTCACCTAAGGATCATTCCTCTGAAGTTTGGTGAAACTATGCCTTGCGGTTTAGGAGATGTTGTTGAATGAAAATGTTGACGGACCACGCACGACGGACGACGGACAAAAGGTGATCACAAAAGCTCACCATGAGCATGTTGTGTTCAGGTGAGCTAAAAAAAAAAAGGTAAGGCGTTAAAATAAGTTGATACATCAATATTTGCATTCACAATCAAATAATTATTCAAAATATTTGTCCTTATTTTATGAAACGCGAAGAAAGATAACTCATTAATCGTCATTGTCAGGAGTAGTCTCCCTTCAATTGAAAAACAAAATCGGCCAGAATTCATAAACAGCGCCAGGTCTAAGAACTGACTGAATAGAACACGAATATACTATATAAATGTATGTGAATGTAATCTAATATGCAACGTGAAAAACATAGTAAGAGATAATTTCTTACAAGTCTCAATAAATGCTATTAGAAATGACGTGTGATGCTTACGAGCCAACGTGATTTCAGCAATTCGGGTCTTAAGATCATCTGAGTTACTATACCTGCTGGGTACAGTGAGCTGATTGGCAGTTCAAATACTAAGCTTATCTTTGGTATTTAAGACCCTATTGCCATGTAAACTGCCGAAAAATAAAAACAAAAACGATATGGCAGATCGTTGACTGCAGACAGTAGATCTAGTTGTCGCCATGTTGGAACTGGAATGGCTAAGGAAAACACAACTTCGGAGCAGCAACCGCGTATTAAACCCCTGTCACACACTTGGGCCGCGTTCTCACGGCGACCCCAAGGTGTCCAAGAAAAATACAGAAAGCCCAGGTGCGCGCAGTACGATCGCAAGCATCGCCGTAGCAACGCAGTGGCATCGCCAGTAGAAGCGTTGGGATCGCATAGAACGCCGAACGACGGCGCGCACTTTGAGCATGCACAAAACAAACGCCGTCGCTCGGCGTTCTGATAAGAGCGCTGTGGGGTCGCTGTAGGGTCGCCATAGCAGCGCAGTAAGGTCTCCTACAACGCCACAGGAGCTCCGCGGGCGCGCGCAGAGGTCACAGTGCGAACGCTGTGGTTGTCGGTGGCGCTTGCACGGAGATTGTACGGCGTTCTCTGTGATGTCTACACCGCGTTTATACGGCGCGTCTACGGCGCTTATACGGAATGTTATTTATTTTACTGCGCTCTTCCAACGACTGTACGGAGCTGTCACGGCGATCATTGCGCTCTCAAGGCGCTTCTACCGCGTCCATCGGCGTGACAAAAACGAACACACTAGTATAGGTAGTGCACACGAACGTCTTCAACACGCCGTCAGCGCACTGTGAGCGCCGTGAAAGCGCAGTGCACGCAGTGGAAGCGCCGTGAAAGCGCACACAATCGCCAACAAGAACTCCGTAGCAACGCGATAGAACGCCATAGGAGCTCCGTAGCAACGCCTTGGTCGCTGTGAGGACGCCGTGACATCTTCAACTTCACGAAAAAGATCACATTTTTCTTGTGATCTCACGGCGCTCTGAAAAATTAAACAACGCCGTGCCAACGCAGTGGAAACGCGATATAGTGTGACTTGGGTATTAAATACGTCCCTTCTACTGTACAAAAGAAACTTTTAGATCTACGGTAAGTACAACGCACGAAGATCAATTGGATTTTTTAAATCAGTTTTATGGCCAATCCGTTCACAACAGATTTCGTCGTGTCTAATATGATATATATGATATGTCTCCGTGTGTCCGTCTGTGCTGTTATTACTATTATTATTGAATACTAACTTTACTTGGTTGATGTATATCTACAATAAGTTCATTGAGGCACTCATAAGAAATATGATGGGAATAGTTTTATTGTTTAATAACTTTAAGTGTAGTACTTATGTAAAATACAAATTCTGTACTGAATACTAGTTTACAATAACTCAATTTGAATGGCCATACAGAAATTGTTATTGAAATTTAAATTAAAATGTATGTAAATTGATTATTGATGAGACTGAAATAAACAATGAAATGTAATTTGACAAGATAATAAAATAAATAAATGTTATGAAAAGTGAATATGTGATTTGTCTTATGTTATGTAAGATGCATTATATAAAAGTAATTTAATTAAAATTAAACCATTAAAAATGAACTTATTGGTACAAATATACAAATAAACCCTACAAACTACAATTGTACCAAAATATCTTTCAAATAACAAAAACAAATACAATCTATCTTGATTAATTTAAAATATTAATTGACGAGTAACTGATTATTTTAATAAATGTTCCTAATAAATTTAAGCAACTGAATGTCTTGTTTTCCTTTTCAATTAATTAAAATGGTATCCGGACACATGATCTCCCGGACATATGCCCTCCCAATTATTTTTAGTCAGGCGGACATATGTCCTCCCGGAAACACAGGAAACACTCTACTCCAGAGGCGGCCTAAGTGTTTTAGTGTCGTATGTGAAGCATCTAATGCACTGCACCTCGGTTGAACGTCTCAAGCGAAAGACGAGTTACGGGAGGGCCAGTGTCCGGGTTGTGTATTAACAGGAGGGCATGTGTCCGGGGTGGCAAATGTCCGGAAGGGCATATGTCCGCCTGACTAACAATAATCGGGAGGGCATATGTCCGGGAGGGCATGTGTCCGAAATTCAATTAAAATCAGACTGTCCCTATACAATCTCTATACACATCTATTAATTGACACTTTCACACGTTTTCTATACTCCAGGGGCGGCTCCAGGATTTCGGGTTAGGGGGCGTAGCTTTTGATCGTTCAGTTATAACCCTTTATGTTGTCTGTGGGCCTGCAGTAATCAACTTCAGATCCATATCAAAGATATATGATAAAACTCATCATCATCATCATCATCATCATCATCAAAATTAATGCACTTTGTTTCACTGAATAAATTCACACTTAACCGTATTATGTTCGAAATACATGTTGGTTTATCTGTATGCCAAAGACCTGTTTTGGAAGTAAATAACCCTTGTTTGATGTGCCTGTCCACTTAATACGTATTTGACATTCAATGTTATATATATATCAGAAACATCTTTAAACATGTATTAACATGATAAATTCAAACACACACGCATCTAGAATTTTTCTATTATTCATTTACCGAAGTGTAATGGTCTCTTTTCGAAGAGATTGTCATTAAATAACTCATACGTTCACAGTCATGCTCATCTATTGTCTTGAAATGTGATATGCACTGTGTTTTTTTCGTCGAAGTGAACTAACGCACCGACAGCAGGCACGGTTTCAGGCCCGGGCTTTTGCGCTGCAGCCCCCCCCCCCCCCCTGCTGAGCCCGGCGATATCATTTTCGGGCTGGACTTTGATCTTACTCAAGTTGTAAAGTGTTGGCGTGTCAATGAGTATACCGTATATTGCCTTATTTTATTACTTTGTCGGGATTAGGCTTTGATCTTACACAAGCAGTAAACGGCTGGCGTGTTACTTGCGTACCGTATATTGCCTTATCTATCACTTTATCTCAACATTTAATATGGGAGCTGGGTGGTACCTTGCTGAACATACACCAATCATGGTGTTTGAGTGGCTGGAAACATATTAATTGGTAGAATAACATTTGTCACGGGCTCGACGTCGTTAATTAACCACGATCGGAATACTCTTATTGTAATTAAGAGAGTTACTTTGGCGTAAAAAAAATATGTTTCAGGTTACCCGACCTACCCTAAAAAAATTCCCCGACCAAAGAACATTTTATCAAGTTTGTCAGAATTTTTTTTGGGGTTTTATTCACTTTTTTCCAATAATAAAATGTTGTGTTTTTTGGGATAAATAAGTGTTTTGTTTGATAGCATCCACTTAAAAACAATGTTTAAAGATATTACCGATATGTTTTGAATATTCATTTTATTTTAGAATCTTAATCCCAAAGATTTTAGGAAAAATATCCACAATACATTTCGCTCGTACAGAGATGTATCGAGACAATAATGATATAATATTAATAGCGTTATATAATACGAATACCCTTGTACATACAGAAACATTCCTTGTGAAAGTCAATGTAGGGTGAAATGCTCGTGATTTAAACATTGCAAAGATATGGCTACATATGGTCCCTGCTATACAGTATATAGTATATACCCTATTTTGTTACAGGGTATAATACATCACAAATTTATAACTTGCATTCTATTTGGTCCAAAAATACGTACTTTGTCGAATTTTATGTACGACAGTTGAAACAGTCCTATTAACATATAATGAAAAAAACAACAATGAACAAAACTAGTTACAGCCATCACAAATGACCATTCACAATACATTATAAACTGGTAGCCAAAATAATCTTGTTAGTTTTTTTCTGCTTTTTTTTTTTTAAATTTGCAAGGTCTTTCAAGGTCCATTATTGTGTGATTTTTGTTATAATCTGTGATTGCTATTTAAAAAAAACTACTTCTGCTACTACACCACAACTACTGCTGATTCTACTACTACTACTTCTACTACAACAACAACAACTACTACTACTACTTCTACTACTACTGCTGCTGCTGATGTTATTGCTACCAGTGGCCTGCTGCTACCACCACCATTATAACTACTGCAGCAGCTGCTGCTGCAACTGCTAATAAAATTACTGTCACTACCAATTCTACACCATCTAAGCCCAGCACCCCACCCGGCCAAGCCTGGTCTGCGTCCAGCCATGGACAGACGAACGTGTTTTTTTACACGAAATACTGTGAAAGATACACGTTATATTGCGTTGTGAAATTATACGGCATTGGAGCCCACATTGTGGACACCCCTCTACTTTATCACTTTATATATTTTTATGAATGCATAAAAACACTAAGCAATTTGGTGTGATCGCTAATTAATGGAACATTGAACACAAAGTTTTATTTAGATTTTTTGGAACTAAACTATTTATTGAGACAAAACTGTTTCAACTCGAAAGTAGTCTTTGATTCGACTTGAATTTCGACTTTAAAAAAATAATATTTATTCGAAACGAATAAATGTCCTATATGCGGTTTCTAGTGCCAACGGTGTGTTGCATCTGACATCTTTATATAATATATGAACGTAAAAAAGAAAACAATCTCATCCACAAATAAAGGTATATATACATTTATCGTTTTCGATGAACTTTCGATGGCGCCTGTCCTACTGTGTACGAAAGAAATCGTAGGGGGCGGGCTATGCCGGGTATGTTTTACTGAAGTTGATGTGTATCTTAAAAAAAAAATGAGCGACCCCCCCCCCCCCCCCCCCCCCCCGGGGAGCCGCCAGTGTACTCCACCCTAAGAACCAGATGAACCCAAACCTTACCCAACGTATTCGAATAATACGAGTCAGTTTATGTATAATGATCACATTTCTTATCAGGTTATGTTGCACACAAGGTTAGTTTACACGTATAAAATCTCTATAGAATAGCTATGACATCTCGAAAAATAAAAGTATGTGTACATTCTTTTTCGCGTTAAAAGTTTGTAAAACGGAAACAAAAATCTTATTAAAATCTTTCCGTGCACACAGGTTTTATAAATGAAATTTTTTTCACAAAGACGGCATAGTTTTGTGTTATTTAGTATGGAAGGGTATATCCGCCACTATATGCATGTTACTAAATGACAATTGCATGTTGCTAAATGACAATTGCATATTGCTAAATGACAATTGCGTGTTGCTAATGACAATTGCACTTTGCTAAATGACAACTTCCTATTGCATTATGATATTCGTAATGGAGCGACATACATATCCGCCAGTTAATGACATTGTTATGTTATTTACATGCATATGCGTTCTGCTACGTGGTAACTGCATGCTTCTTAATGCCAAATTCTTGCTTCTTGCATGTCATTGACAAGTGCTTTCAGCCTTTTTGTTTGCCTACTGCAGTATTGAAATGTTTATTCATACTATTCCTTTCTGCATTATTATGCTCATTTACTTTGTTGTTGCTGATTGTCACACGCGATAACTAACTAGCGGATTTTGCTAAGCATGTTAATGCATTATAACATTACAGGAAACCAATAAGAATTTGACTTTCTAGCGCAAATTACTATATACGGGAGACAACTCTTGACAGCAAATTCAGATGTTCGATAGTTTCCGGAGATGATATTGTAGACTGCTTTTGTCATAATAACAATTTTGGAGTCCAATCTAGTTCTGTTGAACGTGCATTTCGCGTAAAATGTAATCGTTAAGAATATTTTTTTCAACAAAGAATTTTAATTACAGTACAAATATGAAATAATAAACAAAATACGACATAGAAACGAAAAATAGCGATTTCATGTTGTTGTGGATTTCTATGATCAATTTCATAAAATATTCATGAGTAACCCAAGCAGTAGATATGCATATATATGTATACACATGCATTGACAGACGGGCGGACGGACACTCGGACACATGTGTTGATGTGTATGTGTGTGTATGTGTGCGCGTGCGTGCGTGCATGCTCTTGTATGCACGGTAAAATGAGGACATCCATCAGGATACACAGCAACGAATGAGGACTCGTTGACCAAGTGAGGACGTCCTCACTTGTCAACAGAGTAAATATGCTTCAAAATAATTATTTTTTCACAAAACATGTAAAAAACTTGTCAAATCGAAGAGTCCCACTTGTCGTCCGATTCCTAGCATTTTTCGGCGTGTGTATCATCATTTTACATTTCGACCATTTTTCGCAGATTCGGTTTTATACACACGATGACATTGCGCATGCGCACTCCTGTTACGTCATCTAGTTTCGTCATCGTTTCGTTCAGTTTGGGAGCCGGTCGCCATTGTTAGAGTCGAAAGTGGGAATAAACTACAAATTTACAAATAACATGGTAAGATTTTTGAAATTGACAATTATAATTATGGTGTTAAATATAGCGGTATAATTTTGTGAGTTCTTTCGCTTATGCATTGAAGTCTTTCTCCAAAATACGGGGCATAAACCCGGACAGTACTTAAATCTGGACACCTGACAAGTACTGTGTTTGCATGGTCAAAACCAATTATAAAATGAGATGATATTGATAAAATAATTATAGGAGCTATTTATTTTATGGGCAAAAACGTATTTGATGGATGTGTATAATAATACATGTACGGTACATGACCGGATTTAGGGAATAAAAATGTAGATCGGATAAAATAAAAGTTACTTTCGGGAAATTTATTTTTATTTCATTCTTTTCTAAAGATTTAATACAATTAGCCGATCGCTGAAACAAAATTGTAAATGGTTTTAAGTCTATAAAGCCTTCAGCCGCTAATAATAGCCCATGTTCTTGCAACAGATCTAAAAATAGATACAGGTAAACACATTACTCATCAAGACATCAGTGTTGTGATGTCAATATTCCAACATGGCGGACAATATGAAAATGGCATCACAAATTTCAGTGATTATTGCAAATAACAATAAAAATAATGAAGAACATCGTATGATATTTATGGATTTATCACATGTGTGTACTCAACAACCGTGGCAAATGTTGTTTTTTTATGTATAAACAATGAGTGTAAATAGCACAAGTGAAAGTGTATCTCGGAATAAAAAGTCTTCAAGTTCAAGTCAACTTGACAAGAAAGAACAACTCCCAGATTCTTGGTCAAAATTGGCAAGTAACAAACATGGTTTTGATTTATATGTCAGTGGATTGGTATATGATCAGCTTTATTGCATATTCTGCATATTGTGTTTGTTTCAGCATATTCTGCATATTGTGTTTGTTTCAACAAACTGACTAATGGAATGGTGATTATATGACAAATTATATAAAAAGTAAGCATATTTCATTTAACCCCAGTTCATATCAGACATTATAAGCCAATTGGTTAGTATTATACATTTTTTGTAAAGGTTTACACATAAGGGATGTCAACAAACAAGGCACCCTCCAAATACTTAAGTTTTTAATTGATTAAAAATGCATTACAATTCAAAAGATTGTTTGAAATAACAATGCTGTTAACAGTATAAATAAAAGGAGTGTTAAAATTATTAGTGTTTATCGGAGGTCTCCTTGAATATCACACTTGATGTTATCGTTAGTTTTGGGTAGGTTTATCAGTAATCAATCTGTGTAATTATTATGTTTGAATGAACTTAAGGTAGTGTATCCGTAATAAACTCCCGATGTCGACTGATGTCGGCATTGATCGTACATATGGTGGTTCAAAGCAACATGGAGCCATAACTCGTGTTCCATATTTTTAGAGTTATTGTCCGTTGTTAATTTGTATATATGAATTTAGTCCGGAGAACAACTCGATATCTAAAAGAGCTATCAACTTTAAATTTAATTGGTAGATAGATCTCATTGAGGGGAAGTGAAGTAAACAAGTGCAGTAACTCTCGCTTCAATTTTTATAAAGTCATTGCCCTTTGTTAATTTATATATTTGAATTTTGTCTGGATAATATATATAAAAACTATCAGATGTATATGTTATAATTAAACGAATATCAAACCAAACCAGCAAAGTCCCCTGACTAAGCGGCATTCGGGGGGTATTTCAGACAAGACAATGACAGTTCTAGTTTATTCTGATCGATGATTTTTAATAAACAAAATATTTTTTCCAGGCAGGTCATGAGTGTTATTTCGCGTGTTCTTATATAAATTTAATGTATACATTCCTTTTTATGCCCGCACTTTCAGAGGGGGGAGGGCATTTATATTTGCCCTTGTCCATCCGTCAGATTTTTGTGTCGTGCATAACTCAAAAAGTATTAGTTATTACTGCAAGAGATATGAAACCTTACACACATATTAACCAGCATGTGCAATTGCGCACCTCCATATTTTGGTTTGGATGTTTTTGACATACCTGGATTTATGGATTTTTTTTTGCAAAAGAAATGTCTATTTTAACTTGTATCGCACTTAACTCAAATAGTTTTGCTGCTATAGCAATGAAACTTTACAAACATATTAACTTTTTTTCGATATTATGGGAGTTTTCAGACAAAAGTGGAATGTGGGGGCATCCGTGTCTTATGGACATAGGTCTATTAGAATCTGTGACATATTTATTTGATAATTGTCATTTTGCTATGTAAACAAGTCTCTGTAAACAATGTGGAATGCTTAAGAAAATTGTTTTCTTATGTTTACAAGGTCATTGGCTTCCAAGGAATTAATATGGCAGTGACTCAATGTGTAGTGTTGGCTAAGGGATTGAAATTGTCTTAAGGGTGGGTCTCAGCAAAGTTTTTGTCTGTCATATGTGCCAGTTATTCACAGAAATTAAGCAGGATGGTGCACAAACAATTAGACATTAAATCTACATGCAAAATGCTGTATATATATCACTGTATTTTTGCACGTCCCCATTTGAAGGTTACACTGTCCTCAGTGTGCGTTTACACTGTCCTCACTGGGTCTCGGTTAGATTAGATATTACTTTTTTTTACACAGATCTTGATGACTGCAGTGTCGATGACTGTGATGTTGAACCAGATGGCCTAGAACCTGAACTGATACATATGGTGGTTCAAAGCAACTTGGAGCAAGGTATTCTTTGGTGTGAAACCTGTTGAAAAAAAGGTTTACCTATATCTCCGGCTAGTTCAGTTAATTAAGAGTCGGTCTATCAACCTAGCATTCACAAGTTGGATCCAAATAAAGAAGGACTTCATATTTCTACCTACAACAATGATTGTAACCAAGAAAAGCCGCAGTAAAATTATTCATTAATATTATTAATTTTATTTGCCTTTGGACTTCAAACACCATTTTTCTGAGCGCTGGCTACTGTTACACATAGGAATGATTACTTGAAACCAAAAGTACTGGTGGGTTGCTTAGTTTTTTTGCCCTAAATTAACTTTAGGGTCATTGGAAGAATGGAATTTTAATTCTGTTTTAATTCTGAAAATAATTATGCACATAAATGTAAATAATGTCATTGTGTTTTTGCATGTCCCCCTTTGAAGGTTACACTGTCCTCAGTATTACTATTAGTTTACACTGTCCTCGTTTGGTGTCAGTAAGATTGGATATTACTTTTTTATTTACAGAGTACTGATGACCACATTGACGATGACTGTGATGTTGCACCATATGAGCAAGAACCTGAACTAGAATATAATGGAGGTCCAAAGCGACATTGAGCAAGGTATTCTTTGTTGTGTAATCTGTTGAAAACTATTTTCATAGGATTCATCCGGATAATACAGTAAGAAGTATGCCAGTTTGTCAGTATAGCAGTCACAAGTTGGATCCACACTGGGGTAGCCTTAAGGGGTCTTTGAGCTTATCTGCGTATTTTGTATTCATCGTTCATCTGCACATCAAGCTTTTGCACAGTAGAGGCAACTCTTTTTGTCTACTAACACAATACTGAGACTTATGATTCGAAGCATAAATGAAGTTTTCTATCCCTCATATTTTCAATATTCATTTTCTTTTAGGTCATAAAAATCCATTATAAAATGTGAGTGCCAGTAAGGTACAGCATTTTCACGAAGTGGAATAAGTTTCTAATCATGTATGTTTTATTTTAAGTCTCCAGTGACAGAAGACCATGGACTGAAGGGGAAAAGACTATTGTGTTGTTTTCGATACCTACTTCTACCGAACTTTCTGGAAAACACCAGTGTGCAGAGCTTTTACGTCAACATGTAGAGTTACAATAGAGATCATGGACGATGATTAAACAGTTTATACAAAACCGTATTATGGCTGAAAAAACAAAACAAAAACAAAATATGTTGTTGCCTTATGTCAGTGTCATCAAACACACGTCGCTGTACTGAATGCTGTACTAAAGTGCTACATATCACTGCTTCTTTTCAATGATAAGGCTTGGATGACTGCTGTAGTGAATATATAATTTAAAATTATTTCCTGGACTTTGCTGAAATTATGTGAATTGAATATATTGTACAAATACTACTGGCCCGATTAAAAAGAAACTATGAGAAGCTTCATTAGCAAGTGTGTGCACAAAAAAATATGTTCCGTTTCTGATCAGTGCCTTCTTGGAGTACTTTGTGTTTGACGACTGTTCAATTTAATTGCTGTTTTTTGCCCAGTTGGTTTTTAGCAACTACAGTGTACTGTTATCATCATTTTGTATAGAATATAGTGACCTGTTCAAATGGAATCAAATATCTTAGATGAACTTGGTCTAATTGCTTTTTTGAATTAAAAATCTCTTGTCTTGAGGTTCTAACTTCTTGGACTAGTTTTCAAATTTTCAAACGTATTGCGCGAAATTTTTGTTCCTCGAATTCAAGTGATTCCACAGTAATTAAATAAATATTTCATAAAAAAACTAACACAGTTTTAGTTGAATATATATTGATGTTTTGGCTATTCTGCCTTTTTCAAGATAATCAACAAAATGTAGCAAAGCAAAATGGTTGGAATTATAGATGTAGAGAATGCTAAACGATGTCATACATTTAAATGTTATGCTTTCGGATTTGATACAATACAATTATTTCCGATAGAAACATTTATAAAAAAGCAAAAATAGCAAGTTATGAAGATATTCTGGAGACCATTGTTTCTTTAATCTCTATGTTAATTTTGTCAGAAAATGTGTTTCTCTACATGATAATAAGCTTTATTACGTGACTATGTTGTTTGTGTACTGCTAATGTGCCACTGACCAATAGACTATCAGAACTGTTTGTATAAACTCCATACCAACTAAAATATTTGCCAGGACATGACTCAGTCTGTTTATCTTGCATTTTGTGTCACTTTCTTTGCTGTGAGCAATCCACTGCTAGTGACCAAACTTGACAGTTGTCACACTTATACATTATTAGACTACCACTAATTTGCGTATAGAATTGAATTACAAACTGATTTTATTTGACAATGATTGCATTCTACTGATTAATATATACAGTTATATAATATATCCGGAAATTATCATGAATAAATACACTAACAAATATGTACGAGTTGTTACAGATTTATTTCAGATTGTACATTAATTGATAGAAATGTATAAAAATCTTGTACAGTTGTGTGACATCAACGCGTGCGCATAAAACGATGCAGCCTGTTTAGTTTATAAATGAAGGTCAATCACTGAATGCCAGGTATTCCCAATTCTATCTATTACATTTAATCATAATGATTGTAAAGCTGTTAATAGGGTATTCAAAAATAATGTTTTGTGTATCGTTAAGAAAAAATAAACACAAGGTACGTTTTTCGACACACGGCTGCAGTCGGACTTGAACTCACACCTACAATGTACGCAACAACAATACCGTTGACATAAGTGGAATTTCTTCTGCATTTATATTTCATTCATAACGATTTTACTACTGCAAATGATTTTCCGTGCCCACGAAGTGTCCCACGGACAATTCTTTATAATTATTAAAAAAATATTTGGTGTTTATAAAATCGTAACCTATGTGATCAGCAATCATTTTATAAATACTTCCCATGCTTTAGTAATATTTGACCAATCATCAGAAACCTATTCTCATTGGTCAGCTATCGCGTGCGCGTGTAATAGCTATCGGGTAAGCAAGTAATCACTCTCGCGTGCACACGTAATAGCTATCGCGTGCGCACGTAATAGCTATCTCGTTCGCACATAATAGCTATCGCGTGCGCTCCTAACTCTATCGCGAACATACGAAATACTATCGCCTGCGCACGTAATATCTATCAAGTGCGCACGTTATAATATCGCGTCCGCACGTAATAACTATCGCCCGCGCACGTAATAACTATCGCGGGCTCACGTAATAACTATCGCTAATGAAATAGTTCCTATGTCCCCGAACCATTAAACCCCAGTGACAGCAGATCGGCCTTCGCGCGGCGCACTCACGGCGTCCAAGATATATGCAGAACGCTGAGGTGCGTGCTGTGCTGTCGCCAGCAACTTTGGGCGCTGTGACATATTTTCGATACACGGCTGCAGTCGACTTGAACTAACACCTACAAAAGCCGTGCACGTCAATGAAAATTGTACGCAACTACAGTACCGTTGACAATATTGCAATTTCTTCTTCATTTATATTTCATGCATAACGATTTGACTACTACAATTGATTTTCCTCGGCCACGAAGTGTCACGGGGATAATTCTATAAAATCATTAAAATAAATATTGGTCTTTATAAAATCGTAACGTATGTGTTAAGCAATCATTTTTAAATACTTCTCATGCTATAGTAATAATTGACCAATAATCAGATACCTATTCTCATTAGTCAGCTATCGCGTGCGCACCTTATAGCTATCGCGTGCGCACGTAATCAATATCATGTGTGCACGTAACAACTATCGCGTGCACACGTAATAGCTCGCGCTTGCGCACGTAATAGCTATCGCGTTCGCACGTAATAGCTATCGCGTTCGCACAAAATAGCTATCGCGTGCGCACATAATACTATCGCGTGCATACGTAATACTATGGCCTGCGCACGTAATAGCTATCGTGAGGCACACGTAATAACTATCGCGTGCGCATGTAATAAATGACACTAATGAAATAGTTATCATGTTCTCGAACCATTAAACCCCAGTTACAGCAAATCGGCCTTCGCGCAACGCACCCACGGCGTCCAAAATATTTGCTGAACTCAGAGGTGCGCGCTGTACAGTCGCCAGCAACTTTGGGCGCCCCGACAACGCCTAGAACGCCCTGTCGCCGAGATTATTTTTTCTATATTCAAAGACATCGACGTGGCTCGGCGTCTGCACGACGAGCTGGAAAGAGCGCGGTGGGAACGTAGTAGCAACAATGCGGCGTTCTTTTAAACTTTACAAGCGCCGTTAAGACGCTGTACGAACGCTGTAGGACTGGAGCCTATATGTATCGTTATGGCGTGTTGTCGTGTTGGCGTCCTTCAAACCCGCTAACAAGCCAGAAAGATGGCATAAAGCAGCCACCATACCAACACACATTATGAAAGATTCAGTGTCTGTTAGAAGCTCATCAGCATCTCAAATGCATATGTTTATTTCCATATTTGACTAAAACATGTTGAAATGGATGTGTCGACTTCGCAAACACTGTCCTCAGTGACATGTCACACTGTCCTCAGTTGTGGGTCACACTGTCCTCAGTGGACGGTCGCAAAAATAATCAACTCCAGTTTTCCTTGTGTCCTGGGTCCGTTTTAACAAACATTTAGAGCCTGAATCCGAGACTTAAATACCAATAACTAAAATTTGAGACTTCTTCAGTTAGAAAATTGTTTCACTAAACAACTTCATGTTAGTGTTGTACACATTATGATGAAAGTGATGTTTTATGATAATGAAATAACGGTCTGTACGGTATATTGTTCTGTTTGTGTCTTAAAAGAACAACTCAGAACATTATGCACATGTTGGAGTTGTGAAATAGTTCATGATTTTAAATTATATAGCCTTCAAATGGTACGATGTATGCGGAAAAAGTACGGCGCCTGCGCAATGCGGCGTCAGTGGTATTCGTCACTGCTGTTTATTTAAAAGAACTCCTCGCGGTGGGTAAACCTTTAAGGGGATGTTACAGTGTTCCGTTAGGACCACTCGTTGTTTCGCATTGTCGACCTCTGGATTGCAAGTGCGAAAACGCGAAAGCACGATACGAGGACACGAGATAACGAAGCGATTACGCGAGATCACGATTCAAGATCGCAAAATTAATATGGAGATATTATTAGATTAAAAGATTAATAATAGACTTATAGGTTAATATCGCGATCTCCCATCGTGTTCTCGAATGTTCGACCTTTGTATTTACAGGGGCGAAAACGCGAGATTACCCATTCTCGCATCGTAATCTCGCGTTATCGCTCCGTCGTCTCATGCCATCGAATCGTGCTTTCGCATTTTCGCCATCGTAATCCATAGAGAGAGGGGAGTGGGTGGGTGGGTCGGGGGGCGGGGAAGAGAGGGAGAGAGAGAGATTTTGAGATTTTGACAATGCTAAACAACGAGTGGTCCTAACGTGACACCGTAGGATATTAAGCGTGAGTTCGCACGTTAGCCACTCAAAATAATATTAAATAACGTCATGCAGTTAAAAATAAGTATAAGAAATGGTAATCTAACCACATTTATTAAACTCTAAGGTGCAGAGTCCGGCTTTTCTGACAAATATAATTTGCGGTTTTTCCCATTACCCTTAAATTGACCTCGTACGGGTGCTGAATGGTATTTATGAACGCAAGTTATATTTTAAAAGATAACAAATAGATTTCTTGAAAAGAAATGGATAGATATCGTTCCGGAGCTTCGTTTACGTTAATTACTCAAATAAATAACTACAAACTACAGACTAGTGAACGCGTGTTTAACAGACGACATATCGATCTGGTTTAGGGTGCTATTCTCATTCGGACTATATACGAATGAATCAAATGAATATTACATATTGTAATAATGCATGCTGTTCGTTCGTCCTCTGTTGTCGAAAAATATAATTTTCGGCGTTTTAGCAAAGCGAATCAGACGAATATGTCAATGTAGATCCGATAGGTAATTTCACGTTTTTCTCTTGCATGAGTAGAGCTGATTAGGCATTCAGCGTTAGGATTGACTGACAGATATACACGTTAATTCTAAATCATTTACAGCGAAGTGATTTGAAACGTTATTGATACAAATGCAAATAATATGTTATTATATTTAAAAAAAAAGAAAATATATTAATTATAATAAGAAACAAAACATTGAGCGATACAGGCATTTGTTTTAATGAATGTTTGTTCAATTTTCTACTACTTAGCACATGTACAGCTATATAATAACGCCTCATATCATTGCAATAAATATTATTTAATATTTTCTATTACTGAATGTTACGATTAATAGTATCTTGTTGTATATCAATGGTACAGTATCCTTGTAAATTGAGATAATCAAGCATTAATGTTTGCAATGAATTATGATGTATACTGGAATGGTATTATATAGCATAGTTATCCCACTGAGGGGTTTTTGTCTCCGGCCCAGACGTTAGACGAGGCTGCCTTAATAGTTGCTAACGAGTTGCTAACGAGCGGAATTCGTTGTGTCATGCAGTATGCTCTATAATTTTGTGAAATATTGTGTATTGTGTAATTGTTGAATATAGTTGAGAATGTTTATGTGATGCATGTGTTGTATGTATGACTCGTACAAACATAAGACGTAATAGTCTGTATCAGTCAGTCGGTCATACCATCGACTATACTATCGGTGGTACCTTGTTGTGTCAGTGTGACAGTATCCTTGTATGTTGAGATCATAGATCATTAATGCTTGCAATTCATTATGGTGTATACTGGAATAATATAGTATGGATATCCCACTTTGTTTTTTTGTCTCCGGAAGAGACGTAAGGCTTGGCTGCCTTGATAGTTGCTTACGAGCGGAACTCGTGGTAGCATACAGTATGCCGTATAATATTGTGAACTGTATTGTATTTTATATTGTTCTATGATTTTAGTTGAGCATGTTTATGTGATGAATGTGTGCATATTGTATTTTCGGACAGATGTCGTAATACAAGGCATCAGTCAGTCGGTCATACCAGCCGTTATACTATCGGTGGTACCTTGTCGTGTCAGTGTGACAATATCCTTGTATATTAAGATCATAGATCATTAATGCTTGCAATCCACCATGTTGTATACTGGAATAATATAGAATATATTATAGTTATCCCACTTTGGGATTTTTGTCTCCGGAAGAGACTGTAGGCGTGGCTGCCTTGATAGTTTCTTACGAGCGGAACTCGTGGTGGCATACAGTATGCCGTATAATGTTGTGACCTGTATTGTACTATGTATTGTTGAATGATATAGTTTAGCATGTTTATGTGATGCATGAGTGTATATTGTATGGACGGACAGAAGACGTAGTACACGGTATCAGTCAGTCGGTCATACCAACCGCTATACCAGAAAACGTGTCTTTGGTTTGTTGTTTTGTTTCCCTATCGGGAGCGTAGTTGTAAAGGGAATAAAAATGTTCAGTTTGACTTTGATAATTAAGCATGCTCGGAGTGGCATTTTCGGTCATTTATAGACCGACTTATTGAATATCTGTCAATGCAAAATATACCCGTCGTCGTTAATTTAGCAGCAAACATCGCCATCTCTTTCAGTTTACTCAAATATCCCCATGTTCTAAGCATATCTGCACTGTTTCACAGCATTATGTTGGATTTTATCGACAGTGCGCTGAACTGCTCCATTTTAATGAATCAGATTTCAATTTAAACGTTATGCACTCCAAATGCGTTTGTAATGCAAAATGTTCTGTTACCGCTTTTACCGATAGAGGAAAGTTAGGTGAAAGTAATTTATACTTATTTATTATATGTATTCGATATTGGTAATTCACAAGGACTAAATCCAAATACAAATAGCGTCAACAATGATCCTCTGATCATGTTCGGTTCATATACGAACAACTAACAATGCTATAGTTAATATTATTAATATAATAATGGCTTTAAAACTAAATTTGTAATTAAAGAGAAGCAATATAATCCAAAACTTTGTGTTATGTCCCCAGACAGCGGTGTGTAAAGTCCTCACTGTCTGTGTGTAAGTCCTCAGTGGTTGGGCTGTGCCCAGTTCGAATAAAACAAAAGTGCATTTACTTTAATATCCGATATATTCGAGATGTCGCTGTTATCAAATATCAAAGAATAATATTACTAAATAATAACAATAACATAATAAGCAGAGTAAAATAATATATTCTAATAAATACGATATTTTTATAATTTAAATATATTTTGTGTGTGATGTCCTCAGACAATGGTGTGTGAAGTCCACACTGTTTGTGTGTAAGTTGTCCTCAGTGGTTGGTCTGTCCTCAGTGATAGGTCTGTCCTCAGTGTGAAGTGTATCAAGCAACTGTCCCAATTTGTCTGTAAAATGACATGTTTTATCCTTATATTTTAGACAAGAAATAAATAGCTGTAAAGGATGGAAATGCACTATAGAGCATGTATGTGAAATTAGAAAGTCATACGATGTTTGCATAATGGTGTCCCGAGTCGACTGCAAATTTCAGGTGTCCTCAGTCTACACCGTAGACACGTATGTGTGCATGCGTGTGTGTGTGTGTGTGTGTGTGTGTGTGTGTGTTGAATGTGCGTATTTCATAGTTTATGAGGTCCCTCCGCGCCACTGCATTTCGTGGGGACCCGGGATGTGTACCAGCACCCCTGCCTAATTTACTTTTAAACTCATCACAAGTTGGGACGAATTTTGAATCATAACTGTTTCTGTTGTATTTTTTTTTTATTCTGGTGTGGTGTTGTGCTGTTTGGAGGGAGGAGGCGGTCAGTACACAGTGCAGGGTGCAGTGCAAGAGGAAACTCCAGCTATCCGGTATGTTGACCACCAATCATACTCACATGCGCCGAGTAGGGAATGAACCCGGACCGCCTAAATGAAAAGCGAGTCAACCAACCACTGAGCTAACCGGACAGTGTTTCAAGCTATTCAGAAGTTGTAGGACGGATACGTTGTATGTCTAAAAGTCATCCGTACAGACAGACGGTCGGGCAGACAGTTAATGCGCAAACCGTCAGGATTGATACACTAAACACAAAACTCTTTTTTCGATTAATTCCTTAAAAACGGTTTAAGGAAAAAGATACGACATGCTTTGTGACAGACAGGCACCCGGACGTACGGACGAAAGTACTGACAGACAAAGGTATTAGCTCAACATCGCCATGCTTGTGCTCACTAAGACTAGCTTTCCTCGGCCATTTACTGATTCGCAGAGGCGGTACGAACAACGGGACCTTTTTTCGACCAAAATAGCCAGGAGCTTAACTACTCAAAAGTAGCTGTGAGTTAGATATCTCCCAGCGATTTTACGGACACGGCCGGATATCTGGTTCCCGGTTACATATGAATGGCATATTACAAATTGTCAAGTCGCATTTGAGTAACTTCTTGTTGCTAAGTGCTTGCTGCTTTCGCCTTGCTAAACTTTCAATCGTTTAATGCCTAAACTATCATTACTAGGTTTAATCAAATTCACATAGTAAAATGTACAAAGCAATATGAACTTGTTCGCAAAAACACTTAAAGATGACACAGAGAGGATGCATTTGTCATTTACACGCAAGAATATGTGATTTAATTTAATTAACCGATAGAAAGAAGCACTAGCTCGCATGGAAGTTGCAGTTAATTTGTAACGAATGACACAGTGGAATAAGCAATTATCATGTAGCAACATGAAATTGTCATTAGGAACATGCAATTGTAATTCAGCAGCATGCAATTGTAATTTTGCAACATTTAATTGTCATTTAGAAGCATGAATGTACTGGCGGATATACCCTTCCATAATTTAGTTGTGGTTGATCCACTGCGATGGTAATGCTGTCCATTTTAGATAATACATTAAACGAAAACCAATTCCATTAATTGGTTGTGTGTAGAACGTGCTGTCCGAATTGCTCTTTTATGTTTCCCGCCTTTAAAAAAGATCATTCCCAGAGTTCACTTCCTATTTCGCGCATGCGTGTTGGTAAAATTGCAAATGGCGGCACTTGTTATTGTTCCATGGCGTTGAGAAAACAAGGTCATTTCTAGGAACGTTTTATCGCCTCCACAGGTATAATTCCACAAAAATTGAAAAGATTAATGAAAGTCCATGCCCTTTTCTCCAAATTTACAACAGACAATCGTTGCAATATGGTCTCAACTGCAGCCGTTGGTCGCTGAAACAAGGGCAGTGTAAACGGACTTTCCGTGCAAAAAATGGCTACCGGTTTAGGAAACATTAAAATCATATTGACAACCACCTTATTGGGATAATTACAAGTGGATACAAGACATCTCATTTGTAGAGTTTCGATTGCTTCAATTCACACATCGATTTAAAGATTTTCAGAACAATCTACAGCAGTTTAAAATTGGGTCGTTTTCCATGCTAGGGACGTGATGTTTTGTGGTGTCCACCTTTTGCTTCATTGATTTCATAATTGACCAAGTCTGTATGTTTCTCTATGAGTGATCATTCACTTTTAATGCAAATAAAATGTACAGTGTGTTTAGTGCAACATTTCATTGATATTTTCCAAATAGTGAAGTTCAGTTGTCTCCCTTACAAAGTTTTCATGTTTTAACATTGCAAACCATTCGCTTTTGCTAACTCGGAACCTTACAATTGTATACAAATGTTAGGCATGTTCATTTTCCATGTTTAAGTATTGCTAACGCTGTTTCATAAGATATGTGATGTCTTCGATATTTTTATGTAATGTCTTAGTTTGTGCCAAGAAAAACATGGTTTGCCAGAATAGTTAGCAAATGCATGTTCCTGCAAAGAAAATTAAAATTAAATCCATAATGGTATAAAATAAGTTATCCTCCTTTGGGACATGGTCCTGCATTACTTCATGTTTTCATGCTTTATTTGTCTAGTATTCTGTTCTTGTTCTTAAACTGTTGTCAAAAAGTTTTTGTTGCAACAAAGTAAAGAAGAACAAACTATCTGTTACATGTGTTTACTGTACAAATAAACTTGCAAAATACTTCAATAGTAATACAAATTAAAATATATTAATTAATAATTCCCAGTTGCAATACTTAAAACTAAATTGGTGCAAATACACACTTCCTAACCTGTTTATAAATTACCATTTGAGTAAAACATAGCATTATACAATGGCCGAGTGGTTAGCGCAGCAGATTTTTTATTCCAGCGGTCATAGGTTTGAGCTCGGGCGTAGGCCAATTTTTAAATAATTGTTCTTTGTATAATATTTGTTTTCGCTTGGTCCAACTGTTTTAGTTCTTGCAGTTCATACATTAAATGACATTTTTCAAAAATATGAAAATCTGTGAACAAGTTCCTTTAAGAGAAGTTCTGAACTTCATCTTGCCGCCTTTCGCTGTATTAGGATGTTGAAATAATGTATTGTTTGGCTGAGTATGCGTTGTATAAGCATTTAATTATTTGATTTGTTGCATAAATACAATTTCTTCATAAAATGTGAAAATATACCTAATACTTAAATTATTCAGTAGCCATTTGGTATTATGCTGCTGTTTATGCTAATATAGAATGCAAGTGTACAATAGTGTTATAATGATACCATGAAAGCATACGGCGATATATCGCAATCATGAATGTGTATGTTTAAAAGACCATTGATTTTGTATCTGTATTATAAGTTCGTCCATTGAAAGCCAAAAGGGCCTATCAGCCTTTGCATGTATGTTGATTGGCCCTTTTAGGAATCAGTGGACGATATTTGAGCAGACATTATTAAAGGCACAGTTTCACAGTTTTTGGCTGTGACAAAATAATTTTCTAAAACTGACTTTTTCCTGTTATAATATACATTTATTTGTAATATTTCAAGGTTTGAAAAGCACATTGCTTGTGCAAAGTTTAACATTTGACAACGTATATCTGTTATTTTTCGAGAAAAATTAGCTACCTGGTAGACATAGGCCGCTTTTCCATGCGCGTGATCCCTCGTCTTTGTACTTAGGCAAAGTACAAAATTCCATTGTAAAACAACCTATAAACAACGTAAAAATGTAGTTCCTATTCTGATAGATTCCGATCATTTGTTCAGCGTTTATCAATGAAAGTGACGTCACAATAAATATGTGGTTTAATTCCTATGCATCAGAACTCCAAATCATTGTCTATTAGCTGATAAACAATGCTAAATCGAAGATTATTTTACCGTTTATAAATATAAAATAATATACATGATTGTATGCATAATTTCATATTACACACTACAGATACGCGCACATGGAAAAGCTACATGCGGACTACTGATACGGATAACGCATCCCACGTACATGGAAAAGCTGCCATACCCTAGTAACTTTTTACACAAAGAGGCTTGATAAATAATGAAAATAATGATGTTTTGAAACCAAAACAGCATAACAGACGCAAAGTTTTTGATAGATTCTACTAATTGCTGTTTTAAAATTCCATTTTTAGCTCACCTGAGCTACAAAGTGCCCATGGTGAGCTTTTGTGATCGCCCGTTAACAGTCGTCCGTTTGTCCGTGCCTCTGTCGTCAACTTTTCATTCAAACAACATCTCCTAAACCACTTGGCAGATTTTCACCAAACTTCACAGAAATGATCATTGGGTGACCCTATTTCAAAGTTGTTCAAATTGTTACGGTCCGCTCCAAATGTAGGTCACCAGAGCTAAATAGATTTAAAAAGTGTAAACTTGAAAAATCTTCTTCTCTGAAACCGCAGGGCCCAGAGGTTTCATATTTGGTATGTAACATGTTATAGTGGTCCTCTCCAAAGATTGTTTAAAGAATGCCCCTGGGGCCAAAACGGGCCACGGCCCGGGGGTCACATGGTTTATGTAGAATATATAGCAAAATGACTTTAATAATCTTCTCCTCTGAAACCACAAAGCCCAGAGGTTTCATATTTGGTATGTAACATCCTATAGTGGTCCTCTACAAAGATTGTTCAAATTATGCCATTGGGGTCAGAACTGGCCATGCCCCGGGGGTCACATGGTTTATATAGAATATATAGCCAAATGACTTAAAAAATCTTCTCTGAAACTGCAAGGCCCAGAGGTTTCATATTTGGTATGTAACATCCTTTGGTGGTCCTCTACATAGTTTGTTAAAATTACGCCCCTGGGTTCAAAACGGGCCACACCCCGGGGGTCACATGGTTTATATAGAATATATAGCAAAATGACTTCAAAAATCTCCTCCTCTGAAACCTCTAGGCCCAGAAGTTTCATATTTGGTATGTAACATCCTATAGTGGTCCTCTACAAAGATTGTTCAAATTATGCCCCTGGGGTCCAAACTGGCCACGCCCCAGGGGTCACATGGTTTATATAAGCTTAAATAGCAACACATTTAAAAAAGATTTCTCCTGAAACCGCAAGGCCCAGAGGTTTCGTATTTAGTATGTAACATCCTATAGTGGTCCTCTACAAAGATTGTTCAAGTTATGCCCCATGGGTAAAAAATGACCACACCCCAGGGGTCACATGGTTTATATAGACTTAAATAGCAAAATGACTTTAAAATTCTTCTCCTCTGAAACTGCAAGGCCTAGAGGTTTCATATTTGGTATGTAACATCGTATAGTGGTCCTTTTCAAATATTGTTCAAATTATGCCCGTGGGATCCTAACTGGTCACGCCCCGGGGGTTAGATGGTTTATATAGACTTAAATAGCAAAATGACTTTAAAAACCTCCTCTGAAACGGAAAGGCCCACAGCTTTCCTGTATTTGGTATGTAACATTGCATAGTGGTCCTCTCCAAAGGTTGTTCAAATTACGCCCCTGGGGTCAATCTGCCACACCCCGAGGGGTCACATGGTTTATATAGACTTAAATAGCAGAATGACTTTAAAAATCTTTACCTGAAACTGCAAGGCCTAGAGGTTTGTTCAAGATTGTTCAAATTATGCCCGTGGGATAAAAATAAGCAATGCCTTGGGGATGCACATTCCTATTGGGTTAGAAGGTCTCGTGTGAGCGTCCTAGGGGCCTCAGGGCCCTCTTTTTAGAGAAATATTTATCCGACCCCAAACTGAAACTGTCCCTTTAATTATATTATGAATTATATTTTATACTTTGTTATTTCCCACTTGATATTTTGAACACACTCAGTAAATTGAAATGTTTACATTCTACATCGGCACTAAAATCTACATAAAAATCAACAGCAAAATAGCAGGGCTGGTCAACTGAGAACGTTGAATATATATATTGAAATTTAATATGTTTTTGCACGTATTAAAGGACAATGGAAGGGAACATGTTTAAACAATGACATAAGAAGCATTAAAATGATAAAAAAACTTAAATTTTCTGAATAATTGGAAATGTAAAAAAAGATCCATTTTAAGCCCAGCTCCTTTTAAGGAGCACCTGTACTTTTTTTAACCTACTTTGAAAACTACATCATCAATACAAAAAAGCTAATAAAAGTGTTGACTTATAGTATATGGCAAAATCCTATCAAATGCCATACATGCAGGTTTTTTCTCTTGTTTAATTATACAGATTATGATTATATATAACACAGTTGAATAATCCTTTGTAGGCGACTCCAGTGTAAGATGGGTCCACAAGAGGACTACATTGAAACTGTGTTCACCTGTGAGGGAGATTATCATGATCCGCACCTCAAGGATCGACTGGAGGACTTCCAGCGGAGTCTCAAAGATCTTCTTTGCACAGGTATTGTGTCGAAAGTGTTGCATTATTTCTTAGTCAAGTGCATGCTTCAAGAGAGTTTAATATGAGTCTAGTTCTTGGTGTTCTGTCACATATACTTAAGAAATAATTGACGGGTAACTGTTGGTTATTGCGGTAATAACCAACGGTTTGGAGTTCCGATGCGTAGGAATTAAACGAGGGCGATAGCCCGAGCGGTTTGATAACAAGCATCGGAACGTCAAAGTGTTAGTTATTACTGGAATAACCAACTGTTACCCGTCAATTATTTTGATTCTAACACGATCTTATATAAAATTGGTATGTTTAAAGGTTATGAATGAGAACTATATTTATCTATACTCAGCCCATTTTCCGAGAAGTGCATTCACACGTGCGTTTCAGTGACGTCAATAAATCATAACAATTCAAAATGACGTCAGCTTTATTGATAAACATTGAGGGAATGACGTCATACTTGTTGATAAATACAGTGAAAATATATGCTAACCAGCGCACATTAAAGGCATATTAACAAAACGTAAACATTTTTGTAAACTTAAGTATAAAAATATGTAGTACAAATGTGGTTTAATTACGCTACATAATGCAGAAATGATTTGTTTGTCACAATTTGCTTTCGCGTGTTTAAGCACATGCTTTTTACGGAACAATTTCTTTGATTTTCCGGAACAATTTTCAAAACATTAGGCTCCGCCCATAATTTTTGGCAGAATAACCCACAGTTATTTTCCTTCTTCATTAATGAACCACTAGCCACATGCCATGGTTGAATAGTATATATAGAATAGTTATATCTGACTGTAAAGCCACGAAATAATGCTGCCCACAAAACAAGTAAACAGTCTGCACTGTTTATGTATTGTAAAAAAAAACGGGCAAATGAAATCTACAATCAAACAAACTTTTAAAACATTATCATCACTTGACAGCTATGACCAGTAGCTCATTCTGTAGGCAATTCCTTCAAACTTCAAAGATTCACAACAGCAGGTGCTCTACATGCATTTACATTAAGCGTTTAAAGCAAAATAAGGGCAATAATCAGTCATGGACTTTGGGGTATAATTAAAGAAACCATTATTTAGGGTGGGTGCGTTCATTAGGGAATGAACGGTATGTTGCAGGGGTGTGGAAATGCCAAAATGGTTTACTTGTCCATGGACAAGTTCATTGCAAAAATCTACTTGTCCGCATGCAACAGTCACTTGTCCAAATAAAATATTGTTTTCATCCCAGGCCTTACTGATATATGTTTTCATTAAATGATAAATAAAACACTATTTGTTATTCAAATGCGTAAGAATATGATGATATGATAATTAACTTCCAACTCTTACATCATTTTTACATCCTGAATTTGTACTTGTCCATGGCCAACTTGACAGGAAAAATGTATTTGTGCACTCGAAGTAATGTCATATTTACTATTGATCAATGTTGTGTACTTACATGTTCTGAAAAATTATATAGGCAATACTGAATAGGCTGATGTCAACATTGTTTTAAAACATTGTATTTGCGTGTTATGAAATCGTCTATGCATTTCAGATAAGAACAAGTTGATACTGAAAAAGGTTGAGCCTTGGAATAGCGTTCGTGTCACATTCAAGATACCAAGAGAGGCAGCAGTTCGTTTGAAGCAGTTAGCGCAGCAGGGCAACTCGACACTAAAAGAGCTAGGCGTCTTGGCAGTGCAAATTCAAGACCAGAACATATCCCTGACAATAGCCGGGAAAAACAATGAGCACACGCAGCTAGTGTTTAGGACAGCTGAGTCCTCACAAGTGACTACCCCTTCTGTATCTGTGATTCAAACCAACTCTCCAGCTTTAGATGGGCTCAGTCCGCAGGGTCCTGGCCCAGGGCCCAGTCCTACAGATGTGACTAGTAAAAACATAGCTGATTACTTAAGGCAACTGTTACCTGGACATTTGTCCGAAGGACAAAAGGTGAAAAATAACTCATTTCTCCCATTTTATGGTCTCGAGCTTCAAGGCAAGTCAGCATCACAATCATCCACACAAACTACACACTCTGTACCCCGGTCAAGTATGAGTCCCTCCAATAACGGTCCAAGTCTGAGCCAAAGCCCCACAGGTGCACTGAAGTTCCCACAGCTGCAGGGTTTACCCCCGGGGTTGCCACCTGGAGTGGTACAACAGGCTTTAGACAATCTTCCGCCTCCCCCACCTTATCCGGGCGAAGGATTTAATAGCTTGCAGCAGAAACTCAGACTGGCAGGAAATGCGAACCCATTGTTAGTGAACTTATTGCATGATCCAACATTGTCAAGTTTGTTTCAAGCAGGAAAATTACCGGTGGGTTTGGACTCAGCAGCTTTACAGCCTCCAAAAAAGAAGCGAAAGCCTCGCCGTCCAAAAGAGAAGGAGAAGAAGCCTGAACAAAAAGATTCAAATTTAACCTCAGAAATTCCAACTTCTTTTCACCCCACCATTCCCTCTTCGCCAATGGCGGTTCATAATATGGCAACATCAAGGCTGATCAGTCCTGAAATCAATTCTGAAAGCTATCACAGTGTGTCTCAGGTGTCTGTGCATAATATGCCTCATGAAAACAAAGTTGAAAGTGTGCCATTGACAAGTCCAGTGACTCACATGAAAAGATTTGAGGAGGACACTGCGGGAAAAATTATTAACCCAGTGACAGGGTTGTTAGAACCAGTGGAATTATCTGATACAAGTCCCGCAAAGAGTGATGGTGATAAACATTCTCCGCGATCTCTGCAAGTGCACAAGCTTTCTCTGCCTGGAGAGATGAAAAGAGAGGAGTTTGTGGCTTCTTCTGTTGGAGCACATGTGTCAAAGTCGAATCAAAGGCAGTGTAGTGCAAGTCAGACTATGTATGGTATGAATGCAAGTGGAGTATCACAAACAATCTTTAGTTCTAGTCATATTGGAAGTAAAGACACCGCTGGGTTAACAAATCAGGTACACGTACAGGAGGCATTGACAAACAGTAAACTGGTGAAAACTTACAGTAAACATGACTTGGTGCGTCCAGAATTGAAGCTGGAGCAATTAATGCCAAGAACTTCGTGGATTTCATCGGAAATTGTCAAAGAAATTAAGTGTGATAGTGTAAGTTCTGTGAATGTGCAAGTTAGACCTGACACACATAGACAAGCGCACATAGCTCAGGAAGTGAACACACAACCTATTCCCTCACAGTTGCTCAACAAACCATTGTTACAAGTGAAGCACAATAGTGCCGTACGAACAGGCAAGCCTTCGGGCTCCCCAGATAGTAATGGAGATTCTGAAGCATCCACACACAGTATAAACCTTGATACTCACAATCTGTCTGACCCCGGATCCCATTCGGGGCTTCAGAACGATCATCGGGCGTACAACACAGATTCTGGGGTTGGTAGTTGCTCAGAGCGGTCAGACGACACACCGTCTGAGCTGGGCGACACTGACTTTAAGCCAGGACAATCTAACTCGGTCGACAGTGTCAAACCGATGAACCTTAAAACAGTGAAACACCCCCCTCCAAGCTCAAAAGTGATGACTGTAGGGTATGCCATGGAGGAGACTCAAAGCAAGAAAAAGCCTGTGAATCACAAGATTGTCTCATCTGTGCATAATAGTAACAAAGGGCAGAACACGGTTCATGATGTGTCAAAAGCTAAGGGTGATAGAAACGATATGTGTTCCACTAGTCCGTCAAAGTATTCGGCTCTTACGTCTCAAGAACTACAGCAGCAAATTGCGAACAATGTGAATGCGATCCTCATGCGAGCGACCCAAGAGAACTTGAACAGGAAAAGTCCCAAGTTGGCAACTGGTGGTCACAATTCCGTTGGTCACTCATCAGAGGGAAATCACAATTCTATGCAAGGTTTGGGAGTTAACAACTTTAGATATGTCTAAATTCTGTGCGTGCACAACAATTTTTTCAAATATCACGTCTAAATTCTGTGCTTGAGAACTTTTCTCTTCATTTATTTTGATATTGGGTATGTTGGTTCGATATAATGTATCAAACTTCATTGTTTCTTTAAGCTTGAGATGTTTTTTTGAATTTTTGCTCACTTTGTATCCTTCATACTCCATGTCTGTCTGTCCTACCTTCCGTCCGTCTGGTACTTTGTCCCAGTGACATTTGCATATTGTTAGGTCGATCCAGTCTGATGATTTTTCAGCGAGTTATAAACTTATTGCCCTTAAATTAGAAATAGGACATTTTCTTAGGAATTTTTCGTCTTCATATGAAGCGCATATGACCAGGTCCTTAGGTCTTAGGCCACTGTCACACTTAAGAGGTGAGACGTCAAAGTTTTAAATTGGCATTTTGCTTGTCCTGACTATTACTTGGTCATAGGTTAAGGGATTTTCAAATTATTTCAAACTTGGCAGAAATGTAGGGATTTTTCTAGAACCCTAAAAAGTGCAGGGTGCAGCAACAAAGGGGCAGGAACCATTTTTGTTCAGAAGGGCACTTTCATTCGCGTGCGTAACGTTTGCGCTTTGGTTGTTGTTGTAGTAATTATTATTATTGTTATTATTATAATTATTATTATTATTATTAATATTTTGACAATATTGTAAAATTATAAGATATAACACATTATACAATTTAGTTTTTCTAGAGTATAAAAATACAATTGTAGCTACTTGTTTTAATTAAGTACTGTTTTGAGCATTGTTGGAAATACATTTATTTTCATTTCATATTTATTTATCAAAGTACATTGAAACCTAATGACTGAAACCTAATGACATACATGCCATAATTTGTTCAGGCCAAAACGGGACATTGACAAAAAATCCGCGGAACATTTGACTTTTCAGCGGGACACCTTAATATTGTTATTTTGTCGCATGGTCCATGGATCGTTATATTCGTATTAATTGTCATATCATTAATGTGCATAATACATGTATACAATACATGTATACACTTACTAAGGCTAACACGTTTTCATTTTATGAAAACGTTTAAACGAAATAAAATAAACGAAACGTCACCGTTTATACTGTATACCCTAGCCTTTAAAAGCAAAAGCGTCATTGTTGTTGCGAAACTGAAAGTAATAATTCTTTCCGGATGTTTATATCCAGTGCGCGTCCGATTCGCGCAATGACGTCACATTCAAACCCACTTTTCGAATCATAAGGTTACACTCAATCTAGTTAGGGGCCTTTTTCATTTGATAAATAATGTTCTTACTAGCATTTGTTAAGTGCTTTAATTGTTTTTAATTGTTACCACTGTTGAACTCGTAGTACTGATTGAATAATTAATGAAGTATAAAAATCTTGATTTAAAAGCATGTATATTATATATGCTTTGTTCTTGCTGCACTTCATGCTAACCTGCATCAAATGTTAAAATGCACATATACATTTTGCACTTAATGTAAATCTTTTGTTCTGCAAGAAAAGTGCGCGAAAATTATGCTGAATGTACAACGTCACGTCATCCGCTTGGGAAGCGTGGCTGTATTAACTGCCATATATAAAAACTTTGTAGCGCAGAGAACTGTGAGATCTTTTCTTTTGAAAAAAAAGTTTTGTAGAGCATAACATCAAAATCAGGTATCTGTATGGCGAACATATCCAGTTGACATTTCCTCTTTAACAATGAAAAACAAAACACAGCCGAATCGATAACGTAATTATCATTCATATAGGTCAGTATTGATCTATGACATACAGTTACACCCTCCACGTGATTACTAACTGCAATTAGCGACCGTGGATTATAATTATGACCGCCATCCCCCGAAAGCGTGACAAAGGATTAATAAACCACTGTTTGGGTTATCATAACTGCTCCTCGTTGACACACGACTAGCGGGCATTGTTATCATAGGGACCACTTAAGGATTTAACGATAAGAAGTAAATTCTTGGCCCAATGCAATTTTTATTGCACACTAACATCAATTTTTGTGATTGACGGGACATAATGCATCTGAGCGGGATGCCAGGACAAACCTCACGAAAGCGGGACAATCCCGGCGAGACCGGGACGTATGGCATATGTGCCTAATAATATAAAAGTACCAGAGATTAATACTACACACATGGCATCGCATTGTAGTAATTGAATGATGTATTTGATAGTGTTTCAAAGATGCAAGAATAGTAAAAATAAAAAATAAAAATGATATTTTTGCATTGGAAATACAATATTTTTATTTAAAAATATTTCAAGAATAGTGCAGTAAACCAAATGGTCTCAAACATAAACCCAAGTTTAACTGACCATGTTAAAAAAAATGTTACAAGCAAAATGAAAAGTAAAAAAGTCACTGATAAGGACGATAGAAATTAAGCATCTGAAATCGTTCGTCCGAAAATATAGCCATTCGCAAATTTTTTTTCCTTTACTTTAACACAAATGTTATTGTTTTATAAACATTGTAAACATTGTCTAACTAGGTTAAAGTGTTTTTAGTCCCCTACGGGTGTTTCACCAGAGGGGAATATAGGTTTGCCCTCCGTCCAGCTGTCCGTCAGTCCGTCCGTCTGCAAAATATTGTTCCTGCAATAACTCAGAAAGTACTGAAGATACTTCGATGAAACTTGGTATACATATAAATGGCAATGTGAGTATTAAGCACGACCTTTTATTTTTAACCAGAGGTCAAGGGTCACGTGACTGTTATTAAAAATTGAAATTAACTAAATACTGTTATAATATAAACCAGAGGTCAAAGGTCACGCGACTGTTACTAAAAATAGAAATAGGCTAAAACAAACTGGATCCTGCGATAACTCAAAAAGTACTTGAGATATTTCAATGAAATTGGTATACATTTAAATGGCAATGTGAGTATTATTCAGGACCTTTTAATTTTTACCAGAGGTAAGGGTCACCTGACTGTTATTAAAAATTGAAATAAACTAAATACTGTTATAATTGGAAAAGTACTTGGATCCTGCGATAACTCAAAAAGTACTGAAGATACTTTGATGAAACTTTGTTTACATAGAAAGACCAAGGTGAGGATTGTACACAACCCTTTACTTTTCACCAGAGGTCAAAGGTCATGTGACTGTTACTTAAAATAGAAATAAACTTAATACTGTAATAATTCGAAAAGAACATAACATATCATCATGAAACTTGGTCCACAGAATGGACTATATGATTTCCCTCTGTCAGTTTAGTACTGCAATAACTCAAAAAGTAACCCGAATGTCTGGTCAATGTTACTAAAATAGAAAAAACAACAACTTAATTCTGCAGTGACAAATGGGATTTGAATATGAAACTTTGTACATCTACAGATAAAGAGCATTTTGACGTTATTGAAAAATGTTTAATTAGTAAGGGTTTTCACCGCTAGGGGACTCGTGTATTGCTTGCAATACTATCAAAGCTTTGTTATTGAACCTTTATTTGCTTTGTGACAATTTTCAGCTAAATAAATACATTATTAACTGAAATCCTTTGTTTTCAAAATGACATAATTGTGTTGTTAGCACCTTCGTTTATTTTAACAGTTTGGCAGACTATATATCTAGAATTCAATAAAAACCTATATTGGCTAATTCCAAGTAGCTTTAGTAGTATATTTTTAAACAAAGGAGTCAAAATGGTGTGTTGAGAATGTGGTAATGAAGGTGTCATTCACACCATGAGGGCTCTTTATCAGCGATTATCACGTTACGAGCGACAAAGGGTCTTGTTGGCAAATACACAAGAATATGATTGACACTGGCCTTTACCATGAACTATTTGCTGATTGGTTTGTAGTTGTGATATATTAGGTCACAGGAGGGCGGGGCTAGGGACAGAAGGGCGGGACAAAAGGGCAGAAGGGCGGGGCCAAAAAGGGGCAGGACGGGCCGCCTTGCTATTCTGCTCTAGAAAAATCCCTAAAATGTTTGCCTAAATGAGATGGTTTGTCATGCATATAAACCAGGAGTGTAGATCAAAGGTGAAGGTCATACTTAAAGGTCAAATGTCAAAATTGTTTTTTTGCTTGTCTGGACTTATAACTTGGCCATGAATTGATGAATTTTAATGTCACGTTATACACATGTTTTATGCAACAAGGCTTTGTGTTGCGTTATGAATCAGGTCCATAGGTTAATGGTCAAGGCCACAATTTGTGGTCAAAGCAGCTTCAGAGAGCATCCATCGCCTTACGTTCTACCGATATTTTTGTTTGCATTTGAAATTGATGTATTATTGTTATAAATAACTATTATTTGGAGATATGATTAAGTGTAGAGTGCACTTGAGATATATTTTTTACGAATTATTGTGATATCAAATGCTGTCAGATTGTGTACACGTGTATAAATCAGGAGATAGAATGTACTATCCAAAGTTCCTGTTTCTTTAAGTAAATTAGTGTAGTTGTGAACTGCAAGAATCATATTTATGTCACATCACCAAGGTATCAAACATGGCAATAGAGCTAATAAATATACAAGCAGATTATTTTACATTATGGATCAATCTTTTATGTTGAACAGTATCCATTGACCTGCTTGTCTGATATACATTGACCTGTTTGTCTGATATACATTTCTCAGTTATTATCTTCAGATAACACTTTAGTGAACTTTTCTTAATCTTTATAAAAAAGAAGAGAAAGAAATTTTGCTGTCAGTGGTTAGGCATAATTTTTAACCAAATTTTTCGAGTACTAATTTCGGTTATTAGATTGTGGTATGTTGTTGGGCTGACGGGCGGGTGAGCTGGCGGCGTCAATTTTTTATTTTTGCTCAATTACTCAAGAACTAATTGAAATTGTAATGAAACTTCATAAAAGGAAGTCTTCACAATAACTTTTTGGAACGTCTTGCTCTTTGAGGCTTTAGCCATACAATTTTAACTTGCCCGAATCCATCTGAACAAGGAAATAAAACTTAGAGATTACATAAACAGTTCAAATGATAGTGAGGTTGTTCGAGTAGTAAGGTATATGGAAAGAAAGTCAGATGATGATATATTTAGAGAATCAATTCTGATCAGACATTGTTGTATTTTTGATGGATGACTCTTTAATTTCATTCATGTTGCATCATTCATTTACTTGCCCTTTCGGGCAGACAGGTGAAATTTTAACATTAAACTTCATATATAAATACCTATATAGATATACCTTATATCAAGACCTCTCTTTGGGTTGCCTATGGTGTTGGTGGGGTCAAGGTCAGGGTCACATTACTAAAATTAGAAATACAGTTCCCACTTAGTAACTCTAGAAGGAATTGAGATATTGTAATGAAATTTCATATGTTGCTAGCTTATAGCTTATCGCAAGACCTCGCTTGGGACTGCATATAGGTGAGTGGGGTCAAGGTCAACTAAAATAGCAAAATGGTTTCCGCTCTGTAACTCGAAAATGAATTGAGATATTGTAATGAAACTTCAGATATGGATACCTTGTGAGTGAGACCTCGCTTAGGATTGCATATGGGGTGGGTGGGATCAGTGTCAAAGTCACTGGTACTAATAACAGAAAATAGTTTCTGCTCAATAACTATAGAACAAATTGAGCTATTGTAATGAAACTTCATATATATATATTCCTTAAAGTGATACCTTATATGGGATTGATTATGGGGTGTGTGGGGTCGAAGTCACATTTAGGAAAAATGGTTTCTGCACAAAAATTCTAGAAAGATTTGAGATATTGCAATTTAACATCTTATTTAGATACCTTATATCAAGACCTTGCTTTGGATTGAATAATGGGTGGGTGGGGTCAGGGTCACTTTGACTAAAAATAGAAAAATGGTTTTCCTCAATTACTTGAGAACAAATTGATGTATTTTAGTGAAACTTCATATAAAGATACCATATAGTGAGTCCTCGCTTGGGGTTGCATATGGGATAGGTGGGGTTAAGCTCACCATTACTTACAATAGAAAAACTGTTTTGCTAAATAATTATAGAAAAAATGAGCTATGGGAATGAAACTTCATATATAGATACCTGCATGAGATTTCATATAGGGTGGATGGGGTCAAGGTCTAGGTCACTTTTACTAAAAATAGATAAGAACAAAAATTCCGCTCAATAACGTGAGAAGGAAATTAGATATTGTATGGAAACTTTATATATGGATTCCTTGACCTTTATGCATTTATGTATTTAAAACGATTAAGAATACATAATTATTATTATTTTATAATGTTAAGTTTTCTTAAGGGAATTTTATATAATTGATGTTGCTGTTATATGCCTAGGCATATAAACTTGTGAAAGCCGAAGATAAATACAGAAAATTCAAACGTTAAATTATGTTAATAGTTCCAAATGTCAGGTTAATTGGACAGATCTACATAACTACTTGTTATTTTCTTACTAATCAGTTTGTTCTGTTGTCTGTTGGATGATTGTTGTTGTTTTCATTTAAATTAAAAGCTTCTCATCTTCAGTCTTAACATAGAAAATAATATATTGGTGTACGCAGTGTGTAGCAAAGGTCTCATAAAATGAAGTTATGAATTATTATCATAGGAAGTCCATTAAAATGCAAGGGCTGAGCCAGCTCTTTTTCAATGGCAGGAAAACGAGCTTGCAGGGCCGTCTCCTGAGGCATGGGGGAAATTTTGTCTTGTTTCTTCAGTGTGCGGAAAATAAAGAATAACATGTCCTGATCATAAAGTTTTATGTGCAGATCATTGCCAGGATATTTAGTTTGAATATCATAATAAGACTAGTGATCAGCATCTGAATTTTAAAGCCAACGAAGTAATCTAAGTGAAATTTTAAACTACGGTATCTTTACTTGAAACCTAGGGGAATTTTCTCTTAAACGTCAAAAAAAGTAAACTCACCAGCAGAGGGAATGGGGCCTACATGTGTGTATTGGGCTCCAGAGATAATGTAACGAGAGCCCTGGCTTGGGACTGGAATGAGAGGGAACATTACTGCAGTGAGTCTGGTTAAGAGAACATGAAGTCCGATCATGTATTTGTTTGTGAAAAATTCATAACATGATGTTTGCGTGGGGAATATGCCTATGTCAGGATCCTACAAAAATGATTAACTTCCATATTAAATTTGTTTTCATTTTGACTGCTGAACGCATACAACAGCTGCTTAATTGGCCTAATAGCAATTTTCTTGAAACATCTTTGTCTACAGTGTGTATCAGTTAAGGTGGAAAATTAATGAAAAAAAAGAGAAGAAATTTAAGATGGCCAGAATTACCATACCGTTAGTTACAGTCATTTTACAGCAAGCTATTAGCTGAAATTTTATGTTAGGTTTGTTTCATAAATGTATCTCTAGAGTCACTGTACAATCTTCTAAGACATCGTGCTATAATTCTTGGAACATATTGATTATTGGTGTAAGAAAGAATAGCTTCAACAGATGCTTCATATTTACTTTATGTATTCAATGTGTATATTCACTATGAAATTCATGTTTGCTTGATGCTATTTCAGAGGCCTCTATGCAGAAAAAGAAGTCCAGTCCTAGAAACAGTCCGCGGCACACGGGCAGTCCACGAAACCCCTCCAGTCCGCGGGGTGGGGCCAGTCCACGCGCTATGGACCCCAGTGGGGGTATCCATCCACCATGGGCGTATTTAGGCAATCAGGACATTCTATCAGCTCATTTCCCTGCATGTGAATCTCAGAAGTCACCAATCAGAGATGGTGGACGATCTCCGCTAACTGAACAGAGGAAATCTCCCTTCAACATGTTGCCGCTAGCCAACTCTGTGCCTTCTGCACGTATGGGTGGCCACATGAATAGCGTTGAAGGGCCCATGAGTGGAGGGGTAGATACTATGAGAGTACCAGCTCAGTGCAATATTGATAACCGGGCATTGTTGAAGTCTTTAGAGGCATATGCACAGCCTCATTTGGCCCAACTGAACAAGCTTGCTACTGCTAAGGACCCGAGCTTTTTTCAGAAGCTCGAAGAGCTGAAGCCACTTTTTCAGAAAATTCAGAAGCAGGCAGCAGCTGTTAATGGATTGGATCCTTCTCATAACTTATTACGGCCAGGTATTGCCCATGTGCCAACAATGCAGCAAATGCCAGTGTGTGTGTGTGCTGATGTACAAGTTTCTAGTAACAATATGCCAGTGTTCACAAGTTCAGTTCATGGTCCAAATGTTACCAGTGTCTTGTCGACTACAGTCAGTAGTTGTGTAAATGCAGCCGTCGTTGCATCCAAAAGTACCAAAGTGATCTCCGATGAACAAAAACCTTCGCAGGCTGTGTCCAGTAAGCGCTCATCTGCTGCTGCCACTAGCAGCTCAAACCCAATACACTCTTTTGACTCCTCCTTACCACTCCCAAAACGATTGACAGAGTCCGTACAAAAATTACTTAACTTTCCACTTGACCCAAGTTTGAACCTACCTCAGACAAATCGCAGATCTCCGTCGAGTTGTGCCACCGTGTCTCGGACTATCTCGTCACAGATGTCACAAAGTTCAACAGCAAGTGCAAAAACTGCTCATAATAATGTAACGTCGTCTTCGGCAAATTTTCGTAATCAAGTGACCGATAATTATCATATCGATATTGACTCAATTACACCGTCAATCACTGGCTTTGCTCTCGGACCAATTTCACTGAGTCTGGACAGTTCATCTAAAAGTTTACCACTAGATTTGAGTTTTCATCCAGAAAGTGCAGTAATAACGAGCATAACTGTGCACGAACCAAGTCTAGGTCACGGCGACAAGTATTCTGGGTCCGCTACTAAAGTCGTGCCTGCTATGCCTGGCTATATTACATCACACACAGTGGATTCTTTGAAAGGGCTAAAAGTTCCCAATGCATCACACCAAAAGATCAACAGTCAAACCTCAGTTGATAAGACTAAAGACTATACTTCGTGCAATAGTGAAATTTCAAACAATTTGAGACCATCTGCTGTAAAAACACCTCCAAACAGTACCACTACTGGTTTGTCATCATTGCAGCCCCCGGTAAGTGTGGTCAGATGCCCCTTTCAAAATTCTTTATCGGAAAATGCTGAAAGTGTGTACAGTCAAATGGGGCTGTCAGAAATGTTGCGAGAGACTGCAAATATTAAGAACTCAGAGCGCGTTAGTGTTACCTCTATGTCAGAATCTATTTCTACTGCAACAACTTTGGTGGCTAACATTGAGACCTTACATGTTGCAAATACTTCATGCAGTGTTTCATTAAGTTCCCATATCTCAGTCAGTGCAGAGCCTCGTGTGAATTGTTTAAACGACAGTGCTAGTGGAAGTGCAGCCAGTGTTGATACTCGGAACAATACGAATTCAGTGTGTAAACTTTCTGATAAAACTGTAGAAAGTAATGCAAGTATAACTGCACCGAAAATCTCTGTGAAAATGGATGACTCGGATATTCCAAAATTGAAAAGGCAAACATCATTGAATATAAATTTAACCAATGCTTCAAAATCCTCTCCACTTATTGGGCACGACTCATGTGACAGTGACCTTGGAAAGTCCCAGGATTCGTGTTCCTCGAACAATTCAACACCTCCTGTATTGACGGCAGTGTCTGACATCAGTGAAGTTCGACCACAGAGCAATGCTGCTGATTCCGAAGTGTCCCAGTTAGCAAGTATGGAGGCTACGATTGTGAAAGAACCAAGTGAACCAGTTCCTGATTTAGAAGAGCTTACACTTTCATTAATGAGTGGCAAACATAAAGAAAGAAATCTGCACCTAGAAACGGTACAAAGTCTTTCTAGAGTTAAAAATGAAGCTGATGACATTGAGAAAAATAAAACAAAAGATGTCGATGTAACACCTGCTGTAGTAAGTGGAAAGTCGGCTATGTCTTTGAGGAAGCGTAGGGCTTCGTCAGAAAGCATTGACGAGAAATATGAAGAATCTGACGTGTTCCCTAGACAGCTTAGAAGTAGAAAACGCACGAATCCTGACCACGATTCAAATAGTGTAAATTCTGAAGATGTAAAGAAACCTAAATCAGAAAATGCCACTGAAAATGTGAACAACTCTGAAGTTAAAGATAAAGTAAATGCAACAAAAAATGCAGTGGCAGCTGTCCATCATACCGAGTCAGAAACTATTAAGAGTGGCCTTCGTACCAGAACAAACTCCAAAGTCATTCATACTGTGGAACAAACTGATAAGTCAAAGCCTCCTACGCCTAGTAAGGACGGCAAGAAAGACGCAAAAGTGACACCATCGAAACCGTTAGTGGAGAAGAAAATCGAGGTTATTAAAACTGAGGAAGTGAAAAAGGGGGTGCCTCCTCGCCGGAATAGACAGTCACCATCTGTCCAGCCTGCTGATAAATCATCACTATCAAGTATGTAGTAATTTTACTTACTTGAATACAAGGGTGATGTTGACTGGTATTACATATTTGACAAGAGGAGATGAAAAGTTCCTTTAAAACAGTGACTACAGTTAAACACCCTATTTCAGTGGAAAATATATTACAATGCGAAATGTACTTCAACATCCATCTATATTTAAATACTAGATGTATATGTTATAAACTATTCATTGTTAGCACTTTTACATTGCATAATACATTTGGCAAATGTTATTAAAATCTAGTGTTTGTAATCAAGATTATTTCTTTATTTAAGCGCATGTTACAAATTATATGGATACTTCTTAGCTCACCTGAGAACAACGTGGTCATGGTGAGCTTTTTTGTGATCGCCTTTTGTCCGTTGTGCATCAACATTTTCATTCAAACAACATCTACTGATCATTGGGTGACCCTCTTTCAGAGTTGTTCAGATCGTTCTGGTCCACTGCATATGTAGGTCATTAGAGCTAAAAATAGATTTAAAAACTGAATACTTTAAAATTCTTCTCTGAAACCACAAAACTGGGCTCTTTCATAGTTGGTATATTGCATCCTCTAGTGGTCCTCTACCAAGTTTGTTCAAATTATTCCCCTGGGGTCAAAACTGGCTACACCCTGGGGTCACATGGTTTATATAGAATTAAAGCCGCAGTCCATAGAATATAATTCAGTACATCTGAAATTGGCATCAGTTCTAATGAACGTTAATGACATTTATTCGACTGAAAACTGTTTCTTACTTACAGAAGGTATTTTATGATGTCTATGCTCGAAAACGCTTGGTACGAACGCAATACACACCTAATGTACATGCTGATTTACTCCAGAGGAATCATCAGCTATCACATACAGAATATATGCGATTAAAAAGTCACCAAATTGTTATTATTTTACCGATTTTAGTTTGGTTTGTGATATTTTGATCGGTAAGATGTCCATAAGAAACGATTTCTGTACAGTTTTATTTTTAGTACACTAGACTTTAAAAATCTCTGAAACTTCAAGGCCCAAAGGTTTCATATTTGGTATGTAAAATGTAAAGTGGTCCTCTACAAAAATTGTTCAAATTATGCCCCGGGGGTCAAAACAGGCCATGCCCCGGGGGGTCACATGGTTTATATAGACTTAAATAGCAAAATGAATGTAAAAATCCTCTCCTCTGAAACTGCAAGGCCCAGAGGTTTTATATTTGGATGGTAACATTGTATAGTGGTCCTCTACAAAAATTGTTCAAATTATGCCCATGGGGTAAAAAGTGGCCACGCTCTAGGGGTCACATGTTTTCTTTAGACTTACATGTCAAGTGGGCTTGACAAATTTTCTTGTCTCAAACTGCAAAGCCCAGAGGTTTCATATTTGGCATGAAACATTGTATAGTGGTCCTCTACAATGGTTGTTCAAATTATGCCACTGGGGTAAAAACAGCCACGCTCCGGAGGTCACATGGTTTCTATAGACTTACATGTATATGGCAAGTTGACTTTAAAGTTCTTCTCCTCTGAAACCACAAGGCCCAGAGGTTTCATATTTGGTATGTAAAATTGTATAGTGGTACTTTAAAAAAATTGTTCAAATTATGCCTCTGGGATCAAAACTGACCACGCCTTGGGGTCACATGGTTTATATAGACTTGAATAGCGAAATGACTTTGTCGGAAACCGCAAGGCCTAGAGGTTTCATATTTGGTATGCAACATTGTCTAGTGATCCTCTACACAGATTATTCAAATTATGCCTCTGGGGTCAAAACTGGCCACGCTCCAGGGTGACATGGTTTATATAAACTTAAATAGCAAAATGACATTAAAAATATTCTCAGAAACCGCAAGGTCCAGAGCTTTCATATTTGGTATGTAACAATGTATAGTGTTCCTCTACAAAAAGTGTTCAAATTATGCCCCTGGGGTAGAAAGTGGCTATGCCATGGGGGTCACTTGGTTTATATAGACAAAAAAATCTCCTGAAACTGCAAGGCCTAGATCTCTATACTCGGGTAAGTGCTTTAGCGCCATTTGGCCCTCTTGTTAAAAGCCATTATGATTAGCATCCCCAGCTAAATTTTGTTATTCAAGATTTATTAATTATATCACATTAAAGTTCAATTGAAAACAAACTCAGAACACTTTGAATTATCCAAATATCTCAATTACTTCCAAAGTTATGGGGTTTTGAAGTTGTGAAATTTGCGCAAAATTTTGCCACTTTTTTGGCAGGTTTTGGTCTTTAGAAGTCTGATTTCTCAGAAATTCGCGGCACCGACGCCGCTGATATTGTATTATAAATTCTTATATTTTTTTATTTATTGAAATATCTTCATGAAAATTGGTAACCATATGTAAATGTACATGCTCTTTTCATTTCTAAGGTCCATTTTAGTCTATCTGCAAGTGCAAACATTTTTTTCTCATAAAAAGTGTGTCCTCTATAGTTTTTTTTTCAATCAAAATGTTAAGTGACGTTGCATTTACATGCCATAATATTGTAATGTCACTCTTCAATTGCTTTCTTGGTGATTAAAATTCATAAATCTTGGTGAACTTATTTAACATTTCAAAGACATTAATGATTAAACAAACATGTTGTAAATCATAATACTTTTATTACATATACACACATCAATGGCATAATGCAGATAGATTGTTCACTGTCAACTGCTCTAGGGCTGTCTGTAAATTGTTGAGCAAGGGAATTCACTTCCTCCTTTTGTGGAGAATTTGTAACTGCCTCTTTGGTTGGATTTTCCTGGAACATGTGCTTCTCTGTTGGCGGACCTGGGAAGTTAAGATGATCCGATGCCATCCTGAATTCATCCTGTCGGAGTCAGACTGGCACATTGCACTTTACAGGGAATAATAATGCACCTGAAAAATAATAAAGATACAGTAAGAAATAATACAATGTAAAGAAAAAATAAATCAAATAATTTTAGAAAAAAATATGAACCTGTTCAATAAATTTGTTAAACTTACTATTATTTACACAAGTATTGGTTATTTGTTTACTGTTGTCATGATTCCTATTCTTGTAACATGACTTCAATACATACATGATACAACCAATATCCTAAACAAATGACATTCTATACACATACACTTTACAGGTTTGTCGACTTCATAAAATTAAAAAATATTAACAATATTCTGAATTATTTAATTTGTATGAATTTCGTGTATAACAATAAAAATGCGCTAGTGTATAAGTAGATAATGTGTTTTATAAAACGATGACCGAAATGCAACCTATCCGAAACTATATGTACTATTGTTTACAAGCATTTTAAGTTTTTAACGTATTTATTTAAAAAACAAAAACCTCTTAGTAACATATACCAGCGAAATGGACAAATATATTTTTAATTACGCATACTTAAGCGTTTTTCCTGTGCTTATTGAGGCTTATTTACTGAATATATCGTTAGTTTTTCGCTAATCGGCAGAAATTCAAGATGGCGGCCATTGCATCGCCAGAAAGGATTTTTTCCTGACCTCTGAACTTTGAACGCAAATGCGGCGGGGTAAACATAAACCGATTTAATCGTAATATATATCAAATTAAAGCTAAGAAAGTGTATTTTTATATGATATAACTTTCATATTAACATACCGATTCAGGATCCGACAAATTCATGTAGACTTTGGTCATTTGTAACACGCTTGTTTACAGTCCAATTTTAACGGAACTTGTATCATCATGAAGGGAAATTCCTCCTCTGATTGGTTAATTTAACTTCATATATATTGAAATAGATTTATGTCACCGCATAACTGGTGGAAAATACCCACCGTCACCAAACCGTGTCCGCGTTGATGGACTCAATAGCGGAGGTGTGAACTCGTCGATAATCCCCATTGTTCAATAATTAAACAATGATAAACAACACTTATCCTTTATGGATTTTCATGAAATAAAAACCATATTAAACATAATTTTATTGTGATTAATCTGATATATGATTCATTAAAATATGTTAAGTGCAGAGCACCTAATTCATCCGATGAAATATACGACCGTCAGAAAATCAATATCAGTGAATGGATTATTGGATTTTGCTGGGATTATGGATTATGATGCCTAAAACTCAGGTGAGTGGCCTAGGGCCATCCTGGCCCTCTTGTTTCTGAAAAGCATAAAGTGTTATTTCATGTACATTTTGGTTAATGTTGTAGTTTCACGGGAAAAATCACCATTACGAACAAATCGAGTCAGGGGCCGCAATTCTCCACTGACGCTAGAAAATAGCGAGGATTCCCAGGACATGAAACGCACAACACGGTCTGCAAGGTCAAAAGAATCGAAAGGTACGTCCTTGTAGCGTGACGCAGACTGTGCCAAGTCTTAGAAATATATATCTGGGACAGTTATGCAGTGTCATAATATAATCCACATCATCCAACTTTTAGTTGGGCAAAATGTGATGTTTATTTATGAATAAATTTATTACAATTTGGATTTAAAACTATCCTTTGAGGTATTCCATACAGTAATTAATACTGTATTAAGGATAATTAACTCCAAATGTGTTTGAGTAAATTTTGTCAGACACTCACATTTCTTGCCTGACTGTGTCTAAATGTCTGGTCTGCTTGTGAAGTATTTTTAAGCAACAATTCTAAAGGTTTATTGTTAATAGTATCAAATGGTTAAAATAACTGTTCACTTACATTTATAACTATTTATTTATATATACCACATTGTTGAATGGCTTTGAGAGATTTATGCACACACAAAAAAAGAGGCGTGTCGTGGGAAAACCGGGCTTAATACATGTGCGTAAATTGTCGTCCTGGATCTGCCTTTGCAGTCGGCACAGGATGATCCGGGATGGCACTTTCTGCCTACAGTGGATTAATGTTTAGAAGAGACATCCTTGAAACAGAAAATACTATAAAAGCGGAAAGACACTTTATGCACATGCATTAAGCCCGGTTTTCCCACAACGCCGCATATTTTTTTAATTATGTTCACAAGAATATGATAGGCTGAGGTGTCAAAATGATTCAAATAGGCTGAGGTGTCAAAATGATTCAGATGGGCTGAGGTGTCAAATGATTCAGATGGGCTGAGGTGTCAAAATGATTAAGATGGGCTGAGGTGTCAAATGATTCAGATAGGCTGAGGTTTCAAATGATTCAGATAGGCTGAGGTGTCAAATGATTCAGATGGGCTGAGGTGTCAAATGATTCAGATGGGCTGAGGTGTCAAATGATTCAGATAGGCTGAGGTGTCAAATGATTCAAATAGGCTGAGGTGTCAAATGATTCAAATAGGCTGAGGTGTCAAAATGATTCAGATGGGCTGAGGTGTCAAATGATTCAGATAGGCTGAGGTTTCAAATGATTCAGATGGGCTGAGGTGTCAAATGATTCAGATGGGCTGAGGTTTCAAATGATTCAGATAGGCTGAGGTGTCAAATGATTCAAATAGGCTGAGGTGTCAAAATGATTCAGATGGGCTGAGGTGTCAAATGATTCAGATGGGCTGAGGTGTCAAATGATTCAGATGGGCTCAGGTGTCAAGTGATTCAGATGGGCTCAGGTGTCAAAATGATTCAGATAGGCTGAGGTGTCAAAATGATTCAGATGGGCTCAGGTGTCAAAATGATTCAGATAGGCTGAGGTGTCAAAAGGATTCAGATAGGCTGAAGTTTCAAAATGATTCATTTCAATATACTCATGTAATTTGCTGTGACCAGTGTGCACTTTTGTACATTCCTTTTGGCAAATGGCACCAGGTTTCGGGGGGCCTGGCAACTTTGTGATACACTCCCCAAGTGGAAGTGATTTATACTGCACGTGAACATAAAGTACTAGCTGTGGAGGATTGCCTGATTTATTGTAGGATTTATTGTACTGTTCTTTTATTAGTAAAGACATTTGCTTTTTTAAAAATGATTCAGATAGGCTGAGGTGTCAAAATGATTCAGATAGGCTGCGGTTTCAAAATGATTCATTTCAATATACTCATGTAATTTGCTGTGACCAGTGTGCACTTTTGTACATTCCTTGTAATAAATCACATAAAAGTATGCAATTATTGGGGAGTATTTTAGAAAATACGTATCACTTGTCATTCTGATTCTGTATCTTCTATGGGAACTTGAACTGGATCACCTGGAATAAAAATTCCGTTGTTTGTGCGTTTAATAATAGGTGTTTGTTAGAAGTATACAGAACTTTAGAGTATAATATGTTTATGTTTCTAATTGTGGGCAGTTTGGGGTGGCAGTGATATATGAAGATCACTGTGCTATGAAAATTAGTGATATAGTCTCAGATGTTGTTATCAGCTTCTATAAAATAAGTAAACAACTAACTGGAGTCACAGTGTTGTAATGAATAATATGACCGTCTTACAATTCAGAGATTGTTAGTTTGACCCCTATTCAGAGCATTTAGGAGATCTTTCTCAAAGACTCATTCAAGTGTTTAAATAAGCTTTATGTTTTTGTGGTAATTGAGCTGAAATAAATATGTTTGAACTAACAGGACTTCTGTTCTATTGTAGCCGAGGTCTCTGCCCAGACCAGCAGTAAGGCGATGGCAAATGCAGCTGCCAAACGACGGCGAACCACCTCCCAGGACCACAGGTAGCTGGCACATCCGTGGTGTTGTAACCTCTACATGGCAGAACCACAGGGACCTGGTGCATTCGCATCTGTTGCAAACCGGACCACAGATACTTAGCGCGTTAGGGAATCTGTCATATGCTTTACACAACCGAACCACAGGTACCTGGTGCATTAGAAAATCTGTCATACGCTTGACACAACCGAACCACAGATACCTTGTGCTTTAGGGAATCTGTCATACACTTTACACAACCTAACCACACGAGCATGGTGCATCTGCATCTATTGTATCGTTGGTACACAACAGGACCACAGGTACCTGGTGCATTGTCATCGGAACACAACCAAACCATAGGTAGTTGGCGCCACAACAGTCCACAGTACCCTGTCTGGTTTGGCTGCCTGTTGTTAGCATTAAATGGCACCAGGTCTCGGGGGGCCTGGCAAGTGGAAGTGATTTAGACTGCACACGAACATAAAGTACTAGCTGTGGGTGATTGCCTTTTAGTTGGAAGCTCCAATACCTATGAAAATTGACAGGCTTGACATTATACCGTTTATTTGAGAGGTTTTGCTTCATCATAGTGTTGACTGTGAAGCTGAACGAAAGAAATTTTGTGAATAGTGCTGCTATTGAAAAAAATGTGAAATAGAAAAGTGCATTGAAAGATTTCAGTGATGAACTGCGACATGTTTTTACTCTATTATATATCTTGCATTGTTGAAGGTGTGTTGATTCACATGCATATAATGAAAGTGCTCATAACAGTGTATAAATTTTTCATTTGTCATTTCATTTGGCGAAGACATTAAACCTTTTTGTTACTGTTATTATTATAGAGTTATTAGTGTAAATAGTGTTGTTGTTTTCACATGTAAATGCTATGATTTATTTACTTAACATTTTCATAATGTAAAATTTAGTAGCCCATATTCTTGAAACTGTCATCCACCACCATTGTAGTCATATTTGTAGTTTCAGAAATATCATTTATCATGTATGTGTTATGTTAATAGAAGTTGTAAATATGTACTTACATTATATTTAATTTTGTGTTCTGTTACTATAGTTACCGTGCTTGACTGCAATCAGCGATAAGTACAGCCCTAACGCACCCTCATGGCTTTTTGTGATGTTGTTAATTTTCGTTTTAGATACTTCTAAATCAATGACTGTTTGGTTGCAGATGTATAGTGTTAAAGATTATATATATATTATCTATACATTTATTGTGTTATTTAAGATGTTTTCTTTAATCAAAACATAGAAAAATTATAGTATGTACTGGTTTTTGTATTAGTGTAATTTAATGTGAAGTGAATGCACAGTGCACATACCCTTAGCTTTCTATTTATTTTCTCTCTCACAATAATTTGCAATCAAGAATGTCCCAGCAAGTAACATAGAGCTTATTTTTGGAGCGACAAGTTCCAATAAAAGGTTACATAAATCAAACACCTGAATATGATAATTTGGTGATTTATATCCTGCATAGTACTAATACATTGGTGAATGAATCCAAAGCTGGTAGCTTCCTTAGGGTTATCATGTTCAGTCTTCACAATAATTTGTGGGAAGGGCTTGCCTGTTCGAGTATATGCCATACAAGTTCAGCTCGCCTGAATCCACCTGAATTGGCCGAAAATAGAATATCAAATCTAGTGATTACTGAAACTTTTTAAAATCAGGTGCTTAAGATATATTTTGATAAAAGTTTTCTGAACGTTGTTGTATTGTTGATAAATGAATATTTTAATTTCAGAATTTTTCATCCTTTCTTGTACTTGCCCTTTCGGGCAGGCAGGTCACAATTTTAACTTCCTAGAGTCGATTTTTACTTGTCTTGGGTTTCGGGCAAGTGGGTCATTTCGAAGACTGCATGCTGATGAAATATATCTGTTATCAAACTGGTTAACTCCGGCATTAACTAAAATAGACGATGACTACAAATTTTAAAATTTGTCAAATAAAAAGTATTTGTTTTTCTTAAAAACAAACAAACACAACATATACAGGTAAACATCCCAAATGAGTAGGATTTCCATTTAGTAAAGTTAGTAAGCCAAATGAGTTGGTTTAGCCATGGAGAGCCCTAATCTTCTAGTTCAATTTTTTAAGTAGATGGTAATGTTGACTTCCTCAGTGAAATATGACAACCAAAAGAAATCAGCTCAACGCACATGTAGGTGTTTTATGGGTCTTTGGAAAATGTGATTTACTGGCGAACGATTATTAATTTTATGTAGTATCGTCATTTCATTTCGTCTCAGAACACATGAATTATTTTGAAAGGGTAGGCATGAAATTAAGCGCAGCTTTTCTAGTGCAGTATGTAATTTCCTTGAATATTAAGTATTACTGTTTAGCTGTGTATGTAGCAAAAGTAAATTGTCACCTATCTCATAATTATGGCAAATACGATTGCAACTGAACCATATTGTTGATTTAAATTATTTATACCAGTATATAAAAAAAAAAATAAGCATTGAATATGGTGTGCATGTTTGAAAAGTAATACAGTAAAACATTGTATGGTTTGCCTTTTAGCACTACGGTACACCTTCACAATGTTGTTACTAAAAGTAACGGAAGAGAATTGTGGAAACAATCTTAAAGCTATCCTAACATTTTCGATAATGCTCTTTTGTATGAAATAGTTTAACCTCTAAACATGTGATATCCAAGTGTGATGATTGGTTAACATGGCAGATTCATTTGAATATGATAGACATTTGTGGAAGCGTCTGTTATTTTATTGTACTGTTCTTTTATTAGTAAAGACATTTGCTTTGTTTAAATTTGGGGGAAAATCCTGCAACAGTCAGTGATCAAAGAGCCTTTTTAAGCAAATGTGGCAGCTGTTTTGAGTGAGTGTTGCATTTCTTTTTATATCGCCTACTAATTTATCATACTTGATCATAATGGCATTACATGTGTTACATTATTAATCGCATATGATAAAACAAGTAATAGAAATTTATTAATATTCTGATTTCATCCTCAAATCATTAATATTGTTCAGCTTGTGAATAAATTTCGTGGACATTAAGTACCATAAAAAAAAAAGATAAAATATATAGGTTTTATGGGAATTGTTCATTATTTCAATCACAATAAATACAATTTAATTTCAGTTTATAACCATTCATGAACAATTTCTTATCATTAATGAATTACTTAAACTAGTGTTATATTGGTTGAACTTGGCATTGTAATGATGTTTATCCATAACCATACAAGTCATTACGTGATGTACAGCTTAGATTCACATTTCCTATGTATTTAGGATTTTTTCCTTTCAGATTTGGCAATTTGTTCATTCCAATTTCAGAAAAATAAACCATATTTGGCATTGGGAATGGGTCCATTTACCAGACCCTGTTAAATAAAGAAAAAAAATCGCTGTTCAGCATGTTGTTTATTTGAGTTGAGGTATCAGATTCCTGCTGGCCAGGTGTCCAGTTTCGTGTCTTTACTGTTTGCTTACGTTTTCTTTATCACGTATGTATCATTACATGTCATGTGTAATCTTTCTTATGCAGAGATTATCATGTGTTTTCGTCTGGCCACATTTTAGCCAAGCATTGAGATGATGTGATATGTTCAATGTTATAAGCAATGATTTTCTTTGTTAACTTATTTGAATGATTTCCATTGTGGCTGTAAAGGTCTTCTTTTCAGTTAATGAAAAACTGTTATAACCTTCAAGTACATTTTACATAAAAATATAACAGCGTTATCAGATGAAAGTGGTTTTTTGTGTTGTAAATGTAAAATATTTATTCGAAATTGTGAAAAATAACTTTGTTAGTGTCACAAATTTCAGACAGTTTACATTCTCCACTGTGTGGATGGAATTGCTCACTGTCTGCTTGTATCCGAGATGAAAGCTAATTTGTATGGTCTTTGAAAAAATCAATTGAAATTAATTATTGAATTAATATATTTTGCGAAAAAACACTTGCTTGTTATAAATTCATTACCAGTGCATTGACCATACATTGTTTATAAACATCTTTTGTAAATCAAATATACATTTTTCTTCTGTTCTTTTTTTCATGGGTTTTAAAAGATTGAAAATTAAACTGCATTGAATTTTGTATGTGTTTTTATAATAGTCACATTTTACATAGATTTCTTTGGTATTTGGTATTTTATTTCAACAAAATGTATATTAAAATCTTGGTAAATGATCAACGATCATTTTGCTGTTATTCAAATTTATGGAATTGTTTAAAATTGTTTTGTCACCTTTTGTTTGAAGTGACAGTTTTAAAAAACAACAACGTTTTGATACTTCCATTATTTTTAAAAGCGGGACTTTTGTTGTTTCTAATAAACTATATTTGTGGTGCGTCATGAGAAAACCGGTCATAATGCATGTGCGTAAAGTGTCGTCCCGGATTAACCTGTGCAGGACGGCACTTTCCGCTTTTATGGTATTTTCTGTTTCACGGAGGGTTCTTCTAAACATAAATCCACTGTAGGCGGAAAGTGCCGTCCCAGATTAGCCTGTGCGGACTGCACAGGCTAATCCGGGACAACACTCTACGCACATGCTCTAAGACCGGTTTTCCCACAATGCCCCTCATTTATACTTATTTTGAATAATTGTTAATAAGCGTGTTATCTAATTAAGTACCAACTCATATTTAAATAAAAAGGTTGAATTGTATATAAAAGTTAATGTCAAGATTTTAGTGTTCTTTCATTTTTTTCAGTTTCTTTAATTAATTAATTATAGCAACTTATTTTTCAATGAACTTTTTTGAACGTGATTAAGTTTTAATATCAGATCCAGTTTTGAGTATGGTGTCATTGATAAAATTCACTATCAGCACTGAAATCAAAGTTATTGCTGATATCCAATAAAAATATTTTATATGTATGTTTAAAAGTCTAACATTCATGTATTCTGGACTTCTGAAGGTTATGGTGATAAAAACAATAAATGCTGCATTAAAGCATGCTACAATAAGGTAAAGTTGTAATGTTAATATTGTAATGCCAGCGATTTGTGTATTCAAAAACAAATGCTTCGGAGCTAGATTTAATTTCACATTCACTAACTCCGTACTTTTTGTTTGCGTTCGTATCTGTTTTTTAACATGTTTTCTAACAGAACAGTCTCTGTTAAGTATTTATGAAACGCATATATTCACTTAAATGTTTGCAAACCATCTTAAAAATTGAAATTGCATAAATGTCATAATGTAACCATCTCGTCACATAGTTAAACGTTGCTTAGCAAGAACATTATGCCACATGTCTCCACAAGGATCCATTTAATTACTCTGTTACTACATGTATGTTCATTAGACTTCATATTGGCGGTAGACTGCGCTATGTTTAACATGGCTTTGTGTACCATTGCCTTCAGCTCTGGTTGGTATATTCTGTTTTCTGTCATTCTGTTTTGTCTGTAAATGTGCTTCACACAAATGTCGTGTTGTTACTATGGGACATAAGTGTAGACTTGATAACTATGTTGCGGTGAAAACTGTTTTTTTTTTGTTTTATGTACATTTGTAAAGATATATAAAGTATTTGCCGTAAGCGAGAGTGTGTCTTTTTATTCCATTCCTACAAGACCCATGAACGTAGTATGGTCTGTGTTTGCTGTTGTTGACTTTCGGAAAGTGTTAGGGATTACTGGGTCTGCATTTCACCAACCCATTCTTAGACTTATAACTTCAGAAAAAAGAATATTCATAAAATTATTCTGTTCTAAATAAGTTGTTAATTTGAATTGTATTTGGTATTCATAAACTCTAATTATAACATTCTTTAGTAAGATTGATTATTTTTTTATGATATAAGTAATATTGGTGCCAGCATATTTGCAAACACGCAAGGAATTTTTAGCTCACCTGAGCACGAAGTGCTCGGTGAGCTATTGGTATAGGGGACCTCTCTTGCGTCGTCTGTCGTCCGTGTGCCGTCAACAATTGGGTTTGTATTCACGCTGGAGACTTCACTTTTTATCCAATCTTAATCATACTTGCACAATTTGTGTATGACCATAAAATGTGGGAGGGGATTGTTATTGGGTCAGATCACATCAGTATCACTAGAGTTATTGCCCCTTTTTCATGCAAAAAAGTGCAAAAAATGCCTTTTTCCAACATATAGTCTTTATTTTCCATCCAATCTTAACCAAACTTTCACAGTTTGTGTATGACCATCAGATCTCAGCGGATGCCAAAAATGGGCCAGATTGTGTTTCGACAAGTTGTTGCCCTTTGTTCATTAAAAAAACTATACAAAAATGGACATTATTCAGGATAGAGTCTTCATTTTTCATCCAATCTTCACCACTCTTGCACAGTTTGTCTATTACCATGAGATTACAGTTGAAGTCGAATATAAGCAAGATCGGACCAGAAACACCGGAGTTATTGCCCTTTGTGACAGAGACATTTTTCATCCAATCTTCACCAATCTTGCAGTTTGCCTGTGACCATAAGATTAAAAATGAAGTTGAATAAATATAAACAAATTTGGACCAGAAACACCAGATTTATTGCCCTTTGTGAAAAAAAACACACAAAAATGGACATTATTCAGGATAGAGACTTCATTTTTCATCCAATCTTCACCAATCGTGCACAGTCTATGAACATAAGACTACAGATGGAGTCGAATATAAGCATGATCGGGCCAGAAACACCGGAGTATTGCCCCTTGTATTTGGAAATAAACATCAACAAGTTATCAATGATTGGCTTGCACACACGATTTATTTATTCAATGTTGACCAATGTTGACCAAACTTACATAGTTTGCATATGACCATAAAAATTGATTGATAACATTTGATTTTCAACAATTGCAAACCTTGCATGAATTTATTTGTACATGCAACATAGATGTCTTCAGAGCCTGCATTAACATCATTTATCATCATTGGACAGAAAATTATCAAAGAAAAAGCAAAACTTTACCTTATAGCACAGCCTTCACAATTATCACATTATTCTCCAAAACTGTCTGGCAAAAGAGACATCAAAATCTACTGTTTCTGCATTTTCCAGAATTGTAACTGACTTCATGAAAACGGGTCAGGTAAGATATCGAGAAAAATGAATTGAGAACAATTAGCAAAAATACAGCACATCCACTACCCAACTCGTACTTTAGTTAGCCCATTGCACTAACCGATGTTTTAAATCAAATTGATCCTATTCCCCTTTGCGTATTGTTCATATAATTTTCAAATCTGTCACAACAGTATGGTCTTCATCTGTACCACTTCTCAGGTGAGCGCTTTGGGCCATCATGGCCCTGTTCTTGAGTTCTCAAGTCAAAGAATGGCCTTTGACATTCGGTCCTGTAGTTGTGTCAGAATCACAGGACCGAATTCATATTTACAGGACATAACATGGATCTGATATTGGAAAATGAATTGTTTTAACAGCATATTTTTTTGTCCTATTTTGTCAGTAAGTCTGGTAAATGTTATTGCATTGAAAGTTAAACTGGATACATTTACAGAAATTAAATATATAATACCTAAAATGTCATTTATGTACTAAATTGATGCAAATTTTACAGGACGTTCGGTCCTGCTATCGTTGATCTTTCTTAGGACCGGCTGGAAAAAAAACGGTAAGGACCTTCGGTTGGGCACTTTACTGAATGTCTGCTATTGATAGAAACCACAGAACATGAAAGTTTCAGTATTTTCGTCCCTTGCGGGAAATACTTATATAGGGTATCGCGTCTATGTAACATAATTAACTAGTTGATTAGTTAATGTTTTCATTTTAAGAAAAACGCATACTGCTAAACGATAAGCTGTCGTAGCCCGTGGTTATCGAACGTAAAAATATCGCTTTGAGCAGTACCTCTGCAAATTTATTTGCACGTGTTTGCCAGTTCCACTATTTATGCATTAGAGCGTTTTATTATCAAATTACTGCTTTTCCGACTCTAACTTTGCAATGAATGGAAGGATTATGAAATTATTTGGCACACATGCTAACCTTGATAAGACGGTGTGTCGCGCACAAGGACTTAGTGGTTACTATAAAGGTCTGGTCATGCTTTGAGGTGAAAGGTCAATACAGCGCTTGTCCAATCTCTAACTTCCCTATGCATTTTGAAATAACTTGGCACACGCGTTACCCAAAGGTCAAGGTCAAATTTACAGGTCGAAAATCACATAAGAAATAATATATGTGTTCCATGTTGTATTGTACCTACAAAGAGGGATTCTGCTGTAACTTGGAACAAAGTGCTTACCATCATGAGAGGATGTATCCAGGAAAGAACAAGGTCTGTGAATCCAAGGTAACACTTCAATGTCAAATATAAGAATAAAGATTTAGCAGGAAGCAAACGTTTTTTTCAAGCATGGAATGGTTCAGTTTGATATAACTTGTCAGGAGAGACGATTTCAATTTTTATTATATACCTATTGTTTTTCTGTTAGCAATACATAATGTATTCAACATTCGGATACGGGTAAGCGTAATCGCTACTGGCGTTTTCTGTTTCCGTATCACACTAGTAGCCGGACTACTTTTTATGTCAAAAACACGCGATCGAATTCGGAAATTATCTTAATGCATATTTACAACTTCAAAAGTGTACGTGTAGATATCTAGTTTCTAATAAACATAAAATCAGCAGAACATTAATAAAAGCAGTTGATAATCTTAACTACGGTAAACGTTTCTTCCTAGAGGCAACCGGTACGGCATTTCTTCAGACTTCACTCATTGTTCAACATATCCAGAAACACCACACAATTTTCCTGCTGTTTTATCACAATGAACTTACAGTATTATTCAATGTCACCTTTTTTAAACACAAGGCAAAAGAGAATAACAGACAGCGATGGTGAGTTACTATGTATTTAATCCAACACAAATAAAATGGAATACTAATTATAATATCCACTAAACAAAGCAACACAAATCCATTCGGAGCTAATGTTTTCAGCTAGTTGTAAATCACGTAATATAATGCAGACATGAATGCACAACTCATTCCCTCGAAAAGCATTGTTTACATGACCTAAAATAGTTCGTGATTTTTTTTAAAGAATAATATGCCGAAACGGTATATAATAAATGGAATATTAATATTATATAAGTATGGCGTTCAGAGAGCATGTATTAGTCTTGTTGGTTGTGTCAAGTAGCATCGCATTCGAGGCTGCGCCTCTCGTGCGATACGACTTGACACAACCAACTCGACTGATACATGTTCTCAGAACACCATACTAACATAATATTCTATATGAGACACACGCAAGGACCAGGTCTGTAAGCTGAAAGTTAAAGGTCAAAATAGTTGTCCGGGCATACATTGTACTCTTTTTTTTGCATCTGAAGTCCTTTTTTCCTCTTATGTAGGTCTTCCTGTCAGACAAAACATAGTCCCGTGTCAAAGCAATACAACTGCAAACCTCTTCATCTGTGTCAAAGCGGTATGTGGGGGTATTAATCACCTTTAGTGATAGCTCTATTTTTAACCAAATTTATTGAAGTAAAATTTCGGTTATAAGATTGGGGTATGTCGTTTGGCGGGCGGGCGTAGTGGCGGAGTCAACTTTTCGTTTCCGCTCTCTCAAGAACGGATTGAGCTATTTTAATGAAACTTTATACATAGATACCTTACAGCGAGACCTGGCTTTGGATTGCATATGGGGTGGGTGGGGTCAAGGTCACTGTTACTAAAAATATATAAACAGTTTTCGCTTTATAACGTGAGAACTCATTTAGATATTTTAATGAAACCTAATACATAGATACCTTATACTGAGACCTCGCTTGAGATTGCGTATTTGGTGGGTGAGGTCAAGGTCAAGGCCACTGTTACTAAAAATAGAAAAAGGTTTCCCCTCAAAAATTTGAGAACGAATTGAGATATATCAATGAAACTTCATACATGAATACCTTATCAAGACCTCGTGTGGGATTGCGTATGGGGTGGGTGGGGTCAAGGTCACCGTTACTAAAAATAGACAGTTTCCGCTCAATAGCTTAAGAAGACATTGACATATTTTAATGAAACTTCATATGTAGATACCTTATATCTAGACCTCGCTTGGGATTGCATATGGGGTGGGTGGTGTCAAAGTCAAGATCACCATTACCAACAATTTTATTTTCGTTAAAAAAAAAAGGTTTTCGTGGAATTTCCACGTTTCTTGTCTTTTATGTTGTTTTCTAGTCTCCCAACATGAAAATATAATTGTTCATTATATAGGGGCCATTCACATAATTGTGTTGAGAATCGTGTATATTTCAGTGCACAATCATTTGCACCAAGTGAACATTACATTATATTTTCTACAGTAGTTAAATAGCAGCCATTGTCAACGACATATTTTTCGTTTTCTTTCCAAAATGTTGCAAATTACTTGCTTTAAAGAAACTGCCGGACAGAACGTACCCGTATATTGAAAAGTAAGTACGAAACGTCTTGGGACCACCCAGCGTGATTATGATTATTCGGAACCAACGATACAACACATCCGAGTCAGACAGTTTATGAATAAGTTTATACCACTCATGTTTAATGTCCTGAAACAAATGTCTCAGACGTAACATTTTAGCTCACCTGAGCATAAAACTCAAGAGTGACTTTGCAGTCGTCAACACTTTACTCCACGAAGTTTCTCCTCTGAAACCACTTGGTGGAAATTACGTAAGAATAATTCAAATAGGCTATTTCTTGGTAACCTATACTTTACCGTTTCGTCTAGCACCAACGTCGCTTCTTATAGCACTTGGATACTTACACAGTTGTGGCATATGACCATTCCTTATCCACCCAAATCACCCACCTCACTTTGATCTTGACCTAATTTGGACTTTGAATAAGTCTAATGGGTTGTCCAGCACCAACCGGGGGCATGTTTATTTTCGAACACAGCGTCTTGTTCTTAAAAAAACATGACCACCAGAGGACAACGAACTTTGCCTTATAAGGAAAACATTGGAAATCTTGTCAGAAACAACAGGTTGGATTTCGAAATAATTTCACAGAAATGTTCCTTGGGCGACTGTACCAAAATCCTTCAAATTACATTGTTTTGTTATATAACATATGTCAGTCAGTGGCCTGTCGTTGTCATTCATTGTCAACGTTTTACCGATACTTCTTGAAACCATCTCTGATAGATTTGTGGTTATCTCGATCCGTGGAGCACGTCTTTTTAAAGTTTGAATTCTTGTTTCCAGTATTTGTAAGACAGTGACTGACTGTGACTCTGGCACGCTGTTTTGTGTGTTTGGCTCAGATGTGAGTTTTATTTTCTTTGTGCATTGGTCATTTTCTGTTGTGCCACTAGGTTCACAGTTTCTTTTTCTCTGTATGCCAGTCGAACTGAGTTCGCTAAAACTGGCATTGTTACTTTTCCACACCTGGTTAGACTTGCCAAAATCAACATCTTGTATAGGAACTGCGTTCTCGGTAATTTCGGCAATAAGTACGTACTGGCGCGTCTTTGTACACTTGAGTATTCACTTTTTTCTCAGCTAGAATCCCATCAACTGACTTAAGAATTAATTGAGCTGTTTGCGAGAAACTTGTACAAAACGCTTTATCTGCGTTGATGACTGCTTTTGTACATCGAATTCGAATTTTGTACATCATATGGTTTATGATGGATAATCTTCATTTCAGCAAACACGACAAAAACGTAATGTAACGTGAAATTTCAACGATCGAGGTATCCACTCGTTTGATGGGTATGATTGACATCCGGAAATGATCTGGCATACTAGTAGAGAACAGAACAGAAAAGTACGTTATTTGTTATAATTGCAGTAAAACTTTCATATCTCTCAACAACGAAACGATATTAATTTGAAGTAAGAATGGATACTTTCGAAATAATTTAATACAACGTCCATTTTTCAGAACAGGTAAAATGGTTCAAATAACTTAGACGAGCCCATTTTCCACCATTGGATTGGCTTGTGATAGGATATTTGTGGCGGAGTGACACCTCCAATGGGCTGTATAACACGCCTTATCCGTTTGTCATCCGCCACACGGACGATAAAGAATACCGTTATTTTGCATGAGTTGAGCACGACCTTGGTGTAGGCTTTCTCAATGGCCATTCTCTGATGTCAGTCAAACCCTTTTAAACTGTCCATTACTCAACACCTTGGAGTATATTTCAGATTAAAAGTGCTGTCCGCACGCGCGATTCTAACAGGGCACGTGGACAGCACATTGTTGATATTCCGTGAGCGATGCAGACTAGTTCACCGGTCGTGAACATAGATATATAAACCTAGATGCCGCATCGCCTATTACCCATATGCAAGTGAAATGCGTGTGCGCGTCCGCCATATTGGTGCGGTCGTCGATTGTAAACATTGCTATAATTTCTTAGCAAGGTTATCCATAATTAGGCTTTTAATTTGATAATCTGAGGAAAATCATAAAATTAATATTGTTTTATTTTGGTCTTGTGAATATTCTCTCTAATTATATACAATAACTACTGTATATTCTTTCGTGGAATATAATTGCAAGTATGAATGTAAACGGATTTCGGATGAACACCACTCAGTCTGAATTCTGATTCGAATCGATTTCGGATAAAAATATTTCTGCTAATTACTAAGTTCACGTAGCTGACAAATGAATCGCAAAAATTGATGGCAACAGTTAATACAACTTAGCCTTTAATGTACTAGCCGTATAGATAGATTAAGTATGCCAATATATTTATCCTAGAAGGTGCGTGTATTACTATCATGCACCATCATGGATAATGGTGTTGTGCAGTGCTTAAATAACAACAGTCTTCAGTTATGCTTAAAAATCTGGATTGATACTGACATTGGACTGCAGAGGCACCATTAGCAAACAATGTTGGAAATGGGAGCCTGGAAAGACAGGTATATAAACAATGCAAATTCAATTTTAGTCAAGACACTATGAATATTTTGTTCCATGTATTTGTTTAAAATGACTGCAGTCTGTTAGAATCTAGTCTAATTGCCCTGCAATTTCCATTTGTAAAAACCAATGTTATCCCTGTTCAAACACAATTCATGCATGTTCACTTTGAATGAACTTTCTGTACTCTTTTATTTTTATGCTGTTTAAAAAGTGTTTTTATATTTCTTAAAAATCCACTTGCCAGAAGGGAAATTTGCCAGTTTGTCACTGGTCAAGTGCAAATTTAGACAGTATTCTTATAAGATTGTGTTTCAATAAGAAAAACTAATGTTAGTATTTTAATTGTATAAATGGGTTAAATAATCAATTAGATCTACATGTAATAGTCTGATGTGTTAATTTTAAGAGAACTTAATGATTTATGTTAATAATGAATATAACACTGTTATGTACTTGTTTATTTGTTAAATATTACAGTTTGTCTTATTTAAAGGAAACAGTGTTAACATAATTAAGAAATATGTAAAATTATTTGTCAAGTCCTATTTAAATAGTTCTTTTTCTTCTTTCAGATTTAACAGCTAATGATTTTTTCAGAAATATCTTTTTCCTTCTTCAGATGAAACAGACAAACATTTTTAAGAATAAGCTATGTTAACATTACTGGCAATCCTTGTAAGGTTGCAAAAGTGCAAATTAAGGCCTATAGGAGAATAATATATTTACATAATTATTGTTGTTACATGTTTATTTCATTATATATATATATAGTTGTGTTTGCAATAAATCTGGACACACAATATGGCGGACGCGCTGACGCATCCTATTGGATGTTACGCGGCATCTAGTTTTCTATATCTATGGTTATACATAAGGCTAGACGTCATCTCAACGTGTTATCAAAGCGCTGAACGCACTAATGTTGTTAGCTATTGCAAAACATTGGGCAAAATAGCAACACATATTTAAATTGAAAGGCATAGCTTAGAAAGGCAATGTTGAGATTTTGTCAAAACCAAAATCTGCCTGCAGTTGTTTACGTAAATCAAGAATACAATTTATTGATAACACACATAAGTTAAACCCGTTTCTGTAAATTTCATTGTATAATTTATAACATACAGTGTCGTCCGATGAAGCTCATTTATGAAATGTATTCGTCTAAAAGACTTATCAACACTGCCACTAGATCAGCGGCATGCAGATACAAAAAGGTGCGTTTTGTTGGCGATATTGTTTGCATTATATGTTTCTTAAATATGTTGCATTTTCAAAGTTGGCGAGCACATTTTAACATGAGACATGACCACAGTGTTTGGAATGTCATTAATATATCTGTGATATTTCGCTATTGTACAACAAGGGTTTGATTTACTTGTTCGAATATACGACAATATATTACAATAAACAGAAGATAATGCAGTCATATTCATCAAATGTAGATCACATTGAAGTGCTTGTGTACAATGTAAGATTAAACATCATAACATCACAAAGCTTGTAAAAATGTTTGAACATGACATTTCACAAAATATTATTAACTTTATGTAATAAAGGATATGTGGCCGGTTTGACGCCTTTGTGGGCAGTTTAACCCCAAATAGTATGGTCGGTTTGACCATGTTGGACCGGTTTCGCCTGCATACCAGCCGTAGTACGGTACAGATGTGTAAATATGTCCCACAATAAATGTACCCTTATCGTGCACCAGCAGTACGCGAGATGAATAGGGTAGAAGTAGAATGTCTACGTGACCCAATTAATCCATTTATCAATGACCATGTTACTTAAAACTGTACATAATGTACTACTTACAGCCCTGTGTTCTTCCGCAATTGTTAAAACCATAATTTGATTTTACATTGACAGCAGTGAATTATCCGACTCTTTCGACTTTAGAAACACTTAATGTTCTATTCACATTAGTTATCACCATAATTACCATTTGACAAACGTACGGGATATTCAGAATATCCCTTCTTTCTTTCGGCTAGACGATATGCCTAATGCGTTCAGATGGTACCTAGCTTGAGACCATCGGCGCTCATATTCACTTATGTGAGAACGGATACATTCAAAATTATTCAATAACAAACCATAAGCTCTGTCGTTAGGCAAATAATTAACACTTGGGTTGCTAGGTAAAATCATTTCTAAACGAAACGATGACAATACGATGTTATGGGAATTTATACCGCTGATAACTTGGAAGGGCTCATTTTAAACTAAAAAAACTGGCTTATGTTTGGATATTTGACGCGTAGTTACACCTCAAATGTGCTGTATAAAACGCTCACCCAGTTTGTTATTTTACATTGTAAATGAAATATGAAATGATTTATGTACCAGACATATAAGAATGGCCTTCGAAAACGGCGAATTTTATTTACAGATCAAACGAACAGGGGAAGTAACTTCGGATGTTGCTCATACAACTCAGATACACTTATCTTTCCTCGAATACCTGTTTTGAAGCAAAAGACAAAGAAATGCTATTGCACGATACACTAGGTGTATTTTACTGACGGAATTGAAGTTGAAATATCTTCAATTGTGTACCAGACATCGTTGAATGGCCTTTGAAAACGGCAATTTTACTAACAGATCAAACGAACAGGAGAAGTAACTTCTGATGTTTCTCATACAACTCACATACAGTTATCTTTCCTAACATACCTTTTGATGCAAAACAAAGAATTGATCTTTCATGATATACTGGTTGTATTTGATTGACGGAATTAGAGTTCAACTATTTTCGCATTCATGTTGGATGTTAATATTGGGCATTACAAATGAAAAAAAAAAAGTTTAACATCGTAAACAATTATTTAACGTATCGGGAATAAGCATTTTAATTTAATAAACCGCAAAGTAAAAAGGGTGTAAATTGAGAAATATCGTAACGCAATACACACTACGAGTACATAAAACACTATCAATTCACATTCGCCTTTAAAAGTGATGACGGAATTGGTGGCAGATCAGATTTTGCGATCCCCAAAAAAACAATAATAAACAGACCGCAGGGTTCAGACGTATTCTTTAAAGCAACGTTTACACGAGTGGAATGTCCGATGTTGTTACCGGCGACATCAGCGTAAAACTTATTACGAAGGTATGTAATATTTATCATTAGGATAATAAACGAAATCTTCGATCGATCAGTTATGTTTAATGATGTGAAACGGTGCAATATTTAACTGCACGACAGGGCAGTTCAAGGGACTTTGTCAACGAAAAGGGCCCCAAATGGGGCGCAACTGCAGTACAAAAAAAATGAAAATTAAATATTAATATTGGCATATAATAAAGGTTAAAATAATGAACATATAATAGAAAAAAAGTTCAGGCATTTTGAGAAAAAAAACTTTATATGATTTAGGCTGTGTTTGTTTGGCCCTTTTCTTGTATACTCGTACACTTTGACGTCAGATTTGTGGGTATCTTATATAAGCATAGTATGCGCATGCATTTTCATTAGTCGTTATCACAGTTGGTTGCAGCTCTGTCAACTGATATTTGTACTTACATAATAACATTAAAATTGTTGAACGAGATCACTTTTTCGTTCACATAGTCCCTTTAAATTAATTTACGATCTTCAAAAGCTGTATAATATATGATCTGCACGACTGATTTTCATTGAAAAGGTATGTGTTGCAACTTGGAAAATATATATTGATATTAAGACACCAATGAGAGTTTAAAAAACGTTTGCCATACGTGGCAATTCAAACGAACAGATTTGCACTGCCAAAAATGATGCACCGGTATTTACCAATGGAACCGATTTACATCTTCTATAATCCGATGTTCCACTTACTTTCGGTTGTCGGTTTCATTATACATTCTAAATCTCGACTCAAAGCCAAATATTATTACATTGAATTCTTAACGGGCGTCCCCAGACCCATGTGGTCTGTTATTGTTTGTTGGGTAAAGGTAAAGGATAGGTTTATAGTCTGATATTGATATACATCTTCAGCCGACTTTCACATTTACCCCCCGATCACTGGGTCATAAGTCGTCCGTTAACACTCGCAAATTATGACTTATGTCGGGGTAATACTCCTACATTTTACGAGCGTACTTAATATTGTGAAGCGTTTTAACGTCATTTTAAGTGCAGGGAAACTTATGATTCCAAACAGAGGGATGTCAAAATCATTTCCGATAACTCGACCCATATACCTCTGAGAATTTTGTGAAAACCTTACAGTCTAAACCACAGCTTAAAATGAGAATGACTGGTTGTTGACTTCTCAGCTCGAAATCCGCGTGTTTAATACCAATGACAGTGAATCAAACTTCTCGCAGACTAATGCAGAGTACAATTGCGTCAAGCTTTACGCCAATGAATCATAGCCACCACGACTTATTGTAGCAAAACTGTAGCAGCTGACATCTGTCGTAGTTTGGCCCTAAAGAGACGTAACGATAAGTACAATTTGTAAGTTTATTCATAAGATACTTATATGCACGACAGGCGAAAATCGTGTTTCCACACAACTATAGTTTGTCATAACCTTAAATGCAAAATAATAAACCGGTATCATTTTTCAAAATATGAGTATTAAACAAGCTAAGTGTTGACATATTAGTCAAAACTGGAACTTTAAAAAATAATCCCTCCTTACGTTAAAACTCTTATTCTACGTTAATACACACTTGTTCAAAGCGATGATTTTCTAAAAAAACAAACCAAAAAAAAACATTGTCTATAAGTAATCGTGGGTGCTTAATTGAGAGTTGGAAGGTCACTTTGAAGCAACACTCTTGTTCCGTATATTTTGGTTAATTTTCAGCGGAAATTGCATCACTCTTGTCACTTCACTCTATTTTTCGTATTGTACTCATTGACAAAATAAACAAAAGTATGTTTTGTTTTTTCTTTCACAAACAAAATAAATGTAGCTCTTTCTAACTTTGTTAGTTTTTTGTTTTATGTTTATGTTGTGTATCATTTGCAAAAAATATGTTTTGGTTTGATTGGATATTTTTTTTTACAATTGTTCTTTTTCTTTTATTTCTCCCTGTTAAAAAAACTGTTGGTTTTTCAAAACATACTTATGCATCAATGCATATGCTGTGTTTTGTAATGACCATATATGTGGACGGAAATAAATAAATTTGGAATAACCAAAAAAAAAAAAAACAGCGGAAGTTACATTTACTTAAATTTTAAGTTTTAAGGCATTTTATGAAAAATCTGAGACAGTCATTCGACCTTAAATTGAATTAAGAACATTTATGCGAAGTAGGGTCCAGAAATTCTCCGTTTTGAAAAACTTACATCATTTTTCCTGACCCATGGTCGATAGAGAACGAAGCAAATAATGAAGAAAAGTCACTTAAATAATCCATTTTGTACAAAAACAATAACCATACTCAAAATGTAAGACCCATACATGCTCCACAGCTCATTTGCAACTTTTTTTCAAGCAAGTAACAACAGGTAAACCAATTAATGACCGAAAATTACTGGTGCCACGCATGAGGTGCTGGTGCCACGCAGGAGCGATTATTGACTATTTATATAAAATTTGGGTTCCGCTTAATTTGCGATTGACAAGTACAGTCTAAACTGGGGTTCTGTTCTCGCAACTACTGTATTTTTTATCATGCAGTACATATTGCGGAAACCACAGGTTTTCTACGTATTTTCCCAAAGAAAAACGAGCATATTATAATTAAGGTGATACCAATTTTGTGCAAAAATAGAGACCACAAGTCTGCAGTATGCCAAAAAAAAGCCATAAATATTACTTATTCATACACATAAATTGGATAATGGGAAACTCTTATAAAGGGATGGAGACCATTCAATAGTGTGATTATATCACGGGGATGACAAATGATGTATTTGCTATTTAGTGTGAAGACTAATGTGTGAAGTCAATATCCTATTCACCATTTACTTTTGAAAACCTCACAAAAGTTCAGGTTAGGGTTTTTTATTAATCAGGCACGAATGATTGAAAGAAATAGATTGCTTATCAAGTTTGATGCGTTTATTTCTCCGAACTTGCAATTCCAATGTATATGAATTATTAATATTGACATTGCAGATTAGTGTAAGCCACGAAAAGTACCTTAAGAATTGGTTTGCATAGAAATGACCTTATCTGAATTAGTAAGATATTGCAATGTTCTTTGTTTTGTTTACTACATGATGTAGCATAATTTCATTTCGTTTTTCAGACGAATACTGTCACAAGGATCGAAACGATTAGCGTGCGAACTCAGGTTGCGTGATTTCAATACGTATGAGGTGATGGAGTCGAAAGCACAAACTGCTCCAAATCCAGTTTCAGAAAACAACACCGCAACTTCATCATGGCTGAGACAGGAATCAACCACCATTCATTGACCGCTTACATCGTAAATCATTTAGCTGCAATCAAACACGGATGTTGCGAGTTAAATACAATAAGCAGAATTAAATTAGCAGGTAGACTTAATAATTACATGCAATAATTATAAAATCGTGTCATATACAAATAGCTTCAGAACACGCGATGATTCGTTTATATGTGATGATTTACCCTGTGATTTGTTGAAGTTTTATACAGTATAACCTGTCTAAACCGAACAGCGTCGGGACCGGGGGAATCGTTCGGTTTTCAGAGTTGTTCGGTTTACCCAGGTTTTTTTTATATTAAATGCCATTTCCTTCAAAAATGTATTATCTATTTTATATGTTAATTAGAGTGTATAATAAGAAAACAACAGGTTAATGTTTACAATTTTATTATTGTTTTCATTATTTGCAAATAAAATGTATATTTGCACATAAAACGACATCCCAATTATCAATTACAGAAATACCTGAATTCAACGCACAACTTATTTACATCTGTTTAAATAAATTATTAATTGGTAACTGTTTTTATTAGTTTTTAAACATATTTATTTTAGCTCGATTGTACCTCTAGCCTAGGGCTTATAAAGATCACTTCAATCGAAATATTACCAGAATTTACTAAAATTACGTATACATTAATTACACTGTTCTGAAACATAACATTTTACACTGTACGTAAATTTCAACATAAACACGACCGAATAATCTGCTTTTCACAAGTTGGCTATTGTCGCATGCACCGACTGGCTGATCACTAATTGCGCCACTGTCCCGTTATCACCATGGCGATTATGCCTTTTGTGTGTATTTGTGTCACCATTTATCGGGTTCACGCCTCTGCGGTAGCGCGAAGTGACACCTGGCAGGATACACCGTTCGGGTTTATTCAGCTTTTTTAAGGTAGAATGAGATCAAATTTGTGATAAAATCGTTCGGTATTCGGTTTGGACAGGGTTCGGTTTATTCAGGTTTTTTGGTATATACAATAAGAAGGAAAAAAATCGGGACCGAAACAGCCGTTCGGTTTTTACAGGGATTCGGTTTTCACAGGGTTCTGTTTGGACATGTTTCACTGTATAATTAAACCCCCAATAAAATAATACAGTACTCTCATAAACTGTGTTGTTTTTTTATTGCAAAAATACATTACGTCATAACATGCCATCATTAACCTGACACAAGATATTGAAATGAAGTTAATACCATTCCATAAGGTACAAGTATATTTCGACTGTGAACAAATACATTTTTATAACATGTACATCATATTGAATGCCAACTAGACACCCTTCCGTTTCGACATAAGAACCTTGGTTTCATTGTTTCTATAATCGTACTGTTGACGAACGGGAAGGTCCCCACGGGACGGCTCATTGAATCCAGAAAACCTGTACGCTCGGTCAAATATCTGGTCAAATTCCTCTCATCCGTATCGAATAGTGATCCCTGAAAATTCAAAATTTATAATAAGAACAACTAATTTAAGGCTATTACAATGGAATGGTTGACACTCAAATGTTTGTCAGTAACTGCTTTAACTTAGAATTATCTGACGAATAAATATAATGCCCAGCACTATTGCATGTCGAGGTATGCATGACGGTACAAATACTCAATGATCGTTCCCGAGTGTCAACAAGCACCTCAGGCGTGGCGCCAGTAATTTTCGGTCATTAGCTGTTGTTAATTGCTTGAAAAATGTTGCAAATGAGATGTGGGGCATGTATGGGTCTTATATTTTGAGTATGAGCATTGTTTTTGTACAAAATGGATTATTTTAGTTACTTTTCTTCGTTATTTGCTTTGTTCTCTATCGACCATGGGTCAGGAAAAATGTTTTAAGTTTTTCAAAACGGAGAATTTCTTGACCCTACTTCACATATATGTTCTTAATTCAATTTAAGGTCGAACGACAGTCTCAGATTTTTCATAAAATGCCTTAAAACATGAATAACAACAAAACTTACCTCGCTGTTGTGGTTTTGAAAACGAAAGCGGAAACGCTCATGCGAGATTTCTCAGAGCCACAGTCTGGTGGCACGCAGGAGCGTGACTTGCAACACTGACGTTAGCGATGTCATCTCGAGTCATTGCATTTTTTTAAAATTTAACTCAGTCTGTGTTATTTATTATATTTTTTAGAAAACATTCGAAAGCTGATGTGTGTTATGATTTTACTGTCGAAAATAATAGTTATTCTAACATGATTCTCGCTAATTTTTCTTTAGACTAAGAACAAAATTATCGTTGTTGTAACCCCAAAAAGAACGTAAAAAGAAGTCCCGATTCTAAGCGGAGCGTAGTTAAAAGAAGATCCAATTACAAAAGCAAAAATATATGTCAAATCGTGTTAGAATCGAAATAATTTTCGCATTATCGTTGTTTATCGGCCAATAAACAACTCTTTGTTGTTCTGATGCTAGCCTATTAAACAACTCGGGCGAACGCCCTCGTGGTTTAATTCCTACGCATTAGAACCCCAAATCGTTGTTTATTGGCTGATAAACAACGATCAATCGAAATTCATTTCTTAAATATAACAATTTTAAGTGGTCAGATTTTTTTTTTACAAATAGATCTACCGGAGATCTATTTTTATAGATCTTTTCAAATGCAGACTTACCGTTCAATCGTTAAGATCAAGTTTGGACCAAGTCATACAATTGGACTTAAATTTAAGATACTCGATTCAGTAACATTATTTCGCGTATCGAACCCCTGTGGGTGTAATCTCCGTCATAGTCTGTGGGTATTGACTATGACGGAGATTACCGAAATTTAACGACTGATGTCGACATTCCGATGCAGATCACGTGACTCCGTCTCGTAACATCCAGTTTGTTCTCGAGGTGTGTCACTCAGCCACAAGCAACAGCAGACGATCGTTCGCTCCAACAGGCAATAGGGATATCAGAGGAAAAATGGTAAGTTGTTATTTTATTAATAAATATGAACTGTATCGAAAACTATAGAAAATATATGTGTACGTGAAAAATACCAAAGTAGATATTTATTTTATTATATAGTATTATATCTATTTATTTCAACACAGTTGATGGAGATGGTTTTCGTTGTTGTAAGGCATGAAACTTAACTGCCTCAAATATTTTATTTTGCACGCAAAACATATTATAAAATATATTTTGATAATTTCAAAATGTTCAGTCTGCGGGAGATTTCGGATACAAATAAAATGAGAAAATGTTTTGTGCGTCAAATTCTAAAACTAGCAACGTATTTTAAAATGCTCTTTATTTATTAAATCATTTATTTGTATCAAACTGGGAAATGTTATTAATGTGTATCCGAAAACTAGCGCTATTTGGTTGATCGCTTTCATTGAAAACCTATATGAATGAATCATGTACATTTTCGCTAATATACGTATACCTATAATTGCCTAACTATTCTCGCGCATATACTACGGTATTGATGGATGAAAGGTGTTCGTTTTGTGGCCATATATGAATATTTCATTGATAAGATGAGGTTGAACATACCGCCCATACTTTCGCGTAAGCCTATGGATTTTTCAGTGACACTCCATAGTTCACGACCCTATTATATTGGTGCGAAGAAAAACGACACTACGTCGCTGAAAAAGATCAATTATCGTAAATGCATTTTGTTATTTTATTAAATTGTAATTTGACTAGCAATATGATATGCTATTTAGTAAAATATTATACGACCAAATTGATACCACTACCAATACTTGATTTATTGGTATCATGTACTTACTGCACTTGAAATGTTATTAATATTTGGTCAAACGATGAGTGGTGTTGCTGCATTGCTGTTATAACGATCTGCATACATAGGCACTTCCAACTAGACCTTTTTGAGTGCTGCGTTTTTTTTTCAAAAATGACGAGTTGCATCGGTTTCAAAATTTTGCAATTTCCCATCATACACAATTTCCAATACATCTATGATAAATTATAACGCTTCGGTGATTCATCATATTTCCTCGTGCTCTCAGGTGTCAAAGCAAATGATTGCACGAGGAATCGAGGTGCTTGGAAAAAAAGAGAAATTCGGGCTAAAAATAACATCTTAGTTATAAGGCCAAAATTAAAATTAACTTTGTTTGCCATTGCCTACCTACCCGACGAAATGGTCCCTACTAAAATTAGTTTCTTTGTTAAAAGTGTTTTTTTTGTTTTTTTAATTCCGAATATTCTATATTTTCGTTGGGTTAAATAAATGATCGCTCTTCTTTCATTTCGTTCGTTTTCCATTGGGTTATTCACTTATATTAATAATATTAATTAATAATAGGCCATATCAAAATGCAATTCTAATAATGTTTATATCAAACTTGTGAAAACAACGGACAGTTTTTCAGCATTTTAGCTGTCCCTACTGCTTTTTTGGCCAAACCATTTCTTTGTGGGTGACCTGGTGAGGAAGTTCTGTGTTCGAGTCCCCAACAATCGGCGAATTTCTTGAATTATGCGCACGAAAACTGAGGGCCATTGTCCGATATGAGATTATCGGGAATTGACATTCTTGACATGTGTTTTTGCAATTTCGTTATCACTGTTTGTGATCGTGTGTTGGGTAAATGGTCAATTTCAAAGAACCTTCTATAGTAGTCTACCGTTAGTAGGTATTATTGTCCGTTAAAGTGGAACAGATCAGTAGCGATTTGCTGAAAGGGTCTATCCGGGAATGGGGTCGTTATCAGCGGTTCTGGGGCATTTGCATCTCTGTGAGTAAGGCAAGTCGGACAATTAGTGACGTAATCGGTTATTTGCTTATACATGCCAGGCTAAAACAACGAATCCTTGTCGCGTTCAAGTGTCTTTGTAATTCCTAAGTGTGACGAATGAACTATCTGCACTAGTTCATTTCGCAGGGATGTTTGGATAACCAATGTGTGACCTCTGAATATCAGACCATCCTCCGAGTCCCGGTGGTTGAAATATTCTGCGATGTTTGGATCGCATTGTTTCACTGATTTCTGCCAGCCCTCGGTTATAGCCCATTTCAATTTTATCATTTGCGGGTCTTTCGCGATTTCGGTGCGTATTATCTCGAGTCTGCGATCTGTGACATGAAGTTGTTGATGTACCGCGTGCACGTGATGGTCAAGACGTTCAACTATTTCGGGACATATGTCGGGCAACGTATGTCTTGACAAGCATTCACTCACCGGGATTTTTTTCCCGGGTACGTTCTGTACATTGACCTGATATTTTGACAATGCAAGAAGTATGCTTGATAGTCGCGGCGGTGCAGCAGCCAAGTGGCTTTTTCATTATTGCTGAAATCGGCTTGTGATCGCAGTGAACGATAACTTCCCTACTGTAAGTGAATTGGTGAAATCGCTTTAATCCAAAGAGACTCGCGAGAAGTTCTTTCTCACTGACGGCGTAACCAATTTCCATTTCCGTTAACGATTTGCATGCATACGCAATGGGTCTCTCGTCTTGCATAAGACAGCAGCCTAGCCCATATTTACTCGTGTCGGTTTCCAGTATGAGGGGTTTCTTAGGGTCATAATACCCTAGAACTGGCGACTGAGTAATGATGTCTTTCTTTAGGGGTGCGGTGACCTCAGCTAAGTTTGGCGCGAATTTTGCCATGTAATTCACTATCCCTAGTACGGTTTCGACCTTTTCGTGGCTTTCTGTGACTCGCAATTTCGTAATTGCCTCAATTTTCTTCGGGTCGGCTTGTAGCCCGTTGTCAGTAATCACGTGACCAAAGAATGGTACTGATTTTACCCCGATTGTGCAGTGTTGCGGGTTGAATTTGATACCGCGTTCGCGTACGCGTAGCAATACCTTAGTCAAATTTTGCTCATGTTCCCTGGGGGTGCGTCCCCAGACCAGGATTTCGTCAACCAGCGGGTGAATACCTGGTAGTCCCTCAAATATTTCGTTCACTTTTTGACCAAATATGTCGCTAGAAGCGGAAATGCCATAAGGAAGGCGCAAGTATCGGTACCTTCCAAATGGTGTCGCAAACGTCGTAAGGTACGACGATTCTTCGTCCAATTCAACACTCCAGTACGCGTGCGTTAAATCAAGTAAACTAAAGCGCGTCGCGCCTGACAATTTTGCAATTAAGTCTTCGATTGTTGACGTTGCGTAATCCGGACGGCGTATCGCGTTGTTGAGTTGTTTTGGATCTAGGCAGATCCGTAAGGATTGGCGTTGGGTTTTTCAACAACCACGATTGGATTGACCCAGTCTGTTGGTTCCGACACAGGCCTTACAATGCTGCCCTTGACCATGTCATCAAGTTTGGACTTGAGGCGCGATTTTAGAGCTTCCGGCACGCGTCTTGGTGGCATTTTGGTGGTAGCTATAGTCTGTTTTATGATACAACACTACCCATTACCAGCAACCTTGGGTAGGCAATGGCACACAAACAATTGTTTTAAGCCTGGCCTAACTATAGTTATAGCACATGATAAAACCGCGGACAACGTAGAATCTTTGCGTTGTTATGTTTACTTATTTAGTTATATTTTGTTTTTCTTTTAAATTCCTAATATATATACCTGGACTAATAATCCAACATGTCTGTCATTGTTAAAAAATAATAATGATACAATTAAAATTTGGTAAAAAATAAGTCTTCAATCTCCTCAAGTTTTTAACTCGCAAACTCCCCGCAGTGGTTACTTCTCCATTGGTACTCTTCAGTAATACCGCTGCCACCACGAGTTGAAAACTTACAGATTTGGAAGTTTTCAGGGGAGACGATTATGAGGAGATGGAAGATTTATTATTTTCCAAATTTTAATTGTATCATTTCATAACAATGAGGCAGACATGTTGCATTATAAGTCCAGGTATATATATATTAAGAGTTAAAATGAAAAACAAAACAAAAAGAAAGAAATAAATAAATACGTAAACCTAACAACGCAAGGATTTTACGTTGTCCACGTTTTTATCATGTGCTTGTCCACGATTTTATTTCGAGCCAAGTATTTGCCTATGGTCACGTGGAACTTCGTGCCGGCAGGGATTTAAACCAGCTATGCTGGGACACAGTTAAATCTCTGCGCGGAGGTTGTTTAACTCGTGGTGGCAGTGGTAACTGAGAAGAGTACCAATGGGGAAGTAACCACTGCGAGGAGTTTGGTTAGAAATGCGAATGGGCGTAATCAAAGATGCACGTATTTGCTGGATTGTAAATTATGTTGTAATTTGCATGTATTGGCTGCACTATATTCGATGATATACATTATATAATCAAAGATATTGTCTTGAAATCATTCACCTTCTTCATCAAGTATTCATGTAAATCAAGGCAAATGCAAATCACTAATTAACAGGCGCGTAGCTTGGGTTCTTTACATGTATAGGCACAATAGGTGGAATCTACAAAATGACGCTGTAAGCGATAATTTTGGCCTGGAGTGTTTATACTCGTATGTGCCTACAAATAACTAACTTCATCTAAACCCCGACTCTACAAAATAATGTAAAATAAGCGTGTGTTCATAAAATTTATTTCATATTGACCTAATCGACAATGAAGTATTAAAACAGCCGAGAAAGATCCCCTCACCCCCATCCTCCTCTTGTTTTTACAGAATGTTTGGCATATTTAAATTTTTCATCTCTGGAAAAAATGTATAGGCACGTGCCTATAGTGCCTAAAGGAAGCTACGCCGCTGATTAATACCAGTCATTTACAAACATACACGTTTATTAGTTTATTAACAACACGTTAGCGTTTATTTGTGTGACCCCATCATTAGAAGGTTACAGAGAGGCGGATGTGAGATGTCATGTCGTGACGAATACGTCACTCCGTATCTCCGACTACTATACATGACAATGATGACTAATGCAATTAATGAGGATAAAATATAACTGAATCTTTAATTGAAATACCGGTAACACGTTTGCGATTTAAAATCAGCGAATCTAGCTGCTTCTATAAATATGAGTCCTGTATTGTTATCAACGTAGATTTGTATGACCTCGGCATCTTGATGCGGGAGGCATATAGTGATTGTCCTGTCCGTCCGTGATTCCGTCCGTCCGTTGCAGTTGTTGCTTATGACCATTGTTTATAACCATTCTCAATCCACCCATATCATCCAACCGCACTTTGCCATTAACCTTTATCTAATTTGCCCTAAGAATACTTAAAATGGGCTATTTCTTGGTTAACTGGATTTTACCATTTCGTCTAGCACCAACACCGCTTTCTACAACACTTTGATACTTACACAGTTGTTGCTTATGACGATTTCTAATCAACCAATATCACCCAACCTCAACTTTGACCTTGACCTAGTCAAATGGGCTGTCCAGCACCAATCGGGGGCATGTGCGTTTATCGAATACAGCGTCTTGTTTTTAAATAATTTTATTAATGTATATGTTTTAGTTTTATCAAATCAATCTACCTTACACAGAACCATCTCAGAAGTGACAGGTCAACAACTAGGTTGTATTATTAGGCCAAATCATCAAGGTTTCATAATGAATACCGCTACCAAATTACAGTTGACCACTTATATAGGTGATAATGCCTAAGTCAACATGCATAACTCAATGCATAAAGCACACATAAACTTTTTGGTAATCCGTTGATAAATTTGGTGGATGAATGGCAGTGAATCTCGAAACTAAATACAATATGTTCTTTAAGAATGCAAATAGAATACTTTATTCTTTTTTGGCACTGCAAGCAAGCAAGATTTTTCTTCCATAATGCATACATCGGCTTTAACTTCATTTTGAATAATGAACTCCAGATTGTGCAATAATGCAACACCAAACGTTCATCTGCAGGCATCCTTTTCAATATCTCACCTTGTTATGAATCACATCTGGCAGGTGTCCAAGGTTTACATCATTATAGACAGTACGTAATTTAAGGATATATAATTATTTCCTTAATGCAATGAAATAACGGCATACATATTTGCGTCGAGCACACCGACGTTAGTTCATACACATGTCTAGTAAGCCTTTCCAATTTCCTACATGCTTGAGAGACATCTGGGACGAGTTGCTGAAAACTTCAAAGGCGAGTTAAGCTAACACCTGTTACATTTTGGATTGATTTATTTATGTTAATAGCTTAATGAAACGTTACCATTTTAAACTGCAAGTGTATTCTATACACAATGTTATGCTTAATAAGGTACCAAATGTTTGATAAACAAGTTGCTTGTAGTATTTGCTTTATTTAAATCTTAAGTTTACAGGCTTTTAGCTTAATTGGCCGTTAAAGTTTTGAGCAACTGTGCCCTGGGGTTGTTTGAAACATACATAATATTATACGCATGTATAAACAGTTAAACATGGTGCATTGTGTTTGGACGAAAGATTATTTATTCGTTCAATTATAATCATATAGCTTCCAATTTATATGAACTGTGAATTAAAATACGTTGTATTCAGTCATATACATTCATGCTAATTTCCGTTCTGCAATTCGTATACAGTGTAGCTTATCTGTCTCGAGGAATTATGTATGTCTGATCCTCCATATCATGCAGAAACAACTCTTAAAAAAATGTAACATTCCTTTGAGAGGCGGGTATAACCATTAAAAGTATACATGCGTTAATATTGTAAATTAGTATTTTGTATGAAGGTCACTGCCTGTATCGATATAATCAAGTCTTTCACTCGTACAAGAGAAAACCTAACGCAACTCAGCTTCTTATCTTAGAGATGCGGGAAATGTACATATACAAAACCCTTCGTGCAGTATCGATCTCTGGCAAGCGACTTAGGTTAGATGCACACTGATCAATTCTTGATTGTTGACGGGAATATTGTTGCACATAGTGCATTAAAGTGTCTAGACACGTTAGGCCAGGAATAGTCTCTCTTGTTTTATATGTCCATGGTAACTCTTAACTCCATATCCACAGAATTACCGGTGTTTCCTCAATAAAGCGTAATTATAGCTGGTTCAAAGATGAAAGATCAGTTTCTTAGTGTCGGTTGGAGACGTGAAATTCTTAAAGCCACCACGTTTATAAGTAAAAAGTAAAAGTAGTGTTTGTTTATTATAGTGTCACCCCTCGCGATTAAGGGCCAGCCAGTTTGACATATGAGACACCTTTACTGATGAACTCCTTTACTCCTGATTCCTATCATATATGCCGGGCGCTTGGCAGGAAGGCAATCGGTACCCCTTGATTTAACTAGCTGCTGGGTAGGCAACCGGCCATATCAGAAATCGCCACGTGTAGGACTCGAACCTTCGACCTCCCGCTCCGTAGGCGAACGCCCTAACCACTAGGCCATGGAGCCGGTGAGAATCGACCTCGCGCAGACTTTATCACCACAACAGAATAGCTATACTTGTAAGCCATAAGAAAACAATGAGATACTTTTAATATGGGCAATGTTTTCTTACAGCGAATTTAGCCCAATCTAAAAAGTAATACTAAATTCGCGTTAAACGTCTCATTTTTTAGACAACACAACAGAACAGAGCCGGTCAGACTTATATATGTGTACATTGTCTAAATACTAAATAGCAAACATTCACGGTTTTTGATACAGTACTGTCACGTATCAATATTGAACAGCGTTCGACCAAGAACGAAAATTAATACAATGGAATTTAATTGAACAAGAAATTTCTAAATTTTAATAAATCATCATTTGCCGTTTGTCTAATCTTAATGTTATTCCATTCTTTATTTAAAACGATTTGTTTAAATGACATAAGTGGCATTTTTAACTTATACATCTGCAAAGTTTTTTTCTTAAGTCTAAGTCTATTCTATATCCTGTATTCTAATAATGTGTTGGTGAATACGTACTGCCATAAGTCATATGGCACCGTGAAATGTGAGTCATGTTATGCAAAATTTTCTACAGCCGCCGTACATAAAAGTGGGGGAAGGGGTCTACGATATTACAATACAATCGGCTTTTAATCGTCAGAAAACTGCATAGATCAGCGTTAAGAACTGTTCATGAATCCTGATAACAATGGTTTCAACAGCTTTAAACTGGTGGTAACAATATATTCGAATACAATGAACCGCAGGCTAATTTTCCACATTCCATGCGCTTTGATCCGTCAGTGCTGTTGCTAAACCGTCCGATATAAATATTTCATTCATCCTTCGTACAAACAAGCTTTCTATGATTAATTGTATGTTGTAAACTATTTTCGTAGTCGTAGGTAAGCGTTCGAGGTAAGCGTTCGAGCGTCGCGAAATTGTGTTACGTGTCACGTGATTTTCTCGATAAAAAGTTTACGCTTAAATTGTTTCACCTTCGTGGTGTTTGTATATCAAATAAGTTCACCGAGTTTACATAAATGTATGAAATGTATGTAGGTGTATTGAAGACATAAACATGAATTGGGTGTTTAAATAGGCATCAAATAAAGGTAGAGAATGTATAAGTTGTAGGAGTAATATCAAGAAAATCAACTAATGCATTTAGATTTAGGAGACCCTAATTTATTTGGATTTAATTACTTTTGCTATTTTCAACTTTTGGCCTACATTATAATCCAAATTTACACCTCGGAGGTTAAAAGTCCCGAATGTAGGTTTAAAATAACAATTCGTTAAAAAGCTAATCTGCTCATACAAGAGCGCCATACATATTTATACAATATGGTGAATCAACTGTATATTTCTTCATTTTGCAAATAACCCAAACGCCGACTAAAACTATATCAATTTAAAAATATTGAATATGTTTGTCCGTGTTGTGAACTGACGGCAACCGTGCCCCTCTAACATACACAAATAAAACCATCAACTGTCTACGCGAGGTTACGCCCATCCTTTGCCCTACCGCCAATACATAACCACACCGCCACACTGTACATGAGACATCGGCAAGGAATCATCACGTATGGCCTTAGGGAATGTCGTGGTCAAACTCAGGGTCGGAGAGGTGATTGATGGCCTTGAACACATCCACGCAAATGGTTGCAGTCATTGCTGGACTGACATAGCAAAGGTGGTGAATGCGTTTGACTCACATGACTGTTGTGTGATATCATAAATTGCTCCACATTGCAGTGTGACGAATACATTTTAATGACCACAATCATTGCCCTCTCGAAACATCAAACGAATGCGTTTTAATTACCGGTCTGATAATCATGACCATATCGAAAACTGCTACAAACACTGTATACTATGTTCGGACTAGTATTTTAGCTATATTGTATGATGTGCGTAAGTATCTGATACTAATTTGATTCATTAAAACCAAAGTCTATTGCCTCCGTGACAAAAAAGGTGTCATATTAAAGATGTGACACCCAAACATTGACGAAGGGTGCGTGCATGGTTGGGTCATTTTACAACATTGTATAGTTATAGTTACGTCTATGGTTCATTTAATGCGCCCCTGTGCTTTTGCATATGGTCACTCGGTTGCTCATAGCAGGTTAGTTTATTACATTCTGTGTAAATATTTAGACATAAAATCCACGTAATACATATTTCATTATGATAAAACAAATACATACAATATGCTACGAATCCAGCAGCTTTACGTGTATATTTGGCTAAAAGTTGTGGGTTTAATTTTGTAGTTGATAGCGAATGAAAAGCCTACATCAAGCAATCCAACCCAGTTCGTGCCTATCAATGGATCGCAACGCCATCCGTCACGTGCAAAGTTAGAAACATAATTACATGTATTGTAGTAATAAAATACTATTTGAATAATATAATAAAGTAGAGCATAGCACAATGAATACAGTCGTAGCTAAAGTATGTCTAGCCGACGTAATAAAGTCTGGAGTTACACGCGCCTACTCAAAATAGATATCACTGTACATTTCTGTAATCAATATGTACGACGACTGTGTTTATACATTGAAACGTTGCTTTGACATCTGTTTGCATCTTTTTACACTGTTCAATTATAAACGATACTCTCGCCGACTACACTAGTCAATTCCTGTGTAGACAGTCTAATATTCTTGGTGGTTTTACTATCATTATTCATGAACATCGTATGTTTATATATATTTAACTGAATGCAGGTGCGGTTACACAGATTTGGAGTTAGAGGGGCGGAAAATGGAGTACTTCTATACTATACATTTATGAATGATATATTTTGCAGACCAGTGATAGTATAATTAGGCTTCAAAATGGTAATGCATTGTTTCTCAGGCAGCGCCGCAACGTTTTTTATGGCCCGCAACGAATTTGATTTCATGCCAAAAAAAATTTATTTACTATATTTTTACGATTTCGCCCGGGATTTAATGCAGCAGTCCAGAAATATGTTAATACGAATAAAACTTTGCAGAAATGTTTCTAATGGGCATGTTACCGAACAAAATGCAAAAACTACGAATTGAAATCGGTGAATTATTAACATTTTGGTAACTTGCTGTCGTCTATTTTCTGTATGCGATAACTGTTGATGACTGCAGTAAACCAGCATGTACAATATAGTATATTCCGTTCGTACCAAGCACTTTTGTACAAAACAGTATACTATGTCTTTCGTAAATAAGAAACAGATTTCGGACGAATAAACACCATAAACGTTCATTATAACTATTACTATAATTACGATGTACTGAATTAAATTCCATGGACAGCGGCTTAATATTAAACGAAACGGCATTTTGACATAGCGGAAGAAGAGTAACCCGGTAGAGATTTCGGTATTTCCAGTAACTTTCTTCCTGTCTGATTTAATTATATAAATCGGATATACACAAATTGTGAAATGCTGTGTAAAACTCAACTTCGAAAAAAGTCATATTTGATTAGGAACCTTTATAAATATCGTATATTTGTTGATTTTAAATTATGTTTCGTAGATGCTTTTGCTTGTGTAATAGCATTCCATGTTGTTTTGAAGAAAATCTGTGTTGATTTTCCTTTCCCAAAAATTGTTGGTGATTATTGCAAAAATAATTCACATTTTTCCCTGTTACAAAAATATGAATTATGAAAAGTTAAATTCTAAAAAAAAAGAGACTGTAATGCGGATGGTATATCAATTTGAAGCACTTATGTTAATTATGAATATTCAAATTGATTGCCTTTTTATGTCAACTTGCATAAATGAACGTTTTGTAACATGAGGCATTAATAAATATATACGTAGAATTTTATAAAAAAGGATGCTTATGTTGTTATGAAAACTTAAAATTGTATTTAATCTGTTCTTATTTACTTGTTTTAATAAGCCATTATATCGTGTCAACAGAAAAGAGAATGATAAAAAATACTTCAAAAAAAAAATTCGCCTTAATATTTTTCATTAAAATATTTGTAGCCTTACACATCATCATAGTTTAGCTTCTGTGCAACATAATCTCATAAGAAAGCTGATAAACTTATATCAACCTTCGCTGATGAGAATGTCTGAGATATTGTGAGGTTTAATAAAAATCGAGGGAGGGGGGCATACGCAGCTTCCGCCTACTCCAAACCCGCCTATGGAATGTTCATTTGTACGACCTTATATAATGATTGATGTATATCGTTGGCATGAAATGTAAGCCCACATGTTGAAACGCGTTTCATATGATGTTGACTGCATTCGGTATGAAAGCGTAAAGTTAATATTCTTTGTAGATGTTTAGTTTTTCGTATGTGGCTTTTCGTATCATTTCACCACCAAATTTTAAACTGCGGAAAGAGAGGAAAAGGGTGTTGGTCAGCGTTTCTTTCGCACAAAACAAATAACTAATAGCCTACACATCAAAGTTGTCGGTAAAATCGTTGATATGGCCCTGCTGGCATTTATTTGTAAATACACATTTGACAAAAAACAACATCACATTAATATTTATAATACTCTATAAATAAGTTAACGATGCAGCGCTCCAATAAACAACCATCTTATACAACCCAGTCAGCCGCGACTAGATGTGGATGATTATGAAAATGTGTAGGTAAAATATTAACGGTAGGTAAGAAAGATGCATTCCCACAGGGGTACGTCTCAAAACAGCAATGGCTTTTAACAAAAATACCGCCTACCCATAAACCGTTTTCTGTAATATTGTGAGAGAGGTCCCATAAAAAACAACTATATATACATGTAGTAGTATTCAGTGTCGTTTTAATAGAGCATATATAACATATTTTTGCTCACATCTCGGGGCTGCGCTCTCGGTCTATCGGTCTTTAATGTTTAAATACGAATGTTGATCTGAACCAGACAAAAGCGGTTTGGTGGCTTGCGAGGTATTTCATGTTTGTTAACATTTTTTCGTGTTTAGTCTACACATGGTCTCACGTTGATATTTTAGTGTATATGCAAGGTGGTGTTTCATGAAAAAAGTCGTTCGCTCACGCAGAAAAATACCGTAGCGCGTGAATACAAACCAGTTTGTTGCGGGTAATAACATTGAAAGCCAGAATTAGATCCTCATAAAATTGCGTATATATAGCTTCCACCAGACATTTGCCGTAAACTTACATATGTATTGACCTGTTCTGTGAACGTTTTATCGCCGCTGTTAGGCCACTGTAACCGGGGATCCAGACTTCACAGACGACACTGCAAAGCTGGTTTGCGATAAGCTAACGGATGCTATGGATGGCATGGGTATAACGGGGAACCAGACATTGTTTTTACTGTCGAATGCCCGGATCGTTGTCGGCTTAGCACAAAATGTCTTTTACTGAAACATCTTTATCCAAACTTTTAAAAAAAACGTCCCCATAGGTGAAACAACTGAAACCGCTAAAATTTTAGAATGTATTAATCGTTTCAAAACACTGTATACGTTACAAAGTCCCCGATTTAACTTTACTTGACTTTCTAACGTTACAATACCTGCAGTTACATAATACATTTAAAAAAAAGACATTTCTGGGTCATTGGCCTTTCTAGCTATTGTGTTGTTTTTTTTTTTCCATAGTTCGCATGATGCTTTCGTGTATATAGTGTAACAAAGTGAAGGTATGTCGGTTTGAATGGCTTTGATAATTTATGTTGTCATGCTAATTATGAATTTGTGTGAACGTGTTTCGGTTTAAAACAATAGCAAATAAAACTAAATTACATAACATTGGTGTGACTTCGAAATAGCGACAAAAAGTAGTATTCTGCGCTGTAAACTAGTAAATTAAAATATTGAGTATCATGCGAGAACAAAATAACCTATTTCTTGCAAACGGATAATCATTGTTATATAAACAAAATCGTTTATAGACAATTGGAAAGGGAACTATTTTTTATGACGAACGAAAACGTATCCACCCAGTGACAAGAGCCTTATCATCGTACAGACACAAATACGCATTGAATATATGGCTGAAAATATTCAAAACAGGACAGAACTATAGTTACGGTATTTTGCAATGGAACTTGTCAACTGGATACATTTCCCACCCATGCATGGTACAAACACACATACACAAAAGAACTAGTTTTTACGCAACCAGACCTTAGTGCAGCCGGTTCTATGCCGTTTCATTGACGTGACGCATCCCAGATACCATGTACCGCGACTTTGGGTCTCTTCGTCGGGTCTTTAACTATCTGTAATGCTGGTACAGATCATGCAATGTCAGGCCGCACGATGAGCGCATTGCGTACCAGGCTGCTATCAATAGTGCTTGCAGACTCCGCTTAAACGACAGATGCACAATATACAGGACTTTTGTCATTGTTTGCACTCGTTTACAACGATTCATTACATTCACGTGTGAGTGAAAGGAACAACAACTGTGCGAAGGATATTGCATTTTAAGCTCGACTTTTCGAAGAAAAAAGGTCGAGCTATTGTCGTCGCCCTGTCATCTGCGTCTGCGTCAGCGTCTGCGTTAGTTGAGCTTTTTGGTTAAGTTTTCTGGTTAAGTTTTATGCCCCCGAAGGAGGGCATATAGTAGTCGCTACGTCCGTCCGTGTGTGGGTGGGTGGGTGCGTGCGTGTGTGTGTGGGTGGGTGGGTCCGTCCGTCCGTCCAGACTTTCCGCTCTGTAACTTTTTAATGCCTTGATGGATTTTAATATAACTTCAGATTATTATTCCCCATGACTAGACGATGTGTCGCGTACAACTCCCTTGCTCGTCGGTCAACGGTCAAGGTCACAATTCAAGGTCAAAGGTCATGAATTTTCGTTTCAACTCCATAACTTCTAAACGCCTGGATGGATTTGAATATAACTTCAGATTATTATTCGCCATGACCAGATGATGTGTCGCGTACAACTCCCATGCTTGTTGGTCAAAGGTCAAGGTCACAATGTAAGGTCAAAGAATGAATTTTTGTTTCTGCTCAGTAACTTATTAACGCCTGGAAGGATTTTAATATAACTTCTTAGCTTCTAAATGTCTGGAGGGATTTAAATGTTACTTCAGATTATTATTCTCTATGACCAGACAATATATCGCATACAACATCTATGCTCGTCTGTCAAAGGTAAAGGTCACAATTCAAGGTCAAAGGTCAAGGATTTATGTTTCTCCACTTTAACTTCTACACGTCTAGAAGGCTTTTAATATTATTTCAGATTATTATTTCCCATGACAAGGCGATGTGTCGTGTACAACTCTCATGACCCTCGGTCGAAGGTCAAGATCACAATTTAAGGTCAAATGTCAAGGAATTTCCTTTCTGCTCTATATATTCCAACCGCCTTGAAGGATTTTAATAATACTTCAGATTATTTTTTCCCATGACCAGATGATGTGTCGCATACCACTTATATGCTCCTCGGTCTAGGTCTGTGGGTCCAAGGTTACACTTAAAAGGTCAAATATTAGAATGATCTTTTTGTAGGTAGCATCATTTTTGCCAACATGTAAGGAATGTAATAACTTGGGGGGAATGAAGATCATTATGAGGCAGTGTGTCACAACAACAAACAGTTGTGTTGCTGAAATCTCACGATATTTGTCCAGGGCATAATATTGTACTCTGACATTGTTTTGCCTTCCTCTGACGAGCATATGCTTCGGGGGCATATGTCACATCCTGTGACAAGCCATGTTAGGTTAAGTTTTTTTTGTCAGAGTCCATTTCTAAAAAACTATGAAAGGTATCCATTTAAAACTGTTAATACTTGTTCACTATCAAATGGCAAGTTATCCTGTGATTTGTATTTCCAGAGTTATCTGCCCTTGTTTAAACTTACAACTGAGCATATTTTGACAGTTTTTTGGTAAATATAAAATGTCTAATTCCAATCAAAGACATTAAATTGAAACTCAAGGTACTTGTTTATGGTGCTGACACCATTCTGCAGACAAGAAGAGGTGACTCTTTCAAGGATTTTGCTTGAGTAATTGCCCTTGTTTCAACTTAGAAATTGTTCTTTAGGTCAAATTTCACAATAGCTATAAGAGGCAATGAGTTGAAACTCAAAGTACTTGATCACAGTGATGAACTTATTCTGTATACAAGAGGTTGTAACTATATCAAGGATGTTGGTGGAGTTATTGCCCATTTTCAACTTATAATTTTTTGCTTTAAGTCAAATTTCTCAATATCTATCAAAGGTATTGACTTGAACTTCAAAATACTTCGTGTCAGTGATAAACTTATTATATATACAAAAGCCTAGAGTACTATCAACTATGAGAAAGTTGAGCGTCCTGCACCCGTAGGCGGTGCTCTTGTTGTATTTTATGTTAGTTTTAGTGGATTGCAGTTTTGATACTCGTTTTTTCTTCAGCCTATATGATTTGCATGATCACAGATATGCCTTTATAATTTGCATGATCCGTTTATTTTACGCATGCGTGTAGCAATTAACAGTGAAAGCAACATGTTCCATCCTAACTTGTTTTTTTTAAGTTTCAATTATTGTTTGTTTGCGTTGTTGTCTTTATTCCTTTTCCCGCTTGTTTGCTAGGCAACACTACGCGGGGACTCTAATTTCACGGACGAGGAAGCCAAACAGACGGCAGAAAAACTCAAAGATGCCATGGATGGCTTTGGTACCGGAAGTTACTTTACTTTGCCTTATTTAACTGATGCCATGCTTTATTTTCTTTGTTGTTTTTTTTTCTTTACTGTTGCTATATTTAATATGTTTAATGTTGTAAAATATTTCAATATTCTATAAAAGTTATCATTTTAAATACTTTAACATCATTTAAACCTCGACTATTCGAATAATAGGTGAGCTTACATACTCGCCCTGGCTTCTGAACTTGGTTAAAGTTTATATTGAAAAGTCGTGTAACCTCAAAACTTCATAGGATATTCACTTGAAACTTGAAATAATTATACCTTTGCCATCAACTCCAGCATCAGGTGCAACATTCCCCATAACACTGTCAAGTTCTTTTTTCTTCGTTACATATCGTGTGAGTATATCCCATTAACATTTTGTTTCAGTTTTAGTGTTCTCAACGCATAAAATCAATGTTGTATATATTCATTTCATAAATTAAATGAGACGTGTCGTGGACTAACCGGGTTTAATGCATGTGTGTAAAGTGTCGTCCTGGATTAGCCTGTGCAGTCCGCAGTCCGCACAGGTTAATCCAGTACGGCACTTACCACTTGTATGGCATTTTCTGTTTCAAGGTAGTCTCTTCTAAATATAAATCCACTGTAGGCGAAAAGGGTCGTCCCGGATTAGCCTGTGCGGACTGCACAAGCTAATCCGGGACGACACTACAAACATGCATTAAGCACGGGTTTCCCACGACACGCCTAAATTTTTAATATATTCCATGAGAGTACTTTTTAGCTTGACTAGTCACCGAATAGTTCGAGCTATACTACTTACCCGTTCGTCGGCGTCGGCGTCTCCGTCGCCATAATGCTCTGGTTAAGGTATGCGTTCAACAAGTCCATATCCCTGTAACTGTTATAGATATTCAATTGAAACTTCACACATGTCTTCGGGGTCATTATGTGAGGTCACTGATGGAGGCCCATAACTCTGACCTGCAATTTAGCAGAATTATGCCCCTTTTTGTAATTAGACATTCAGTTTAAAGTTTGCGTGCAACAACTCCATATCTCTATATCTACTACAGATATTTAATTGAAACTTCACACATGCCTTTAGGGTCATTATAGAAGGTCACTGGCCAAGACTCATAACTGTGACCAGCATTTTAGCAGAATTGTGCCCCTTTTTGTACTTTAAAAATTCAGGTTAAGGTTTGCGTGTAACAAGTACATATCTCTGTAACTACTACAGATATTCAATTGAAACTTCACACACTTCTTCGGGGTCATTATGTAAGATCACTGGCCAAGGCACATAACTGTAACCAGCATTTTAGCAGAATTATGCCTCTTTTTGTAGTGATAAAGGCCCATAAATCTGACAAAGCGGTTGAATAGTCGAGCGCGCTGTCCTGAGACAGCTCTTGTTATCTTGGCAGTAAGAACATAAATTTAGTGAATCGAAACGAACAGGTAATGGTCGCAATTTTTGTAAAGTACATGCACATCATATAGTTATAAAAATCAAATATGTACAATGTAGGTCTACTAATAATAGTAGTTTTATTCAGATAATGTGGACGTTTCATGTCAAAGATACATTGTATATTTCGAAACTTTAACTAATCGCTGCTTGACCTTAAACCCATATGACCTTGACCCTTGCAGGGACCAACGAGGATGACATCATCGAGGTGCTTGTTACCCATAACAACAGCCAGCGACAGAAGATCAGCAACACCTACGCGCAGGCGTACGGCAAGGTAGGGGGAGCTGCTGCATAAAATCGTAGAAATACTCGGCGCACAGTTACTTCCCTTTGGCGGCGATGCTACCGCGGCCACCACCAAGCAAATTGTCCCGGATCTGGAAAAAAATATTTATATAATATGTTGATTTTAAACCTCCCTCAGATATATATAAGGCGTAAATGTTTGTTTCAGTTAACATGCCCAAAAAAATTAGGGTAGGTAGGTCGGGATTTTTGTTTTTTTGGTAAATGGTCAACTTGAAGATTCTAAAACGGAATAAATATTCAAAACGTAACAGTAATATCCTTAAAATTGTTTATAAGTGGATACTATCAAAACAAAACACTTATTTATCCAAAAACACATTTAATTATTTAAAAAGGTAAATAAACCAAAAATCAATCTGACTAACCAAATAAAATGTTCTAGGGTCGGGGCATTTTTTTAGGGTAGGTCGGTTTATTTTTACGCCTAACTAAAACCAAAAGAGATAACTAAAACAGTAGGAGAACACACATTCCTCACAGTGATCTCCCCTGTTACGCGATATTTAGCAAAGCATACGCGGCCATTGTGTGTGTGTGTGGGGGGGGGAGGGTCAAGAGAAATAGGGTGTCACGAATGAGTTGAATATAGAACATATTGCCTCGTGTCGCGGGAAACCCGGGCTTAATGCATGTGCGTAAAGTGTCATCCCGGATCAAGCCTGTGCAGTCCGCAGGCTAATCCGGGACGACACTTTCCGCCTACAGTGGATTTATGTTTAGAAGAGACTATATCGAAACAGAAAATACCGTAAAACCGCTAGAATCATTTTGGAAAGATTTATCGACGAAATATCTGTCGAGATGTCTTGACTACGAGTTACAAAAAACTACATCGACTTTAACATTCTATTGCTGAAACAAAGTAATACAAAGTTATACAGAATTTACAGCGAAAGTTATAAATAATTTAACATGGTTGTACGTTTGACGCACGTTGGTTGATATTTTTGACATGCCTACTTTGTAGGAAGAACTAGACATGTGATGAGTTGATGCCTTATCAGGTTTATTCCAACATTGTTAATATACACTTATAAATGCAAATACGCGCAGTCAAAACAAGTTCAAAGTTTACAAACAACATTTTCCCCTAGCGATTGATGGTTATCCACGCCCATTTTCAGCCCCTGAAGGACGACCTGATATCCGAGCTGACCGGGGACCTGGAGGAGGTGATTGTGGCGCTGATGATGCCTCCCCGTGAACTGGACGCTAAATTACTGCACGACGCTATCTCAGTGAGTTATGTGAAAGCATGCACACATCTTATCATACAACTACCACCACCTCCACCACCACTACTACTTCCCCCACTACCACAACCACTACTACCCCCAACCCCACTACCACCACTACTACTACTACCATCACCAATGTCTACTACTACTACCACCACCAGCGCGACTACTAGTACCCCACTACCATCACCACCATCACCACCACCACTACCACAGCAACAACCGGGCACCGCCATCCATTTCTACTATCACGACCAACGCATGTATTTGGTACAAGAAGTACTAGTATCTATTTTCGATGGAATTTAATTTTAATTTATGGATAATGTTATTCCAAATGTTGATAATGTTATTCTAAATGAAGTTTCTAATGCGTAGGAATTTAACCACGAGGGTGTTGTTTATTGACCGCTAAACAACGATAATGCGAAAATTATTTTGATCAGTCTAATTTAACATGATCTGAGAAATAGTTTTGCAATTGTAATAAAAACTACATTTTACTATTCTGCGCCCAGAATCGGGACTACTTTTTGCGTTGTTTATTGGGTAGTTTAACTGCGATAATTTTTTTCTTTGTCTATATAAGATCAGCGAGCTATTCCACAGGGTGTTGGTACAAGAAGTTTTTAATTTCAATAATGCCATTTTATTCCGCATGATGTCGAAATATTTGTGTTTAATTTTCAATATAACATGTTATTCCACAGGGTGTCGGTACGTTTTTCCACCGAGTGCCTGTTCAAAGGAGAGTTTAATTTTCACTACATATATTACCATGCTATTTCACAGGACTCTGGTACACAATTTTCACGATTACCATGCTATCCACAGGTTTCTAGTACACAGAAGTGCTTAATTTTCGCTTTTTCGCTATTCCACAGGGCATCGGCACACAGGAGATGATGCTGATCGGGATCCTTTGCTCACGGACCAATCATGAAATCCAGGAGATCAAGGCGGCCTACAAGAAGCGTACGTTTTTGGTTATGCTTTTTTAATGGTTCTGTAATAAATGTACTTAAAAAAAATTCATCCGGTACCGGAAGTCTACGTTTCTCGTACATAATGATGTTTCCTCGTTGGCTATTCCACGAGTCGTTTTTGTTTTCTTTTGTAATAACTTTAACTTTTACAACACTCTCACAATATTGGAAGAACGATGAGAAAACGCCGATTTGGCCGCTGCAGTGTAAGCCAAGTCATGTATTCTTTATTTGGCACCAACTGAAGAAATGAATTCGAATTAAAGATGTAATATTTTGTCAGCGACACATACACGTCAATAAATACAAATAAAACAGTGTTAACGGTCGAAAAAAAGGCAGTTGCCATGGTATTTGCTTCTTTATGATTATTTATTAACTGAATAAAATTGTTGCTTTCTACAAAAACAATACATTATTGTTTCATGGTGATGTGTGATCAATCTATATCAAAAATACTTGTTTTACAAACTGAACCTCCGCTTCTTTGTGACGTAACAGTGTTTGATGCGGATCTGAACGACGACCTCCAAGGTGACTCGAGCGGCTACTTTGCCCGGATGTTGTACTCGCTGATTTCCGGTGGGCGCCAAGAGTCCGAAGCGGACGAAGACCTCGCCGTCCAAGAGGCGCAAAAACTTATTGACGTAAGTCCAGAGTGTGTATATGTTCAGTTTCTCGGATCCACCTACCCGATTTTTTTGAAAGTACAAAAAAAAATCGGAAAAAGAAATTATTGTAAAAAACCAAACAAAAAAACAACAACATTGATAAATAACATCATTTTCCACTTATACCGTATTCCTTGTGGATATTAAGTTTCCAACTCACAATTATAATGTAAACTTTGAACACAGTGTCAAAACATATTATATTATTTCAACGTAAATCATTTTAACTTTATATGTGTTTTTATAATAACAAACGTTGCACTGAATTAGTCATGTTATTGTCATGTTGCGAAAACATGTGGTTATGATAGAAGTTTATTTTATTTTATTTTTTTTATCAGAAGAAAGAATACTCGGCTTCCGAGTCGGCGTTTCTAAAATTCTTATAGAATACACTTATTACTGGAATTAGCTATCTTGTTCAAGGCCGGTGTTTGGAAATGAAAAACGTGCTTGGGACATTAACGCACTCGTATATGACAAGTAATTATTCCGTTTTCCAGGCTGGAGTGAACACGCTGGGGACGGACGAGTGCAACTTTAACTCCGTCCTGTGTCTGTCCAGCTTCGACCAGTTGCGGCTGGTGTTCAAAAAGTACCAGGAGCTCCGGGAAGGCACAACTATTGAAGAGGACATCAAGTCCGAAATGAGCTCGGACCTGCAGACCGGCTACCTGTCCATTGGTAAGTAATAGTTGTAGCATACTTTTACCGAAATATGTTAGTTATTTAACGAGCCCGCAGGGTGCTAAGTGTGCTACAAGTGTTTTATACCATATTTACATTGCAACTTTCCACGATGCCCATCCCATAGGCGTTTCCTAAACGTCACGTGATGTCTGACATGCTTGGCATGTGTGCCATGCATGTGCGTCGTTTCCAAATTAAGCGCTGTCGAATTTGGAAGTTTACCCTGCAATAAGTAGCGTGCGTATGAATTAAAAGTTAAAACTAAATTTCGCCGGCCTTTGAATGACCACAACATTTAGTTTGAATCAGATGCCAATATGAACAAAAATAATAATAAAATGCACGTGACGTTACGTTTTGACTCCTTTAAAAAAAAATACTACATGCAGATCCAAAGCATATGTTCTGTTGGCAACATACTTTCTTCGTGTTTCGACAGCTCCTTGCATGTTGTATTATCGTTCACAGTCCAGATGGCCCGCAACAAGTACGAGTTCTTCGCCGACTGGTTGTACAACGCGACCACGGGGACGTTGGGCACCGAGGACAGCGAGCTGATCGGCATCGTGGTCTCCAGATCGGAGGTGGGTGGATCACGTGGCCCCGTTTTCACATAACAAGTTTAGCCTGATTTTCAGGTTCAAGATGAACCTGAGCCAGATATTGCAGGAGCAGGCTCAAAAATGGTGTTCACTAAAATCAGGATCAATTTTAATGTTTGGTCAAATATATATTATGACAACGATTTTAAAATTTTACCACCGTACATTTCCAATCTGTTCTGAAGATTGTAATAGAAAATAACAAAAATTATGCGATTTTATCAAGAAGAAAAATTATTCCGAAAATATAAAAAAAGTTTGATATTCCGTTCAGTTCAGTTACAAGATCCAAATCAGCTAAGACTGACCTTGATCCTGTAATTGATTTGTGAACACGGGGCCTGGTTTCCAGCCAGCAGAGTAAATGGGGACTCATGCCACATGGGTCCAATATGGGTTTCAATAAGCAATATGGCAAACTTCAGTGGGACCTATGTGTTGTTTGCAAACCTTTTTTTGGCATGTAAACCATGTGGATTTCGATATGGGACCAATTGAAGTCCCATCTGGACTTAACATTAGTCCTATATGGGCTACCTATATGAGGTCCATTATTCCGGGTTTCAAAATGGGTCCTGTATTGTCAACCAACATGTACAGTGTATGTGGACCCATTTGGTTTTGACATATCGATGGCTTACCGCAAAACTATGCTATATAACATGTATTCAACATAGATATAGCATAGTTTTTTCGCTGATCCATCGATATGTGGAAGTGTAAATGCTTGAAAATTGTGAATAACTACAAGGTATCATTTGATTTCTACAGTCCTTGCAGTTCAGTTCTATTCAGTTTAACAGCTTCATTTTATTCCTTCGTAGAGTGTGCATTAACGAACTAAACTTATCTTTATTCAACCCTTACCGCAGTTATCTAGAATTCTCTATATATCTGACTCAAAGAAATTCTCATGGAGAAGCGTATTTGAGTATTTGGTACTAGTATGTGTATATGTCATGTGTGAATGTGATAGTTGAAGATAAGTGTGAAATGTAAGGTTACGTAATGAAGTTAATCTTCATTCATTTTAGGGCAAAATACTAAGTATACTCAAATCGGTTTCCTAGGAAATACACATTAATAGTTAAAATATAAATATAAGACGAACCATACATGGACTTGTTGCAGCAATTATTCTAAACGGGTATTTGGCAGTTTTTCGAACAAATGTTAATTCTGGTAAAATCTTTGTTACAGGATGATTTGAAGCATATCAAAGAAAAGTTTCAATCCAAATACGAGAAGTCCCTCTACGACACCGTGAAAGGCGAATGCTCCGGCTACTACATGCGCTGTCTGCTGTCAATCATTGCCGGACGCTACATCCGTGCCAACGAGGTCTAAACTCCGCCCACCCTGGAAACCACGCCCACTCTAAGTCCTGGTCCCCCGCTGCAGATTATCGGTGTTGCATATTATTGTCACATTATGCTTGTATAACAATTTTCGTGATTAGCAAGTACATGTAGGTTAGAAATAACTCTTACGTGTGCAGTACAGAAACAAACTTTAGAAAACATAATCAAATAGATCTACATGTTTTACTTTATCAAAGTCACAATTCATATACATGTTTAAATGAACTAGTTGATTCTATTTCATATGACCATTTAATATTTTTTAAACAATTTTATACAAATATATCGCACATGTTACTTATTATGAACAACGTGATCATTGTTTAAAAATTCAAATTTAATTTTGATTTATGGAACAAGCTGATGATAAAAAAAAGTCGCACTCGTGTTAATTTCTATAGACTACCATGACTTTAATTTAGACGAGGGCCAGAAAAACAGGACCAAACCATGGTTGTGATTGCAGTACATTTAGAGATTTTATTTTTTTTTGACATTTGAAATTAAAGTTATTGGTTGTATTATACGTGTAATCAACTGCGCAATTGTTCCTGCTTTTTGTCACATGTAAACTCTATAAAACACGTTCTGTAATAGTATTTTTGTCTTGAAAACGCATTTTCGGCTGTAGGACACACTTTTTGGGAAGTTCTTTATTTTGTTGCTAATAGTTGTGTACGTAGAGTAGTGTTAGATGCTTTTCTCATTCCATACAGTTCTAAGTGAGTTACGTACACAAGGCATTGAATAAATTGTAATTATCACCGTGAATAAATATATATAAAATGTTTGCATCGACTTGTTTTATTAACACAAAGCTAGTCAGGCAGTGTACAGTTTACGTTTGGGGTCAAAATAAAGATAACAGCATGCCAGTTTTTATGCCCGCGAAGGGAACTTAACTTAATTAGTATTGAAGGGATTCAACTGAACTTCATATAACGATAGACGACAATTAGAGGAAGTGCAGAGCACAAGGACCATAACTCTTTTTCAGTATTTCGTGAGTTATTGCCTTTGTTTAATTTTCTTGTGCGAAGTATAACTCGAAAAGTATTGAAGGGATTCAAATGATACTTCATATAATGGTAGAGGACAATGAGAGGAAGTGCAGAGTACAAGGACCGTAACTCTTCAATATTTACAGAGTCATTGCCCTTTGTTTTATTTTCTTGTGCAGACATAACTCCATTAGTATTGAAGGGATTTAAATACAACTACATATATTGATTGATAGAGGACATTGACAGGAAGTGCAGAGTACAAGGACCATAACTCTTTATTCAATATTTTTGGAGTTATTGCTGACGACTTATTAAAAATGTGCTGACAATAACTACATATTGTAATTTCCTTGTGCGGAGCATAACTCGAAAAGTATTGAAGAGATTCAAATAAAAATTCATATAATGATAGAGGGCTTTGAGAGGATGTGCAGATTAAAAGGACAATAACTCTTTCTTCAACATTTTTGGAGTTATTGTAAGAAGCATAACTCAAAAAGTATTGAAGGGTTTCAAATGATACTTCATATAATGATTGAGGCCTTTCAGAGCGAGTGCAAAGTAAATGGACCATAACTCTTTCTTCTGTCAAAACATATCTTCGGGGCCATTTGTCACTTACAGTGACAACACTTGTTCCACTGGCTTCTTATACCACATTTTTCACTAGCATGTAATAAAATCAATATTCAACAGTTTTAACATTTATTCAAATGTATGGATTGCTTTTAACAAATGCCAAAAGAATAATATCACCCAGACACAATCTAAAATAACGGTTGTCATACTCTTATAGTAAGCTTAGCACATATTACAAACCCAATTCAATACGACAAACCTAGTCATATGGATGAATTTCCTTTCCGTAGAATAAGCACCCAAATTAAATTGCACACTATGTATTGGTGGAGACTTTTAACATGCCAAAATGGAATGGCTTAGTATAATACCCAAGTAAGGTTGCAAGTTAACAGTGCGGTTTATTTACACCATTCTACAGAGAATTTACATATATATTACACGACCATTATCACACACAAGTTATTACATATATATTACACGACCATTATCACACACGTTATTGATTGCCCAACAAGGGAAAACACAATTGCTAGTATCCATCCAAAGCATCGAGAAAAGAACTCTTGAATTTTTTCACACTTTTAGTTTCAGGATCATTAGCAGACTCAGCATTAACTGGATCTTTATGATCCATAACACACATATCCCCTTCCAAATAGTTGTCAAAAGTTCGTTTCCTACCTAATAAATAAATTTTCTTCTTCTTGAAACTATGTTGTGTTCCACTGCCTTTCAAACCAACATCAGTTCTATTTGTATTCAATTCTGAGTTGCCTCTTAGCACAAACTTTACCAGATTATTACCAGCCTTGTTTTCTTTCGCCTTTACAACATTTGAAACAGTTTTCTGAGGTTTTATAATGCATGAATCTCCACTTTCAACATTGTGTTTAAATTGTGAATCACTGTTTTTACAATTTACTGTCGATGAAATACTCTTGAATAAGCTTGGTTGCATATTTGGCTTCAAGGGCCGTAACTCTTGGCAAGGTTTCTTTGAACACTTTGTCAAAGGTTTACATGTTGTCCAAGTTTTTGACAGCACTGCTAGATTTGATTTCCCATCCACAGCCAAGTGTGTTTTTCTTCCTTGGCAACTGTTCCCATTTTTCACAATACTACTATGTTGCTTTCCGCCCACTATTTGCCCCTTGATTTCTGCAGATATATTCAGCAGGGGTTTCACTCTTTTAGGGACACGGGTACCTGCACCGTTGGAATCTTTGAAACTGGAAGACAAGCTCTTTCTTGAACTACCGGTAGGCACATCTTCACAATGTCCCATACGAGATTTAGAATAAGTTGGTCGTGAATTAAGTACATTTCCACCTTGTCCAGTAACAGACTTACAAGATTGAAGGGATTGTTGACTACCTTGACTAGCACAGTCATTACTTCCAAGAGCATTCAGTGAGTCTAACAGTCCATGTGCTAGAGATTCTTTATCACTATTACAAGACGCATACAGATCCATGATGCTGCTCATATCAGAGGCTCCTGCTGTGTCTTGTAGTTGTTTCCCCTTGCCATGACTCTGTGAACATTGCATGTGGCTCGTAACCACTCCGTCATCTTTGACAGCTACTACAATGGCCTCATTGCATTTACTTCTTGGCACACAATCGACATGTTCATCCACGTTTTTGCGATCTGAAAGGCAAAGTTATTTGAAAATGTTCATGTGAGTCGGTATTTAAGATCTGAGGGAGAAAACTTCTTCCCCATCTTAACGTTTTCTTTAAGGCACTGTTCATGAAAATTCAAGTATAATGTGCATAGTATGAAATCTCATGATTAATATTTTGCATTCAAACAAACATGTTTTGATTCAGAAAACAGGATTGCATGTACATTCCTTTATGGCATATGGTTTGAAAATAATAGGCTCTTACTTTTCCTAATTTGCATATAAATCTTTTTTTTTCTGTTAGATTTAATGAATGTATCCACCATTAAAATATGCATAGGAAAATAGTACATGTTTATATCACTGAATAATACACTATAATTCTAACAATTTAAACTTGAGAAACAAACAAAAAATAATACAGCATAAGGGTTTTGACACACTACTGATATGCCTATGTATCACAATCCCTTATTGAACAGTTATCAAACAGAATAGTTGTCTTGTAGGTGAAACTTAAGAAGCAGTAAACATATATTTAAGATCACCATTGTTAATGGCATCAAAACAATTACCATCAACAGAATATGACTTAATGTATTTTTAATTTCAATACAAACTTACAAAAGCCCGAGGATTTTTGTGGTTTCTGATTTTTCAGCCTCCGTGCATTGTTCTCCTTCCATGCCTGGATGACAGATTTGGCCCAACCCTCGGTGCCTATCACCATGGTAACAGGCCTAGCTTCCTCCGACAGTCTCCAGGGCTTCATTGAAACTGTCTGAATAGAGATCAGCGAACATGAAAACTACTTGTAAAGTTACTGTCAACCATTTTATGCAGGACCAAAAACATGGTGTATTTTCTGCCAGACTGAACCAATTATAGTAATTAAAATGTACTTTATCCCCAAACTGGCACTTTATTGCAATATAAGTATAAAAGAGTTCCGTCAAATGCATATACGACACAGCAAATGACTCGTACACATTGTTTTTTCACCTTTCCAACATCTTTACAATACTGAAATGGCACGGTACATCGTTTTCAGCATATATACCAAAAAAAAACTGTATGACATTATTTATGTGTTATTGCTTGTTTGTTTATTTGGATTTTTCACCGTGTTTAACATTATTTCAGTCATATAACGGCGATCAGTTAACCTACTCACACTTTTCCTGGGCAAGCTTAGCCGATCTAAGCGGTTTACCAGTACCAAGTGCACATACTTATGCCAGTAACTGACAACTGCCCTACTTGAATCAGAGGTGGGGGAGAATGGCCGTAGAAGTTATTTCATGCCAATCCCCACAAAAGTTATATGCCCGGGCTGGGGCTCAAACTCACGAAGTCCAATGCTCTACCAACTGAGCCAGCCGGGCCCGGCGACATTATTTATGTCAGATACAACCAATCAAATACAGCACACATTAGATGGTGTATAGGGGGAATGAAGGCTCACTTCACTAACTTTACTGTTTGCTCCTTTGGACAAAAACACCTTTCTAAGCCTGGGAAACTGGGTAAAGTATTTTAGGCATTGAAGAGATACTCCTGGGTTTCCTGAAAAAATTAAAAGAACACAAACAATATCTTGACTAACTCAAATGATTAATAAAGGGAAAAGGCAATGTTTAAAGCTACAAAAAACATGATGAAAAAAATATTTGAATGCAAAACTATTCCTATCCACCTTGCAATGCATAGGCATCTGAAACCTTTTCATGGTTACACAGAGTGACCATGACCTATGGTGCGACCTTGACCTATAGTGCAACCTTGACCTACCCGATATGTTTTGTCCTTGACCTATGTTTTGTCCTTGGCCTATGTTTTGACCTTGACCTATAGTGTGACCATGACATATGGTGTAACCTTGACCTATGCTGTGACCTTGACCTATGGTGTGACCATGCGTAATAATGTAGCATTGACTGGTGTGACCTTGACCTATGGTGTGACCATGACTTATGGTTTTACCTTGACCTATGGTGTGACCTTGATTTAGGGTGCACCCTAAACTAGAGGTCAGCGCTTTACACACTCTGCATGTTGTTGCAATGTGGGAAACAATAGCACAATAATGTTTAAAAGTCCATGGCAATTAATAGTTAACAGAAGTCAGACAAACTACCTTAAAATTTATAATAATAATAATAATGTTAATGATTTCCAACGGGAACCGTTTCATTAGTTTTACGTAAACAATCAAAATATTAATTTATAGCATTTAAGCTGTTTTCCACATAGACAATTTTGAGGTGGCAGTAAAATCTGTAGTAAATGAAAGTCATGTTTATATTTATGCATAAGGCACAGTCTTGTAACGATGAGAAAAAGGGAATTCGTAGCAGTTTTACAAATCTACTGGTATCTTGAAACATATAACATTTATTTATTTTATATTTAAGTGACAGTATGTTAAGATAAACTTAAGATGTTTCTTGAAGTGGAATATGACGCCTGAATTAAAATCATATGGATAATCAGTTACAAAATGAGTATAATAAAATTATTACCTGAAAGGTTCACAAAAGAAAGGTTGTTGGGTCCACAAGTGAACATTCTAAAAGGAGTGGTCATCTTTTGAATGCCGGCATCAGTAATGGCATTGCCTTTCAAACACAAGTGCTCCAAACTGAAACATGTATTGTTATTAACCCGTGTCATTTAAGAAATAAAGTTATTATAATTGTTGTCATAAGGTATTTACATGTATATATGATCTATTTTCGATTATGGTAAAACTGTATACACAAAACACCTTATCAACATCACACAGTTCTGGTCGAAAAGTTACTTAGCTGCTGATGATGAAAGAACAGAGCTTACTTAAAATTAATGATTGCAACAAACACTTGTTTCTGATCTACAAAGATTTAAGTTTCGATTGTATTTCAAACTGGAAAGAAAATACCACCAAACCTGTTAAGGTGAGATATGCGCTGTACAATTTCGTGATCGTCGCCTAGACCACAATGTGAGACGTCTAGGTATCGGAGGTCTTGAAATTTCAGTATGGCTTCAAGATGATAGTTCAGACACAGATGCTCGCCTAACATGAATTAGAACTGTGAACAATCAGTTAGCTTCATTTCAAGATAGCAGTAATGTGGAGTGGGCAGGATTCACTCCGTCATTCACCAATTAGCTGATGGCTACAAATTTCAACATCTGGCTTAAGAAATTTACATTTGGCTCAACTTTTTCTTTATAAAATATCCCAAACAACCGTGGTTAATACCTAATATGGGTAATATATGATTATTGAAATGGTGCACTGAGTAGCACCTGCTTTTTACTAGGTTGAGTTAAGAAATACAAGAGCTGTCAGAGGATAGCGCGCTCGACTATTCCAAGTATTTCAGTTGGTACATATTTTGGAAAGTGGAAGGGCATACATTTGTTGAAATACATAACTGAGTCATGGCAATTATTTCATCAAATTATTCCAAGTTTCCAGTGAAAACCTTATATAGTTTATAAATTTAGAGACTTTGGACCAAAAAACTTTTACCACAAAATTTATGAAAAAAGAGGGAATACCTCTCTAACAAGAGGGCCCTAGGACGCTCAACTGAGACCTTGTAACCCAATTGGAATTTGCATCCCCGAGGCGTGGCTTATTTTTCTCCCTGGGGCATAAGTTTAACAACCTTGAACAAACCTCTGGGCCTTGCTGTTTCAGGTAAAGATTTTTTAAGTCATTTTGCTATTTAAGTCTATATAAACCATGTGACCCCTTGGGGGGTGGCCAGAGTTGACCCCAGGGGCATAATTTGAACAATCTTTGGAGAGGACCACTATGCAATGTTACATACCAAATATAGGAAAGCTGTGGGACTTGCGGTTTCATGTAAAGATTTTTTTAAGTCATTTTGCTATTTAAGTCTATATAAACCATGTGACCCCTCGGGGGTGGCCAGATTTGACCCCAAGGGCATAATTTGAACAATCTTTGGAGAGGACCACTATGCAATGTTACGTTACAAATATAGGAAAGCTGTGGGTCTTGCCGTTTCAGAGGAGAAGATTTTTAAAGTCATTTTGCTATTTAAGTCTATATAAACTATTTGACCACCCAGGGCGTGACCAGTTTTGACCCCAGGGGCATAATTTGAACATTCTTTGTAGAGGACCACTATACAATGTTACATACCAAATATGAAACCTCTAGGCCGTGCGGTTTCAGAAGAGAAGAATTTAAAAGTCATTTTGCTATTCAAGTCTATATTAACCATGTGACCAATGGGGTGTGGTCTGTTTTGACCCATGGGGCATAATTTGAACAATCTTTGTAGAGGACCACTAAAAGATGTTAAATACCAAATACAAAACCTCTGGGCCTTGCGGTTTCAGAGAAGAAGATTTTAATACATTTTGCTATATAAGTTTATATAAACCATGTGACCCCCTGGGCGTGGCCAGTTTTGACCCCAGGGGCATAATTTGAACAATCTTTGTAGAGGACCACTATAGGATGTTACATATCAAATATGAAACCTCTGGGCCTTGTGGCTTCAGAGGAGATTTTAAAAGTCATTTTGCTATATATTCTATATCAACCATGTGGCCCCTGGGGTGTGGCCCGTTTTGACCCCAGGGGCATAATTTGAACAAACTTTGTAAAGGACCACTAAAGGATGTTACATACCAAATATGAAACCTCTGGGCCTTGCAATTTCAGAGGAGAAGATTTTAAAAGTCATTTTGCTATATATTCTATAAAACCATGAGACCCCCTGGGCGTGGCCAGTTTTGACCTCAGGGTCATAATTTGAACAATCTTTGTAGAGAACCACTATAGGATGGTACATACCAAATATGAAACCTCTGGGCCTTGTGGTTTCAGAGGAGAAATTTTTAAGTTCATTTTGCTATATATTCTATATAAACCATGTGACCCCCAGAGCGTGGCCCATTTTGACTCCAGGGGCATAATTTGAACAAACTTTGTAAAGGACCACTATAGGATGTTACATACCAAATATGAAACCTCTGGGCCTTGTGGTTTCAGAAGAGAAGATTTTTAAAGTCATTTTGCTATAATATTATATTCTATATCAACCATGAAACCCCTGGGGCGTGGCCCATTTTGACCCCATGCGCATAATTTGAACAATCTTTGTAGAGGACCTCTATAGGATGTTACATACCAAATATGAAACCTCTAGGCCTTGTGGTTTCAGAGGAGAAGATTTTAAAAGTAATTTTGCTATATATTCTATATAAACCATGTGACCCCCGGGGCATGGCCCGTTTTGACCCCAGGGGTATAATTTGAACAATCTTTGTAGAGGACCTCTAGAGGATGTCACATATTAAATATGAAAGGTCTGAGCCTTGCGGTTTCATAGAAGATTTTTAAAGTTTTCACTTTTTTAATCTATTTTTAGCTCTGGTGACCTACATATTCAGCGGACCAGAAAGATTTGAACAACTTTGAAAGAGGTCCACCCAAGGATCATTCCTGTGAAGTTTGGTGAAAATCTGCCAAGATGTTGTTTGACTGAAAAGTTGACGACGCACACACGCACGCACGCACACACGCACGCACGACGGACAACCACAAAAGCTCACCATGAGCACTTTGTGCTCAGGTGAGCTAAAAATACAAAACAGAGTTATGGGGATTGTTAAGCCAGAAAATCTATATGAAAAAGTGTAACTCTATCAAAATACAAAACCGAGTTATGGGGAATGTTGCCACTGATGCTGCAGTTGATGACAAAGATGCATTCCAAGTTTCAGGTGAATAACTTCTGTAGTTTTGAAGTTACACGACTTTTGAATATAAACTTTAATCAGCAAATCTATGTGAAAAGGGGGCATAAGTCAGTCAAAATACAAAACAGAGTTATACGGAATGTTGCCCCTGATACAGGAATTGATGACAAAGGTATATCCCAAGTTTAAAGTTAAAAACATATGTAGTTTTGAAGTAAAAAACTTTTGAATATAAACTTAAACCAGAAAATCTATGTGAAAAAGGGGCACTACTCTTTCAAAATACACAACAGAGTATAGGGAATGTTGCCTCTGATACTGGAGTTGTCTACAAAGGTATATTCCAAATGCAAGTAAAAAACTTGTGTAGTTTTGCAATTACAAAATTTTTGAATATAATCTTTAACCAGAAAATCTGTGTGAAAAAGGGGCATAACTCTGACAAAATATAAAACATAGTTATATGGAGGTTGCCCTGATACTGGAGTTGATGACAAAGGTATATTCCAAGTTTCAAATGAATAACTTATGTAGTTTTGAAGTTACAAACTGTTTGAATATAAACTTCAACCAGCAAATCTATGTTAAACAAGAGGGCCACTATGGCCCTAGGTTGCTCACCTGATATCTATGTATGAAGTTTCATTAAAATATCTCAATAGGTCTTCAAGCTATTGAGTGAAAACTGTTTTTCTATTTTTAGTAACAGTGACCTTGACCTTGACCCCACCCATCCCATATGTAAAGCAAGGTCTCGATATAAGGTATCTACGAATGAAGTTTCATTAAAATATCTCAATGCGTTCTTAAGTTGTTGAGCTTAAACCGTTTTTCTACTTTTAATAACAGTGACCTTCACCCCACCCACCCCATAAGAAAACCCAAGTGAGGTCTCGATATAAGATATGTGTTTATATTTTTAGTAACAGTGACCTTGACCCCACCCATCCCATATGCAATCCCAATCGAGGTCTCTTCATAATGTTTTAACCAAATATGAAACGTTTTGTGGTTTCAGAGAAGAATTTTAAAATCATTTTGCCATTTACATCTATATAAACCATGTGAGCCCCAGGGTGTGCCCAGCTTTGACCCCAGGGGCATCATTTGAACAATCTTTATAGATGACCACTACACAATGTTACATACCACATATAAAACCTCTAGGCCTTGAACTTTCAGAGGGGAACATTTTTAAAGTCATTTCGCTTAAGTCTATATAAACCAAGTGACCCCCGGGGTGTGGCCAGTTTTGACCCCAGGGGCATCACTTGAACAATCTTTGTAGAGGACCACTATACAATGTTACATACCAAATATGAAACCTCTGGGCCTTGCGGTTTCAGAGAAGATTTTTAAAGTCATTTTGCTATTCAAGTCTATAACAACCATGTGACCCCCGGGATGTGGCCAGTTTTTATCCCAGGGGCATCATTTGAATAATCTTTGTAGAGGACCACATTACAATGTCACATACCAAATATGAAACCTCTAGGCCTTGCAGTTTCAGAGGAGAAGATTTTGAAAGTCATTTTGCTATTAAAGTCTATATAAACCATGTGACCCCCGGGGTGTGGCAGTTTTGACCACATGGGCATCATTTGAACAATCTTTGTAGATGACCACTAAACAATTTAAATACCAAATATGAAACCTCTGGGCCTTGCGGTTTCAGAGGAGAAGATTTTTAAAGTCATTTTGCTATTAAAGTCTATATAAACCATGTGACACCCGCGGTGTGGCCAGTTTTGACCCCAGGGACATCATTTGAACAATCTTTGTAGAGGACCACTTTACAATGTTACATACCAAATATGAAACCTCTGGTCCTTGCGGTTTCAGAGGAGAAGATTTTGAAAGTCATTTTGCTATTCAAGTCTATATAAACCATGTGACCCCCGGGGTGTGGCAGTTTTGACCCCAGGGGTATCATTTGAACAACCTTTGTAGAGGACCACTATACAATGTTACATACCAAATATGAAACCTCTGGGCTTTGCAGTTTCAGAGGAGAAGATTTTTAAAGTCATTTTGCTATTAAAGTCTATATAAACCATGTGACACCCGCGGTGTGGCCAGTTTTGACCCCAGGGACATCATTTGAACAATCTTTGTAGAGGACCACTTTACAATGTTACATACCAAATATGAAACCTCTGGTCCTTGCGGTTTCAGAGGAGAAGATTTTGAAAGTCATTTTGCTATTCAAGTCTATATAAACCATGTGACCCCCGGGGTGTGGCAGTTTTGACCCCAGGGGTATCATTTGAACAACCTTTGTAGAGGACCACTATACAATGTTACATACCAAATATGAAACCTCTGGGCTTTGCAGTTTCAGAGGAGAAGATTTTTAAAGTCATTTGCTATTCAAGTCTATATAAACCATGTGACCCCCGGGGTGTGGCCAGTTTTGACCGAAGGGGCATCATTTGAACAATCTTTGTTGAGGACCACTATACAATGTTACATACCAAATATGAAACCTTTGGGCCTTGCGGTTTCAGAGAAGAAGATTTTTAAAGTCATTTTGCTATAAAAGTCTATATAAACCATGTGACCCCAGGGGCGTGGCCAGTTTTGACACCAGGGAGCATAATTTGAACAATCTTTGTAGAGGACCAATCAAGGATGTCAGATATCAAATATGACAGCTCCAAGCCTTGTGGTTTCAGAGAAGAAGATTTTTAAAGTTTTCAGTTTTTAAATGGGCCGCGTCGCGACAAAACCTGCCTTAATGACATTGATGACGTTTGTGGGAAAACCCGCTTAAAGTGACGTCATTGTTTTTAACCAGGAAGTATTTTCGTGTTTGGTGAAAATTAGTTATTTACGGCATAGTTTTTATTTTCGGAATAACATGATGGATGAAGAAATGGAGGTAAGTATTTGTTTGTTCATTGTAGTAGTGTTATGAAAGTTTCTGTTTGAAATGTGTTAATTTCCAGAGCTTTAATAACATGAACCGTCTGAAGTGAAAGTAAAAGAAAACGACTGTCGCAGGTTTGCTCAATAGCCTAGTGTTTTACCACTAATGTTTAGTAAACTTAACGCTATCCAAATCGAAATCAATGAATGTTATGTAATGAGTAATAAAACGATATTTTTTCTGTACATTTTAAATAAATAAATGTAGAGGTAGATATTATTATTTCTCGAGTGTTTTAAGATCCCATACTGACCCTATAAGCACAAGCATGTAGTTATGAAAGATTGTTATTAACGTACTATTATTGCTTCAAATAGCAACGAATTTGACATACCTTTCAGAATAAAAATGAAAATAATTGGAGTTTTTGACATTTCAAATTTGTCGAGTCATTCTCGTCATTTAATTGTAAATAGATCCACACAGTTTGCTTCTTAACTCATCAGACGAGTCTGTGGTGTAGAGGTTACATAGATCGCTTAAGAATCGGTTGACTGAAGTTCAAATCCCTCCTCCAGAATGTTTTTTTTTTCCTGTTATTTGTAATTTTCAGCAATTTACATGCACACCATTATTTATTATTTAACTAATACTTAATCTTTATCACGTTAAATAGAGCACATGCCATTCAATTTAAATTTAAGCGCTTCATGTTCCCCTACAAGCAAAGTGCATCATGTTCAATTTTGTTCAATTTTTTAAAAGTACGGTTAACTAATAGGAACTTACAATAATATAATTGATTGACAACGAAATGGTGAACTGAGTAATAAGTCAGCTTCTGAATGAAGCGTTTTTTTTGTAATTTGATTTCCAGAAGTGAATTGCATAAGTCCATTGTCTGAAATGCGCATATGTATTTAATTTGAGACTTAAAAGGATTTTTGTTTTAATATAGGAGTTGGAGAGTGTACTCTCTCAACATTTTGGGAAGACCCCTGTTACTACGCCATTTGCTTCGCAAGAGATTGACGAGTTCTCAGCAGATGAAGAAGAAGTTGAAATTGATGTGAGTGCAGATGGCATCGGTGAAATAATCGAAGGACGGGTTCGAGATTACGTGTCTCACCAGGAAGTTGATGAAGAGGAAGAAGATGAAGAGAGTGATGATGGGCGTGACATTCTGGATTTGGCTTCGAACGATGATGAGGATTTGAAACAAGTTGAAAAGTTCTGTACTGAGGGTTGTGGATGCAGACACGACTGTGCACAGAAACTGAATGTAGGGACAGTGTATGAACATATTTTGAATGTCCGTGAAATGGAAAAAAATGCAAAAGATCTATATTTGATGGGCGTTCTGCAAGATGATAGAAGCTCGGCTGTCACAAACAGAGGAAAGAAGAGACAACGAAGTAGATGCACTTTTAAATTCAGTGGTAAAATAGTGTGTCGACCAACATTTCAAGTGTGTTATGACATCGGACGAATTGCGCTGAACAATTTGATGTCGCACATGTCACAACATGCCGTCGTGTCTAGAACACACGGCAATGTAGGCCGACGCCCAAAGCACGCACTAGGGTTTGACGACGTTCAGCGTGTAGTTAAATACCTACAGAATTACGCTGAGCACGAGGGTATCCCGATGCCGGCGGCACCACGGGGAAGGGACAACATACCACCGACGTACTTACCTGCGAGCACTACAAAGCTCAACTTGTACAAAGACTACACAAAGCAGTGTACATCGGATCATAGAATCATTAAAGTCACTGCTTTCAAAGATGTATGGTCGAAATGCATCCCACACATCCGGATTGCCTCTCCCCGTGATGATGTCTGCGCCACGTGTGAAAAAATGCGAAAACGCGTGGTAGACGCTCTAGAGGAAGAGGCTAAGCTTGAGGCGACAGACGCGTACGGTGACCATATAAGGCGTGCTCAGATGGTAATCACCTATATGGTTAAACATTGTAAATGCGCTTAAATTATTGTCATGTTTATTCTTCATCTTTTCGTATTGACATTCGTGGCATTAATCCGACTCTGTAAACACATTCATTTCCTTCTGTTTGAATTTTTTAATAATTTAACAATAAAAGATGTTATTATTTTGTAAGAGAAATTATTTATTATTTCTGTCATTATTTTTATTTTTCAGGAACGGGAGCTCTATAATGAGTGTATACGAAGAAGTCGAGAAACACCGGACGCTGATCGTTACCATCATTTCACATTTGACTTTAGCCAAAGTGTGAGCCTTCCTCATCACTTCAACCAGATGGGACCATTATACTTCCTGTCCCTGAGGAAGATCCATATCTTTGGTTTCAGAATAGATGGCGACCCGCGCCAACTCAATTTCATCATTGATGAAAATGAGACCATGGCTAAAGATGGTGGCGAAGCTCAAGGTCCTAACGCTGTCATCTCCATGATTGATTGGGCGATCGAAAACCGTGGCGGTGATCCGGCGTCTTTTGCCATGCATGCCGATAACTGTCCAGGTATTAATATGTATAATTAAACTATAAAGTACATATTTTTTTACTTTGTGAAAAGTGTGTGTCACATTCGCGTATTGTTTATGTTTAACTTATTTTTATGAATTTCAAATATGCATTTTATGTAAAAGTTAAATAATAATAATAGTAATTACTTAGTAAGAAAATAACATATTTGTCATTTTCTTAATAAATATTTATGCTTCAATATTTTTTTTTCTATTTCAGGTCAAAACAAAAACCGGTTCCTGTTGGGCTACTTCATGTGGCGAGTCATGACTGGACAGCAACAAACTATAGAATACCTTATGCAGATACCAGGTTGGTAACACAACACAAGATACTGATATTAAAATTGATTCGCAAATAAGAACGTATGGGTGCTCATAATCATTTGCATCATTTGTATACATGTATTTAATTATTTTTTAATGTTTACGTAATGAATGAAGTTAAATTCAAGAAATTAACAGCAACAACACTATAAACATAATTTTCAAGACCAAGCACGCAACAGGAAATATTATGTACTTGGGTATATTAAGTGAACATCATTACAGGACATGCAAAATGCCACGTGGACGGAGGCTTTGGGAACATTAAGACGCTCTTCAGACGGACCGATTGTGAGAGCATGGACCAATTGGAGGCCGTTGTAAATAATTCGTCTGAAACGAACACCGCCGTGCGATACCCGGCATGGTCCTGGAGGAACTGGAAGGAGTTTCTTGGAGAGCATTTCAAGGCAGTCAATGGAATAAGGTAGCAGCATGCATAATAATACTATTAATTTATTGACTATTTCGGCGTTCAATTTTAAGTCCTAGTAGCTTCTTTTTATTTTTTTAAACTGTACATTATTTCGTAATTCAGAAAAAAAAAAATGTGTGTATTCGTTTGCAGGCAGTACCAGTACTTTAAGTTCTCTGCCGATGAGCCAGGAATAGTAACGTTAAGGGCATCACGTGACGCTGTACATAAGACTGCGTGCATTTTAAAGGACCCAGCGTTCCGCTTCAGTAATGCTACTCGACCAGATGTTGTGCCCGCGGCCGGCTTGAGCACAGCAAGACAGGCATATCTCTATAACTCTGTCCGACCGTACGTTCGACCCGCGTACCAGGACTCCATATGCCCAGGATCAGACGCAGAATAATTGTGCTCATCTTGATTGATTTGCAGCATGAATGACGATCATCATATCAATGTGTTGTGTTAACAGTATTTGACAGGCATTGGGTTTTAGTAAATCTGATATAATATAACGTACTCAACTAAAGTATTGCTGTCCATCTTTATCTCCCATACTCTTTGCATTCCTTCGTTGCTAGGCAACAATAAAGTATTATTCTATGACAACATAATGAATTAAACAACTTAGCTAACCACTGTTATGGTCCATATGATAAATCAACATGTTAGTATGTTGTTTTAATAAAACCAGAATTAAAATACAGCGCGTGATATTTTCTCGATTTGTCGCAAATGACTTCAACGTCAAACATAAAATGTTACATTACATGACGTCACGGAAATGCGCATAACTTTGGCGTTTCTTAACCGATTTTAATTATCTTTTTACCGTCCAACTTAAAAATGAATGCACTATAAAAATCGACAAAAAAACAAAAATGTGAAAAATTGCCATTTAGGCATGTTTGTTCACGACGCGGCCCAAATCTATTTTTAGCTCTGGTGACCTACATATACAGCGGACCGAAACGATTTGAATAACTTTGAAAGAGGGTCACCCAAGGATCATTCCTGTGAAATTTCGTGAAAATCTGCCAAGCGGTTTAGGAGGAGATGTTGTTTGAATGAAAAGTTGACGACGCACACACGACGGACAAAAGGCGATCACAAAAGGGCATAACTCTGTCAAAATACAAAACAGAGATATGGGGAATGTTGCCCCTAATACTGGAATTGACGACAAAGGTATATTCCAACTTTCAAGTAAATAACTTTTGTAGTTTTGAACTTAGAAGACTTTTGAATAAAAACTTTAACAAATTCAGACGATGATGCCGACGCCCTGGGTAGCAGGGTAACTTACCTATTCTTCGAATAATCCAGCTAAAAATTCATTTAGCCAATTATTTTCTATTCTGTAAATATTCCTGTTCTTTTGAAATATTTTCCACAGAAATAATTTCAGAAATTTCAGTAGCCATTGGCTATTTTGCTACTGGCCATGCTACCAGCTTTTTTGCACAATTGAGGTCAATGTCATTTCCGCCTCATGCGATCACAATGGCTTCCTGGTGGACTTTGATACGTATCAAAGATGAAGTTGAAACATTACATATTCCATGTCATATTCAAATTATATTCAATATATAGTTAAAATGCCACATTTTGTTGTGGAGTCCATGAAAATTTAGAAATGTATGCTAACTATCAATAATATGGAAACTAACAATTATTACAAATAGTGACAGTGTACATAATTTACATATATCTTTTACATGGGTTAAGTGCACCACTTGTAGTTAGTCCTATGAGTCTAGGTTTCAACAAAACATTTATTCAGACAACTGTACCTGCCATGTTCAAACTATAAAGTAGCTCTTCTCCAAAAGCTTCACTGAAAACATTCAAGGCTTTGTCTGCGAAGGCATGATCATCAAAGAACCGTGGTTGCTGAATGGCAGCATTGAAGATCTTCTCCCCTATCTGGGATGGAAAACCCAGGAAATCCTCCACCATGTCCACATTGCGGGCTATGAACAAGATGCTCTGATCGAACAGAGACTGAGGGAAAGACATGATAGAGATTGGTTGATTGTAACAGGATCTGAAACAGATTTATTATAGCTGAGTTTTGCATTGTTGCCACAAATTTCACTTGCTGAATGCAACATGCGATACATAAATAAAAATAAGTCAAAGATACAAATGGAGATTAGATATCTAAACAAGAGGGCCATTGCCCAAGGGCTCACCTGAGCACTGGCAAGACCTTCATTACTATTGTGACAGGTTTGAACAAATAATATGAAAGGGTACGCCATAGTGGTTTTCAATCATTTGTTTAGCAATAGCTGTTATATTTCGTAATCTTCTTGGATTACCCTTGCCTACTAAAAAAAACACAAGATTCTGTGTTTGATAAACACACGTGTCCCCGGTTGGTGCTGGGTAGCCGATTTCTCAGTCCAAATTAGGTCAAGGTCAAGTTCAAAGTGTGGTTGGGTGATATGGGTGGATTGGGAACGTTCATAAGCAAAAACTGTGTAGGTATCCAAGTGTTGTAGCAAGAGGTGTTGGTGCTAGATGAAATGGTAAAATCTAGTTAACCAAGAAACAGCCCATTTGAATATTTCTAAGTGCAAATTAGGTCAAGGTCAAGGTGAGGTTGGGTGATATGGGTGGATTGGGAACGGTCATAAGTAACAACTGTGTAAATATCCAAGTGTTGTAGTAAGTGGTGTTGGTGATTGAAGAAATGGTAAAATCTAGTTAACCAAGAAATGGCACTTTTGAATTATTATAAGTCCAAATTAAGTCAAGGTTAAAGTGAGGTTGGGTGATATGGGTGGATAGGGAATGGTCATAAGCAACAACAGTGTAAAAAGATGCATAACTCTTCTGTCAAAATGCAAAACAGAGTTATAGAGAGGTTGCCCCTGATAATGGAGTTGATGACAAAGGTATGTTCCTATTTCAAAGTGAATAACTTAATATCTAGTTCTGAAGTTACAAGTTTTGAATATAAACTTTTACCAGAAAATCTATGTGAAAAAGGGGCATAACTCAGACAAAATACAAAACAGAGTTATAGAGAATGTTGCCCCTGACAATGGAGTTGATGACAAAGGTATATTTGAAGTTTCAAGTGAACAACTTATGTAGTTCTGCAGTTACAAAACTTTTGAATATAAACTTTAACCAGAAAATAAATGTGAAAAAGGGGCATAACTCTGTCAAAATACAAAACAGAGTTAAAGGGAATGTTGCCCCTGATATTGGAGTTGTTAACAAAGACATATTCCAATTTTCAAGTGAATAACTTACTGTAAAACCATTATTATTTGTGGGGTACGAATTTTTGTGGATTTCGTGGGTAGACCTAACCACGAATTCAAGTCCCAACACAATTTCATACATTTAGCATCCGAATGTTACCAATATCCAAAATATATCCAGTTGTACCAGTGCACTGTCATATATATTTAGATAAGTATTTTATGTAATTACAGTTTGTAGATTTATCACAAATTCCAATTAACCTTAATTAACTTTGAGATGCAATTAAGGGGCAATTTTATTTCTCCACACCGCAGTGTTTAAGGCTCTTATTAAGCATTGTTATCTCTCGCTTGGGGCCACTAGAGTAACATTTTTCAGATACAACACAAATGTAACTTAGATACCAATTAAACGTTGGGGGTCAATAAGGGCACAGCTTAATTGTTCCGATCGAACTCTTATCGGCTACATAAATATACCATTATACACCAAGGTCCTCAATCAGTTTTGGGGGAAGGGGCCCACCGCCCTCTGGAGGGGGAATCTTGACTGACCCGGGGAATATTTTAATATAGACGTTTTTACAGATTAACTAATTTGAAAACTAACTCAACCCAAACAAATTCGTGTCTGTCGTTTGGTAAAAACTTCATGTAATCTTTACGGCAAATGAAACTCTTTACAAATATAACTTTGATAACTTTTAAGCACAAAAAATCCATAGCTCGAAATCTACCGATAACGCTTAAAATTTGGACTAGGCTGCAGTATACATGTAACATTGCAGCTATACACGCGTCATTTCCATGAGTTTTTCGTGATTTCTCCGGCGTTAATAAATAGTTAGCACATTTTTCTAGCCCAGCACGATTTTATAACGGAGATATTAAACTAATATAATTAATATCAATACGCAACACATATTTTTTTGTAAAAGTAATTTGCAATCCCGCTTTAAAAATTAATGTATTCATTTAAAAGACCAAAAATAGAAATACAATACAACTCCATTATATCGCGATTCGCAGGGTCCATGGATCACAATCGCGATATAACTTGCCAGGTCATTCATGTGCATATACATGTAAACACAAGCCTATTTTCGCAACCTCAAAAAGTAAATGTAATTAAATCACCTTTTCATTGTTGTTAACATCTATAATGTGTTATATCCATATGTAAAATATTCTATTTGTATATAAAAATATTATATAGTTCATTGTATTTAATTTTAAATCAGGTATCACAACACATATACTATATCGAAATGCAAAACGCCTATTCAAATATTGTTGTTCACACGTCATAAACACAAATTTTATTTACAGTTAAAATACACATGTACATCATGAAAAGCCTTTGTTCGGCTAGAAAAGCGCGCGAAAATTATGCTGACATGTACAACGTCCCGTCATATGCATGGAAAGCGTTGGTGTTTTGATGGCCATATAAAAACTTTGTAGCGCAGAGAACTGTGAGATCTTTCGTAGCGCATACCAACCAAATTTTTTTATCGCCATTGATGTGCAATTAACATTTCCTCTTAAACAAAAAAAATACTTTTGCAGTATCAATAATGCTATTGTTGTTCAAATAGGTCAGTATTTATTTATGACATACAGGTACTGTGTACACCCTCCATGTGGGCAGCGTGTAATTCGGCTGCTAATTAAAGCGACAGAAGTGAATGGACGTTGTCATGGGTGGCACGTGCGATATAAGCTGATGACGACAAATTGTTTCACTTTGATGTTGAACAGATCGGTTTATTGTTTATCACACATAACATGTGTCAATGAAATATTAGCGATGTAGAGATCTGGACCAAAACGGCTGTACTTATGATGCGGACGATTAATGGCATCTAAACTAGGTTTTCTGTTATTTAAAAAAAAAAAAAATTGCAGACCTCCTAGGGGGAATATTTCACTTTTTTAGGGGAAAACAACATGCTTTTCAGGTCGGAGAGTGGGGCCAATATTCGGTGGCAAAAATCGTAGATTGAGGGCCCTGTACACATATGGCTAATTGACACGTCGTCAGTGGAGATTATCAGAATATCGTGATTTGCTGCATGCACGTTACGATCGACTACCTGTTGAATTGGGAATATTTAATTTAGGAAAGTACATTTTAGCATTTGCATTTTTTTTCCAATTTTGAAATCCACGAAATCAAGTTCCAACAAAATTGTTCTTTTTTAATAAAACCACACAGTTTCATACTGACACATTTTTATATGTTAACAACTTAACAGTATGTTGTTCTGAAGATACAAAACTGTTGAATATAAACAAAAACCAGAACCTATGTGAAAAAGTGGCATAACTCTGTCAAAATACAAATCAGTGTTATAGGGAATGTTTCCCCTGACAATGGAGTTGATGACAAAGGTATGTTCCTATTTTGAAGTGAATAACTTATGTAGTTCTTAAGTTACAAAAGTTTTTAATATAAACTTCAACCAGCAAATCTATGTGAAAAGGGGGCATAGGTCTGACAAAATACAAAACAGAGTTATGGGAAATGTTGCCCCTTACACTTGAGTTGATAGGTATATTTCAAGTTTCAAGTGAACAACTTATGTAGTTCTAAAACTTTTGAATATAAACTTTAACCAGAAAATTGATGTGAAAAAGGGGCATAACTCTGTCAAAATATAAAACAGAGTTATGGGGAATGTTGCCCCTGATACTGGAGTTGATAACCAAGGTAAGCTCCAAGTTTCAAGTGAATAACATATGTAGTTTTGAAGTTACAAAACTTGAATTTAACCTTTAACCAGAAAATCTATGTGAATAAGGGGCATAACTCTGTCACAATACAAAACAGAACTATGGGGAATGTTGCCCTTGATACGTGAGTTGATGGTATATTCCAAGTTTCAAGTGAATAACTTGTGTAGTTTTTAAGTTACAAGACTTTGGAATTAAAACTTCAACCAAATGCAGACGCGGACACCAGGGGTAGTAGGAAAGCTGACCTAATCTTTGAATAGTCGAGCTTTAAATGATCATTAACTTCTTACCCATATGTGTTAGATATGAATGCTGGGACTGATTGGCAAGTGCTGAGAGTGAGATTTGCCAATTCAATTAATAAGTTTTTGACGTTAATCTCCTATAAGGCTATTAAATGGAAATCTGAAGTAGATTAAAACAATTTCTAATTTTTTTTTTAATGTCCGAATGTGCTCTGGTTTAACCTTTCCAGAAAAAGCCAAATATTTAGAACAATTTAATATTCAGCTCCTGTCAAATTTTCCCTGAAAAAGTTCTTGATTAACATTTTTTGTTCCTGGTATAAAGTTTTACCGGTTAATATGAAACATTGTGCTGAATTGGAGACTAATAACAGAAAAAAATACAATTTGTATACGACTTTTTATAACAAAAAAGTATAAACATTAAAGGTACAAATGTTTTGCTGACTTATCTTGCGTAAATCATAAAATTTCTTCAGATAATCGATTACATTAATTTGTCACCGTAAACAACAATGGCGGCAGAAGAAAACAAGAACTGACTTGAAAAAATGGTTTGTTACGAGAAAGTGCAAATACTAAATGCTTAAAAAGCATTTCACAATTGTTTTTGCTTATTGGAAATATTTTGTAACATAATATTATATTATTGAATTATGCTTGCGTGTGGACTTTTGATAAACGAAACGGTATATTGTTGTAATATGTTTTCGCGAAATTGCTAAATATAACGATATACTATAGAAAAATTAACACATATATTATTAAAAGACTTTCTTTCGACTAGTTTGATACTGTGATAGATTTTTGTAAGTCTTAATATGCATGTCATTAAAGGCCTCTGACAATGCAAAACCTTGCCAGACACAAATAATGGATGTTGGAGACTTCAATTCGCTGGAACGTCTCTTCGCCTAAAGACCATTTATGTGGTGGAAACCTAAAAGTTTAAATTTTGATCAATTTCCATTATTTGCAACAATTAAGTTATATATCAACGTATTTTACTTAAACAACACCTAAACTTATTAACATTTGCCGAAATTTACCTAGGACATGCGTTTAATTCTGATTTAAACTTTGTTTAAATCTACATTCATGTACAGACCGCCATGTTTACCTTGCCTTGTTTAACCCTTCAAATATGCTTCAACCAATCGGATGACAAATGTAGTTGTTGATAGAATCGAGAGACCAATCGAAATGACACAATCCATTCAGCGAAGCAGAATATCGATTAAAGTTTACACAGTGGAGGACAGCGAGATTATTTTAAAATGCAATAGTGTGTAGGTTTAAATGGCTCAGGCATGCAAAATGAAAGTGTTTTCATACAAATATTTATTGAACATTAATTAGGAATGGTTTATCTGTCCAGGTATGTAACTTTTATTGCAATCCGTTCACAATAACTATCTAATTTCGTGACGTGAAAGTAGCAATCAAAATCCTGTCGGAACAATATAGACAAAGAAGGAAAACTTTCCACCACAGAAATGGTCCTTCCCCGGTATAGCCCGTCAGCAAACATTGCCCATATAAGAAGTAGCTCAGTGTTTGCATAGGGCTTACAAGTATAGCTAGTACCACTACAACCTTGTGCCACTACAGTATCGTACAATTGTTGGAGACTTCCTAGTTCCTACCACATATGGATATATATAGGCAATATACACATGTTCAAACTTTTCGAAAGGTGTTAAAACCACAGTAGAAAGTAAACAATTATTATAGAGGCATGAATAACGACACACACACTGTTAATTATGATTTCCCCCATGATCTACAAGTGTAAAATAATGTCAGTAAAATAAACAACAAGGTAATGTATAGCATAGAATTACTTTATATTAACACAAAAACACAATTTGAACAGATTGTCAATATATTCATATGTGGTACAAAGTCTCCAGTATAGATGTACAATGTCTCCTGTCACAAAGTGGTACCAAGTCTGCATAATTCATAATAATCAGTAACAAGACTAACGGGGCACAAAACTTTTCAGCTGCTATTTGAGAAATCAGTAGACATTTCGGTCTCATTAGCTTTTTGGTCACTAGACAATTAGTCTCCTTATTAATTGGTATTGTTGCATAAATATTGACATTACACTCCTTTTTTCGTTTCAATATGTGTTAAGATATTGATTATGTTTTAAACATGGGGAAGCAAATAACTACTTCAGTGTTAAGATTTCTGTTTAAAACTTATATAATTTAGCTTTTACTAGATCTATTTCACTTGGTCACTTAAAAGCAATGCACACGAAAATGATTATCTTATTTTATAAAACACTTCATACATGTACATCATATATGTTATTGTGTCTTATTAAAATGATATGAAATCATTGTAACAAATCAATGAACAATCCTACGTTAATTTTTTAAAGATATTGTTTACAGTATAAAGTTGCGCAAAAATAAATTAATATCATTTGCATTCCAGGTGTGTGAACTGTTAGTGAATTAATCGCCAAAATGAAGATTGATTTGGAGGTGTTAGCATCAACAGAAATAAAAAGGAAGAAACCTTGGCCTAAAATAATATGGATAGGGGAGGTAAGATAATCACAAAATCTAAATTTTGAAATGAAATCTTCAGTGTCTGTAATTTTCATAATAAAAATGTTTCAAATTGTGATTAAAGATTGGTTGTTTTTTCCCAAATTTTTGTTAATTGTAATATATGAATTAATAAAATACTTTTTTTACAGGAACAAGAAAGCCTTCTTCTCTTAGATGCCCCAGGGAAAAGGGTCAGTGTTTTGTATGTGCCATCAGGAAAGACCAAACGAAGACTGGCGAAAGTTACACCAGTAGTTGAGCAAGTGAAATGCTTCACCTCTGCCAGAAATGGTAAATGTTTGAAATTTTTTTGTTTGGTTTTGTGTTGTTTACTAAGTAACTGTTTGTTAATATTTTGTATATTTCTAAAATACAAGACCAGAGTGTTATTTTTGATGAAATCAGTTGCCTTATGTTCCCCTTTAACTTTCCCCTTAAGCAAGCATTATTTCTATTTTACATTTACATTTTATATACTTGCACAAATGTTTACTGTAACAGCAAATATTTTTTCAACATTCAGACATACTATGAAACGTGGTTACTTAGACTTGAATCGGTTTTTAGAATGGGTATAAATAAACTATGAGTTTTAGCCATCGTGAATTTTGTGTTGAACCTTGCATTGTTACTCATTTGTTCTTTTGCACATTTTTATTGTGGAAAAATAAAGAAAAGGCATTTTGTCATTTAGGTCGTTATTTGCTTGGCCTGTTGAACAATGGAGAGCTGTTTATCTGGCATAAAGATAAAGATGTCTCCAAGTTTGTTGCTGGTTTTGATAAACTGGTGGTTGACTTTAGCGAAGGTAAGATCATAAAATACTTCAGGGTGTCATATTCTTTATAGTTATTTACTACTAGTATTTAGTGTGTTTTTTTCTGTTTTGGAAAGGTCCTGTGAAAGGTCATAAATTATTACCAGTGTTAAAAAAGCTGCATCTCTTCCCAATAATAAGAAGCAGTTCAAAACACCTGTAATCACTGATGTGTGAATCACTCAATAATCATGAAAAAATGCAATAAAATTGACTGGACTCAATATTAAACTGGATTTCATTAGTATTAAGCTGTATTCATCAAAACATTTTCCATCATTAAGATGGTAAGAACACAGATGAATGCTATACGAAAATGTATTGCTTTCAGAAAACTGCCATATTGATGCTTCTGATAGCTGCTCGCACATTTTTGTTGCCGTCGGCAACAAGCAGTTCTTCGTGTGGGCCATGGAGAAAGGGGAGGCGATCCTGAAGGACAAGGTGTCCACATTGAAAGGGACTTGGCATGAGGTCTCAGTACCAGCAGGCATGGAGCTGCCACCCGCTAATGCCAAGGAAAGCAGTATAGCCAGTGTATTCTATGAAAATGTGGTATGAGACCGGTTTTATATTATTATATTATGAGACTGTTATCTCATTGACTCCATATTTCTTTAGCATGCTAACTGGCTTGCCAGTAATTGTCTGTTGGCTGTTGTTGCCTTGTGAATTTTGTTTTAAAATAATTTTTAAACTACCGTTTCATGCATTCTTTGTTGTGTAATAATAATGCTTACCTCACAGATGACTATTTTAAGTGATGAATTCTGAATAGGAGCACATCCACATTTTCGATTTGTTGACTACTGACCGGGGCCTACCTAGGCCGAATTAGAGTATACGCACAGTAAACTTCGTGACTATAGGTGTCTTTAGAACTGTATGAACATTTATTACATAATTTAAAGCAAAATTATGTATCAGATCTTATAATCCTCATTAATTCTGATAAAATGACACAATATTGTCAGTCAGATGGTGCAGATAGTAAAAGAACGTTATTTTTTGCCCCAGTTTGTAACATTATCCCATGTCATTTGCTCTGTATTGCTGTATAGGAGTAAATGTATGTCTACTTATGCCCCTAACTGATCTCTCTGATACTAGAATGTTCCAGTTGACATTTGCAGCGTTTTTCCTCACTACTTTGCGAATGGTACCGGTATCGGTCAAATTGGGAAAATTAGTGTCGTTTTCAACAAAATTGGGAAAATAAGCTACAATAAATAAACGCTAAAACACACTGTTTGATTGATTCTTTCACTTAAAGTTATTGTTTGGAGGTAGTAAATTGAAATTTTTTTTTTACAGGGACACTGTCAATCGTTTCTGGAATTTTAAAAAATATTGTTGACAGATTTGGGAACTTTTATGCCCATGAAGGGAACTTCGTCCGTCCGTCCTTCTGTCCTTCCATCCGTCATGCTTCTTGTGTTGAAGGTATTCTAATGAAGCTTCATATAATGATAGAGGACAATGAGAGGAAGTGCAGAGTACAAGGACCATAACTCTTTCTTCAATATTTATGGAGTTATTGCCCTTTGTTTAATTTTCTTGTGCTAAGCATAACTCCATTAGTATTGAACGAATTCAAATGAAACTTCATATAATGATAGAGGACAATGAGAGGAAGTGCAGAGTACAAGGACAATAGCTCCTTTTAAATATTTATGGAGTTATTGCCCTTTGTTTATTTTTGTGTGCAGAGCATAAGTTCGTTAATATTTAAGGGATTTTAAATAAAACCACATATATTGATTGAGGACGTTGAGAGGAAGTGCAGAGTACAAGGACCAAAACTCTTTTGTAGGAAGCGTTATTTTTGCCAACATGTATCTGACGTTGTGTTGCCTTCCTCTGACAAGCATATGCTTCGGGGACATACGTCACATCTTGTGACAAGCCTTGTTTAACTTCAAAATGGGAAAATTAGTGTGTACATCTGATTGGGAATGGTATTGTTTGCCAACACCGAATTGACATAGAGGAAAAACGCTGATTTGATTGTATTTACCTACTATGAAAACATCATGAGATATTAACCTCAATTTAGGTCTGTTGGTATACTTTACATTATTTTGTTGCTCATCAAGTGCATTGATATTTGATCAACTGAACGGTAGTAACCATTTATCCATTGATATGCTGAACACATCCGAGCATTCATTCTGTAATGCTTAACTGTATGTACACTTTTGTTTCTGATATTTCAGAGCCTTGGCCACTGCTTTCAGTTCTCCATGGTGTTTAACAGTGACCGTATACTCTGTATGGCAACAGTTATGCTAAAATTCCCAGATCCGGTCTTGTCACTAAAATTTCCTGATTCCTCACCAAAAAGGTAAGTCAGTTTTTAATCTGATAATTTCAGCGTCTTTTGCATATGACCTGTTAGAGTAATTAAAAAGCTAACATTAAGAAATGCTCAAATAATTGGAAATACCAGTATCATCAAATGCAGAAATAGTTAGGGTTGATATTTGGATACATGTTTTTTTCATAAGGACATAAGTTTTATGTAAAATATTTGTTATTTTATATAAACTGAGTAGGAAGTAAGTCTGGAATTACATGATTATGTATTAATCACTTCGACATATCCTGAACTTAAGCGAGTTCGAGATAACGAAGTTTAGCTGTACTAAGAAAAGGTCAAAGATGCTGCAGATCTTATATTGTGTTTTCAAACTTCCCTACCTTTCACAGCTTGCCAGTCTTCAGTGCAGAATGGAGTCTTCTACAGTATCCGTTCCAACAAATGCACCCGGATTTTGAGCCCGTTTCCACCCAGGGGGCTTACGTCTCCGCCTACAGTGGCAGTGGGCAGGTGCTTGCGGTGGCAGCCAATCAGCGGTTCCCCTCTCGAACCACCATGCTGTTTGTTTCTCCGTTGACGGATACGGTGCTGGTCGGTGGAATGGGAAACTGTGGTGTGAGCGATGTCACTAAAACTGGCAGGTAAATTCATTTTTTACAATTTCAGTTTTTGAGAAAAAAATATTTCTTGAATGTTTTTGCAATAAAATATCACATCTTTTCTTGTCACTGTGATACTCTTTCTGTAAGCCAATATTAATTGTTCCTGACCAGTATTCGAATTTAAAATGGTAGTTTTCACTGGTTTTATCATTATTATTGATGGAATTTAGTAGGTATTATCTAATATGTAAGTGTTGCCATGTATTTGATTTATTATTCATGCTGCACATTTCTTCCTCTTTCGCAGGCAGTATTGGGTGAGTGATTTAGCCTGGACCTCAGACAACCTCTTTCTGGCATGTATCCTCAAGAACGGCAGCGTGTGTCTGATACCACGGCTTGGTGACCCTGTTGCCATAGCAACAGGTGGATGCTCGGTAACCATGGGACCCAGCCTGTTTCTGCCACTTCACCCTGCTATATTTGTCAGGTATGTGACAATAAATAAAACTTGAGAGCCTATGATAGCATGGAGATTGCAGCCAAATTGGTGAGGGTCGGGGTACGGTGTGTTGGAAATCTTGTGGGAAACCCCGGCCCTATGACTACGAGAATTCTAGAATGCAAACTTAGTCTGACTTTAAAATATTGACCAATGAAAATGCTTGTATCAGTTGATTTCCATTGGTTGCATGTTTAAGATTAAGAATAAGATTGAGCTGAAGAATGTTTGTAATCGTGCAGCCTGGTATATATTCAATTTATATGACATTTACAGATATTGGTAATCTGATGAACCTGATTAAGGTGTTTGTTATTAAAATCATTATTGAAAAATGTATGTTATTTATTTAAATTTGCTGTCATTCTGTAAAAAAAAAAAGACATTGGAAATGATACATATTAATTTTAGTGGAAATGATGGCAACCTCGAACCTTCGGCTGAAGAACAAGATCCCATGAAGCAGCAGTTTTCTGTGGCGACACACCCGTCCCTTCCCATAGTGCTTTTCTCAGATGGCTTTCTGGTCACTGTGGCGCAGTTCCCCGTTGAGGTGACCTCTGTGACCTTCATGAGAGGTCTCGTACTGGAGTCGGCCAAATATTTAAAGAAACTGTCTGAGCAGGAGAACTTGGATATGACTGTGGCTGATGCCTACAGATTGTCCAAAGGTTAGATACCACTATATAGACTGTAATTCAAGATACATTGTGTGATTTGGTGGAAAGTTGTTATGTTTGAAACCTATGATGAACTAGTATCAGGTGCCAAGGCTATATTTCTGCAAAATGTGAATTTCTTATTGTAATTTAACAGTGCCAGAAATTCATTAACAGTTATATTGGCCTCTTTTTAATGTTATAAATGAATGCAGCATTTTGTTTGCTTTCTTTTAATACATGTAGTTCATTAGAAGCTAAATTTGTCTCATTAAAAACAAAAACAGTGCTCGATATAAGCTTTTGTACTGGGGGGAAATGTATGCGTACTTCTGAAAATTTGGGAGTAAATGTACACTCTCCCTAGAATTTATGGGGGTAAATGTAGAGTCTATATAAGATAATTGGTGGTGAATTTTATATCCAACATACTTTACACTATGTGGAAAAAAAGCAGAGTATTATAATAACAATCCAAATAATGTATCGCAACACCATTTGAATACAATAATGTTACAAGTAAGACTTCTGAACAGTAGGACTCTCAAAGACTTTGATTGCTAGCCTAACTACTGAACCATGTGTACATTCAAGTAGGAAGGCCTGTCAAAATTCATATCTTCTTCTGTCTTCCAGTCACTAAATTGTGACGTTATGTACACAACACGGGAAATATCTTGGTAAATGTACACGCAAATTTTAATTTGTCTGCATAGATGTACACCCACATTTGATTTTTCTCTGCGTATCTTCCAAATTTGTGTGCCTAATTTACCTGTGTGCGCGCCTTATCTGGGCCTCGGCTTAAAGCTGATGCATGCACATTGTACTCTAAGAAGTTGATAATTTGTTTGAAATCGTTAAGTCAGCTTACATATAATTGTGTTCATTAATATTAACTGTGTTTCAGGCCAGAAAGGTTCAAAGCAAAATCTCTCGGAAGCTGCAAACAAAGAGAAGGGAAGGAGACATTATGAATTTGAAATGGCCGAAGTGTCTTTGAATGCAACAAACGGCAGTGAGGTTAGCATTATAGAGACCACAAACAAGTTTGGCTTTGACCAGTTTGGAGCCATTGGAAACATGGAGGCTGGAAAGATAGTTTTCGGTGAGCCGGAAATGATATCTATCGATCCAAATGCAACATTTAGTGGTCTGGAAGGATCTGAGTCTTTGCTGAAGTATTTGGAAGGAGCCATGTCTGTATTGACCCTCGTGTGGAAATTGGGAGCGTCTTATTCGGAGGTGTGGTCCGCAGAGGTTGACAATGTCGTTAAGCAGGCTGTCCATAACTTCTCAAAGATTTTTAACGTGGTTCTGGATTGCCCCGCAGTCGACGCCATAATGCCGATCCTAACACCCCGACAGAGTTCCGCGATCCAGAATCCCCGCGTGTACAACATCATAGTAGCGTATCGCAACATTCTGCAGCTGCTCAGGTTTGACACCTACAACCAGCACCTTATCCCCGCAGCCCTCAGACTGGTTCACAAAACAATAACTCTGATGCTGACGAGCAAAGAGTTGGAAAATACTGATCCCAGGCTGAAAACGCTCTTTGGGTGTTTCAGCCTTCTGAAGCATGCAGAAACCAGTCTAAACCGGATTTATGTCTGGGTGCCGTCGGAAAATGGTGCGTCCCCATCGAGTGGTTCCCCGCGCACATTTGAACCCGCTGTCATGGCAAAGCATGCTACAGGAAGTGGAGGCTCGGAAAACAGAGGGCAGCTGCCCGGAAAAAGGTAATCATTACCGTATATCTTTGTAAAAATGGAATAAGTATTTAATTATGTATGTTTGCTATTATTATGTGTATAATAAATCATGTATTACAGTCTTATTTTTTGTGCATTAGATCTGCTGTTACTTTATTTAGGAAACAAAGGCTACAAGGATAAAAACTCTAATTATTGTTAGTAAATTTAAGCTATAACAATATGCATTTTGTCACATTCCTTACCAGAACAACTTGATAAATGGTATGTCATACCAGTACAAATGTGTGAAGATTTTCTGTGTATTTTTATGCCCCCGAAGGAGGGCATAGAGTAGTCGCACCATCCGTCTTAGGGTGGGTGCGTGCGTGGGTGGGTCTGTCCGTCCAGACTTCTTTTTCGCTCTTTAACTTTTTAATGCCTGGATGGATTTTAATATAACTTCAGACTATTATTCCCCATGACTAGACGATGTGTCGCGTACAACTCCGATGCTCGTTGGTCAAAGGTCAAGGTCACAATTCGAGGTCAAAAGTCATGAATTTTTGTTTCTGCTTCATAACTCCTAAACGCCTGGATGGATTTTGATATAGCTTCATCTGATTATTCCACATGACCAGACAATGTGTTGCGTGCAAATCCCATGCTCGTCGGTCAAAGGTCAAGGTCACAATTTAAGGTAAAAGGTCATGAATTTTTGTTTCCACTCCATAACTTCCAAAGGCCTGGATGGATTTAAATATAACTTAAGATAATTATTCCCCATGACCAGACGATGTGTCGCGTACAACTCCCATGCTCGTCAGCCAAAGGTCAAGGTCACAATTTAAGGGCAAAGGTCATGAATTTTTGTTTCCGCTCTGTAGCTTCTTAACGCCTGGAAATATTTTAATATAACTTCAGATTATTATTCCCCATGAACAGACAATGTGTCGCGCACAAATCCCATGATGATTGCTCAAAGGTCAAGGTCACAATTCAAGGTCAAAGGTCAATTATTTTTGTTTCCACTAACTTCTAGTTGTCTGGATGGATTTAAATGTTACTTCAGATTATTATTCTCTATCACCAGACAGTGTGTCGCATACAACTCCCATGCTCGTCTGTCAAAGGTCAAGGTCTTAATTCAAGGTCAAAGGTCAAGGATTTCTGTTTCTCCACCATAACTTCTCAACTTAACTTTTGTAAGGATTTTAATACTACTTGTGATTATTATTTCCCATGACCAGGCGATGTGTCGTGTACAGCTCCCATGGTGCTCAGTCAAAGGTCAAGGTCACAATTCAAGGTCAAATGTCAAGGAATTTTCTTTCAGCTCTATAACTTCCAAAAGCCTTGAAGGATTTTAATATTACTTCAGATTATTTTTTCCTATGACCAGATGATGTGTCACATACCACTTACATGCTCCTCGATCAAGGTCTGTGGGTCCAAGGTTACACTTAAAGGTCAAATATTAGAATGAACTTTTTGTGGGAAGCATCATATTTGCCAACACGTAAGGAATGTAATAATTTGGCGGGAATGAAGATCATTATGAGGCAGTGTGTCACAACAACAAACAGCTGTGTTGCTGAAATCTCAAGATATTTGTCCAGGGCATAATATTGTACTGTGACATTGTTTTGCCTTCCTATGACAAGCATATGCTTTGGGGGCATATGTCACATCCTATGACAAGCCTTGTTTTTTAGTGTAATTGGAACAGTCATCAATGCTTGTCATTTATGTTTACTTCCAAATATTGTGTCAATCTTTTTCTAAAATAATTACATTATTATCATGAAAACATCAAACTTGGCTGGCTCTGTGTGCGCATTTCAGCTACAGTCCACTAACAATCAATTAAAAGTTAGAAAAAAAAACAAAATTTTATTGTTAGACTGGCAGCCACGTGGAAGTGTCTATATCGTCATGTGCTGGAGTACCAGTCTCAGATTGCCAATGCGGGCGATGCCAGCGGGGACATTCCTCACACTGAGAAGCTCCTCGACTCCATACAGCGCATTTTGCATGACGGCGATGAACAGATCACACCCCGATCTGCTGCAGCAAAACTTTCAACAGGTAGAATGAAAACACTTAAGTCTTTTACAAAGGGTCAGTGAAATTTGCCCAGATCTCATCAGCACTGGCAAAAAAAATGTCTTTAGACAAGTGGTTAGACGATTTAACAGTATTTACTTAGTAAAAACTGTTCAACATTTTGGCCATGAAAAATCTTAATTTCTTAAAAATTCTAAATGTAATTTATTAAGTTGACTTGTGGTTTAAATATCCATTTATACACTGAATATTAGTAGTGGACAATTTTGTATGACATGCATTTTGTGTACATGATGGTGGAGCTGATTTTATGACATTTCCAGTTTGGCTGCGACACGTGTTTCCGTTTGATCTTCTCTCAAATTCTGACAGTTTCATGTACACTGACGACGATCAAAACACCTCAAACGAGCCCAAGTCTACTTCACCGAGCCCAAATAATTCCACACCCAAAAGTGACGATCAAAATTCAACCCAGTTGAGAACTACTGACATGGACCTTTCTTTTGGAAATGCAAAAAATAAAAATGGTGATCTTACCATAGTTGAAAGAGAGTGCAAACTCACTTCAACCTTAAAAAGTGAGCAGAAGTCTATTTTAAAAAATGGCCAGAGGGGGGATGATTCAAGCATCAATGTTCAGTCCCTTTCCACGACGAATCCCACCGGTGACGAAAATACAAGTTCCAATGGAGATGTAACACCAAAAGGAACTTCTCTGAAAGTTGCTGGTCTGTCAACTATTTTTAAGTATGATTCCTCCCCTCGATCAGGTCAAAGTTCATCTCGATCTCCAAAAGGACTTGGAGCCAAATTTAAACTCTTTAACAAAATCAAGTCTGCTGTTTCAAAGCCAAAATGTGAAAAGTCTGAGCATTCAACCATAAAAGTTGGAAGTTTTTCTTCTTCTTCCAAAGAAAATAGTTCCTCCAGTTCATTTCTGAGTGCTATTAGGTCTCAGTTTAAAATAAGGTCATATTCCTCCTCACCTAAAGAAAGTAGTTCCCAGAATACATCTTCAACAATGCCAGTTATTATGCTGGATATCACAGAAAATGACACTCTGAAAAATGAGCAGACACGTAATGCTGAAGCGGATATGGATCATTTCCATGAAAAGAGTCGTAAAACACTGAAATCGGAAGAAATAATTGATCCAAAGTCTGAAGGTTTTGAGGTACATGAAATGGATGAATTTGAAAGAACATCAAGTATGGAAGACAAATTGTCCCGGAGTAAAAAGAAGAAACAAAATCTTATGAAGAGTAAGTTACTGCATGTGTGTGTGTCCGATTGGAATGGTGCCCGGTAGCACTTGAGGCATTTGATAAATCTTTGGAGATTGAAATATATGTACAAGATTATATTTTTGGGTTCAAAATAAGATATTCAGTTTTAGTTGATTTTAGCTGTAAAGTAAAAGATAACATTAATTATTGGAAAACTGTAAAATATCATGATCTATATATACAGTACAGTGTCGTTGTCAAATATGCTGATCAACTAAGTTTTTACTCAAATTTGTGCTGTCAAAATGTTGAAATGGAAGTTGGATATCCCACAATATAGGAACAGCTTAACATTGCAGGTTTTCCATTGCATTTAGTAGACCTATATGTCTGAACCTTATCATGGATCATTTTGAAACACAAACCATTGTTTGTGACCCTGGTTGCACAGTGTTGGTGGTGGTTAAGAAGTTTGCAACTCTTCTTTTAAAAGTCCGTTACATGTATGTTCATAGAATTAGTATTACATGTAGTATTGGTATTTTAGTTCATAGATTGATATACTTTTATTGACTACATTGACTGCAGTTTCAGCATTTTGAATTAAATTAATTAATAGGAAATAGTATATTACACACTGTGACAGGGAAATCATCATGCATGTATTTCCCAAATGCCATTCTCCGTATTATATGGTAATTCAACAGGTTCCTGTTTATTATTTCTGCATAATGCAGGCTGGTGAGGGTGGATGGGCATATAAAACATTCCAGAGCTCTGTCTCATTATAATTTGAAAATTCAGCAGGTTCATGTATGATATTTCTGAATAACTCATGCAGGTGATGACGGAATCATACGCATTCCAAATCCAGGGCTTTTCACCTTATGTAGCTGGGGCCGAATAGGGGCATTGTCCCCAAACAAAATCTGAGGCGTGTCATAGGAAGACCGGGCTTAATGTGTGTGTGTAAAGTGTCGTCCCGGATTAGCCTGGCTTTATGTTTAGAAGAGACTTCCTTGAAACAGAAAATACCATAAAAGCGGAAAGTGCCGTCCTGGATTAGCCTGTGCGGACTGCACATGCAAATTTGGGACAACACTTAATGCACATGCATTAAGCCCGGTTTTCCCACTAAGCGCTTCATTTTATATCATGTATTTTTCCCCAAAGGCTGACTTTACACCTGGATTTTTGTTGTTCCCATTTACCAGTTTTGTTACAATCATTTTCCCCAAAATCTAGGGCCTGGGCCCCTTCCCCAACTTCTGAAAAAAAGTCATCAAATCTGTATTTGAATATATACTAACTTTAATAAGTTTTGCAACAAAAATAAAAACTTGATATATTTCATTGAGTCATCACTAAATAAATAACATATTATTTCTTCTTATAGTACTGGCTCTTCCCTGTAAAGGCAGTTTACTAGTGAATATCAGCATCATGCTAGGAATAGATGTGGTAATGTAAATACGACCAATAAACACTGTTGTGTTTTCACTTTAAGATGCATTTTATAAATGCTAACATCCTGGTTGTTGCTAAACTTATTTTACATAGTATAGTATATTATTATACCTCACCCTGTTGTTTTCCTGCTTTGTTCATATAAAAACGAAGCAGTCAGTAATTTTTAATATCACACTGCAATATCACCTGCTATGACGTTGTAGCAATAGACAGGTTGATCTGAGTTAAAAGGCGCTTATGAAACTGTGAGTAAATTACTCAGTGTTACAAAAGCGCATTATTTATTGAGAAGCCCTGTTTCAGTATAATAAAAGAAATATTGCATTCTTTGAGGGCGATAGTGCATTTTGTCAACCCTCGAAAAATACTGTTGCCCACGGCTTCGCCTTGGGCAAAAATATTTCCTCGGGTTGACAAAATGCAATATTTATATAATAATTACTCACGTGTATTATTTCTGAATACTGCCCGCAGGTGACAAACTGAGCGTGGATGGGCATCATACCCAGGCCTTGGAGGCATGGAAGGAGCAGCTGAGGCAAATCAAAGGTACGTAAGACCTAACAGACATAGGGGGAAATATGAACCAGGCTTCACAACAACTGTCTGTCAACAGGAACGGTGATCTTTTGAGATATGCGCCTAAAACACAGGTTCTATTTCGAAAGTTTATGCCATGCCTTATGATTTATGGCGATATCATTCATTCATGTGGATCCTCTGTTAACAAAACAAAGAATACACTTACATTTAATTATGTACAAAAACACATGAACAACTATTTTATAATTACAAATATAATACAATTATATGCTAAACATTACAAATGCGTTTCTACAAAACGCTTATACATTTTTGATAAAAGTTATAATAGTGTATTAACTTAATATTTCAACTAACATGAACTAACATAATATTATTTCTAATGTCAAACAATATTATAATTATAAAAAAAAAAAATCAAAAACAAAATTTACATACCAACTTTAGTGTGTCCCGTTTTTCTTTACCCGTTAAAGTAACAAGATGTACTGAATCTGAATCATATGACAAACAACCGATCAGGCTTATGATGTAACTTATATATGATACTTTAGCGCGACGTTAAAATATTTGGCGCCAAAATGCTTAACGTAAAAGAAAAACGTTTAAAGATGGCAGTGCATCTTTAAGACTGCCTTTAGCCAAAATATCAAATGACTATAAATTTAAATGTTTTACTAAGATAATCGACCAGTTGCAAAAAACATAGTTTGCTCCGCCTTTCTGTTTTTCTAAGGTTGTTTGTCCAAGGATTTGAAGTAAATTGATTGGATTATGCAACCATGTGCTATTATTTACCACTGAAATATAAACCCATAATTGGTCAACTCAATCCTTGATTGACAAGTGGCAATTGGTCAATTCAGTTCGGTTACCACATTTTCTAAATAAAAATTTGTCAAAGTATGCATGTTTTTCACAAATTTTTCCATAATAAGTAAGAAAAGGAAAAAAAAACTTCAAAATGTCTTGGCAAATTCGGCAGGAACCAAATTTTGCTTGTTGAATCACGACACAGTCTTGAATGTACAGAAAGATTACAATGATTCCTGTGTTATTGGTTAATTGCAAAAATTTAGCTTGTTACAGTTGGTAAAATACTGAGGGCAATTTAAGGCATTGTAGTATAATATGACAGACAGTAGATCACCGTTATTTTGAACACCGTTAATCCCAATTCCACGTTATTATACCCCCACAAACGAAGTTTGGGGGGGGTATATAGGAGTGAGCTTGTCGGTCCGTCAATCTGTTGGTGTTTGGTTTCCGGATAATAACTCAAGAAAGGCTTGACATATTCAAATAACTTTAACACATGTGTAACATCATAGAATGCAGGTCAAGTTCAATGTTGGTTACAAACCACTAAATTATGACAGAGTTATGGCCCCTTTTTGACTTAAAATTCCCTAAAAACATGGTTTCCTGATGATAACTCAAGAAAGGCTTGACATATTCCAATAATTTTTGGTACACATGTGTAACATCATAGAACATCATAGAATACAGGTCAAGTTTAATGTTTGGTATTTTGACAGAGTTATGACCTCTTTTCGACTTTAAATTCCCTTAAAACATGATTTCCGGACGATAACTCAAGAATGGCTTGACATATTCAACTAGTTATTGGTACACTTGAGTTGCATCATAAAATACAGGCCAAGTTTGACTTTGGTTACAAACCACTAAATTTGTACACAGTTATGGCCCCTTTTTGACTTAAATTCCCCCATACATGGACAATAACTCATGAAAGGCTTTACATTTTTGGTACATAGGTGTAACATCATAAAATACAGATAAAGTTCAACTTTGGTTACAAACCACTAAATGTTGACAGAGTTATGGCTCCTCATGTTGACCATTCACAAATTAAAGCATTCTCTATCTGTCCATTTCTTTTGTGACAAGGCCATATTGTGGGGATATATCCGTCACTCATGTGACAATTCTAGTTTGTAATTTTATTTTCGGTCCCAATTTTTCCTTCTTAATTTAATTAGATATTTGATGTTTAATTTGAAACTCTGCTATTTCAAATTACAGCTATTTCGAACCCATTAATCCCGTCATAACTCCTGTATTTACATGTACATGTGTATTTATCAATTGTTAATTCAAAGTTTTAATCTGCATGATCAAAGTCAATTTTCACACCTCAGTATTGTTATTATCAATTATGATGGCGTGTGCTCTTGGCTTGATTTCACACGTTTATGTTTCTTTCATTAAAGCGTGGCAATATTTGCAAACCAGCAAACACGTATGTCAAAACATTTCAAGTATTTTTTGGTTTTGAATACAATTGGAATTTATCACATGTAAATAATGAAAATCAAATATTTAATGAAAGTGTAATAACATTGAATCAAACATGTTTTTATTATAAACATTTAACGTCCAGTTAAATTGTGTAGTTTGGTCATAGTTGTATTTAGTTGTAGTTTGTAGCATTTCGCTCTTTAAAATACTAGTAATTATTCTTATTAAGATAATCTATAAATGTTTTTTTTCGAATAATCATTATTTCGAAGTTTTCTTGACAGTCCTGACGGCTTCAAAATAACGAGGTTTGACTTTACAGTAAAAATAATGGTGTGTATTTTTTGTTTGTCCATGAAAGCGTAGTGTCGTGCAAATTAGCAAATGACTACACAATTGGATATTTGGCATTGAACATTGTTATTGTCTAAAATGTTTTCGTCACTATGTCCTAGAATAGAAGAACTTCTCAAAAATTGCAATGATGCCATTGATGAAAATATTTTGCTAAAGAAAATTTCCAGGGTGTGAACTTATTGTATGTTAGAACCACATTTATTTTCCCCATAGCTTACTCACAAGTTTTCACATATTTATAGGCAGGAAAGACAGCCCCAAGACCTCCAAGATGTTGCACGCGGTGCTGTTCACGTATCTCCTCAAGGACGACCTCAGTCAGGCAGTGGACTTCATAGACAGCATCATCCTGCAGGCGAGCGTTGACATCGCCATGAGCTCACAGGAGCTGCCCGCATACGAGGATGGCACGCGACCTCCACTGATGACCCTTGTGACCCACCGTTCTCAGGTGCATGTTGTTTCAATAATTCTTATGACACACTGTTCAAGGTGTTGTTTTTTACATTCAGTTAAATATAAAACTTAAATCATTATCAATATTTTGTCATTGAAGCCACCAAAACTGAATGATTAACATTTTTCAGTGTTGACAATTATTGTTGTGATTGATTGACAATATTTTTAGCTCGACTTTTCGGAGAAAAGGCAAGCTATTCTACTCGCCCCGGCGTCGGGTCTGAGCTAGGTTAAAGTTTTTCGGTAAGCTAATTTCTCAGGAATGGCTTGAGGGATTTCATTCAAACTTAAAACATTTATTTCCCACATTCAAATGAACCTATAGGCCAAGTTTGGTAACTCTAGTTTGAATTTTGTCAAAATTATGGGCTTTTTTACGCTTAGAAATTTTACATGTAAGCTATGGACAGGTTGAAGTTTTTCGGTAAGCTGGTTTCTCTCGAATGGCTTGAGGGATTTCATTCAAACTTAGAACACTTATTCCCAATATTAAAATGAACTCATATGAAAATTTTGATTACTCTAGTTTGAAATTTGTCAAAATTATGGGCATTTTTACACTTTAAAAATTTTAATTGGGTGGAATGGCGGCGTCAAGGTTTGATTTCCACTCTCGAACTTGAGAATCAATCTTCATACATAAATACCCTAAAGCAACACTTTACTTGGGATTGCATTTGTGGTGGGTTGGGTGGGGTCAAGGTCAGTGTTATTAAAATAGAAAAAAAATCTGCTTTATAACTCGAGAACAAATTGAAATATTTTAATAAAATTCAATTTATAGATACTGTATAACGAGATATTGCATGAGATTGCATATGGGGTTAGTTGGGTCAAGGTCAAGGTCACTGTTTTGGAATTTAGAAAAAAGCTTCCACTCAGTAACTCGAGCAAGAAATTCATTTTGTTTAATTGGCCCCTCTTTTATAGTTTGTTTTAGAAAAAATGCCAGAACTCTGACAAGCACAAGAAAAGTCGAGCACGCTGTCCTCCGACAGCTCTTGTTTTAATTAAATGATCACTGTTGAAGTGTTCCTTGTAAGTTATACTACATCAGTACAGAATTGTTGAATTGTTTAATATGTTATATGTAAGAATAATAATAGATCTTTGCAGCATCGATATTTAACCCAAAGAGGATTCTGTGCCTTTAAGAAAATTTTGTTAAAGTATTTATGATTTGAGTTGGTATAGTATAGTAATATTAAGTGCCACAAAGATACATGTAGTACTGGAACATGTTTGCACTATATATATTTTTCAAAAATTATATGAGGCATGTACTGGCAAAATCGGGCTTAATGCATGTGCTTAAAGTGTCATACCGGATCAGCCTGTGCAGTCTGCACAGGCTAAGACGGGATGACACTTTCTGCCTACAGTGGATTTATGTTTAGAAGAGACTTCCTTGAAACAGACAATACCATAAAAGGGGAAAGTATCGTCCTGCATTAGCCTGTGCGGACTGCACAGGCAAATCCAGAACGACACTTTACTCACATTCATTAAGCCGGGGTTTCCCACAACACGCCTCATATATTTGTCTTTTTAAGAGGCATGGGGACATGTAGGTGTAGCTGCGTGTCAAATCTGTGGGCTTAAAGAATGGAAAATCAAGGTGCCATGCAAGCTGTCTTATTTAACAGTTTGTCTTATAGTCTATAACAAAGGAAGCTGCATTATTAATTTTCTATCGGTTCCCTACAGGACTCAGAGGAAGAAGAGTTGGTTCCCTGCATAAAGAACCGAGCGATTCGCCAGACTGTTCAGTCGATGGCTCGTTTCATGGCCGCCTACTTCAGCAACCAGACGATGTTTATCTACCCGCCGCACAGCGCACAGCCTCTTCCTACGGTGCATCTCAGTCAAGTTCCGACAAGTAAGATCAATATGGGAAGTTTTTATGGCCCTGATTCGGCATATAGTGATTGTCCTGTCTGTCCATGATTCCGTCCGTACGAGGTTAACTAAATATTGCTGTTTCATCTAGCACCAACACCGCTTTCTACAACACTTGGATACTTACACAGTTGTTGCTTATGACCATTCTCAATCCACCTATATCAGCCAACCTCACTTTGACATTGTCCTAATTTGGACTTAGAATGATTCAAATGGGCTATTTCTTGGTTAACTACATTTTACTGTTTCATCTAGCACCAACACCACTTACTACAACGCAGTTGTTGCTTGTGACCATTCCCAATCCTCCCATATCACCTAACCTCACTTTGACCTTGACCTAATTTGGACTTAGTATAATTGAATGGGCTGTCTAGCACGAACTGGTGGCATGCGTGTTTATCGAACACAGTGTCTTGTTTTGTTGCTGTTTTTCTGTAGTGAAATGTAGACTAAAAGCTTGTCTGATTACTATTTTCATCATTAGAAACATGAATGTCTAGAAAATCATTTAAAAAGTATCAATCTATTAAATCTCGCAGCGATTAAAAATAGTATGCCATAAAGAACATCCACAGTTTACTAATGATCACGAGACAAATGCTAAATTTCTTTGTAATAATGAAACTTGTTAAGCCTATTTGGGGCTCTTGTTCAGGTTCACCACAGCAAACAACCTTCCAGACAATTGCAGATCATTTATAGGTATAATGTTACTGTTAACTGTATGTACATCTCAACAATGCCTGGACATATCATATTTCTACTTTTAGCATTCAACATAAGGAAGTAAAGGCCTTCCTAAATTATGTATAATTTTATACCCAGAGAGTCGAATAATTCCCAAGTACCACGAGGACATTACAAACATAATCACTCGAGAGAATCTCAGCAGCATGTGGACGACGGAGCGCACAGTCGAGTACCTGCTTCTGAGTGGACTGGTTTGCGAGACTGCCTGGTTCGCGCACAAGATGGGGGACTGGAAGACTGGTTACCTGTTGTCGGTGGCGCATACCAGTCATCGAGAGATAGCACCACAGTTGTATAAGAAGTATGTACAACTATGTTCATAACATTTTGTTTTATATGTTGCTAATTAATATAGTGCTTTATCCAATCATTGCTTTCAGGCATAATCTGTTAAACTGCTAACATAGTTGAAAGGAAAGAGCAGCGTGTAAGGCTTGTAAAGGCCTTTGCTTTCAGGCATAATCTGTTAAACTGCTAACATAGTTGAAAGGAAAGAGCAGCGTGTAAGGCTTGTGAAGGCCTTTGCTTTCAGGCATAATCTGTTAAACTGCTAACATAGTTGAAAGGAAAGAGCAGCGTGTAAGGCTTGTGAAGGCCTTTGCTTTCAGGCATAATCTGTTAAACTGCTAACATAGTTGAAAGGAAAGAGCAGCGTGTAAGGCTTGTAAAGGCCTTTGCTTTCAGGCATAATCTGTTAAACTGCTAACATAGTAGAAAGGAAAGAGCAGCGTGTAAGGCTTGTGAAGGCCTTTGCTTTCAGGCATAATCTGTTAAACTGCTAACATAGTTGAAAGGAAAGAGCAGCGTGTAAGGCTTGTGAAGGCCTTTGCTTTCAGGCATAATCTGTTAAACAGCTAACATAGTTGAAAGGAAAGAGCAGCGTGTAAGGCTTGTGAAGGCCTTTGCTTTCAGGCATAATCTGTTAAACTGCTAACATAGTTGAAAGGAAAGAGCAGCGTGTAAGGCTTGTAAAGGCCTTTGCTTTCAGGCATAATCTGTTAAACAGCTAACATAGTTGAAAGGAAAGAGCAGCGTGTAAGGCTTGTGGAGGCCTAAGGGGACCTATTCACAGATTTGGGGCATTGACAAATTCCAAACATCGTGGCACAGATTCCAAAAATAACAGAATATTGTATATAAAGAAGCATAATAACATTCCTGATAAAGAATAGAAAATATATTCAAAATAACGCGTTGTTAATTAGTAATCCTTATGCGAAATGGATCAAGTTGTAAAGCCCTTGTAACTCGAAACTAATTATTATTTAAAACAAGGTGGAATTGCATGTCCTTTGTTCCATTTATTTGTTTCTTTTTAGCGAATTTTTTTCTTAATCTTCTCTTAATGTATTTTCTTACATTATTGGCAGTATAAATACTTATTCCATTTTAGCATTTGTTGTAAACGTTCTTTAAATATTGATACTTTATTAATAAAAGTCAATAACCTGTAGTTCTTTGAATCCAATAATGCGAAAATGTTCATGAAAATACATTTCTCATGCATTTTTTTCTGATTTCGGATTCTGTAGCTCTATGCCAAAGCATGCTTTAAAACTCTGCTCCTGTTTACAGATCTAAGAACAATACAAGTGAGCATAAGCTTAAGTAGGACAGTACATTTTAGTCGTGGGAAAACGGGGCTTAATGCATGTGTCTGCACAGGCTGATCCGGGACAATACTTTCTGCTTTTATGGTATTTTCTGTTTGAAGGATGTCTCTTCTAAACATAAATCCACTGTGGCAGAAAGTGTCATCCCGAATTAGCCTTACGCATGGCATTAAGCCCGTGCCTCCCACGACACGCCTCATTTGTATTTCAAGCCATGCTTTAAAGCTCCCCTGTTTTCAGATCCAAGAAGCCTCTGCAGCTGGGTGAAGGTTTGATCCCAGAGAGGATCCTACAGGAGAAGTTGGAGGTGCTGATAAGATCCAACCGTGCCAACAGCACGCCAGGATTCTACAAGCAACAAAGATGTAATGTTGTGACTTCGTAAATAAAAATTCATGCTCAATGTGTTTTGCTGTTACTACAGTATTCTACATGTTAACAGTTTTCAACTTTACAAGATATTTTTTTTTTAAATACTGATTTCTGTAAGCATAATGAAACTTTCCGTTTCACAGATATTGACAATTTTAAAATGAGAAAAATCATACGGTTTTTGCTCACACACTGTGTGTTAAACTTTTACTATCATAATGTTTTATGTGTTAAAGGACAACTAATGACCCAGCGATCGGGGGGTAAGTGTGAAAGTCGACTGAAGATGTATATCAATATCAGACTATAAACCGAATCTTACCTTTCTTTTTCAGATTTCATTCCCATTAACCAAGAGACAAACATTCCCCAGCTAACGAAGACCCTCAGTGACATCTTCACGGCTGGAATTGTGTCTGACGTGGAGCTAGCACCGTGGTTCCTCTCCACCTTGATTGGCAAACTGAAATCAGTGGTGTGTAACCTATCACCTCTCGTGCCCCAGGACTTCTACCTGCCTGCTCCGCCCCTGTTCTGTCCACAACCTGGCGAGATGGAAATGGTGGGTCGTTGTTGGATATAGTTACCTAATTTAAGCTGCACTGATTTATTATACATGAAGAATATATCATATAAAATCATATTGCAGCCATTATTTTAAAACACAGACACACAATTTTTTAGATACAGTTATCTTCTGGTAAATTGAGTAATCATTCAGTGATCAAAAATGAATAATATATAATTTAAAAATGCATTGGAGCCATAATTTTAAAGCATTTATCCCAGTACACAGTCTCTGACAAAAGATCAAAATGCATGCAATCTTTTATGAGTGAATTTAAGCATCTTTAATCATTTGTTGATAATACTTATTATAAACCTGATGCAATGTAAGACAAGGTACGAAAATAATCATGAGTGAGGCTTGCATTCTACACGTAGATGAAATAAAGTTTCACATTACATGTAACAGGGGGGTGAGGCCCCAGATGTACAATACGAGCGTGAGATACGTATGGAGATCTCGTCCATCATACAGCTGGTGCTTGTGGCTCTAAACTCCGCCCACCTGTCCCTCCCATCGGCCAGATGGTATATTCAGGAGCTGTTCAAAATGCAGGAGAGGGCTGCACAGTTCAAGGTACGTAAAGTTCACACAGTATAATCTACTAAACTCCGCCCACCTGTCCCTCCCATTGGCCAGATGGTTTATTCCAGAGCTGTTCAAAATGCAGGAGAGGGCTGCACAGTTCAAGGTACGTAAAGTTCACACAGAATAATCTACTAAACTCCGCCCACCTGTCCCTCCCGTCGGCCAGATGGTATATTCAGGAGCTGTTCAAAATGCAGGAGAGGGCTGCACAGTTCAAGGTACGTAAAGTTCACACAGAATAATCTACTAAACTCCGCCCACCTGTCCCTCCCATAGGCCAGATGGTATATTCCAGAGCTGTTCAAAATGCAGGAGAGGGCTGCACAGTTCAAGGTACGTAAAGTTCACACAGAATAATCTACTAAACTCCGCCCACCTGTCCCTCCCATTGGCCAGATGGTATATTCCAGAGCTGTTCAAAATGCAGGAGAGGGCTGCACAGTTCAAGGTACGTAAAGTTCACACAGTATAATCTACAAAACTCCGCCCACCTGTCCCTCCCATCGGCCAGATGGCATATTCAGGAGCTGTTCAAAATGCAGGAGAGGGCTGCACAGTTCAAGGTACGTAAAGTTCACACAGAATAATCTACTAAACTCCGCCCACCTGTCCCTCCCATCGGCCAGATGGTATATTCCAGAGCTGTTCAAAATGCAGGAGAGGGCTGCACAGTTCAAGGTACGTAAAGTTCACACAGAATAATCTACTAAACTCCGCCCACCTGTCCCTCCCATTGGCCAGATGGTATATTCCAGAGCTGTTCAAAATGCAGGAGAGGGCTGCACAGTTCAAGGTACGTAAAGTTCACACAGTGTAATCTACAAAACTCCGCCCACCTGTCCCTCCCATCGGCCAGATGGCATATTCAGGAGCTGTTCAAAATGCAGGAGAGGGCTGCACAGTTCAAGGTACGTAAAGTTCACACAGAATAATCTACTAAACTCCGCCCACCTGTCCCTCCCATCGGCCAGATAGTATATTCCAGAGCTGTTCAAAACGCAGGAGAGGGCTGCACAGTTCAAGGTGTGAGAAGTGTGCATAACCAGAATAATCTATGTGCACATGCGTAATATTCAGTCTAGCTACTCATTCGATTTATATTGACTCACACTTTGACTGTTGACATACATACATGTGTATACACTTGGACTTAATAACAAGGGCTGGACCCATGGCTTGTATTCACAAAGCATCTTAAGTAATTTCGTAATATTCTTAAATATTTTACCGTAAGTGCAAAATTTGAATGTATTATATTTCTTTACTTAATAAACATATGCATATGTTGTTGATATTCCTCAAATAACACTTTCATGATGATGTTATTTTAAAGTGTTACTTAGTGCTAAATTCTTTCTTTATGGAATTATACAGGTGAGAAAATTTCCAAATTTAAGGATAAGGATAAAATTTAACTTAAACTGGCATTGTGAATACCACCTCATATCTACAAAGCTCCTTAGTGAAAACTGAAGTAAATTTCTTAAAATCACAAACTTCCTTAAGTCTGTGGCAGGTTTATAGCAAGCTTATTTGGTCTTAAATGGTTTGAAACTGGTAAAGAATCAACAGATGATTCTTATTTTACCATATTTCACATATAAAATATTGATTCTCACAAAGAAAAATTTATTCCAGACTTTCCCGTAAAAAGGATTTAAGTTAATATATTTGTTGGTAGCTTTGTATAAATGGCCCCAGGATCCGTATTCCAGAAACATCTTAAGTGAAATCTTATCCTTAGCCTTAAAATCGTAATTTTTCTTAAGCATTTTACTCGATGTATACATGAAATTCTGCTAAATGTTTCATAATTATCAACTTATTATTAACTACTATTTACTTAACTGTAATTGGATTCATTAATTTATATGTAGTTTTACAAATATTTTGTTAAAAAAATTGGATCTTAAGTGAAAACATTTTAAGATACACTTAAGATGTTTCTGGAATATGGTCCCAGGTATTCATAAAGCTCCTAGGGGAAATCTTAACTTTAGTCGTACTTAAGTGAAACTTTTACATCAACTTTTTTTTTATATCAAATTCAATTATTTCTGTTTATAAAATGTACTAAAAATACTAAACATCATAGAAATATTTACTTACTTAAAACGTTGTAATATAGAAAGATTTATACGTGAACCGGCCACAGACTGAAGTAGTTTGCATTGTAATTGTAGAATATGTTGTCTGGTCATGTTATTTCTCACTTGTTTGTTGTTTATGTGTCAATTCTTTCTGATGAGCTTATATTAAACCAATCTGACGCCCTGGTGGTTTAATTCATACGCATCAGAACTCTAAATCGTTGTTTATTAGTTGATAAACAACTCTAAATCAATTTTTTTATTAAATTTTGTTATAATCATTTTGTTATTTCATTTTCTAAATGATTGAAATGTTAATACACTGTTAACTCTTCTTTCCAACAGGCGACAACGGAGGGTCCTTGTTTGGAACTTCCAGAGATCCTGCAGCAGTACAAGATTTTCCGCTCGGAACTTGTGGACCTTCGGGACCTTCCCAGTGTTTACCAAGTTCTCGACAGCTTCCGTGATTTCTGCACGATTCTCTGGCTGCTCCACGTACGAGACAAGCTGTCACTCCATCTCCGTATGCGGGGAACGCACTTGAATGACAAAACGGACGGCCAGGTTAGCGATATATTAGCTATATATTACTGGCGGTTATTTATCTATGATAAATCTCTTTCATAACTGGAAAGTACTGACAGGTGTTGGTTTAGAATGTATTTTATACTAAACCTAAACATATTAATGACATGCATAGACATGAAGTGAGTCGGTTTGGAAAACAAGTTATACAACTTATATCAATTCATTTCCTCCAGTGGAGGTGTTGTTTCATAAAGATTCCCTAGGTTTCATGAGAAGTTTTGTCATCTGCAAGTTTTTACGTTTTTTCTTTTTCAGGAAAGTCCAGAATCTACTCTGGGCAAGGAGTACGTGCAGGAATGCTTTGAACTTCTGAAATGGGCCATCCACATGCTGACCTTCAGCCAGTACATTGCCGACGACGGCTGCATTCGTAAGGTCATACTCTCGCTAATTTTAGAACTTCCGGCCACCGAAGACACGGCAGACATCTTGGCTGAACACTTCTATGCGCCGCAGACTTACGACCCTGAGGTGCAAGAAAAACTAGAGAGACTCGTAACGAGTTGGCAGAGCATCGAAATAGTGCCTGAGGATGATGGAAAGTCTGTGAGACTGGAAGAAAATGAGGAAGTCAGAAAAAGTCAGGAGAGTGATGACGTCGATGAAGATAGTTCCGTCCGAAAATCTGTGACGTTCTTTCAGGCATCGCCCCGCGCTAAAACTCTGTCTGTGTATTTCCATAAACAGTGCGATGTGGTGCAGAAGGTGTTGAAGAAGAAGAGAAAGATATTTGGACAGTATGACGAGTTTGTTTTCAGCTCAGAGGTTGATTCAGAGAATGGCTACAGCAGCAGAATGAATGGGAGTGGCGGTATTTGTATTGGGTCAAGGTCGTTCGAAGTCAAACAGTCGTATCTTGAATTCTTGGATAGGTTTTATGCCATCTGTTTTACCAAAGTTGTCGAAAAGGAATCTGAGTCAGGTAAGGCCAAAATGCAGGCCATCTTGATGCCCTTCTCAAAGCAGATCAGAGAAGCAGAATTTGAAGCACATCTCACGAAACACGAGGAAACTTTCCAGAAGAAGCCGAGCTCTGTTGTTATGGCTTCCCCTCGTGCAAAGTTTTTCCGAAGTCAGAGCGAATCTCATGTGTCTGACGGTAAAGATTCCCCCTCAACCCAGCAGAAGAGAAGTCTCTTTAGGAGTAGCAGTTCAGGCAACATGGCGCAATCTCCAAAACAGTCGGGAATGTCAAAGTTTGTCAGTGAGGGATCTTTATTTGGGAAAAGCAGGCCACCAACCTCGCCTTCAAGGGCTAAACCGAATATGACAGTTATGGCCTCAAGGTTCTTCCATTCTGAAGAGGTCTTATATCGAGACGTAGCAGACGGAGAGGAAGTCCACTGGATTCTGGATGTGAATTTCGGACAACGGTATCTGGCTCTGCAGCATTTGTTGGATTACCTCCACCACTGGGCTGGGAAACAGCACTTGCTGGGGCTACATGGGAAGAGCAACAAAGATCTTGGGTTAAAGCCCACTATGCGAATTGAGGTTCCCACTCAGCTTGTGGTACTCGGACTGTGGCTGCTGGAGAACAAATACACAACTGATAAAAAGCAAAAAGATCAGGATGTTGATCATCAAGACAAATTTGAGATAAAGGATGAAGCCAAGGTTGAGAAAACACCGAGAACACCTAGAGATCGTGCGAAAAAGAAAGCTCTGCAAACCGTTGAGGAGATAACCGAACATGACAGCTTCACGCAGGTCTCAAATATTCCAAGGTCAAGGTCACATAGTCCAAGAGGTCAAAGGCCAAGGTCACAGAGTCCAAAGCAAGATGTTTCAAGGTCACAGAGTGCAGTCAACATGTCAAGGGACAGAACTCTAGATTTTGTGGGAAGCATCACTTCCACCCAAGAAGAAACTGAACAAATGAAAACAGCTTACAAGAAGGTTCTGGATGGGTATGTATCAATTTTTAACTGTTCTTTTAGTAATTATGCGATAAATACATTACTGTTACACTTCAGCTGTGTTTGTATTAACAGTTTGAGATGGCAAATATAATGCAAATAATATGTTTAGGTAGTACACTGCAGCCACTACCTTTCATACTTCAAACATGATATTTCAGGATTCTTTATGATATGTTTTCCTTACTGGTTTAAAGTAATTAATGTATTTTCTGGTCATGATAGTCTTTTAATGGAATTACATTAAAACGTTTATTTTTATTTATTTTTAACAAACCTGTGTAATTTGCTTGGGTTATTAGGTTCATTGTAACAGGCAGAAAACATGTTCATTAAATATTGAAATATTGACATGATTATACTGTTATACATTCTAGTATTTTCAAAGGTTTAGGAACTTACGTTTGTATTGCATCATGTTTATTCATTGATTCTCATTTATCATTGCTGTGGTGTTCATTTCAGTCATCAATTTGCACAGTAAGTAGTCATTGAACGCTTCACGTAGGATAGTTTTACGCCCATTACCCAGGTTTGTGGAAATACCAAAATGGTTTACTTGTCCAAAATCAGCAACAGTCACTTGTCCAGATAAAAATATAGTCTTTATTCCAGGCATTCCTCATATATATTTTTTCATTAGATAAAAAATAAACAATTTATTATTCAAATGTATAAGTGAAGATATATAATAGTATTGTAGTCAACTTCTAACCTTTACATCACTTTTTTATTTTTGCACCCTGAAATTGTATTTGTCTGTGGACTAGTAGACTGGAGTAATATGGACAAGTCGGACATTGGATTTCTACATCCATGCATTACCTGTTTTCTCTTTCAAAAATAAGTGTTCAAAACGTACTATGGCTTTGATGTATTCACTTTGAAATCACATTGATTGGTGTATTCGTTTGAAATCACATTGACAAGACTTTTTACTATATTTTGCAATATAACTTTACACCCGCTAATGATTCTTTTCCAAACACACTATAATGTAAAGTTAGAATAAGACATCAAACTTATAATATTTATTTTTATTATACCAATGTTTAATATACAGTTAACCATTTGTAATTTTAAAATTTGCAGAGTTATTAGTGTAATAGACACCTGCATATATAACTGCATCAACAAAATTGATTTTATCCCAAAGCTGTATACTTGTATGCATTTCCAAACGTTTCACAATAAATTAGAACCGTGTCCATGCATGCATGAACACAGTTTTTATATATAATAAAAACGATCAAAGATACAATCAGTTTTAATGAAAGAATTATGAAAAATGCATACCGTATAATGCCTATTTATCGCCCCCGGGGGAGTTACATTTTTAAAAAGTGGGGGCATTTATTAAGGTGTCATTAATTTCAGAACATCAATTGTAAAACTTTAGAGAATGTATATATATTACGTAAGCACTCTTAGTTAAATTTAAAACGACGTTTTAAGTTTTAAAACATCATAAAAAATTGTGTCTAGGGCATACTTTTTTACCTTAAAATTCTACTCTGATCATTTGGTTTCACGGTAACAGACATTTTCACTCATTTATTTTTTAATTTTCTTTACTTTATACTGTGTTCCTTATTAGCTAATTCATAACATTTACCAACAAAACAAGTGCGTTTTAACTACTTTGCAATAATAATCCCAATCTGAACAAACAATAAAATCCGTTAAAACCACGAGCCATTATAAAATAAACACCTGATTGAACAAATACGAGTGACAGCGTGACGTAATGAATTAGCCAGGCTTCCCAAACTGCAACCGTTAACAACAGTCTTAGCAAAGGTGTCCGTTTAACTTCAAAGGGCTTTGATGTGATTGCCGAATTGTGGCTGTCGTCTTGCGGTTTCTAGATAAAAGCGTTTTACACAGTTTGCACGTGGGCAGTGTTAACAAGTATCAATCAATATCACTGTACCTGACCAACGCAAACACTGTCGATAGAGCATTAATGAATTAGCGTTCTACGGAAAATGCCAAGGGCTTTGACAGTTAGTGAATGTTCTTGTTGGATATATGGATTATATTGGATTACTGGGTTAATAAAACTACCGATTTTCAGCAGGTAAGAAATTTATTTTGCTCAAGTCAAAATGGGGGGGGGGGCGTTTATTAGGTAGGGGGCGATAAATAGGCATTATACGGTATAATACCATAAGTATTGACAATATATAACTAACATACTTAAACAGCCACCAACTGCACAGTTTTATGTGAACTAAGAAACCTTTGAGGTGCGTCGTGGGAAAACCAGTCTTAATGCATGTGCGTAAAGTGTCGTCCTGGATTAGCCTGTGCAGTCCGCACAGGCTAATCCGGGACAACACTACGCACATGCATTAAGACCGGTTTTCTCACGATGCGCCACATTTAATTTCCATTCTATGTTTGATGTCTTATTCTAACTTTAAATATCCCTTTGTACAAGTTCATGAATAATTTTCTTGATAATCAAAGTTTTGTGTTGGGAATGGAAAACAATATGTCGGACAAACCAATCAAAATGTTTCCCGCAGAATGAATAACCATAGATTTGATACAAGAAACTGTTGAATAAATCCTGTATCACATGTTGCAACCCATTTCCGGTCTCTAGACAATAATTGTACATTGTCAGATTTCTCTTTTGTTCTAATAGATATTGTTCATAATAATCTAGATCGTTTATGTAAAGAAACGTTTTGGCTACATACCGTAAATTAAAAACTATGCTTCCTAACGGTCTTAATAACAGTGCTGTACGATATATAATATGTTCACATACTTGACTTTTATTCGATGTTTGCCTATTACTACGTTTTTTATTAACATTTTATAAAATGTTCAGTATATTGTAAGCATTTTTGTTATTGAATCAAAATAACACTTTTTCCCTAGTCAGTGGTCCTTTTGTATGAACAATTTTAATTTATGATTTATTCATTTTAAGCATTAGATGAATATTTTTCAGAAAATGTTAAAATTAATAAAACAAAAGTATTTTTATTGAAATATTTACATACTGTTTGTTTGTCTGTTTAGTAATAAAAAAGTATTTTTGAAAGAGTTAATATTGCACGCATGAGTCTGGCTAAGGATAAGATGGGAACCATTGGCCAAAATAAATAATTGTGTGTTTCAGGCAACGGTCTCAAAAAAGTTTAGTAAGGTTGGGATTGAGTTTTTTTTGTAACTTTTTTTTTAACGACACATTTCAGTAAAAAAAACATTGAAAATTATCGAAAAACCTGACGAATACCTATTTCATGGAAAACAATTTTCTCTAAAAACTTTAGGGTCAGGGTTTTTCGCTAGGTAGGGTCGGGTTGCCCGAAACACAGAAATATTTTGTTTGGCCTTTCTATAATCATGGCTGGGCAATGTATGTATAACGCTTTGTTAGAATGTATAATATAGCTAAACTTTGTTGTCTTGAATTCATTTATTTCGAAGTTCCAGATTCCAGATATGTAGTGGAACACTATTTACAACTGTCCTCCTTCCTATATTATATAAAATATGTAATCAGTTATCTCAATCATATTTGTTGGAAGTCAATATACCCCCACAAATGAAGTTTAGGGGGGGTATATAGGAGTGAGATTGTCGGTCTGTTGGTTTTTGGTTTCCGGATGATAACTCAAGAAAGGCTTGACATATGCAAATAATTTTTGGTAGACATGTGTAACATCATAAAATACAGGTCAGGTTCGATGTTGGTTACAAACCACTAATTTTGACAGAGTTATGGCCCTTTTTCGACTTAAAATCCCTAAAAACATGGTTTCCGGATGATAACTTAAGAAAGGTTTGACATATTCAAATAATTGTTGGTACACATGTGTAACATCATAGAATACAAGTCAAGTTTGATGTTGGTTACAAACCACTAAAAATTCTCTAAAAACATGATTTCTGGACGATAACTCAAGGATGGCCTGATATATTCAAATAATTCTTTGTATACATGTGTAGCATCATAAAATACGGGTCAAGTTCGACTTTGGTTACAAACCACTACAGGGTTTCCCGCAGGCCTGTATCGCTTGTTGGCCCGACATGCCTTCAAAGCAGAAAGTCGTTTGCCGACATGCTTAAATAACGCCGACATGCTTTAATTTTCAAAGCGACAACCCTTAATCCGCCTTTATCTAATCACACATATCTCTAATCGATGGGTCATAAACACATGCCGTAGTGATCGATAAGGTCTCACTTCCAAAGGTGTGATTGACAGGGGACTGGACAGTTTAGTCCCGCCCACAACGATCTCATTAGCCAATCAAATACGGCGATTTTAAGGGCGGTGTTTATACCTTACTATGAACTAAAAAGTGTTAAACAAATACTAGCGCTTGCCAGGAAAAGCAAATAGGCATTTTAAAGCATTCGTAATTGCATTTACCTTTTAATTTTATCTGTGTATTTCCCCTAATCCGTTTAACAAATTGACAATAAAAAATATTAAAACGAATAATGTAATAAAGAGCCTCATTTTAAAACAGAATTAGCCGTCGTCAAACGTCATTTTGTTCGCATAAACAATTTGCAATTAAGCATGTGACCAGTCCACGTTTATCTTGGACATGGCGACACAATTTTCGCGCGCTTTGGTAGCAAAACACGCTGTTTACATGGAGATACATGATCGTATTTTATATCGATTAAGAAGCGCGTATACAAATGTTAAATAACAATGGTGACTCTTTCGGCTTTTAATGTCTGCCTGTAGTATAACTGATAACAATTGATGTGTTTGTTTTTTTCGAATCCGAAAACAACTAATATAATTTAAAAAGTGTTTGAAACAACGGGAAAGTGGGGTCGAGCATTGCGGCCGATTTGGTCGTCGCCGGGATTTAGAGCATTGCGGCCGATTTCAGGTTGGTGGGGTCGAGCATTTCAGTCAGTTTCGGGCATGTAGGGTCGAGCGTTTTTCTGCCAATTTCGTGGAAGTGGGTCAAGAATAGCCGCCGATTTCGGGCAGATGGCGTCGAGCATTTCGGCCAGTTTGGTCACCGCCAGGATTTAGAGCACTGAGTCCGATTTTGGGCTGGTGGGTTTGAGCATTAAGGCCGGTTTCGGTCATGTGGGGTCAAGCGTTGCGGACAATTTCTGGCAGGTGGCGTCGATCGTTGCAACTAATTTCGGGGAGGTGAAGTCTAAAGATGCAGCTGATTTTGAGGAGGTAGGGGGCAAACGGAGCTAAATGTTTCGGTGAGGTTTGGGCTAAGATTGCGGATCGGAACGATCTCCGATCTCGGTGGGGATGAGGGTACGGTTTTTAAGCAGAGTGTGTTTTTTTTGCAGGGGAGGGGGTGTCAGGGATTCCGACATGCCTTCAAAATATCCTGCGGGAAACCCTGCACTAAATTTTGACAGAGTTATGGCCCTTTATTTTACTTCAATTCACTAAAAACATGATTTCCTGACGGTAATTCAACAATCGCTTGACTTATTTAAATAATTATTGACCCACATGTGTAGCATCATAAAATACAGGTCAAGTTCGACTTTGGTTACAAACCACTAAATTTTGACTAAGTTATGGACCCCTTTTTGACTTAAATACCCGAAAAACATGGACAATAACTCTTGAAAGGCTTAACATATTTAAATTATTTTTGGTACATAGGTGTAACATCATAAAATACAGATCAAGTTCAACTTTGATTACAAACCACTAAATGTTGACAGAGTTATGGCTCCTATTGAAATTAAATTTTTCCAAATACACTGTTGACCATTCACAAATTAAAGCATTCTCTCTCTTTTGCTAAAATGTGTGCATCAAAACTCTATACATTCATCAGTTATCATTCAATCATTTAGATTTTGGCATTTAATTTTTCTTACTATCTATTGAGGAAAACATTTTGTCTTTTTTTTTTGGTATAAATCTATTTGAAATTCACCATGAAGGGCAATACTATTGAAGACTACTGTATCTTTAATATTTTTGTGTAAAGTGAAGTTCAATTTGCCATGGTTATGGCTACTTGTAAACAGTTTGTAATTTGCTGTTATTTAATGTTTTGTTTTTAGCCTTATGTGACAATGCACAGGCTAATCCGGGATGACATTTTACGCACTTGCATTAAGCCTGGTTTTCCTACGACACGGCTCATTTATAACTTTTTTCTCTGAAAGAGAATACTTTGGACTACTTTTTGGGGTGTAATTTTGTGCCATTGTTTGTTGACTGGCACTAATGTATGTTTGTAGATAGTTTAGCTAGTGCTGTGTATTAGTATAGAATGTGTGTTTTTTGTTATTTAACAACAACAGATGTGTATATTTACACTCCAGCAATTTTATGAAAAATATATTTTTTTTCCAATTTTTTTTTACATTTCTTACATTCCATTCATAATAATAATTATATTAAACACTCTATTATAAAAAGTTAGAATAAGACATCAAACATAAAATAGACATGAAATGTTTCTTTCTTCACATAAAACTGCAGTTTATGGTCAGTAAGTATGTTTCTTATATTTTGTCAATACTTATGGTATAATTTTCATTTTTCAATAAATCTTTTGTTAAAACTGATGATGTCTTTGATCATTTCCATGGTATTTTAAAACCGTGTTCATGCATGCATGGACACGGTTCTGTTTCATTGCAAAAATTTTGTAAATGCGTACAAGTATACACTTTTGTGGTAAAATCAATTTAACTGATGCAATTATCTGTGCAAGTGTCTATTGCACTAATTACTCTGCAAAAAATTTAGATTTACCAATGTTTTACTCTGTTATAGACATTGCTATAATAAAACAGTTTATTCTATGTTTGAAGTCTTATTCTAACTTCACATAATAGTGTGTTATTATTATTCTTGAACATTACAGTTGCTGGGATCACATTTTGTCATCCGATTATAATACACCCCTTTTAATGAGCTTCATCACTTTTCTCTTTTACTTTATGTATTTTGAACACCGTATCATATGTTAATAAATAATGATATGTGGCGCGTCGTGAGAAAACCGGTCTTAATGCATGTGCGTAAAGTGTCGTCCCGGATTAGCCTGTGCAGTCCGCACAGGCTAATCCAGGAAGGCACTTTCCTCCTACAGTTGATTTATGTTTAGAAGAGACTCTCTTGAAACAGAAAATACCATAAAAGCGGAAAGTGCCATCCCGGATCAGTCTGTGCGGACTGCGCAGGCTGATCCGGGATGACACTTTACGCACATGCATTAAGTCCGGTTTTCCCACGACGCGCCTCATATAAGCATAAAGCAATTAGTAAACCCAATTGCATGTGAAGTGCTAATGTACCAACATGTTATTAATTATTGTCTTATCTATATCTATATTTAATACTGGTATTTTATGAACTGTGAACAATAATCATGTAATGCATTAATTTAACCAACAGTAATTTGCCTTGCATGAATATACACTAACCGTTCACAGAGCTGATTATTAGTATTTATATTTTGTATTTGTGTCGTGGGAAAACCGGGCCTAATGCGTGTGCATTATGTGTCATCCCGGTTTAGCAGTCCGCACAGGCTAATCCGGGATGACACTTTCCGCCTACAGTGGATTTATGAAAATAGAAAATACCCTAAACGCGGAAAGTGTCGTCCTGGATTAGCGGACTGCACAGGCTGATCCGGGACGACACTTTATGCAGATGCATTAAGCCCGGTTTCCCATGACACGCCGCATCTATATTTTATTTATATTGCATACCTTTCTACTGTATTGCAAAGAGGACTCTTTGCACGAGCTTGATTGATTTAAAATCCACACACATGAAATTAGACTTTACAGATATCAGTTTCCATTAAGATCAGCTAATTGTTATAGTACCGGTAATTGTTATATTGCCATATTGCAGCATATTCTGATGCAACATTGTTACAACCCATTATGTTACTAAGTACTCCTCATTAACATTGTTTGGTTGCCTACTGGTGCATACACTGTACATACATAAAACTGTATTGTGGTCATATCTTTTATGTATAACACACAAGACCTTTAATTACATCATTCAAGAAATGCTTTGCTTTCATGTACATTTTTCTTGAGCCAATTCATGACAGGTTACTCTGTTTGCCTTCAGGGGAGATGATAGCAGTTCTCTGGAAGTTAGCTCCCTTGAGGAAGAAGCGTATGAGGATGACTTGAAACAACATCTGTCTATAGAAAGGTTGGTAAATCAAGCACCTTATGAATTTTCCAGTCAGGTATAAATCATGAACATACTGGTTTTGTCTTAAATCTTAGAAATGTTTCCACAGACACTTTTAATGTGAAAACATTGATCACAATAGACTAAATTTTGAGAACTTCAACAGCACATACCTGTACTATGGGATATTAGCACATGTACGTGACATTGATTTGTGTAAAATACTTCTTTGAAGTATGGCGAAAAACCCATGATATATTTTTACATGTAGTCATTATTATTTTTAATACAATATGTAATATGTCAAGTACATGTATTCCACTTCACCTGGATACAAGACTTTTGTCTTCTTGGCTACTCTAAGAATAACTTTGGAATTATCATAACGTATAGATTAATACTGGAAATGTATACCATTGCAGGTCAGGCACTGGAAGGTCGGGTCGTAATAAGAGTCAGAAACTCAGGAATTCCCAGAGACTGGACTCCAGTCCTGATTCAAGAAACAACTCGGCGTTCAACCACACAATGCAGCTGGACGGGTCACCAGAACGAGTTGGCTCCCAGCCTCCCATTGTATGTTCCTTATTTCCTTTTGTACATTGTTTGTCTCCCCAGTTATATTGCTTATCACTGTTGTGTAAAGTGTCATCCCGGATTGTTGATTATTTCAATTTGAATCATGTTTCCAGTGTACAAGCTTGTTTTCTTGCATATTTATGAGTCTTGCAATATAGTAAAGATTTTTATTTCTTATTATTAATGCCATTGTTTGGGTTGGTGTCAATGTATGTGCCCTAAATATCAATATAAATAAGAACAATGGAACAATTTGGTGATGATGTTTGACAACTATTCAATAGAACAGCAACCATGATACCATAACAATTTACATGATTTATCTACACATGATAATATTAATTAACAGTTTTAAATATATTAAAGGGAATCTATTGGGAATTGTTTGGTTTAGTATCGACAATTGAATCAGACCATTTATAATCGATTTATCAATGCAGCGAAAGAATCGTTGCAGCTCTGAAATAAAAGGACATTACTGTTCAAAATCGCAACAAAATCAAAAAATTAATGCCAATTTTATTTTTTTTGAAAGCGACGTTATTTGATTTAAGTGTTTTTGCATAAAATTAATGTCTCTTAAAAAGAGATTAAAGTATTGTTACTGTTTATATGAAGTTAAAATTATACATAAAAGTAACATGTAGTAAAAAGACCTTGCATTAATTCTATACATAATATTAACAAACTCAAAAATATACTTTTCAGACGAGCACCCCGTTGGCTGGTAACAGTCCCAACAACAGACGACAGCGCAGACACCAGGAGGGCATGCAGTCAGCAGACGTGTCCCGCGTTTCTCTGCCGCCTGCCTCTGGTCTCCATGGCAACACTACTGCCTCGCCCAGACCCTCCCATTACAGGTATTAACCTTCAAGCTCCATATTCACAAAGCTCCTTAGGGTAAACTGAAGTAAATTTCTTAAGTTCATAAAGTTCCTCATGTCTGTGGCTGTTTTATTCGGGAACGATCGAGAAATAGAAAAGCAACAGGATGCTGCTAAGGAGAGGGGGGGGGGGTCGTACCAGTTCTTTGAAATGTTCTAAATATTTGGTTAATATTGGGATTTCGTGAATATAATTCTTGTATTTTTGCCAAATGGGGCAGCAGGGGGGACAATAAGGGGACAGGGTACAGTACCCTGCTATTTCACCCTGGATCTTTCCCAAGTTTCTATCCAGGTAAGTTCGTGGCCTCTGACAAGTTCGTGGATGATGCTCTGACGTCATTTTCGATATAATGACGCAATGTCTTTTGTCTTAATTCTTCGCAAATTTTGGCCCGAACAATTTACCGACTTATAACAGCTAATACATGCGTACATTTTAAGTTTAAATGATAAATAACAACATTATTTTAGTAAATTGCATTTATTATGCACTGTTTTAAACTTTGTCATTTTTATAAATAGTTGGTAACATTGATTTGGTTTTGAACATTCTATTATGTTTCAATTTCCATAATCCTAATATAGATTTTGAGCAGCATAAAACAAGTTCATAACTTGATATGTAAACATAAAGTCAATGACTTGATCTTGCCATATGACGTCATCTAAAATTACCCACGAACTTGAAGAAATTTTAGCGAGTTAAAGGCGTTGTTAGGTCACATTTATTTTTCAATTAGACAACATATTTCTAGGGATGGGACCGAAAACTGAAATCAATATTCTAATATTCGTTTTAGGTATTCAAATATATTTGAATATTCGTTTTGTAAATACTACTATATACGGCACTCTGTCCGAATATTTACCTATCCGAAATATGTATACTACGTGTACGTAGTTGTTTTACTTTGTTTCAGTGGTAATGTGCGATATAACTTAGTGAGTGTTAGGCAAATATAAAGAAATGTAAGATATTGTTAAATGTATTGTTAATTAACTTTTAATCGTTCCGTACAAAAATTTCTCATTACATAGATTACACGCGATCTGGGTGCTGTCTAATGACCGGGTAAAGTACTTCCAAGCACATGATGGTGGCATTGTTTATTAATCAAGACTCTTGTATAATATACAGTGTTGATATAATGTAGAATAATTTACAAGTGACGTATATTAAGATTGACCAGATCATGCTAATTTTGTTAAAGAAATTGATTGGCTGATAATGGATTCATTTTGATTGGTTTACTTAGAGAGTAATTGTAATTTACTGTAAACAAGTTAACCGTATAGATGTCACTTAAGGACAATAAACAACAATGTGCGCCTTGTGCAAACTGTGAAACCGTTATCACAACATGGCCCAGTTTTGTTATTTGTGGATACGATGCGCCATATTCGCGCCTCCTACAAACCATTATAATTCGCAGCCCTTGTTAAGACGTGGCCCCCCTGCCAATTATCAATTGACGTTAATTGGAGATGTTTGGCATGCGTTTTTAAAATGTTACACTGCCCCCGCCCATCTGCTAGGCAGGAAATATGACTGCAATTCATGTTAACTTTGCAATCAAACTGGAAAAAAACTAGATTTTTAAAAACAAATTTTGTTCTTTAAATAAATTTGAAAATCGAATATTTGTATTCGTTTTTTTATATTCTAATATTATCCGATATTTGAATATTCGATTATTTGGTCCCATCCCTGCATATTTCTCATTACGTGTTCACTGTTTTGTTACAAGAAATAGTAAGTAAAGAAGCCATTTAAATTTGAATGTGTTGATTACATTCCGCCAGTTGTATATTATGCGTGTGCGTGGACTCGAATGCATAACATCTACGAACTTACAGGTGTAGAGGCTATAGGTCATTTTACATAAACTGTTCAAACTAGTAAATATTGCTTAGTTGGTTCATATTTTTTACCCTTGTGTAAACAGAAATGTTGAATTTCACCTAGAAAATATGCTCTGAAATTCTCAATTTAGTACAACTAAACTAAGGATTTCCTTTAGGATCTTTGTGGATACCAGCCCAGATTTCAATACAAAATTATAAAAAAGACAGAGATTTTATTTTTTCTAGATAGACCCCTTTTAAAGAGCTTTACTTATACCCCCACAAATGAAGTTTAATGGGGAGGGGGTATATAGGAGTTAGCTTGTTGGTCTGTCGATCCGTCGGTCTGTTGGTTTTCATGGTTTCCGGATGATAACTCAAGAAAGTCTTGACATATTCGAAAAAAATTTGGTACGCATGTGTAACATCATGATATAATACAGCTCAAGTTCGACATTTGTTACATACCACTAAATTCTGACAGAGTTATGACCTCGTTTCGACTTAAATTCCCTAAAAACATGGTTTCTGGACGATAACTCAAGAAAGGCGTGACATATTCAAATAATTATTTGTACAAATGTGAGGCCTCATAAAGGTCAAGTTCGACTTTTGTTACAAACCACTAAATTTTGACAGATTTATGGCCCTTTCATTAACATCATACAGTCTTTTATTTCAGGCAGTTGCCAATTGCCAATACAACAAAGCACAATACGTGTACAAACAACATGAAACCCCCCCCCCCCACAAAATACATGTGATTCAAACTGGGATCATTGGGTGCAGAGCTCATGCCCATTTCTAGGGAGGAACCAGTATGTGGAAATAAATTCTCCCTGTATCCTTAACACTACTGTGACCTTTGTTTCTATTAATTGACCTCTCAGTTAATGTAATTAACGGGAGTACTTGAGCAGTGATTCTAAATTAAGGTATACATGTTTATCCTTATCTCATTCTCAGGAGTGGGCTGTTGGGAGGGGACCCCGCCCACACTGCGCCCTCTGCTGTGAACGACGTGCGGACGGTAAGTCAAACAGGGACAGGTAACCCAGTCAACATCGCCGGAATGGACCTGGCCCAGCAGTTGCAGCAGATCGTGAGAGGAGAACTGCGTAGAATGATGGAGGTTAGGTCCCCTTTATTGTTCACACTAATAAATCACTGCTTGTAGGTTTAATATTGATGAATTTGATGGATTTGATGTATTTCATTGAAGATACAACAGAAAGTTTGCTAGAATTTTGTTACTCGCTTTTGAAAATTCCATGATATCTCATCCTTTTTATAACAGGAAGCTCAGATCATTGTAATTGAGAATTGCATGTCTGTGAGAAGCAGATAAACAGATATTCTGTAATAACTTCATTTTAATCTAAATGAAACACACCTCTGACTATGCTTAAAATCTGCAATGCAATTTAGCATATAATGAAAGTTTTGTTGTATACATAAATGTCTTTATGTCTAGGTGCAGCATCAGAGCATGATGGCTATGATGGGTGCCTTAGATGGAGTTACTCCCCCCATTGCTTTGCAACCACCTTCAGCCAATCAGATGCCTGGGTTTGTACAGAGTGGGGAGATTCCACAGGAACAGACTGGCAGAAGATCTCCCAAGGGAAAGAACTCCATTCGGAATGTTCTTGGAGAGTTAAGAAACTTGCAAGATGAAGAAAAGAAACAAACAAAGAAAAGATCAAGTTCTTCTCTGGGAAAAGAGAACCTGGTAGACTCCCCTTTAAGAATATCGGAATTAAGGCCAGAGCAAAACATTCAGTTGTACAGAGTGTCAGAGGATGCTGGTGGGACTTTCTATCCACATTTTCTACGTGTCCAGGCTGAACGAGAAAGTGATGGGGTCAGGTTTCCTCCGATTCCAAGGCAGGCGTGGGGATCCCAGTCTAACTTCATTCCTAACCAAGAAATTCCAGAAATGCCACTGCTTCAAGTAGATAGGACAGTCCCAGCCCACAAGTTTCCAGTCTCCCAGCGAAGCCAGTCTTTGCCCCGGTATGTGCCAGAACCTGGCTACTTCCACCCTCCTCCTCCGCCTCAGCAAAATTTGCCACGCCAGCCAAGTTTTCCAGCGTTCGGGACAACAGCCAGCTCTGACAGCGGCATAGGGATTCCGTTGCTACGGTTTCAGTATGAAGAGGACCGTCAAGGTAGACCACCCAGATTTGGAGAGTTGCTCCCACCTGAACAGGTCATAGAGAGCGTGGAAGAGTCAAAGAAGAAGATGCAGCTGCAGGAGAGGTATCTGCGGGAATATCACCAACTTCAGGTTTGTTGAAACAAAATGTTATGTTATTTTACCAAACTTACCAAATGCCCATTTTCATTTTATCCATTTACCGGTATATTGTTTTGCTTTTGTGTGATCATCATCATAGATGTAAATATTATAGGGTAAATCAGTTTATAAATGGATTAATGTTAAGTTTTTGATTTGTGATCTAAACATATTTGGATTCTAATGCCGGTAAATGGACCAAGTTGTAATTTTAACAGCTCCTGTAAGCTGCTTGACATACTAGTAAGTTGCTGAGAAGAACCAAGAGACCTTTTCTAACCAAATGAATTTAACTTGATAGTTTATTCATAACTATTGTTACTTTAGGGCTATGTAAAATGCAGAAATAATTGATTACTTAGGCACCTTGTGGGCCTAATTCACTGACCTCGAGTCAAGTTCAACATGCACACAGTGCTATGGTATACAGGCCCTGAATTTCAGGGATGTGGCAGGTGGGGCATTTTTTTGCTGAGTCTTTAATAAAAATCACTATCTTAAAGTAATAAAAGTGTTGTCTCTTTTATTTTGAAAAAAAAAATATTTTTAGGCTGAAAAAGCAACACAGGATTACAAACGCCATTTCGGTGAGCATTTGTTGAAGATGGATCTGCAGGAGCCAGAGAAAGCTAGAGTTGTCTCCCCTCAGAAATCACACAAAATCCCGTCTCCAAGAAAAACTCCTCGCACTCCGAGATCATTGTCAGAACATGTATGTAAATAATTTATTGTGATGTCATCACCTAAACTATTACTTTAAATGTTATAAGTACTTGATAAACTTATGTGCCATTTATTCAATTTTGATTGTTTACTAATGTTCCATTTGCATTATTAATTTACAGATTGTCTTTTTCATTTCAATCTCAATACTTGTTTATTGTTATACAGTAGATTTTAAATACTTTTCTCTTGGCAAAAATGGTGTTATTTATTTGATTCTAATATATTTCCATAGATGTCTTCAAAATCTTCAAAGAAATCAAAGAAAAAGTTTGAGTTTGAACCAGAAGAGGATCAGCCAATCAGTGATGAGCTCTCAGATCAGCAGCAAATCAGTGAAAGGCTTTCTGGAAAACAACGAATCAGTGAGAGGCACTCAGAAAGGCAGCCAATGGGAGAGGAGGAAGAGGCGGAGTCAGAGGCTGAGGATGATACGGAGGCGGAGACTATGACAGAAGAAGAGGAGGAGCCATTGCATGATGGATATGCAATTAAGCAAGGTAGGAGGGACTTAATGTACAACAGATAACCCTTTTCATTGATTAATTGATTGTCATTATATGAATGTCATTATCTGAAATGTCATTTTTTTCACGAAATTAAAGTTATGTAATGTTGATGATTTTTTGCTTTGAGGGTAATGCAATAGTTTATACTTAAGCAGGGCCTATTTTGCATATCACTGTTTTCTACTAGTTAGCGCTTTGAGAAAAATACCATATAGGTATATACCCTATTGACTTGGTGAAATGGTAAATACAGAGTTATGGCCCCTTTTTGACTTAAAATTCCCTAAAAACATGATTTCCGGACGATAACTCAAGAATGGCTTGACATATTCAAATAATTATTGGTATACATTTGTGTCATCATAAAATATGGGTCAAGTTTGACTTTGGTTACAAACCACTAAATTTTGACAGAGTTATTGCCCTTTATTTGACTTGAATTTCCTAAAAACATGGTTTCCTGACGGTAACTCAACAATGGCTTGACATATTTAAATAATATATTGGTACACATGTGTAGCATCATAAAATACAGGCCATGTTCGACTTTGGTTACAAACCACTAAATTTTGACACCCTTTTTGACTTTAATACCGAAAAACATGGACAATAACTCATGAAAGGCTTGACATATTTAAATTATTTTCGGTACATAGGTGTAAGTTCATAAAATACAGATCAAGTTCAACTTTGGTTACAAACCACTAAATGTTGACAGAGTTATGGCTTCTATTGAAATTAAATTTTTCCAAATACACTGTTCACCATTCACAAATTAAAGCATTCTCTCTCTGTCCATTTCTTTTGAATGAATGCCATAGTTTTGTGACAAGGCCATATTGTGGGTATATATCCGTCACTCATGTGACAATTCTAGTTGTTTTTAATTCATCCTGGTATTACCAGGTTACTCTGTATTTCAAAGGACTTTGAGGCCTACCTTGCCCTAATCTCAAGGTTACTCTACATTTCAGGAGAGTTTGAGGCGTTTCTTACCTTTATGTTAATGTTACTCCACATTTCAGGAGAGTTTGAGGGGTATCTTGCCCTAATCTCAAGGTTTCTCTGTATTTGAGGGGAGTTTGAGGCGTATCTTGCCCTAATCTCTTGGTTACTCTACATTTCAGGGGTGTTTGAGGCGTATCTTGTCCTAATCGCAAGGTTACTCCACATTTTAAGGGTGTTTGAGGCGTATCTTGCCTTAAGCTAAAGGTTACTCCACATTTCAGGGCAGTTTAAGGCGTATCTTGCCCTTATGTTAATGTTACTCCACATTTCAGGGGAGTTTGAGATGTATCTTGCCTTTATGTCAATGTTACTCCACATTTCAGGGGAGTTTGAGGCGTATCTTGCCCTTATGTCAATGTTACTGCACATTTCAGGGGAGTTTGAGGCGTATCTTGCCTTTATGTCAATGTTATTCCACATTTCAGGAGAGTTTGAGGCGTATCTTGCTCTTATGTCAATGTTACTCCACATTGCAGGAGAGTTTGAAGCCTACCTTGCCCTTATCTCAAGGTTACTCTGTATTTCAGGAGAGTTTGAGGGGTATCTTGCCCTGGAGAACGCCCTGGCCAAGACTAAGGACACCAACGCCAGAATACAGCTGAAGACGGCCCTGAGGATGCAGCGGCAGCGAATGATGGAGAACTGGAAACGTCCCAAGGTTAAGGTTAATGTTGTATATGGGTATTCAGATATTTGTCTTGTTCTCATTCAATTATTTGTAATATATAAATAAAAGCAACACAACTGTTAAGCTGTACTTTGTTCAAAAAGAGAGTAGAACAATAGCCAAATTACCACACTGTACCTTTAATCATACTCGTACAATCATTTGTGAAGAATTAAAGAATCCAAGCATCTCAGATCATGTGTTGTGTAGGTTTAAGATGCTGAAACAAGCTGCATTCACATTTAAGGATTGCTGAACTGTGTGACAGTTTTCAGGTAATTTATTAAAAAAAAAAAAGTTTTAGCCAAAAAGGCATCACAACAACAACAAAAAAACATTAACATAAAGCTATAAGCTAATAGGCTATAGCTAAAAAATAGATATTTTTAAATGCTAGTTTGGCACAGTCATACAAAAACTATAATTTCTATCTCGGTGCAAGAACCACATTTGATTGCAGGTTGATTTTGCCACGAATACGGCAGAGCAACTTGACATGGGTACGGATCCTGAACATTTCCCACCCGAACCAGCCCATGTTAGATATGCCGAGAAGGCCACCTCTATCACCAAGGATACGGGTCAGTGACAGCTCTGTTGCATTAATTACAGTGTACTCTTGATGTTGTGTATGATTGACATGAAGTGAAAATTGTACATCAACCAATTCTGGCAATGGGTTCATTTTTGAGTGTACATTATCTATAGTTACATGATGCTCACTATTTTTTCTATAGACAAAGAACAAAATTATTGTTGTTAAACTACCCAATAAACAACGCAAAAAGTAGTCCCGATTCTGAGCGGAGCATAGTAAACTGTAGTTCTCATTACAATTGCAAAAATGTTTGTCAAATCATGTTAGAATCGAGATAATTTTTATGTTATCATTGTTGATCGGCCAATAAGCAACTCTTTGTTGTTCTGAAGCATGGCTTTTAAACTACTCGCGCTAACGCCATCGTGTTTAATTCCTATGCATCAGAACTTCAAATCGTTGTTTATTGTCCGATAAAAAACGATAACTCGACAATCATTTATTAATTACCAACTTATTATCTACATCTGAATTTTGTTATCTCAGTGTCGACAGGAATTTGAAAGGACTTTAACATTCACAATTCTGACATATCCGAATACAGACTATTTTTATACCATTGAGGTCACATATTCGATAAAATACTGATCAAGTATATGTACACGTATGCTGAAACCAAAGATCAATTTCCAGTACTCAATAAATTAATTACATTAGATAATTTCATCTAGATAGTTAATCTAAATCCTAAAACCTTTACAAAACTTTGACTAAGTCATTAATACATTTACAAAGACAAATGTTTGTAAATGTTAGGACGAAGTAATCAGTTGTGACCAGTCATGTTTTACATTCTTTGTAGGTGTAGATCCCATACAGGAGGCAGTTATAGAATACAACCAGAGGCGACAGCCCAATGTTCTCCCGCCAGACATCTACATGGGCCTGCGATTCAATGAGCATGACAGGCAGGCAGCAGCTGGGCAACAGGTAAGCTTGAAGTACCTTGAGCTATATTCCAGAAACATGTTAACTAAAATCTTAGCCTTAACTTTCAAATCATATTTTTTCTTATATTTTTATTCATTGTGTACTGTCATATGACATTATGCTTATAGTGTTAATTAATTATTCTAATATGACATGTGCAGAGTTTTCAATAGACAAAGAACAACATTCACCATTATTAAACTACCAATAAACAATCCGAAAAATAGTTCTGAAACTGTACAATATAGTTTGCATTGTAATTGCAGAAAATGTTGTCAGGTCATGTTAGAATTGAAAAGTTTTTTCGCATTAACGCCCTTGTGGTTTAATTCATACGCATCAGAACTCCAAATCGTTGCTTAATAGCCGATAAACAACTCTAAATCGAACATTATTTCTTAATTAACCTTACTGTTTACTATTCTTTACATTAAAAATATTTGCAAATTTATGTGTATATTTAAAAATATTACACTACAAAAATAAAATAAAAATTGAACTTTTTTTAAGATGATCTTAAGATGTACCTGTAATAAAGCCCCTGTTTGAGTCATTTGAGTCATTATTTGTACAGAATGGTTTAAACACCATAATCATCGTGAATAGTTTGATTAAGATATGTAACCATGGCAATTTTAATTTCCAATGATAAATGTTAGGGTGAACGAGGACGTAACTACCTGAACGTGGTTGACCTCGATGCATCTGCCGTGCTTCACGACCTCCGAGAACGACCTGAACCGACAGAACCGCAACTTGATGTGTCCCTCACAGAGGAACAGATGAGGCTAAGGAGTAGGATCGGTAGGTGGAACAGCCAAATGTGTTACCTTAAATGTGATAAACTGGAGGGGTGTAACTAGTATGTGGAAAAGCCATTTATGATACTTCAAATATGACCAGACAGGGGTGTGTGTAATTGCCTTGAGTAAGAAATGTTTTATGTTCATGTGGTAAGACTGATTGGTGTAATTAGTTCTTGTATGTGGAACACCCTTTTCAGGCCTCTATTTAAAAAAAAACACACACACACACACAAATAAACAATCTGTCAGATTTGCAAACCATCTTTTGGATTTTCAGTTTGAATGTGAGACTTTGCTGTAAGTTAACACCTTAAAGCATCCTGGTTGAATTTTAAATTCTCTGTACTTTGCAGCTCAAGAAGAGAAGACTAGGACATCATATGAGGCTCCTGTAATCCAGCGTCCAACACGGGCTGATGAGCTCACAGTGAAGATGTTCGAAACCAAGACCCACGATGGGGAGGACAGGTTTGAAATAGTTTCTGATTTTCTGTGTGTCTTCTATAGCTTTATGTTAGAGATGGCAATATATATCTGGTAGATCAGTTATTTGTATATAGTGTCGGTTGACTGGTTACTGGTTTCCTATTTTATATGTAAGTGGCTTATTATGACGAACATTCCCTTTGCTGGAAAAATAGAATAGAAAGACATATATTAAAAAAATGGCAGTTATAAGAATTTTTTATTTTTTTTTATTTTATGACAACTTACGTTTTATTGTTGTTGTGTTGTTGTTTTTTTACAGTATATATAGCACATACTAAAGGAGTTACAGTTTAACATCAAGTGTTGCTCTGAATTAAAGGATGTTAAATTCTTGTTGACAGAAAATAAAAATAAAAAAAAGAAGAAAAAAATGTTGAAGATTGGTCTCTAATGCTTCTGAACCGAATACTTTGAAGAATTCACCACACTTTAATCTAGTGTCACTGTTTACAGATTCACGATGGCAATAGTTCCACGAGACAGCATGCCTGAGTCTAAGTTTGTCATCATGCAGCGTCTGCGCGAGATGAACTCACAGCTGGCTGCTATCGACCACATGTCCAATAACATCGAACGGGAATTCAAGAGCACGCGATTGGTATGCTAAAGCTTTCAGTGACTGAAATGCGATGTTTGCACATAAAATTGAGAAAAATCACACACAAATGTTCCGTTATTTAATTTTACGTCGCACCAAAATTTTGGAGTACGAATCCAAAAACGCTGCCGTACAGTATACAACGCTTGGTCTGGTTTGCAGTTTTGTCGGTATGCAGTGAGATTTTATCCATAAAATAAAATCGGTAGTCTAAAATATCAATATCAACAGACGCTCATTACACCTTGAACAGGAAGTTCGAGCGTCTGTGTGGTGTATTTTTCTCGATTGAAACAGTTAGACGTTCACAAAATGAAATTGCTGTAAATCCCATAAAAATCAGAAATTATCTCATGTGGTCACTAAGCTTTCAGTCTAGTATTGGTAAGCTATACGTATTGCCTGGATGGCTCAGGTTTGCTCTTAGTGCACACAGAAATTTACAATGCGTTTTCTAATGGAGATTCAGCTTTTCCAGGAAACTCTGCTTTTTCATCAACATTATTTTATCATTTAATATATGAACAAAATATACAACGATGTCAGTTTGTTAGGTTGTTATTAGCTAACTTGAATAAAATTATAAATGTTGAATAAATATATAAATGTTAAAGGTAATTTCACTTTATTATCTTTATAAGTACTCATAGATATTAAGCATCTTATTAAATTATACACTACTCTTTCTATAGTACCAGTAGTGTGGTCTCAGTCTGTAAAAGCATACATTTTCTTTCATAAGGGCGTCATAATTAATGCATAATTCGTTGTTAATGAACACCAAAATACATTGATTCCAGGCGATACACACATTGGAAGAGATGACCGAAGCCATGCAGCCACCTACACAACAAGACCTCGATGACATTGATGAGGAAGTTCCAGAGAAGCTTCTCGATTCCCGATCAGACACCCGCTCAGAGTCTCGAACCCTGACTCCTCAACCGTCGGCCAAATCCCCAATCCCCAGTGTACGGACGACTGCAAGGTCAACGGCAAGGTCAAAGAAATCTGCCCGGGAACAAAAGAAAGAAATGTAAGAATAAATAAGCTACACATCATCCCTTGAAGCCAGAAGGTGTCATCAGCATATTTGCAAATAAGGCTGATAGCCCCTTCTGGCTTTCAACAATCAGTCAAGGGACAGCATGGTCTCATGGATGGCCGGTAGATTACATAGAATAGATTACAGTGTACCTGCTTTGTGTCAATTGAACATCTATAAAGCTGAAAAAAAAAAAAAAAAAAATCTATATCAGTGATGTTTGGTGAAATAACGATTTTACTGATGTTCAATAGTATAGCTTCTGATTGTGTTTGAAGCTTTTCTGTTAGGCGTTACCCGACCTACCCTAAAAAAATACCCTGACCCTAGAACATTTGATCGGGTTTGTCGGATTGATTTTTGTTGTATTTACCTTTTTCAGTAATTAAATGTGTTTTGGGATAAATAAGTGTTTTGTTTTGATAGTATCAACTTATAAACAATGTATAAGGATATTACTGATATGTTTTGAATATTTATTCAATTTTAGAATCTTAAAGTTGACCATTTACCAAAAAAAATTAAATAATAATAAATCGCAACCTATCTACCCTTATTTTTTTGGGCATGTAATGTGAAACATTTTGTTTTTGTGTGCACCTTACTGATATCTCAATTATCAGTATTTCAGATGTTTTTTTTTAACCTCTCGCTACTTGTGTTTCAGGTCAGCAGAGCTTGCTAGGATCTCAGGCCTCAGTGGTATCAGTGACATCATCGGGGAGATGGTGGCTCAGGGGGAGATAGACATTGAGGATGTCGGACTTTCGAGACGCGAGGCAGATAGACTGGTGCAGCGTGGAATCATTAGGTAACCAGTCAAGCTTGGTTGGTGGTTGCAGTCTGGTAATCGTTTTATTAGCTCACCTGAGCACGAAGTGCTCGGTGAGCTATTGGTATAGGGGACCTCTCTGTCGGGTCCATCGTCAGTTGTCCGTATGCCGTCAACAAGTTGGACAGTTATCGTGATAAAGACTACATTTTTTTTTTAATCTTGACCTAACTTGCACAGTTTGTGTATGAACATAAAATCTCGGATGGGATTGTTATTGGGTCAAATCACACCAGTAACACCAGAGTTATTGCCCCTTTTTCATGCAAAAAATGTGTAAAAATGCCCTTTTCCAACGTACAGACTTTATTTTCCATCCAATCTTAACCAAACTTTCACAGTTTTGTATGATCATCAGATCTCAGCAGACGCCAAAAATGGGCCAGATGGTGTTTCAAACACCAGAGTTATTGCCCTTTGTTTATTAAATAAATATACAAAAATGGACATTATTCAGGATAGAGACTTCATTTTTCATCCAATCTTCACCAATCTTGCACAGTTTGTCTATTACCATGAGATCACAGTTGAAGTCGAATATAAGCAATATCGAACCAGAACTATCAGAGTTATTGCCCTTTGTTTGTGAAAAAAATAATGCAAAAATCGACATTATTCAGGATAGAGACTTCATTTTTCATCCAATCTTCACCAATCGTGCTCAGTTTGTCTATTACCATGAGATCACAGTTGAAGTCGAATATAAGCAATATCGAACCAGAACTATCAGAGTTATTGCCCTTTGTGTGTGAAAAAAATAATGCAAAAATGGACATGATTCAGGATAGAGACTTCATTTTTCATCCAATCTTCACCAATCGTGCTCAGTTTGTCTATTACCATGAGATCACAGTTGAAGTCGAATATAAGCAAGATCGAACCAGAACTATTAGAGTTATTGCCCTTTGTTTGTGAAAAAAAATTGCAAAAATGGACATTATTCAGAATAGAGACTTCATTTTTCATCCAATCTTCACCAATCTTGCACAGTTTGTCTATGACCATAAGATTAAAGGTGAAATCGAATATAAGCAAGATCGGACCAGAAACACCAGAGTTCTTGCCCTTTGTTTGTGATAAAAAAATTGCAAAAATGGACATCGTTCAGGATAGAGACTTCATTTTTCATCCAATCTTCACCAGTTATGTACAGTTTGTCTATGAATGTAAGACTACGGGTGAAGTCGAATAAAAGCATGATCGGGCATGATGATTATTGCCCCTTCTGTTTGGAAAAAAACATCAACAAGTTATCAATGATTGGTTTGCACACCCGATTTTTGATTCATTGTTGACCAAACTTTCACAGTTTGCGCATGACCATACAAATTGATTGATAAAATTTGATTTCCAACCGTTGCAAGACTTGCATGCAGTTATTTGTACATGAAACATTGATGTCTTCAGAGCCTGCATTAACATAATTTATCATCATTGGACAGAAAATTATCAAAGAAACAGCAAAACTTAACATTTTAGCCCAGCCATCGCAATTATCGCATTGCAACTAGTTCTCCAAAGCTGTTTGCAAAAAATACATAAAAATATACTGTTTCTGCATTTTTCAGAATTGTCAATGACTTAATGAAAAAGGGTCAGGTAAGAATATTGAGAAAAATGATTTGAGAACCATTAGCAAAAGAAAACGCACATCCTTAACCCAACTCGTACTTTAGTTAGCCCATTGCACTTACCGATGTTTTAAATCAAAATTGATCCTATCCCCCGCTGCGTATTGTTCAGATACCTTAATTTTCAAACCTGTCACAACAGTATGGTCTTCATCTGTACCAGTTCTCAGGTGAGCGCTTTGGGCCATCATGGCCCTCTTGTTTTTAAATTCTTGACAGCCATCAGATTTGTATAATGTGGATGAATCTAGTCTTACATGTATGTGATTAAATGTATTGATTTTTAGCTCGACTATTCGAAGAATAGGTGAGTTTTCCTCTTTGTATTTTGACAGAGTTATGCCCCTTTTTCACTTAGATTTTCTGGTTAAAGTTTATATTCAAAAGTTTTGTAACTTCAAAAATACACAAGTTATTCACTTGAAACTTGGAAGTTACCTTTGTCATCAACTCCAGTATCAAGCACAACATTCCCTATAACTCTGTTTTGTATTTTGACAGAGTTATGCCCCTTTTTCGCATAGATTTTCTGGTTAAAGTTCATTTTCAACAGTTTTGTATCTTCAATACTACAAAAGCTATCCACTTGAAACTTGGAATATACCTTTATCATCAACTCCAGTATCAGGGTGAACATTCCCCATAACTCTATTTTGTATTTTGACAGAGTTATGCCCCCTTTTTATATAGATTTTCTGGTTAAAGTTTATATTCAAAAGTTTTGTAACTTCAAAACTACATACGTTATTCACTTGAAATTTGGAACCAACCTTTGTCATCAACTCTAGTATAAGGGGCAACATTACCCATAACTCTATTTTGTTTTTTGATGGAGTTATGCCCGTTTTTCACATAGATTTTCTGGTTAAAGTTTAGATTCAAAAGTTTTGTAACTTCAAAACTACATTAAGTATTCACTTGAAACTTGGAACTAACCTTTGTCATCAACTCTAGTATTGGGGGCAACATTACCCACAACTCTGTTTGGTATTTTTACAGAGTTAGCCCACTTTTTACATAGACTTTATGGTTAAAGTTTTGATTCCAAAAATTTATAAACTATACAAGGCTTCATTAAAAGTTTTGTATTTTTGCAAATTTATGCCCTTTCCACTATCCAAAATATGTACCAACTGAAATACTTTGAATACCAGTAGTCGAGTGCGCTGTCCTCTGACAGCTCTTGTTAAATATTTGGGTATACTTTACAACTGATGCAAAACCTCAGATTTTTACATGTACAATGAAAATAATAAATAATATACATGATGTGTATCACAATTACATTAAATTTTATTCATTGTTATTTATCTTCACCTTTGGCACGTTTAAATACATTTAGAAATATAAATAAGCTAAATAGATAAGCAACACAATCATTTTCCTGTTAAGTTTATGAATACAAGTTTCACAATATTATTGAATTGCTTCTTACGTTCAGGAAAGAGCATGCTGAAGATGCTCGAGTAAGCCTCGATGAGATCAAGAAAATGGCGGACAGCGCGCACCGTGATGGAGCTAGGGACAGGGAGGCCCTTCGAGAATGGATGGCGACCAAACGTAACAAGCAGATGGAAGAATACAAGCGCCACCTGGACGAGTTGAGAGAACGCGAGCCACGACCATTCCGACCTGCTCATGACAACTTTGACCAGGTGTGTTTTATTGTGATTGTCTTCTTTTCATTCACTTTGTGTTTTGTTCTTTATAACTTTGACCAGGTGTGTTTTATTATGATTGGCGTCTTTTCGTTCACTTTGTGCTTTGTTCATTATTATTTTGACACATCTGTGTTTTATTGTTGTGAATATCTTCTTTTCATTCACTTTGTGTCTTGTTCATTGTAACTTCAACAAGTTGTGTTTTATTATTTTGATTGTCTTTGTGTCATTCACTTTGTATCGTTTTTGTGAGACCTTTGATCTGGTATGTTTTATTGTGAATGTGGGGTTTTTTTTGCACACGAGTTCCTAAATTTACAAAGTATTTGGAAATGTTTTTAAATTTTGATACACTTTGTTAATTTTTTAAGAATTTGTAAAAAGTACTCTCTTATTTTTCAGCATTGTAGGGTATGGTAGGGTATAGTTTATTGGGTTTTTTGTTAATTTATGAAGTACATACTGAATACATACTGAATTTTCTCCACAACAAAAGTTCTTTTCATTTACTTAGTGTTTTGTTTGTGATATTTGATTTCTGGTTTGAGAAGGTTAATGCAATACCATTTGAGGAATACTTATTACTTAGTGTACTTAGAAAAAAACATATGAGGCGCGTCGTGGGAAAACCGGACTTAATGCATGTGCGTAAAGTGTCGTCCCAGATTAGCCTGTGCAGTCCAGGACGGCACTTTCCGCCTACAGTGGATTTATGTTTAGAAGAAACTTCCTTGAAACAGAAAATACCATAAAAGCGGAAAGAGCCGTCCTGGATTAGCCTGTGCAGACTACACAGGCTCATCCGGGACGACACTTTACGCACATGCATTAAGTCCGGTTTTCTCACAACGTGCCACATATTGTGTTCAGCGTGCTGTTTTTTGAGAAATAAGTCAGTGCATTAACATAAAATTTTCCTTAAAAGCAAATACATGTCTGTGTAATTTTAAAGGCAATTAAAAAAATACATGTATGCAGTCATAGATTGTGGTAAAATTTTGAATTGCATTAGTTCACAACAATTATCTATCTATAAATAATAACTGTTCATAACAGAAGTAAACTCTAAAGTGTTCTCAATTCTTTACTTCAGTCATTTACAATGAAAGAGCGCAAGGAAAGGGAAGAATCTCGGAAGGAAGCACAGAAGGCATTCATGACAAAGCGTTTGGATGAAGCTCAGCATCTCCTGGGTAACATCCTCACAGATAAACCCGAACTGCCCAGAGAACCCTCTCCCAGACCTGTCACACCCAAACGCCCCAGGGCGACCAAAGACAGATCGCCAATCAGTGTGAGGGACAGGAGCCCAGTGAAGCCGATAACTCTTCCAAGGGAAACAACTCCTGCTAAGAAAACACCACAGGTTGAATTGAATATCTTTCGTTCTTTAAATTTGATTAGTTTTTTCCCATTGAACTGTACTAAGAAAAGCTACATATACATATACCAGTATTTATCTTCTCTCAATGTGATTACATATACATATACCAGTATTTATCTTCTCTCAATGTGATTACATATACATATACCAGTATTTATCTTCTCTCAATGTGATTACATGTACATACATGTAGTATATGCAATTGTATTTAGTTTTATTGCAAGATGGTGATTAATGTTAGTATTTATTACACAGTTTCCACATTAAATCAACTCGCTATGATCTCTAAAGAGCTACAGAATTGTTCAATAAAATTTAATATATGTAATAAGAACACAGAATTCTTAATTTGACTTGTTCCCTTTGCTTTTCCATATAATCACAAGTATATAATCACAAATTTGCAAAAACTCTTATGTAAAAAAACGAAAGATTCAGTTATTTACCACACAAGATATGTACATATGAGATGTGTCGTGGGAAACACTGCCTTAATGCATGTGCGTAAAGTGTTGTCCCAGATTAGCCTGTACAGCCCGCACAGGCTACTCTGGGACGGCACTTTCCGCCTTCAGTGGATTTATGTTTAGAAGAGACTTCCTTGAAACATAAAATACCTTAAAAGCGGAGAGTGTCGGCCCTGGACGAAACTTTACACACATCCAGTTTTCCCATGACACGCCTCATATATATGTTTTTTAACACAGGGAATTCTCAAAGTACGGGATACAAGTCCACCGTTTATATCTGACTATGATGTTGCCATGGAGGGCTATGACAGCCGTGACCTTGACCTAGACCTTGAAGATGACTGGGATGTGCCGGAGCGGTTACCGCAGCAACCACAACCGAGGTCACATGTACCAAAAAGAGCGGCTCCCATACCAGCCAAGAGGATTGATGTGTCCTCTGTACGGGGTCCGGTAAAGAAAGGTCAGGGAATTGTTCCGAAGTTGAAACTAGGCTTGGAGGACGTTGATGAAGACGAGCCATTGAGGCTGCAGCAGACTGGAGAAACAACAGGTGAGTGGAAACTATTTACGGTGCAGTCTTCAAAATGACCCATTTGCCCGAAGCCCGGGACAAGTAAAAATCTATTCGGGCAAGTTAAAATTGAAACCTGCCTGTCCGAAAAGGGAAGTACCAGAAGGATGAAACGTTATGAATTTAAAGATTCCTTTCCCATTAATACAACCATGTTCAGATTTTTTCCCCACCTGATGTTTCTTTCCATATGACTGACTACATGAACAACATCACTATCATTTTAAAGGTTTAAGTAATCTCTAGGTTTTATGTCCTGATTTTGGACACGTTCAGGTGGATTCAGGCAAGTTGAAATTAAACATTGTTGTGATTATTTCCATATGACTGACTACACGAACAACATCACTATCATTTTAAAGGTTTAAGTAATCTCTAGGTTTTATGTCCTGATTTTGGACACGTTCAGGTGGATTCAGGCAAGTTTAAATTAAACATTGTTGTGATTATTTCCATATGACTGACTACATGAACAACATCACTATCATTTTAAAGGTTTAAGTAATCTCTAGGTTTTATGTCCTGATTTTGGACACGTTCAGGTGGATTCAGGCAAGTTGAAATTAAACATTATTGTGATTATTTCCATATGACTGACTACATGAACAACATCACTATCATTTTAAAGGTTTAAGTAATCTCTAGGTTTTATGTCCTGATTTTGGACACGTTCAGGTGGATTCAGGCAAGTTGAAATTAAAAATTATTGTGATGACTGATGGTCATGTTTGACAGTAACAACGCTGGTCGCAATTGTCTCTTTCAATTTTGCTAAATTATTTAGCATGCTTCTATAGTAATTCTGTGTTTTTCAGTTTTTGACCAGTATTTTGGTTTGTTTTGGATTTGTGCATTTCAATTATACTGATTGTTTGGCATCAGTATGCAGATGTGTTTTAAAGCAGTAATCACATTTACAGGCAAGAAAACTAAATGCAGCTAATCTTGTAATTTTGTTAGGTCTGTTAGATTGATATTTATTGAAAGTTTATTGTACTTTGTAATTTTATACTCACAGGTGACCTCACAGAATACTACAAGGCGGTGCAGCAAATGGACGTCTCCTCCAGTCAAGACAACGTTGCTAGACAACAATCGGTCGAAGAACAAAGGGACGATATATCGTCTGGATCACCTCAGAAGACATACATGGTTAAACCGTTCACAAAAATAGTTCGCTTGCAGAGACCTGAGAGAACCAGAAAACAGCCAAACAAGTTTGCTATGAGCTCTGTGGGTCGCTTGCAGTCTGTTAGCCAATCAGAGACGTCTCGTACATCTGCACGTACGGAGACAACACAACGGGAACAAGAAATGATACGTGGTAAGACTTTTCAACTATAGATCTTTTCAGTTTTTGCCACTTATATTTTAAACTCCTCCCCAGCTATTGTTTACAGATTAATTTCTATTCACATGCTTTACCATGTGCTCCTTCATGTAAACTAGCTTAACTGTTAAACATGTGATACCCAAGGCCAAACAAAAATGTCTGTTTTTTGGGCAACCAGACTCTACATAGCGAAACCTCCAGACCCTAAAGTTTATAGTGACGATTGTTTTCTATGAAATCCATATTCGTCAGATTTTATATAATTTTCAATGTTTTTTAACAGAAATGTGTCTTTTAAAAAAAGTTTTTTAAAAAAGCAACAAAAAAACACTATCCCCTCCCTACCTTACTTTTTGAGAACGTTGCCGAAAACACAATTTATTTTTGGGGGCCCAAGTGCAATAAATTCATAGAACACGTAATTAATTTGCATATGATTGACATTTGTGGAAATGTCTTTTCTGCTTTGTTAGAGTAAAGCATACTGCTAATTAACATTATAACTAGTACCAAATGCAACATTCTGAAAGAACATTCAGAAGTTTAAATATGATTTCTAAAATTCTACATAACATAGAACTTAGATATATACATCTCTGATGATGTTTCACTTAGTCCCATCTTACAGTTTTTCAGTCTTTAAAATGTGCTTACAATTTGACGATGGTGACAATAATTCACTTTTAAGATTTTATAAAATTTTATTATAATGTCATGCATGGCTTACAAATTTAGTCATATTATTGATGGCAGTGTTTTTGCTTACAGGTACAAAGAGGTCACCAATGAAGAAGCCAACAGAGACAGGTTCCAGGCGCGTGAAGACATATGCAGAACGACTGCAAGAAATGAAATCTGGGGAAAAATATTCAACACCTGTGGCCCCTAAATCCCATCTGGGATCGTCTAGTATGAAAAGTTTTGTCTTTTAACTTTTATACCTTTAAAACTTAATGTGAAAGAGATAAATACAAAATGTGGGTCTTCACTGGCTTGAACAAGTTTATTGCCTTGAGCTGTATTTAGACAGCTACTGGTTAATTTAAATGAGAGTTATTTTATGGTTTCAAAAACTTACTTTCTGGTAAAGTGTTCCATATGTCATACGTTTGCTTCTATGTGATGAATTTATTTCAACCGAATGTATGGATTTTCTGTATGGCACAAATCTTCAGTGATACCACACACAGTGCGCAAGATTTACTGGCCTTGAATTCATGTCTTATGGTGGTCGGTGAGGGTTAGTTTGCAGATGTGAAAACAACCCCTAATTTAGACTCAAGTGAAAATTTTAGAAGTCCTCACTTCCAAGTGTTGGATATTGGAAGTCTCGAGCATTCATTTTGACTTTTTCATCCTTACATGGAACTTCCATGGCTGTAATTTTGGAAGTCCTGTGACAAAAACTGGGAGTAAATTACTCCAAGACTTGTCTTATTGCAAGCCCTGTCCTAAATCAGAATTTAATCTTCGCAGATTTTCACCCATTTGTATTCTATTCTTTTCTTCAGTTGCTAGAACCTCTGTTAGTCTAACATCCATAAGAATTAAATCATTGCAGATTTGCACCATTTTGTATTTTGTTCTTTCCTTCCAGTTTGTGAGCATTCAGTAATTGCAGATTTTCTCATATTTTTCAATTTCTTCTTTCAGTTGCGAGCACGTCTGCCAGACCTGCGTCCCGCCCTGTGAAGCCAACACACAAGCCGATGACCTATGTGGAGCAACTGAAGAAACTGAATGAGCCTCATCATGTGCACAGAGGTATCACTGGTCTTGTGTGCGACAATTTGGATGTGCTTGATTTGTTTTAGGTTTAAATCTTAATTTAAATCTAAATATTTTAGCTTGATTATGTCACGAGCCAGATGGTTTATGAGACACTTTAAGTCTCTGTCCTGCATAGAACCAGTACTTGGTGTCTTTTGAAAGATGATTCAAGTGCTCCCTTGGTGTCTTTCGAAAGATGATTCAAGCGCTCCCTTGGTGTCTTTTGAAAGATTATTCAAGTGCTCCCTTGGTGTCTTTCGAAAGATGATTCAAGCGCTCCCTTGGTGTCTTTTGAAAGATGATTTAAGCGCTCCCTTGGTGTCCTTTGAAAGATGATTTAAGCGCTCCCTTGGTGTCGTTTGAAAGATGATTTAAGCGCTCCCTTGGTGTCATTCGAAAGATGATTTAAGCGCTCCCTTGGTGTCTTTTGAAAGATGATTTAAGCGCTCCCTTGGTGTCCTTCGAAAGATGATTTAAGCGCTCCCTTGGTGTCTTTTGAAAGATGATTTAAGCGCTCCCTTGGTGTCCTTCTAAAGATGATTTAAGCGCTCCCTTGGTGTCTTTTGAAAGATGATTTAAGCGCTCCCTTGGTGTCCTTCGAAAGATGATTTAAGTGCTCCCTTGGTGTCTTTTGAAAGATGATTTAAGCGCTCCCTTGGTGTCATTCGAAAGATGATTTAAGCGCTCCCTTGGTGTCTTTTGTAAGATGATTTAAGTGCTCCCTTGGTGTCCTTCGAAAGATGATTTAAGCGCTCCCTTGGTGTCTTTTGAAAGATGATTTAAGCGCTCCCTTGGTGTCCTTCTAAAGATGATTTAAGCGCTCCCTTGGTGTCTTTTGAAAGATGATTTAAGCGCTCCCTTGGTGTCCTTCGAAAGATGATTTAAGCGCTCGCTTGGTGTCTTTTGAAAGATGATTTAAGCGCTCCCTTGGTGTCCTTCGAAAGATGATTTAAGCGCTCCCTTGGTGTCTTTTGAAAGATGATTTAAGCGCTCCCTTGGTGTCCTTCGAAAGATGATTTAAGCGCTCCCTTGGTGTCTTTTGAAAGATGATTTAAGCGCTCCCTTGGTGTCCTTCTAAAGATGATTTAAGCGCTCCCTTGGTGTCTTTTGAAAGATGATTTAAGCGCTCCCTTGGTGTCCTTCGAAAGATCATTTAAGCGCTCCCTTGGTGTCCTTTGAAAGATGATTTAAGCGCTCCCCGAGTAGGGATCAAACTTACCATTTCTCGACCGCAAGGCGGACATTTACACCACCGCGATCGTGATTTGTTTCTTGAGTTGAGTGTAGTTCATCTGAATATCATAGATAAGATTATGCAAGATATGATATTGTGTCCAATTTTATTAACCAAATTTCGGTTATCAGATTCGGGTTTGTCGTTGGGCGGGCGGGCGGGTGGGCGGGCGGGGTGTCGGCGTCAACTTTTAGTTTCCCCTCTCTAACTTGAGAACGGATTTAGATATTTTAATGAAACTTCATACATAGATACCTTATATCGAGACCTCGATTGGGATTGCATATGGGGTGGGTAGGGTCAAGGTCACCGTTACTAAAAGTAGAAAAACGGTTTCAGTTCAATAACTTTACAACTCATCGAGATATTTTAATGAAACTTCATACATAGATGCCTTATATCGAGGCCTCGCTTGGGATTGCATATGGGGTGGGTGGGGTCAAGGTCAAGGTCACCGTTACTAAAAATAGAAAAACGGTTTCCGCTCAATAACTTGAGAAGGCATTGAGATATTTTAATGAAACTTCATACATAGATACGTTATATCAAGACCTCGCTTGGGATTGCATATGGGGTGGGTGGGGTCAAGGTCACCGTTGCTTAAAAAAGAAAAATGGTTTCCGCTGAATAACTTGAGAACGCATCGAGATATTTTGGTCAAACTTAATACATAGATACCTTATATCGAGACCTCGCTTGGGATTGCATTTGGGGTGGGTGGGGTCAGGGTCAAGGTCACCGTTACTAATAATAGAAAAATAGTTTCCGCTCAATAACTTTAGAATCCATAAAGATATTTTAATGAATCTAAAGACATGGATACCATATATCGAGACCTCGCTTAGGATTGCATATGGGGTGGGTGGGTTCAAGGTCAAGGTCACCGTTACTTCTGCTCAATAACTTGAGAAAGCATCGAGATATTTTAATGAAACTTCATACATATATACCTTATATCGAGTCCTTGCTTGGGAGTGCATATGGGGTGGGGTCAAGGTAAAGGGCACCGTAACTTAAAATAGAAAAAAGTTGCCGCTCAATAACTTTAGAATCCATGAAGATATTTTAATGAAACTAAATACATAGATACCATATATCAAGACCTCGCTTGGGATTGCATATGGGGTGGGTGGGGTCAAGGTCTAGGTCACCGTTACTAAAAATAGAAAAACGGTTTCTGCTCAATAACTTGAGAACGCATCGAGATATTATGATGAAACTTCATACATATGTACCTTATATCGAAGCCTTGCTTGAGATTGCAATGGGGTGGGTGTGGTCAAGGTCAAGGTGACAGTTACTAAAAATAGAAAACGGTTTTCGCATAATAACTTCAGAACACATTAAGATATTTAAATGAAACTTCATACATAGATACCGAATATTGGGACCTCTCTTGGGATTGCATATGTGGTGGGTGGGGTCAAGGTCACCATTACTAAAAATAGAAAAACAGTTTTTTGCTCAATAACTTGACAATGCATCGAGATATTTTAATGAAATTTTATACATAGATACCTTATATCGAGACCTCGCTTGGGATTGCATATAGGGTGGGTGGAGTCAAGGTCTCCATTACTAAAAATAGAAAAATGGTTTCCTCTCAAGATATTTGAATGAAACTTCATACATTGATACCTTGTATCTAGACCACGCTTGGGATTGCATATGGTGTGGGTGAAATCAAGGTCAAGGTCAATGTAACTAAAAATACAAAAACGGTTTCTGCTCAATAATTTGAGAACGCATTGCGATATTTTAATAAAACTTCATACATTGATACCTTACAACAAGACCTCGCTTAGGAATGCATATCGCACCCAGAACTTTCTTTCATTATTGTGCTGACTTTTATGCATTTCGGTCGAAAAATTTGGTTTTCGTGGAATTTCCACGTTTCTTGTTTGCAGTAGATTTGTAGATCATTTTTCATAATACAGTCTAACCTGTGGCAGTGACCACCTGCATTAAGCGGTTCCCTCCATTTAATGACCATTACTATTTCCTCCCACGCAAATTCTATTAAAAATGGCCTTTATTAGCGACCACCTCTATTCCGCGATCAGCGACCATTGAAAGTCGTCCCAATTAACCTTGATTACTGTATTAAGCGACCTAGTGTCAGTTTGGCGGTTATGTTGCTAAGCAACTGTGACATTTGCTGCGAAAGGTGTTAATCCACAAATTAGCAAGTATCATTGTTATCCAATAATCAATTACTACTTTCTACTGGTGGATGGGGAATGTTCAGTATTGACAGAATTGTGCAACGTTTACACTTTGTTGGATTATATGATTAACATGTAAGATAAACAGTTCATTTGTTACGTTTGAAATCAATTATTTACAATAAACACAGGTTGATGACGATAACAAATACATGTAAAATCATTTGGTTCCCAGACCGAATGACAATTGAAGATTATCGAATCGCAGTACAGTTATGCAATTTTATCGTTTAATACAACATATGTGTGTAATATAATAATGTAAAATAAAATTATTTAAATAATAAACAAAATATTACTTTCACTTATTTATTCTTTATTCCTTATGAACATTCAAAATTTATTTAAGTCAACTGTATGTTTATTCAGGTAAAAAATCATAAGATGTATAACCAAAGACCAACTGCCTTTGCAAGTTACACTGCATTAAGAGACCACTTTTAAGAATCACCATGGGCGGTCTTTTAAGATGGGTTAGACTGTATCATTCAAGTCATTAAGCAGATTTCTTTATAAATAAATAAAAATTAGGCATTCATTTTAAGCACTTTGAGTGCATTACAATAGTTGATAGAGAAAGATGACAAGGAATGCTAGTCATAGTGTTAAACATGAAATGCATGTAGCTTCAATCACCCTATACGTGCACAGGACATGGCCCGTTTTCTTTGCTTCATTCCTAGGTGGTCAGACGACTGTTATACAGAAGCCCATGGTCCGCTCCCACAAGCCGCCTCACAAACCGAAGACTTACGCACAACAGCTGCAAGAACTTCAGCCAGCCAAAACATTTACTGGTATGTAGCCCTGGCTACTGTGGGTAGTTTCTCAAAAATTTAACAACCACTTACGCTTGTTAATAGTATATTGATCCAAATAAGTCATGAAAAACATTCGGATAAGACTTTTTTTATAAATAAAAAATGACAATACATTGGATTATAATTGCTGCCTATTATTTTAAAATTTTATCAATACAGTTGCAGTAGAAAAAAAAACTTGGTCAATTATAAAACCTCAGACAATATTAACTAGTTTGGTTCAGTTTTTAATATCAATCTTAGCTGAAATGCACTAAGTAGTATTGTTACACTATGACAAAAAAAATAAGGGTGTAAAAAAATAACACCTGACTTGCGGGCACCAAAAAACATTAAAATCATATAATACGTAAAAATATATACACAAGCTTTGACACCCAGCATGTACTCATTTCTGGGACTCAAGGTTTACCGAGCAAGCGATCCCACAAGTCTGGCATGGCCCCTCGCCAGAGACCCTACAAGGACCCGTACGCCCCGGTGGGACCAGAAGACTTTGACCAGTTGGAGACCGCCTCGATTGTCAGCGGATGGTCAATGGGCGATGACGTGCGAAACATTCTGTATGACGGAGAGAGCTCCATTGTAAGTTGTTGTTTTACTCGTTTCTGATCTTTGTTAAATATAATTATATCCTCCATGCAGTGCATTAAAACTAATTCAGTGAATTTTCAGGGTGAATTATTGATATCATGGGTTTTAAGTGAGGATAATCGTAGTATATTGTAGAGTTGTTTTTGTTTTGTACCTAAAAGTAGTTCTATACATAAAAATGATTTGTTTGAACATGTTGATTAAAGATTATTTGCTTTGCATTTACATGTATACCATATATTTATTAGATTATGTTCATATGACCATTAATAAATTCAATAATGGTTGGTGTGTTTTTTGCTTTCCATGTTATAAAATGCAACTTAGTAAAATAGCAAGTACCGGTAGCCAATATATTTGTTCACAACGTAATTTTCAGGCTGTGGGGCATTCTGCCTCCTACGCGCCTTCAGAACAGATCTCTGATTACTACGATGTTGTCATGGATAACCGCAGCATGGCCGACGATTACACAGCTTCTGTTGACATTGATGAGCTGGTGCAGATAGCAGATGGCGGATCTGTGTCATCGGGAAGCATGATGAGTTACATAGACTGGGACCAGATTGACGATCTCATAGCTGACGTGAGATAGACTGTGACATAGTTGCAGACGTCAGGTAGACAGTGACACAGTTGCAGACGTCAGATATACTGTGATGCAGTTGCAGACGTTAGATAGACTGTAATTACGATTGCAGACATCAGATAGACTGTAATTATGGTTGCAGACATCAGATAGACTGTGACATGGTTGCAGACGTCAGATGGACTGTAATTATGGTTGCAGACATCAGATAGACTGTAACATGGTTGCAGACGTCAGATGGACTGTAATTATGGTTGCAGACATCAGATAGACTGTAATTATGGTTGCAGAGATCAGATAGACTGTAACATGGTTGCAGACGTCAGATGGACTGTAACATACAGTAGGTGCAGACGTCAGATGGACTGTTGCACAGATTTGTTTTATTCATGGACTTTGTTGATTAACTGTGATAATGTTCTGGGTCAGTTTTTGTTTTTGTTGTTGATTTGAAGTGGAACAAAAATTAAATTATATTTAGGTCTATACACTTAGCTGAATACTTTTCTTTAGTTGCGACTGAACGTGAACTACAGGTATATATTTGTTATTTATTACATAACAAGAATGATTTTGTATGTTGGAGCATAAAAGAACACTTACATGATCGGTTGAGATCATGTTTGTGGTGTATTGGGAAATGGATTTTGATAAATCCAGCTATCAGTAGTGACTAGACGCATGATGTAGATGTACATGTATTAATTTATTGATGTAACAGAATTATAAATGTAGCTCAAATAGAAATTATGGGAAATTTTATGTTCTAAAATAAATTGTTGAAAAAAGTATGACTTATTTAAAGGGACTGAACTCCAGATGGTCCAGTCATAAAAATGAAAGATAATTGTCAAAATACATGATTTTCTTACATATTCGTATAGAACCCATTTAAAAATTAGACACGTATGTTTTTATTCACTTGAAAACAAATGATTGTATATAGTTTTCTTCCTTTTATCGTCCTAAAATCCCAATGAGTAATTTAAAAATAGCCCTTTTTATAGGACAATCACGTGACACATTAGTTTTGTCAGGTCGTGCATGCGCACACTTGAATCGGGTGCTTGGGGAAAGCCGTGGTATTTTTAAATTGACAATACCGGGTTCAAGGAAAGTGCGAGCTTATTCAACGTCTATTTTTCAATGAGATACACAGTTTATGACCGTATTTGATTGTGTTCTATACAAATGGTGATGGTTTTACTCATGTTTTACTGTTTAGGCATAACAACAAAAAATGCACATTTTTATGCCCGTCTGTAGATCAGTATCTTTAAAAGTCTCATGTCCAGCTAACAATGTTTGCCATGCTGGCTTGCATTTTAGTTGTAAGTTTTTCAGTTCAAAAAAGTGATAATAATAACATGAAGATCATTTGCAGGTATATATGGTTATTATGTCTTATTGAACAGTGGCCGTATTCCAGAAGTTTTTCTTAAAATATTTTCACTTAAGTTCCAATTTTTGTAAGGGAATATATTTAAAACTACATATAAATTAATGATTCCAATTACAGTTCAGTAAATCGCAGTTAATAGGAAGTTGATAATTAGTGAACATTTAGCAGAATGCCATGCATACATGCAACACAATGCTAAAGAAGCACGACGATTTTAAAGCTAAGGATAGGATGTTACTTAACATGTTTCTGGAATACAACCCCTTGTTGTCAGTAGCAGATGTGTGATTTCTCCTCGTTTCAGCTGATTTCCTCCTTTTGAATTGCCAAGGTTATTTTACAAATAGTTCTGAACTTTATTGGATCTATTTAAAGGTGAAGAGTTTTGGTGAACCCAGTAAGGGCGGTAGGGTATTTTCCTCCCCTGAGGTGTTCCCAAAATCACACCCAAAATCACACCCCTGCAGTAGGTATTGGCAGTTGGCCATGGTACCAAATTTAGAATTTTAATTTTGACCAGGGTCCGTTTTCACCAATCCATTCTTAGACTTAAGAATAAAGAATAGACTTTCACCAACCCATTCTTAGACTTAAGAATAAAAAATAGACTTTCACCAACCCATTCTTAGACTTAAGAATAAAGAATAGACTTTCACCAACCCATTCTTAGACTTAAAAATAAAAAATAGACTTTCACCAACCCATTCTTAGACTTAAGAATAAAGAATAGACTTAGACTCAAGAACAAATACTTCAGCCTTTGCAAGTATACAGGGTACCAATGTTGCTTGTGTCAAATCGTTCTAAATAAAAGATGATGTTATTAGAGATGGTGAATAGACCACTACAATTTCAAGAATATTCTTTATTCTTAGTCTTAAGTCTAAGAATAGGTTGGTGAATACGGGCCCAGGCTTTGCAGTGTTTTTTTTCACCCTTGTGAGTGATACCATCATTTCCCAAGCTGTCAGGTTACCATAATGAGTGGGTTGTAAATTGTAGTGTTATTGAGAACCACCTGTTATGAGCCTCTTGTGATTCCATGCATGAAATAAAAGTCATCATACAAACTACCTGTAACTGATGAACAAGAAACTGGTAATCTTTAACTGTTTCTAACGTTTCTGTTGCACCATGTTGTAAGATGCAATGAATCCCTTGAATGTTTCCTGTGTTAACGTCCACAACATGCTAGACAATTAATGGATGCAAAGCGAGTGTCTGTGAATATTATAATACTAGATATATTTGACATTTAAAATGATAATGTTTGAATAAAAGTCAGGGTTTGTTTAACCACTTTGATATTTTCAGTATGGCTTTGTTGTGATGTATACTTTCAATATTTTTTATATTACATGCTGTTTGAACTAGAATATAGGTTTCAATGCTAAGTGACTTATATTTTGTATTTAGGTATTTGTAAATAGCACATGTAGATTAACATATGATATTTTTAATATATTAAATCTCCGTCCAAGATAGAATATGTTTTTCTTATTCTTTCATGTGCATGATAACTGAGTTATTTTTGTAATAATAAGACACGATTATATGAAGTTATAATAAGTCATCTAACATGGGATAAAATGTTATGTTTTATTGTAGCAATGTTTTATATGCAGTTGACTATTTACATTTTTGCAAAGTTATAAGTAGAGTAGACATACATTCATAATTACATCAGTGAATTTGATTTTACCACAAAACAGAATACTTGTAGATGCATGCATTGACAAAAATTTCACAGTGGAATTCTACTGTGTCCATGCGTGCAGTTTTGAGCTCGACTTTTGGAAGAAAAGGCAAGCTATTCTCACGTCAGCGTCTGCGTCCGAGCTAGATTAAAGTTTTTCGGAAAGCTAGATTCTCAGGAATGGCTTGAGGGATTTCATTCAAACTTAAACATTTATTCCCCACATTAAAATGAACCTATAGCCCAATTTTGTTAACTCTAGTTTGAAATTTGTCAAAATTATGGGCCTTTTTACACTTTGAAATTTTACGTATAAGCTGTTGCAAACGGTTAGTTTTTCGGTAAGCTGGTTTCTCAGGAATGGCTTGAGGGACTTCATTCAAACTTGGAACACTTATTCCCTATATTAAAATGAACTCATAGGCCAATTTTGATAACTCTAGTTTGAAATTTGTCAAAATTATGGGCATTTTTACACTTACAAAATTTTAAGTGTGTGGGAGGACTTTTGATTTCATTTATCTAACTTGAGAATCAATTTTCATACATAAATACCCTAAAGCAACACTTTACTCGGGATTGCATTTGTGGTGGGTTGCGTGGGATTAAGGTCAAGGTCACTGTTACTAAAAATAGAAAAAAAAATTATGCTTTATAACTCGAGAACAATTTTAAATATTTTAATAAAATTCAATTTATAGATACTGTATAACGAGACATTGCATGAGATTGCATATAGGGTTAGTTGTGTCAAGGTCACTGTTTTGAAATTTATAAAAATGCTTCCACTTAGTAACTCAAAAAAAAATTAATTTTGTTCAGTTGGCCCCTACTGTACAGTTTGTTTTAGAAAAAAATGTCAGAAACTCTGACAAGCACGAGAAAAGTTGAGCGCGCTGTCCTCCCACGGCTCTTGTTAAATAACACGATCAGTTTAAACAAAAGAGTGATGGGAAAATGAAAATTCTAACATGATACTCGCTAATTTTTCTATAGACAAAGAATAAAATTATCATTTTAAACTACCCATAAACAATGCAAAATGACGTTCCAATTCTGAGCGGAGCATAGTAAAATGTAGTTCCAATTACAATTGGAAAAATATATGTCAATTCATGTTAGAATCAACATAATTTTCGCATTATCGTTGTTTATTGGCCAATAAACAAGTCTTTGTCATTCTGATGCATGGCTATTAAACCACTCAGGTTGGAAAATTAAATGGAAAATTATTTCTTAATTATACCATTAGTATTGTCTTAATATTACAGACATACTTGAGCAACATGATATGCCCAGTTATATGTGACACAAAAATAAATATAACAGGTCCATTCTGAGTCGGATGTCTTATTCTTGCTTCACGTAATATTGTGTTTAAATTACAATCATCATTATTCCATCATCCTTTCAGACCAAGAACACTCTATTATGTGAAGTTAGAATAAGACATCAAACATAAAAATTTTCACATAAAAAAAACTGTGCATTTTATGGTGAACAACTATGTTTGTTATATTCTGTCAAAACTGTACTTATGGTATTATTTTCATTTTTCCATATATGAGGGGCGTCGTGAGAAAACCGGTCTTAATGCATGTGCGTAAAGTGTCGTCCCGGACCATATGCTGTTATTACAATATCTGCCACAATGGTTTTCATATGTTCATCTTTGATCAACATTCATCGGTGTAAAGCAACCTTGGGAGAAATTTTTTTTTCTGTATTAGGCAAAATTAAATGAGGCATGTCATGGGAAAACCAGCTTAATGATTGTCTCTTCTATACATAAATCCACTGTAGGCGGAAAGTATGATCCAGGATGACACTTTATGCACATGCATTAAGCCTGAGTGTCCCACGACACTCCTTAAATGTCTTTTGCGAAAAAGGAAAGAGATGAGCCAGAAAATTATCCTTGACCTTTCCGTTAGCTTAAAAGTAAGTTAGCTTATATTTCGATAATTGTTGTGTACTGCTGAGATTAATGGATGACAAATTCTCGCTGTGATTTCACAGCCAATCGGTGTTGCAAGTCGGCAATGAAAGCCATAACTAAGTATTTGGCCATATTGTTAAACCGTGGTTAGTTGGTTTGGGCGTGATGGCTACAACAAGCAGTACATAAAGGCATTGGTGAATGGGGGTCATTGTACTGTAAAAGTGTTTAGTTATAGCAAAGCTATCTACCAAAATTTCAAGTTGTTTTTGTTGTAAGACTAGTCCGGGATGACACTTTACGCACATGCATTAAGCCACAACACGCCTCATATATATTTTACCCATACCGAACAGAATGGAAACTGCACTTTAAAAATACATCTTTTGCAATGCTAGCCTAATTCTATAAACGGATCATTTCAATGTTCTGTTGAACATTTTTTTAGTATAACACTATTAAGATATACTAAAAATGAGTTGATTTCATAAAGCAATTCCAGAAAACTGGTTACAACACTGTGAATCATCATAATTGTAATATACTTTATTAAATTTATTTTATTTCATAAAGCATGTCCAGAATGCTGGTTAAGCCAAATAAAACAATAGTTATGTTGCTGGTCTCTGGCCCCCAAAAAATAAGGGTAGGTAGGTAGGGATTTTTTTTTATGATGGGGGGATGGTGTGTGTTCCATATAGGTGTCTATTCAGATGGGACATACAATACAGGTGAGTAATGTGTAGACAGATTGCAAAGCCTTTATCCCAAACTGATCAACCAACAGGCCAACATAACTGCCTGTTAAAAGTTGAAAAACTACCGGTAAACAACAATGTATTAATTCAAAGGCAATGCCCAACTTTTCTGAAAACAATACACCTGAAATAAATTTAAAACAAAGTAAAGATAAAAGTAATTAGTGTGACTGAAGTACCTTCGATGCCAACAAATTCCCTTGAAATCTTGTTTAGTAAAATGAGCGAAAAGAACATTTATCGGTGGAAAGAAAATTAAAGAAAATATACCTTTTTTTTGGACCAAAAATATGTAGCAGAAGTCAAGTGTAGGTAGGGAGACCTGAAACAGGACTAATTTTTGGGGGGCCTTAATACACTGTGAATCATTACAATTGTGATATTTCTAAGACACTAATGCCCTGTAATTAATTATAATACGTTAAATTCAACAATCTGTTAATAGCAAATTGAATATGAACTAAATAGACATTATTCAAGTATACCCTCTTCAATTTTGAGACTGTTGGCGGAAGCCAACGGCCTATTGAGAGGGGAATTTCGAAAATAAGTATGCAGAAAACTGCTTCTTTTCTTTGCAGGCTATTAGTCAGTAAATCAAAACCAGAATGGGTCCTTCAAAACAGCAAAATTTCACACTCGTTTTCTTACATTTTAATTATTTAAGATAATGTATGTAATATGTTTTATAATGTGTTTGTCATGTGATTTATTACAATTACAGTTTGTAAAAAGGTCAATTTATAACAAAATAACTTTAAGGTAATGACATCCATACTTTTGCTATTTACTTGTATGTAACCAAATTATTTACCGGAGTGTCCTGGAATAAGGCCACCAAATTAATGCGCTACATCGGTCATTTTTGACTCGTTGCGAAAGTGTTTTTTCTTGCTATCAATTCTCATTCTGAATATTTAGACAACAAATGACTGTAATATATTAATTTTAAACTGTACTATGGACACTCGAGAGCTTTCATCGTATGACCTAATTTGACTCAGTAGGCTACGAACAAAGATCGATAAATAAACATGTTTATTTATAGATCTTTGGCTAAGAAGCACTAACAATCGGTGTGCCTAACTACTACACTTTATCGGTTATTCTGGCCCTTGCAGATTGACTTCTTAACTGGCATGTATATAATGCCGTTTGCATAAGATAATTAGCTCAAACAAAATAATTTTTTGTTACTTACAAATTAGTTTTCATTACGATGTCGAATACTATTGAATAAGAATCAAATTATAAAGTTTAAAGGTGGGACATTGAACTTCATTCAAACAAATGTTTCCTTTTAGCAATAATGCACTCATAATTGACATGCTTTTTTTTTTTTTTTGTCGCTCACAGTCTTTCTATGCTGTCAGCGTTTTGATTTTCTAAGTGAAAGTGATGACCTTTTAGGAGACATTAGATGATATATTAGTGTGTTAGCAGATAAAATGTCAGTTCATGCAACAGTTCGAATAACAACCTGTCAAGTGTATAAGAAACATGGGACAAGGCCAATAGTTTATAGTTAATAGAGAAATGTTGCATGCATTCTGCAGCAGACAGCGATGACAACTAACTTGTTGCATATACCATATACATTTATAATGGAGGTTAAATGTGCAGAGATTGTCGATGACTGGTAAGATCTAGCTTCAGATTGAAAAGAAAGTGTCTTGTTTTGTTTTGTTGTTAAGTGGTGTGCAAACAAACTTCTCAAGCATGTGGCAAATTGAATGAGGAAAAGCAGTCGTCCGTTTATGCTCTCCATTCCGTTAGAAATTTATTTTATACATTAATGGGTATCAGAGCATTGATGATTCGATTAAGTCATGCTTGTTTACAAATGGCACAGGTGTGAACATATACCGGTATTGAACATAATATTTATGATATTGCTTACATGGAGAAGTGATTACACCATTACTGGTAATGCGTGTCTTGAATTGAAAGAATTCTAACATTTTTAACACACTTTCTTGTGTGTTATTATTATTTATTTTTTTACAACATACTGACATAATTTATTTCAAGGGAAGTTTAGATTTTTGAACATGTAAGCACTTAAATATGCAAAGAACTTAACCAAATTGGAATTATTAAATAGTAAATTCAATAAACATAAACCAGATGTACCCTGTAATATTATATGACCTATGTAGTTGAAAAATTTGATTCCTATAACACTTTCAATGATATGATATGATAGAAATGCGCTTTATAAAGACATGTGCATGACATAATAAATAATATAATACAAAATAAGGTATTTGATAAAAAAAATTAGCAAAAAAGTCTGAACAATGAAACACAAAGCAGGGGTCGAACTCACGACTTAGGAGTCATATGAAGAAATGACAGTAGACAGCGCTTTAACCAACTGCGCTATCAAGCTTGGTAAGAAGTAGAGTGAAAGCTATGGTTATAGAAAATACAGTTGTGACGTCAAAATGTAAACATGAAAAGGGCAAAACAAACAAAACCCTTATTATAAATTTATTTTATCTCAGAATGCGTGCACTCATTTTTGATTACATATACCCTGTTTTAACCATTATTATATGTCAGTATTAATATCTGAATTTCAGAATTTTTGTAAGAAATTGCCCCCTTGAGGTCCTTTTCGATGACATAGTCCCTTTGAGCCTATCTGGTTTCAACTGTTCAAGTTTTCAGTATAGATATATAAGGAGAACTGCCCCGCCCCGTGGCAGTCATGTTTTTTAACAAATCAAAATGATTTCAAGGAATTTGGTAGAGGGTCACCCAAGGAACATTTCTGTTAAATTATTTTGAAATCCAGCCAGTGGTTTCAAACTGGAAGATTTTAAAAGTTTTCAAATTAGTCATACAAGGAAAAATTCCCCGCCCCCTGGCGGCCATGTTTTTTAACGAATTAAAATGATTTCAAGGAATTTGCTAGAGTGTCACCCAAGGAACATTTCTGTGAAATTATTTTGAAATCCAGCCAGTGGTTTCAGACAAGAACATTGTTAAAGTTTTCAATATATCCATACAAGGAAAACTGCCCCACCCCATGTTGGCCATGTTTTTTAACGAATCAAAATGATTTCAAGGAATTTGGTAGAGGGTCACCCAAGGAACATGTTTGTGGAATTATTTTGAAATCCATCCAGTGATTTCAGACAAGATTTTCAAAGTTTTTAATATACCCATATAAGGAAAACTGACCCTCCCCCTGGTGTGTTTTTAATGAATCATAATGATTTGAAGGAATTTGGTAGAGGGTCACCCAAGGAGCATTTCTGTGAAAACCATTTTCAAATCCAGCCAGTGGTTTCTGACAAGAAGATTTGTTAAGGTTTCCCATTTTTAAGCTTTTCGTTGCCATGGCAACCAGAGTTTTCAATATATTCTAATAAATTGAAGGAATTGGTAAAGGACCATCCCAGGAACATTCCTGCCAAGTTTGGTTGAAATCTGCCCAGTGGTTTCAGAGAAGAAGTTGTTTGAAGTAAAATTTTGACGACGGACGACAGACGCCGGACCCAGACTGACCACAATAGCTCACCCTTGAGCACTTCGTGCTCAGGTGAGCTAAAAAAATGTAGTGTTACAAACGCATGTTAATTTACAAAAATCCAGCTAGCCTAGTGATTAGCATGACAGAATTTTGATCCAGTTAACGTAGGTTTGAGCCCCAGTAGAAGGAAAAAAAAATTCTTTTTTTATGCTGTTCTTGATCGAGTATTAAGGTTGGCTAAAACTGATGTTTAGATTTTGCAGAGAAGGTATTTTGGACATTTAAAAATACGAATCCAAAATCTGTCAATAAGTCACTGTAAACATATGTCTACGAGGTTAGCTTTAGCATGATAAGTAGTTGAGTATAATTCAAACACGAGTAGGTATTAAACTAAAAGTTAGAATATTTTATTTGCATATTTTTTATTTTTTTTTCGCATATGGTAACTTACCATGTGACATTTATGTTGTTGCGTAAATTACTTATGGTTTTGTTACAAAATTAAATGAAAGGAAAATGAATGCCTGAACAAACACATTGCATAATTATTGTCCACTTCAACCAAGTTATGTAGAGCTAACTGCCTTGACTGCATGCCCTTATTTCAATAGCGCACTTGTTCGGCATGTTTTTATTCTCTCTTCAATCTACCTTTAAAGGGACCTATTCACAGACTGGCAAATTGTAAATTTCCAAATATTTTGTAATAGATCCCACAATTGAAAAGAATATTATACAGTTATCAATGTTTTCCCCCAGGGGGAGGGGGAGCGGCGGACATAAACAGGACTTTAAACTGAAAGCGATAGACTTTGGTTGGATTTTTTATCCCGGTAATATAGGCACCCAGGCCATTTGATAGACATAAAGCAACGTCAACCTAGGGGATTTAGAAAAATAAGCTTCTAGGGTAAAAAGTTATTTGTCGAATTCCCTTGGGTCAGCCCGGGGGGCTGGGGGGGGAGGGGAGCAGCGGGCAATCCCTGGGGGAATTTAACTAATTGTATCTTTGGGGATCTAATTCCCCACCCTAGAGCCAAGCATTTTTGTCTAAATCCCCTCATGGGGGATGCTTAATTGGTGTATCAAATGATCCGGGGGCCAATATTACCGGGATCTAAAATCCAAACAGTCTATTTCCCGGGACCTGGAATCATTTGGCGTGTCAAATTCCCGCCTGTCGGGAAATGCTTTTCAGTCTAATGTCCCGTATATGCCCGCCGCCCCACCCCTGGGGGAAAATATTGGTAAGTGCATAAGTCACGTATTTATTGAAATGTTGCTAATATCCAAATATAAATGTATGTGATAATTTTGTTGGTTAGGCTCAGGTTTAACCTTTATAGAAATAGCTAGGGATTTCCACCAACTTATTTTGTTATGTTTGTATAATATAAATTAAAGGTTACAAGAAAGACATAAAGAATGATGTGTTGAATAGTTGTCTAAAAATGTCAATGAAATATTGTAAATATATCCCGTTTAAATCTGGTTTATTTAATCTCGAGGTAAAAAGATTAACAAAAGAGGAATTAGCTTGTAATTACTGGTTCTACAATTGGAATACATTTGTAATTTAAAACAGGGGATTTCAACCCAAAGAGGAAGTGCCAGTACTTCCTGAGTATTGACTTACATAGATTTAAAGTATTCATTTGATTGAAATTCAATGACAGTTTATCAATTGATTAATCTTTAACAATAAAAAATTTGTTGAAGTAATTTCTTGACGGCACAGATCCATTTTGAATACCAATATTTTTAATAATTCATGATATGAGGCGCGTCGTGGGAAAACCGGGCTTAATGCATGTGCGTAAAGTGTCGTCCAAAAGGTAGACACCAAAAAACTTAATTTGGAATTCAAGTTCCCCCGTACACATAATGATTGCATGATTGTGGTTTAATGTATTCACTAAATAAATTAACACAAGTTCATTTCATATTTATCTTAACTGCAAAGATAGGTTCACTCTGGTTTTCACCTTAATGTCTGATTAATGTAAGATGCTTAATTGGTGTATCAAATGGTCTGGGGGCTTTCAGTCTAAAATCCCGTATATGCCCGCTGCTCCACCTCCCCTCCCCCCCCCCCCCCCCCGGGGGAAAATATTGATAGGTGCATTATGCACACAAATACATTTTAACTGTTCATACATTCATTAATTCATCCATACATCATACATATATACATGATACATACAAACATGCATACATACAATTGTTCTTATTTATAAAATTATTTGTCTATTATTATTCAGAAATGACGTACAATTATTTCATTTATGAAATATCTCTCATCACCCATTATTGTTCTTATTAGTGTATTGCTGCTTGGTGACTAAATAAATATTAAAATAATTGATAATAATGTAATGAATTTCCTGACGTTTAAATTTATTTGAGGACTGAATTCATATAAGATATTTATAGTCAACGACATTTAGATTTACTCATTTGAATTAATTTAATTTATCAACTTTAGCAAGATACATGACTGTCAGTTGTGCGGAAATTACCGAAATTATACGACGAAAACCGAAGGTCAATCGGCAGTTTCCGTATAACTGACGAACCAATCAGAGCCGACGACCGAGGCTACTCAGTTTGTAAAATCTAAACAAAACATGTCAGAGTTTAAGTTTGACAGGGCTAGCTCTGCAAGTTCTGATGGAGAAAGGTATTTAAACTCACTTATTTCTGGTTTAATATGTTCCAGATTGTACATAAATACATGGACTAACTTTGTACCGAAGTGTCACTTCGTTATATTTGTAGGTAATTAAAGAAACACGTTGTTTGTTGGCGTTTTTCCAGACACGTGCTTTTGAACGGCGGAATAAAGGGAATTTGTGACATTTATGTAATCGTAATTTTCATTGGATTTTTAAGCGTTTTATATTTTACAAGTGCACTTGTGTTTATATGATAATTAACCACTTATTATAATTCCAACGAATACACATTACAAATGACATAAACGCTGCTTCTCATTTCATCACTCTGATTGGCATATGGTATTCATAATTGACTGAAACATGCAAACTCTTTCTTTGTTGTGGAGTAATAGATCATGTTTCATAACGGAATATAAAGGATAAAGATGTACCGCATTAATAGGGACCAGTGGGAGGGATGTCATTAGCTAATAATTTGTAATTCATGGATGATGTCTGCTTAAAAATAAACTTAGTGTTTTTGTTTTTTTTTAACAATGGCACACAGGTTAGCCTCAGGTACCAATTCTCAAACGGTACCAATTCTCGAACGATTTATATTATTAATCAAACTTATTCACATGTGAATCAAGTCTAATATACACATGTTGTATTGGCAAACTTCCAACTTCACAGCCTCTAGCACACTGCAGTCGAAGTTTTATTCAACTACACAAAGTTTAAGTATGTGACTGGGAAATGTTGTGTTTCCTTTAGTAAAATCATTCTTTGTCACAAAAGTAGTATTTATTTTAAGATTTAAACACTTGGAACAAAGCTGTCATTCAACATTTAGGCCTTTTACTTTGTTCACAACTTTCAAAATGACGTATTTATCACAATAATGCTGTTAAAGCACTCTATACTGTTCATCTGTATTCTCGTGGTACTTAACCTTTAAGTAAATATTTGGAGCAAAAAACAACTAACAAAACTTTTTCTTTCAATAATATGCTATAAATTGAACCTTTTCACGAAAATAACAAATGGAAATTGTATCTAAAAGTAAAGTATTCGTTCTTAAATTATTCTGTTTTTCAATGCACCGTGCAGCCATATTGAAAAATTACGTCATCCGTAATCTCGCAGTAAAACTTTTGTTTTAAAATAAGTTTGCTGTTAGTGTATAAACAAACACAAATACACATTTGTTGGTGCATAAACAAACACAAATACACATTAAATTGTTGGATTTTAACCTTTAACAAATATAACAAAACAATAATTTGAGTCTTCATGTATATTTACTCAAGCAGACGAAAGTGTAGACATTGACCCCCTAATGTCTGCCGATAGCTGCAAGCTGATACGAAAGTTATTTATATTTATGGTTTGAAATCATATTACTTGTTTAAATTAGAATGAATTAATTTATAACTTATTATTTTCTTAAAGAAAACCAAAAATATGTTACTTGTTGACAATTAAGCATGAAAATCCGAAGATAAACAATTACCGCGAACATAGAGATACCGCGAGAATACCGATGCCGAGTGTAACAAGAATACCGCGAGAATACCGATGCCGGTTACTTAGATTTGATTTGGTTACACCTAACTAAGTTATTTTTATTTCATTTTGATTACATACAATTACGGGTATTTGTATTGGCCATTGAATAATTAAAGCATTTCCTAGACGAACACAATATGTTTGAGTCTCTTATTTATTTTTGATCTACACATGGTATTAGTTACAAAAAAAAAACTGTCAATATGTGATCAGTATGTCAAGTAGAGTGATATAATTATATATATTTTTTATATGAAATGATCTGCATTATCTGTTGTTTATGTAAAAAACAATCATCAATAGTGATACTGCACTTCATTTACGATGTAAATAAATTGATTTGACCTGTTACATGTGTGTTGGAACTTTTTGTTGACCCGAATGAATGAACGTTCGAAAATTGGTTCCTAACCGGTTCCAAAATGTAAACCTAGGTGACTTGATTTGACAAACGGTAAGATGGTGGTGTCAACTGATATTTTCGCGAATTTTTGTAGTTTTAGAAAGAGTAATGTTTTGTCTGATATGCTTATGTAAATATTTTCCAAGAACTTAAAACAATTTTATATATTTAACCAAACTTAGAAAAAATCGTTCGAGAATTGGTGCCCCGAGGCTATTGTTACAAAAAAAAATCAACAGTAAGTTGACGACGTACGTAAATCTGTACACTTAAAAAAAAAAGGTGTTGGTATGATAATTCTATAAAAGAGAAAGATCTACAGGCATGCACCTGACTCAGAAAGTCAAGTTACAACAGAATCGATTAGGTATTAATGCATTTATTTACTATTGTTCTTTAGCTAACCAGAGCACAACATGCTCATGATAAGCTTTTTGTCGGTCGTGCGTTGTCAATTGTTTGTCGTCAACATTTACCTTGTGAACCTAGAGTCTACATGTGTTGCCCAATCTTAATGAAACTTGCTCAGAACATTTGTCCCAATGATATCTCAGACGAGTTCGAAACTGGGTCATGTGGGGTCAAAAACTAGGTCAAATTGAAGAAAAAGCTTGTGAGCATTTTAGAAGTCACATTTTTTGCCCACTCAACATGAAACTTGCTCAGAACATTTGTTCTTATGATATCTCGGCCAGGTTTGAAAATGGTTCTGTTCTGTTGAAATTGATAAAATTTAAAGCAATGTTGAAAACATGGCCGCCAGAGGGCGGGGAAGATTTCCTTACATGGCTACAGAAAAAGCTTGTGAACACTCTACATGAAACTTGCTCAGAACATTTGTTCTGAGGATACCTCAGCCGAGTTTGAAAATGGTTCCGCTTCATTGAAAATATGGCGGCCAGGGGTCGGGGCAGTTTTCCTTATATTATTGAACACTTTAAAAAGCTTGTGAACACTCTAGAGGTCACATTTATTGTCCACTGTTCATGAAACTTGCCCAGAACATTTGTTCTAATGATATCTCGGATGAGTTCGAAATTGGGTCGTGGGGTCAAAAACTAGGTCGCTAGGTAAAATTGAATAAAAAGCTTGTGAACACTCTGTCATATTTTTTACCCAATCTTCTTGAAACTTGCTCAGAACATTTGTTTCAATAATATCTCGAACGAGTTTTTCTTCCTTACAAATGTAAACCTTTGCACGTGGGGGATTAAAATCAAAACAGTATCTCCGATAAGTAAACCTTTACCAAGAATATTTTGAAAGTAAATACCAGAACAAGGTAAAAAAAGAAGAAAAACTAAAATCTGACAAACAGGGTTTCGTGAAATGATAATTTTAAACATGTTTTATAAAAGTGTCCAGATATTGGTACTCTCCGTATTTCGATACATGTTACAGGCGTTTTTTTAAACACATCATTCCTTTACTTGTAGATACCAGTTTGTACTAAGATTTTGACCAAAGCTTGAGGCTAAACTACACTTATTATGTTTAACTTTTTATTTTCTTTTGATGCAATTATCCAATGAAATCGTCCTAAAACCAGTAAAAGTGTCTGGATTTATGTACTCTGCCAGTAATATTGACCAGCCAAAGAGACCGGAAAGGAGCAACATGTACTCTTTTAAATAATGCTCATTTAATGGTTCATAACTGTAATTAATAATACAAAATCCTATATTTAATTAAAAACTTCATGAATACATGTAATTAATGAAAAATATTATAACTGCAAAAACTAAAGCATCTAGACATACACAACAAACAATAATTGAGGCATGTTGTGGGAAAACCGGGCATAATACATGTGCTTAAAGTGTCGTCCCGGATTAGCAGTCAGCACAGGCTAATCCAGGATGGCACTTTCCGCTTTTATGGTATTTTCTGTAAAAATAAAGTCTCTTCTAAGCATAAATCCACTGTATGCGGAAAGTGCCATCTGCACAGGCTAGTCCAGGACGACACATTATGCACATGCATTAAACCCGGTTTTCCCATGAAACGCCATAATTATTCTAATAGAAAAGCATGCAAAAAGGTTTGCCTACAGGGTTTGAACCTTCAAGCGTTGAATCAAAAGGCTCTTTTTAGCTCACCTAAGCACAAAGTATGGTGAGCTTTTGTGATCGCCTGTTGTCCGTCGTGCGTGCATGTGTGCGCCATCAACTTTTCATTCAAACAACATCTCCTATACCGCTTGGCAGATTTTCACCAAACCTCGTAGGAATGATCCTTGGGTGAACCTCTTTCAAAGTTGTTCAAATCTTTCCGGTCCGCTGCATATGTAGGTCACCAGAGATAAAAACAGATTTTAAAAGTGTAGACTTTAAAAATCTCTGAAACCGCAGGGCCCAGAGGTTTCATATTTGGTATGTAACATCCTATAGTGGTCCTCTACAAAGATTGTTCAAATTTTGCCCCTGGGGTCAAAACGGGCCACGCCCTGGGGGTCACATGGTTTATTTAGAATATATAGCAAAATGACTTTAAAAATCTCTGAAACCACAAGGCCCAGAGATTTCATATTTGGTATGTAACATCCTATAGTGGTCCTCTACAAAGATTGTTCAAATTATGCCCATGGGGTCAGAACTGGCCACGCCCTGGGGGTCACATGTTTTATATAGAATATATAGCAAAATTACTTTTAAAATCTTCTCCTCTGAAACTGCAAGGCCCAGAGTATTAATATTTGGTATGCAACATCCTTAAATTGTCCTTTACAAAGATTGTTCAAATTATGCCCCTGGGGTCAAAACGGGCCATGCCCTTGGGGATCACATGGTTTATATAGAATATATAGCAAAATGACTTTAAAAATCTTCTCCTCTGAAACCACAAGGCCCAGAGGTTTCATGTTTGGTATGTAACATCCTATAGTGGTCCTCTACTAAGATTGTTCAAATTATGCCCCTGGGGTCAAAACTGGCCACGCCCCTGGGTCACATGGTTTATATAAACTTCAATAGCAAAATGTCTTTAAAAATCTTCTCTGAAACTGCAAGGCCCAGAGGTTTCATATTTGGTATGTAACATCCTATAGTGGTCCTCTACAAATATTGTTCAATTTATGCCCCTGGGGTCAAAACTGGCCATGCCCCGGGGATCAAATGATTTATATAGACTTGAATAGCAAAATGACTTTAAAAATCTTCTCCTCAGAAACCGAAAGATCTAGCAGTTGGTTATTTGGTATGTAACATTGTATAGTGGTCCTCTACAAAGATTGTTCAATTTATGCCCCTGGGGTCAAAACTGGCCACGGCCCAGGGGTCACATGGTTTATATAAACTTAAATAGCAAAATGTCTTAAAAAATCTTCCCTTCTGAAACCGCAAAGCCCAGAGGTTTTGTATTTGGTATTTAACATCCTATAGTGGTCCTCTACAAAGATTGTTCAAATTATGCCTCTAGGGTCAAAACAGACCACACCCCTGGGGTCACATGGTTAATATAGACTTAAATAGCAAAATGACTTTAAAATTCTTCTCCTCTGAAACCTCAAGGCCTAGAGGTTTCATATTTGGTATGTAACATTGTATAGTGGTCCTCTACAAATATTGTTCAAAGTATGCCCCTGGGGTCAAAACTGGTCACGCCCGGGGGGTCACATGGTTTATATAGACTTAAATAGCAAAATGACTTTAAAAATCTTCTCCTTTGAAACGGCAAGGCCCGCAGCTTTCCTATATTTGGTACGTAACATTGCATAGTGGTCCAGATCAAAGATTGTTCAAATTATTCCCCTGGGGTCAAATCAGGCCACCCCCCGAGGGGTCACATGGTTTATATAGACTTAAATAGCAAAATGACTTTAAAAATCTTTACCTGAAACCGCAAGGCCCAGAGGTTTGTTTCAAGGTTGTTCAACTTATGCCCCTGGGATAAAAATAAGCCACGCCTCCAGGATGCAAATTCCAATTGGGTTACAAGGTCTCATGTGAGCATCCTAGGGCCCTCAGGGCCCTCTTGTTTAGGGCCAATTTGGGGCCGAAATTCGGCCCCATTCCCCTGCTAAAAAGTATAAAGGTTATCCTTATATTTACCTTAAAATGCGCCTCGGAATGTAAACTTTATTTTGAAAACAAAAGACCAAAATCTAACAAAAATTGACTAAGATAGAGGAATTTTCGTAGAGGAATTTTTTTAAACAATCCCAGCACATTTTTATCAAACCAAGTTAATGCATAATCTTAGTTACCATTTGTAGCAAAGCAATTGATAAATGTTTTAAAACAAAGTAGAATATAAACATGTAATAATGCTTTTCTGAAAAATAATTCCCCTTTTGCCGTACAATTCCCCCATCTGAAGGGCTCCGCCATCTTTTCCCCAAAGTAAAAAAAACATTTGCAGTGTATTTCATTGTGATGTATGGCTACATGGATTTCAAAATTCTGTCTCCACTGCAGCCATATGGTACACACACACACGCCTAGGCTGACTGGGCAGTATTCCATTCTAACTTGACAGCTGCTGACCTTTAAATTTATCATGGTAGTGGTTCCATATGCATGTTCAGTGCTTATGTATATTTGTTATAAATTTATAATACATGAATGAATAGAACAAACTATAAAATGTAAAACTTAAATTATTGTAAATAAATACCATTAACACCTGTTAGAAGGTGTCAATCATTAAATATTTTAAGAAATCAAAATAATATTATTATTCAAACTCAATTATTGAAACTCAAAAAGATCACATCCCATTACTTGAATGATTGTTTTTCATTAAAATTGAAATTACATCATCCTGTGCTTGGACATTAAGACAACGCTTGGCAGGTGCTTTGTAAATCACAATGCCTGTAGTCTCCTTTCATGGGGAGACCAGATCTATGAACTTCCAAGAGTGCATATGCTAATTGGCTGTGAAGAAAATAATATGCATCAAGATAGTATTGTCTGATCTGTTTCTTGATACCACACCACTGCAAGAATTTAACAGTGTCTTAAAATCAACATATGAGGCATGTCGTGGGAAAACCGGGCTTAATGCATGTGCGTAAAGTTGTCGTTCCGGATTACCCTGTGTAGTCCGCAAGGGCTAATCCAGGATGACACTTTATGCTGTTATGGTATTTTCTGTTTCACTGTTTCAAGGAAGTCTCTTCTAAACATAAATCGTTTGTAGGTGGAAAGTCTCGTCCTGGATTAGCCTGTGGGGACTGCTTAGCTAATCTGGGACGACACTTTATGCACATGCATTTAGCCCGATTTCCCCACGACATGCCTCATATAAATTATAGGCGGTGCAGTCTCCGCGAAAGACCGTCGGACCTCGGACATTGCCGATAAAAATCCGTGAGGTCCGGGAAAAACTGTCCGAATACTGGTCCTCGTGTCGGGTGAAAATTTCGGTCTAAAATATATTACGTCATGTTTAGAAAATTACGTCACTCTCGGAATCTCCTTTCGTTTTCAGTTTTCTTTAGACTGGTTCCGTCTTGCATTCTAATTGGTTGCATTTAAACATGTTTGTTTCAAAAAGATGACGTCACAAGTCTCGCGAGAGAATTCGTTCCCGACTACATGGTTGACGTAACCGTGTAATGACTGTGTAACAGGAAACTTATCAATGTTGTTGTCTTATATTTCCAGTTGAAGTTTAACATTAACATGCATTAAGTGTGAAACGTTTTGAGTAACAATTGTTTAAGACGTTGTAGGGACTTTTACAAATACAATTGAATTCATATATATCTTGCACCATTAACATGTTGATAGTACTAGCTTTAGTTAATAAAGCCCTCTCAAGTGTATATTGTTTTAGTTTTCTTCAAAGATATTGTTTGTATCGTATTTAAATGCTTCTTGCAAAAAAATAACTTCCCAGTAATAGTTTGTCCTGGCCAGTAATATGTGGGGCATTACCGCTCCTCGTGGCCAGTAATAAATTCACGACTTTCGCGGAGACTGGCGGTGATAAAGAATTAGTTTCTTTGCATGGCTTACATAAGGTTACTCAGTTGCCTTGACAACACACAGAGTGCACTGGAAATTGTGTGGCTGTACAGTGTTACATGTAACACACTGAATGGGTTGCATCTACAATGCACATTTTCTGTCATTGATAACATTATACAACTTCGAAACTAGACGCAACATTGTTATACAAACCAAAATAAGTTAATAACTGCATTGATCCTTGTCTTGTTGATAGATTTCACATTAGCATAATCTACCATATTAGGTTTACAGTAATTTCTTGAAAGGCAACAGGCGATAAAGATAATGTAATACAAATTGAATTCCACATAATCATGATTCTATGAAAACCCATTATGTATATTCATTTATTGTATCTGAAAAAAAGGTGAAACACACTTGTAAGTAAAAAAAATATATGCAGCACACATAAATAAAAATTGTGCTTGTAAAAGTAATACAACAGTCTGATTGCATGTTCTATGAAATTGAAAAAGGAAAGTGTAATTGATTGTTCAATAAACATGAATTTGTGTTCAGTGGTAGTGGTGAGGATGCAGAGAGAGGGGACGGTGAGCCAGTCGAGTCGCTAAAAAGCTCGTTAAAGAAAGGAGAAAATGAGCGTCCACCAAGGTCCAGCAGCAAGTTCCCACAGAGTCCAACAAAGTTGAAGCCGAAGAAGAAGCCCACGTCCAGCGGGGCCCAGAAGACTCTGACTCGAGTCCATCAGTCCGGCATACGGGTGTTGTATACAGCCGGCCGACCGCCCTGGTACAATACACATGGAGAGCTTAAGGAAGCTTTTGTCATCGGTGAGGATAAATGTTGTTTATTATGAAAACTCTTTTTGGCTATTTCTTGTACTAATTTTCTACCATAATCACTTCCTTGAAATATTTCACACATGTGAAGAATAATCACAGATATCTCTTTTTTTGTGTGTTGCCTGAAAAGGCGACATATATGGGGTTACTTTGAAGGCGTCCCCTTTAGCTTGTGGAGAACTTGAGAAGTTTTTGTGCAGTCATTATGAAACTTTAGGGAAGTGTTAGTAGGCATAAAAGGAAGGTTAAGCCCGGTTGTCGACATAATTGCTTTATTGTAATTCAGTTATGCCCGGTCATGCTCCGACTCGCGGAGTTCTAGTGCTTACTAGATATACATTGTTAGTAGTACACGTTTCGATTTGTTTTTTGTTCTGTTTTTATTTGATCTAACAAATAATGGCCACATGAGCTACCATTCATGTCCTTGGGTCTTTGGTTTTAACTTTAGCCAGCCCTATATTTCTTCTCATTTGCTAGAACACAGGCCACATATTAGTCCAGACGCAAGTTAAAATTGCCTTAAACATGGTCACAATAGCCATGCTTGGTAAAAAAAATAAGGAAACCAAAAAGTAAAAAATGAAGTAAAACAAGCCAAAAATGTCATCCTCAGCAGTTGCAGATGACCAGATAAAATGCATATACCCGGTATGTGTAATTTTTGCATGGAAAATACAATTAGGGTGTACATTTACACACGGAATTTCAAACTTTTGCTGTGAACCAATGAATTTTCCTACTGACAGTACCCCCATACATTTAGAAATGATTGTACATTTACCCCCATATCTTCTGGTTTGAGTGTACATTTACCCCCATATCTTCTGGTTTGAGTGTACATTTACCCCCATATCTTCTGGTTAGAGTGTACATTTACCATCTACACCCAAACTTATCTGGAGCACAGTGTCATAATTGTTAGGTCTTCTACGAACCATGTTTTTTCCCATGCTTGCTTTAAAAGGCTATAAAAGACCATCCTCTACCCTGATTTAAATAAGTTCTCTATGAACCATGGTATTCATGTGTTTGTTCTGTGCAGGCGCTATCCGGAACAATTATTTTTCTGAAGTTTTCTGTCAAACATGGTTTTTCACATGCTTATTGCCTGCAGGTGTCGTCCTGAACAATTATTTTTCTGAAGTGTCCATGAACCATGGTTTTTCACATTCATGTTCTGTGCAGGTGTGTGTGGAGGCAGTGCCTCTGGGAAGACGACGGTGGCCACGCGGATCATTGAGGCCCTGGACGTGCCCTGGGTCAGCCTTCTCAGCATGGACTCCTTCTACAAGGTAACACACACAAGTTACTGAGACACTTTAAAAGAGAGTTCTTACTTGTCCCTCATGTCATGCATGCATATATAATTTTGTTGGTGGTGGTGTTTTTCCACAAAAATGTAAATTTATGCTTTATTTTCAAATCTCAATTCAGAAATTGTCTAGTTATGCTCCCCTTTCGAAGAAGTGGGGGTATCTTGCTTTGCACCTGTCCGTCAGTCGGATGGTCGGTCTGTCTGTATACCATTTAGTTTCCGCACGATATCTAGAGAACGCTTTGACCTACGATCATGAAAGTTGGTATGCTGATAACTTGGGAGGAAAGGAAGACACCTATACATTTTGAGGTCAAAGGTCAAGGTCACCGTTGCTAAAAATAGAAAAACGGTTTCGCTCAACAACTTGAGAATGCATCGAGATATTTTAATGAAACTTCATACATAGATACCATATATCGAGACCTCGCTTGGGATTGCATATTTAAAAAAATTCTTAACAATTGCGCGGTCAAGGTCACCGTTACTAAAAATAGAAAAACGGTTTCTGCTCAATAACTTGAGAACGCATCGAGGTATTTTAATGAAACTTCATACAAAGATACCTTTTATTGAGACCTCTCTTGGGATTTCATATGGGATGGGTGGAGTCAAGGTCAAGGTCACCATTACTAAAAATAGAAAAATGGTTTCCGCTCAATAACTTGAGAATGCATCGAGATATTTTAATGAAATTTCATACATAGATACCATATATCGAGACCTCGCTTGGGATTGCATATTTAAAAAAATTCTTAACAATTGCACATATTCACAACTTGGCTGCAAGTCGGGAGGCATACATGTTTTACAAATATCTCTTGTTATTTACTGTGTTCGCTTCTAACCTGCTAAGCATGGACTCCCTCAACATGTACTGCACGGAAGTTTCTGTGACTTATATTTAAAGCCATTCAGAAGTTGAAAATGGCCAGAATTCAGAAAGAGCCCTTTTGTTAGATTCAAGTCAGTTAGTATTTTAAATTTCCATATAATCTGTTGTGAATGAGTCCCAATAAAATTGCATATTGCAGTGTAGAACATCATTTAGTCAGTTGTATTATCACCATATGCAAAACGGTTTTGCTAAAGGGTGTAACATTTTACCTTCTGACAGTCCTTTGGTTCAGAGCTTCTATTACAGTTACACGATTGCTCCAACAAGGGAGGTAATCTACATAACTGAAATCAGCATTAGATGGCGAGTTTTTTTGTACAAATACAAACATCAAGCAATTAGTACATTTGTGACATGTCGTGGGAAAACCGGGCTTAATGCATGTTCGTAAAGTGTCGTCCCAGATTAGCCTGTGCAGCCCGCACAGGCTAATCCAGGACGACACTTTCCGCCAACAGTAGATTTATGTTTAGAAGAGACTTTCTTGAAACAGAAAATACCATAAAAGCGGATAGTTTATCATGGTTCATCCTCTGCACAGGCTGGTCCGGGACGACACTTTACACACATGCATTAAGCACGGGTTGTAGCTTTGTTACTTTGAATGTGCACATTTCAAACTTACATTCTAGGGAACGATACTACATTTAAATTGAAGCATATGTAGTGAACAATAGTGAGTTATTGCATGACATAATATACATGTATCACAATACAGGGGTGTGGAAATACCAAAATTAATCACTTGTCCATGGACAAGTTCATTGCAAAAATCTATTTGCTCGCAAGCATTACGTAAATAGTCCAAATAGACAATAATTTTTAGCTCACCTGAGCAAAGTGCTTGGTGAGCTATTGATATACTGGACCTCTCCGGTGGCGTCTGTAGTCCGAATGCCATCAACAATTTGGACCATTATTGCATTAAAGACTACATTTTTAGTCCCCTACCGGTGTTTCACCGGAGGAGACTAGAGGTTTGCCGTCCGTCAGTCCGTCTGTCTGCAAAATATTGTTCCTGCGATAACTCAAAAAGTACTGAAGATACTTCAATGAAACTTGGTATACATACAAATGGCAACGTGATTATTATGCACAACCTTTTATTTTTTACCAGGGGTCAAAGGTCACGTGACTGTTACTAAAAATAGAAATTAACTAAAACAAACAGGATCCTGCGATAACTCAAAAAGTACTGAAGATATTTCAATGAAACTTGGTATACATATAAACGGCAATGTGAGGATTATGCAGGACCTTTATTTTTCACCAGAGGTCAAAGGTCACGTGACTGTTACTAAAAATAGAAATTAACTAAATACTGTTATAATTCGAAAAGTACATAAGATATGACCATGAAAATTGGTAAAAAGATTGAACTATATGTTTGCCATCCGTCTGTGTGTCTCTCTATCTGTTCGTCTGTATGTGTGTCCATCCGTCTGTCTAGTATAAATTCTTTTATATTTTCATTGTAGTAGATTAATAATGTTCTGCTTATTTACGTAATACTATGTTCTAATTACCTTATAATAATTTATCAAAATTGAACAAACAATAACATACGTTAAAAACAAAAGCGTTAATAATAAAAACCTGTTAAAACTAAGGAGTAATAGCGTGACGTTGCAATTTGCCAGGCATCCAAAACAGAACGCTGTTAGCAACAGCCATAGCAACGGTGACTGTCAAACTGCGGCTAGCAGTTTGTTTGTAGCTGAAAAGCGTGTTACAGGCTTAGCACTTGGATAGTGTTTAAAAGCATCAATCTGTAATACTGTATCTGAACAACGCAAATGCTAGAGCATAAATGAATAAGAATTCTATGGAAATAAAAACAAGTAGGACTTTGTTCATGAATAAAAAGAAAGCAACTGAACATTTTTTATCAATTAAAATAAAAAGAAAAGGCGCTGAAGTTTATTTACTTTCATTTTTGACAAGGACTTTAGTTCCGCTAACTTTCGTTCAAATGTTGCCTCAGCCAAAGTTTTTGCATAATTTTTATCCGTGTGCAGTGATGAGTTTGAATAACACTTTTGTTAATTATTACTAGATCTAGTAATTGTATTTTTTCTAACAAAATAAGACGTTTGACGCGGTCAGTTTGTCGAGTTACATGACGTCGTAATTAATATTTTTAGCAAACGGTTCCTCTCACCAAAATTATGATATTTATTTATATTTATTTATTTATTTACTATTTTAATTTGTAGTAATTTATTACAAACGCGGCTGCATATCTATAACAAAACACATACCTTACGCAAATGTGTTACAAATGACTTGCACCTTTGCCAATTAAAATTTGAATGAGGGCGTGATAAACTTTCTAACGACGATGCTCCTTTGCATGTTGGAAATTTTATGCATTCTCATTGGCTGACTGTTTGGCTCTTGTTAAGCTGACTCCTCCTGCATCAAGATTTTATCTATAATGGACACTTGGTGCATAAAGGCGAGTTTGTTAATTGCGGGTGGGCGTTCTTCGTCTTAGAAAAAACATGCATATGCGAGCGGAAAACGTTGCGCCATAGAATCTGACACTGAATGTTATGGCGTCCTTTTCGTAAAAGCATGCGTCAAAATACGCCCAATTACTCGTTACCGAGAACTGTCCGTTTAAAGTCATTTTGTAAGTTCTTTTGAAAGTAAGTTTTGTACTCGCTATTGGATTCTTTTTAAGGATTTGCACCTCACATTTTCACACACAAATAAAATAAAATATTGTTTTCTTTGGTCTGTAATTTTTTGGGGTCGCGGCGATTTTCCTGGGTTGGTCCCGGGAGGGGAAACAAACAATATTTTATTTTAGGCCCTGTGTGTCATTCTGTCTGTTCGTCCGTATGTCTGTCCGTCCGTCCGTCCCCAAAACCTGGAGCCTGTGAAAACTTGGGAAGTACTGAAGACACTTTGATGAAACTTTGTATACCTAGCAACAGCAAAGTGAGAATTATGCATGGCCTTTTATTTTTCACCAGAGGACAAAGGTCACGTGACTGTTAATAAAAATAGAAATAAACTTAATACTGTAATATTTTGAAAAGTGCATAAGGTATGATAATGAAACTTCATGAAACTTGGTTCACAGATTGGACTATGGGTTTGCCCTCCGTCTGTGTGCATCTGTCTGTCTGTTTGTCCGTAAGTCTCATTCTGTCTGTCTGTCCTGTCCCCAAAACCTGGATCCTGCGATAACTCAAAAACTACTGAAGATACTTTGATGAAACTTTGTATACATAGAAAGAGTAAGGTGAGGATTGTACATGACCCTTTATATTTCACCAGAGGTCAAAGGTCACGTGACTGTTGCTTAAAATAGAAATAAACTTAATACTGTAATAATTCGGAAAGAACATAACATATGACCATTAAACTTGATACACAGAATGGACTATATGATTGCCCTCTGTCAGTTTAGTACTGCAATAACTCAAAAAGTAACTCGAATGTCTGGTCAATGTTACTAAAATAGAAAAAACAACAACTTAATACTGCAGTGACAAATGTGATTTGAATATGAAAGTTTGTACATCTACAGATAAAGGGCGATTTGACGGTATTGCACAATGTTTAATTAGTAGGGGTTTTCACCGGTTGGGGACTCCTGTATTGCTTGCAATTCTATCAAAGCCTTGTTTATTCAATCTTGTCCTAACTTGCACAGTTTGTGTATGACCATAAAATCTTGGATTGGATTGTTATTTGTCAGATCACACCAGTAACACTTGAGTTATTGCCCCTTTTTCATTCAAAAAAAGTGCAAAAATGCCCTTTTCCAACGTATAGACTTTATTTTCCATCCAATCTTAACTAAACTTCACAGTTTGTGTGTGACCATTAGATTACAGCAGATGCCAAAGATGGGCCAGATTGTGTTTCAAACACCAGAGTGATTGCCCTTTGTTTATTAACAAATATACAAAAATGGACATTATTCAGGATAGAGACTTCATTTTTTATCCAATCTTCACCAATCTTGCACAGTTTGTCTATTACCATGAGATTAAGTCACATATAAGCAAGATTGGACCAGAAACACCAGAATTATTGCCCTTTGTTTGTGAAAAAAATATGCAAAAATGGACATTATTCAGGATAGAGAATTCATTTTTTATCCAATCTTCACCAATCGTGCACAGTTTGTATTTGACCATAAGATTAAAGGTGAAGTTGAATATAAGCAAGATCAGACCAGAAACACCAGAGTTATTGCCCTTTGTTTGTGAAAAAAATATGCATAAATGGACATTATTCAGGATAGAGACTTCACTTTTCATCCAATCTTCACCAGCCGTGTACAGTTTGTCTATGAACGTAAGACTACAGGTGAAGTCGAATAAAAGCATGATCGGGCCAGAAACACCAGAGTTATTGCCCCTTGTGTTTGGAAAAAAACATCAACAAGTTGTCAATGATTGGCTTGCACATACGATTTTTGATTCAATGTTGACCAAACTTACTCAGTTTGCGCTTGACCAGAAAAATTGATTGATAAAATTTGATTTCCAACAGTTGCAAGACTTGCATGCATTTATTTGTACATGCAACATTGATGTCTTCAGAGCCTGCATTAACATCATTTATCGTCATTGGACAGAAAATTATCAAAGAAAATGCAAAACTTTACCTTATAGCACAGTCATCGCAATTATCGCATTGCAACTAGTTCTCCAAAACTGTTTGCGAAAAAGACATCAAAATCTACTGTTTCGGCATTTTCCAGAATTGTCACAGGCTTAATGAAAAAGGTTCAGGTAAGAATATCAAGAAAAATGATTTGAGAACCATTAGCAAAAAAAACGCACATCCACTATCCAACTTGTACTTTAGTTAGCCTATTGCACTAACTGATGTTTTAAATCAAAATTGAATCTACCCCCCTCTGCGTATTGTTCAGATACCTTAATTTTCAAACCTGTACCAGTTCTCAGGTGAGCGCTTTGGGCCATGATGGCCCTCTTGTTTATTATGGGCAACTTGAATATTTGTCATTTTATTATAAATAAAACACAATATTATATTGTTGTGAAGTATATTATAGATTATAATTTATAATTATACCCTCACAAACGAAGCTTGGGGGGGGTATATTGGAGTGAGCTTGTCTGTCTGTCGGTCTGGTGGTTTTTGGTTTCAGGATGATAACTTAAGAAAGGCTTGAGATATTCAAATAATTTTTTGGTACACGTGTATCATCATAAAATACAGGTCAAGTTAGATGTTGGTTACAAACCACTAAATTTTGACAGAGTTATGGGCCCTTTTCAACTTAAATTCCCTAAATACAAGGTTTCCAGACGATAAGTCAAGAATGGCTTCACATATTCAAATAATTATTGGTAAACATGTGTAGCATCATAAAATACGGGGGTCAAGTTCGACTTTGGTTAAAACCACTAAATTTTGACAGAGTAGTGGCCGTTTTATTTACTTAAATTCCCTAAAAACATGGTTTCCTGACGATAACTCAACTATGGCATGACATATTTAAATAATTATTGGTACACATGTGTAGCATCATAAAATACAGGTCAAGTTCGACTTTGGTTACAAACAAATAAATTTTGACACAGTTATGGCCCCTTTTTGACATAAATTCCCAAAAAACTTTGTTTCCGGAAAATAACTAAGAAAAGGCTTCACATATTTAAATTATTTTTGGTACATAGATGTAACATCATAAAATACAGATCAAATTCAACTTTGGTTACAAACCACTAAATGTTGCCAGAGTTATGGCTCCTATTGAAATTAATTTTTTCCAAATACACTGTTTAACATTCACAAATTAAAGCATTCTCTCTGTGTCCATTTCCTTCGAATGGATGCCATAGGTTTGTGACAAGGCTATATTGTGGGGGTATATCCGTCACTCATGTTACAATTCTAGTTATATAATAATATAATCATTAACTATCAACTTTGCTATCAACTTTACATCATTTTTGCACACCAACATGGTCGGACAAGTTGGGCGTAGGATTTCCACATGCCTGCAATACAGTGTTGTATCATTGTATTATTAAACTGTTAAATTAATACTGTTGAACACCGCTATTGCGAAGTCGTTGGGACTGACGAAAAGTGTTCGAAATAGGAAAGTTCAAAATAGCGATGTTCTCTTGCACATGCGGTTAAATTACACCTAGTGTATATATATGATGTATACATGTATAATGATGGTTCGTAAATATAATCGTAAAGATTGTAAAAATCAGTAAACACGGAGTGCATTAATTTGGTTTGTTTTTATTTGCATATCCAACACACTATAAGAAATCAAAGAACATTGGGAGATAAGACAGAGCATGTTAAGGATGAGCACTGCGAAAAGCACTATATTGTGTATAATGTTTACTCAGCTGTCAAATATCACAATTATTGTTACTATTATTAACTCTACTGTATATCCAATTAATATTGATTATTTACCAATGCGTCAAGCATCACTGGGTAAACCCGAGAACAATGGAAGGTGCGAAAACATTACCGAGCGACGATTGCAAAGTCATCACACCTTTGATAGACTGGTTGAGCTTAGGTGCGACTTAGAAATAAACGCTGATGATTAGGTGTGAAAATCGAAGTTGGGACCGGAATTTTAGTTCGAAATAGAGGTGAATTTGAAATAGACAAATTCTAATTAATGATTGAAATTTTAGTTAAATAAAGAAGGAAAAAATCGGGACCAAACAAATAGTTCGAAACTGCGATTAATTCGAATTAATGGTGTTCGAAATAGTGGTGTTTAACTGTAATGTGAAATCCTTTGTATTTAGGTATTAGGTGAAAAGGAGCATGAAGCAGCCAACCGGAACGAGTACAACTTTGATCATCCGGACGCCTTTGACTTTGACCTCCTCGGCAAAACGCTCGCCAGACTGAGGTCGGGCAAGAAAGTGGATGTACCAGTCTACAACTTTCTCTCACACAGCCGAGAAAGCGAGACTGTAAGTTAGCGGAACCAGTCAAACCTAAATTTTCATATATCGTATATGTGTATAACATGTATGATACTATATTCATGTAATAGTGTCTAGAAATATATTGGATGGATAGATTCTTTCATATGAATTTGAAGTATTGGACGAACATTATTTTGAACTTATAATATATATTGATGAAAGTTTCCAGTATTAATACTGATTTCAGTATTCCAGCAGTATTTTGGCCAACAAAAATGATTGTGAATGCAATGTATTCAGTATTAAAGTAGAATTTTTTAGCAGTTTCAGAATTGACAGATGTGTTGTTATACCCCCACAATGAAGTTTGAGGGGGGGGGGGGTATATAGGAGTGAGCTTGTCGGTCTGCCCGTCTGTTGGTTTTTGGTTTCCGAATGATAACTCGAGAAAGGCTTGACATATTCAAGTAATTTTTGGTACACATGTGTTACATCATAGAATGCAGGTCAAGTTCGATGTTGGTTACAAACCACTAAATTTTGACAGAGTTATGGCCCCTTTTTGACTTAAATTTTCCTGAAAACATGGTTTCCCGATGATAACTCAAGAAAGGCTTGACATATTTAAATAATTTTTGGTACACGTGTAACATCATAGAATACAGGTCAAGTTCGATGTTGGTTACAAACCACTAAATTTTGACAGACTTATGGCCCCTTTTTGACTTAAATTCCCTAAAAACATGATTTCCGGACAATAACTCGAGAATGGCTTGACATATTCAAAAATTTCTTGGTGTACTTGTGTAGCATCATAAAATACGGGTCAAGTTCGACTTTGGTTACAAGCCACTAAATTGTGACAGAGTTATGGCCCTTTATTTGACTTAAATTCCCTAAAAACTTAGTTTCCTGACGATAACTGAACAATGGCTTGAAATATTTAAATAATTATTGGTACACGTGTAGCATCATAAAATACAGGTCAAGTTTGACGTTGGTTACAAACCACTAAATTTTGACACAGTTATGGCCGCTTTTTGACTTAAATTGCCGAAAAACATGGACAATAACTTATGAAAGGCATCACATATTTAAATTATTTTTGGTACATGGTGTAACATCATAAAATACAGATCAAGTTCAACTTTGGTTACAAACCACTAAATGTTGACAGAGTTATGGCTCGTATTGAAATTGAATTTTTCCAAATACACTGTTGACCATTCACAAATTAAAGCATTCTCTCTCTGTCCATTTCTTTCGAATGGATACCATAGTTTTGTGACAAGGCCATATTGTGGGGGTATATCCGTCACTCATGTGACAATTCTAGTTTACTATTCTTTTAAAATGTGCCTCACCTTTACAGAAAACTATATATGGTGCCAATGTAGTGATATTTGAGGGCATTATGACCTTTGTGAACAAAGACCTTTTACCTGTAAGTATTAAAATATCTCTTCTTGTATGTTTAAAATTGCTACTTACATAAAATGTAACAAATCTTCATACAGAAACTAAACCTTTTTTTTTTGTTTACAGTGTTCTGGGACATTCACAAATTTCATTGATTTAAAGTTACTTTTAAACACTTAAAATAATTGGAAAAACTGTCTGTTTTTACTGAATTTATTATTTTCAATGTTAATTTTGCAGAATACGAGCAAACTGATTAATTGATACATATTAAAATATGATAATGCTTGCTTTATTGTAGTTTCCTCTGTTGATAGCTCATGGATATGAAGATATTTGTCGACACAGACAGCGACATTCGCCTGGCAAGGCGTATGAAACGCGACATCACAGAGCGCGGTAGGGACGTGGAAGGCGTTCTCAAGCAGTACAACACGTTCGTGAAGCCTGCCTTCGATTATTACATTGCCCCGACCATGAGCTACGCTGATATTATTGTCCCCCGTGGGGGAAGCAACAACGTTGCTATAGATCTGATTGTTCGCCATGTGCACTCTCAACTCAAAAAGGTACACAGGATGTAGCTTTGGAAAATTCAACTTGAACAGCATATGTTACTGCATATTCACATGTACCTTTGACTGATTAAATGAAAATTGATCAGTTATCGGTTATAACCCTTTAAATATGATAAATGGATTCAACATTGTAAAACTAGCAGCTGTCGTTTAATAACTTTCTTGTGTATGTGCTTAATCTTTGGACTCTTTGTATCAGTATTATAAAAAGAGAAAAATCACACACATACAAACTACTACAAAGAACCTCTTCTTAATCTCTGGCGCGAGTTTTTCGATTTCTTGGTTCTCGGATCTGCCGACACGATTTTTTCCAAAAGGCAAAAAAAAAATAATTTAGAATGTAACCGATATCGTAAAAATGACCTTGTTAAAGGGTTTCAACCTTTTACACAGAATGCAAAAAAAATAAATTATGTCATGGTGATCATGTAGTGATTAAGTTAATGTTGTGTAATATGATTTTTGTAAGTAATAAAATATTAAGATTTTAATATCACTGTCCATTTCCATTTCTCAATTTTGTGTTTGTTTTTTTTTTAATTTTATTTTTGTTTTTTTTTCCCTTCAACCGGACACTGTTCCAAAAATGTCCGAGAACCAAGAAATAAAAAATCTCTGGCCTCTTCTTTTGAATATCAAGTTCTGTTTAGATGGTACAGTTCTTGGTTTTGTACCACAAAGTTTTGATAATTATGTACAGCTAAACTTTGTTAACTCAATGCTGAAATTTTAGATACTGGTATGTTGAAATGAAAATTAATTCCTGACTTTCTCCTTTCTTATTATATGTAAAATAAATTTGGTTATGTAGAAGTTTTCTATCCCAACAAGTACATTCACACTTATTTCTATCTGTTTAACTCAAAATTTTGATGACTGGCAAGATGTACGAAGTCACGACCCAAGTTTATTTCACGTTGCAAACATCTTACACCCCTTTTCTCAATTTCAAATGAGTATGTGTTTACTTTGATTGAATAATTGACCACATGTTCACAGTTCAGCATATGTTATATTAGGATTTATTGAACATTTAGACTAATAAGTTCTAAAAGGTCTGTAATCTGATATGTCAAACTTCGGGTTTCTCAAAGTCATTTGAGAGCTCCGGGTGACTTGGAGATAACGAAATTCAGCTGTTTGATACTCACTGACATTGCACGTCTGTTCCAGCGAGGGTTTAGCCTGCGACAGAGCCTGGCCAGTGCAGGTAACAACGGCCATCCCCTGCCGTCTTCGTTGTACGTTATGGAAAACACCTCTCAGATCAAGGGAATTCACACATTCATCAGGTCAGTTATATACATCATCGTTGTACGTTATGGAGAACACCTACCAGATCAAGGGAATTCACACATTCATCAGGTCATTTATATACATCATTGTTGTACGTCATGCAGGACACATACCAGATCAAGGGAATTCACACATTCATGAGGTCATTTATATGCATCATCATTGTATGTAATGGAGAACACCTCCCAGATCAAGGGAATTTACACATTCATCAGGTCAGTTACATACATCATTGTTGTACGTTATGAAGAACACCTACCAGATCAAGGGAATTTACACATTCATAAGGTCAGTTATATACATCTTCATTGCATGTAATGGAGAACACCTCCCAGATCAAGGGAATTCACACATTCATAAGGTCAGTTATATACATCATCATTGCATGTAATGGAGAACACCTCCCAGATCAAGGGAATTCACACATTCATACGGTCAGTTATATACATCATCATTGCATGTAATGGAGAACACCTCCCAGATCAAGGGAATTCACACATTCATAAGGTCAGTTATATACATCATCATTGCATGTAATGGAGAACACCTCCCAGATCAAGGGAATTCACACATTCATAAGGTCAGTTATATGCATCATTGTTGTATGTAATGGAGAACACATCCCAGATCAAGGGAATTTATACATTCATAAGGTCAGTTATATACATCATCATTGTATGTAATGGAGAACACCTCCCAGATCAAGGGAATTCACACATTCATAAGATCAGTTATATACATCATTGTTGTATGTAATGGAGAACACCTCCCAGATCAAAGGAATTTACACATTCATACGGTCAGTTATATACATCATTGTTGTATGTAATGGAGAACACCTCCCAGATCAAGGGAATTTACACATTCATAAGATCAGTTATATACATCATTGTTGTATGTAGTGGAGAACACCTCCCAGATCAAGGGAATTCACACATTCATAAGGTCAGTTATATACATCATCATTGTATGTAGTGGAGACCACCTACCAGGGCAAGGGAATTCACACATTCATCAGATCAGTTATATACATCATTGTTGTATGTAATGGAGAACACCTCCCAGATCAATGGAATTTACACATTCATAAGGTCAGTTATATACATCATCATTGTATGTAGTGGAGAACACCTCCCAGATCAAGGGAATTCACACATTCATAAGATCAGTTATATACATCATTGTTGTATGTAATGGAGAACACCTCCCAGATCAAGGGAATTCACACATTCATAAGGTCAGTTATATACATCATTGTTGTATGTAATGGAGAACACCTCCCAGATCAAGGGAATTCACACAGTCATAAGGTCAGTTATATACATCATTGTTGTATGTAATGGAGAACACCTACCAGGTCATGGGAATTCACACATTCATAAGATCAGTTATATACATCATTGTTGTATGTAATGGAGAACACCTCCCAGATCAAGGGAATTTACACATTCATAAGGTCAGTTATATACATCATCACAGTCTTTGCGAAATTGCCTGTCCGCCGGTCCTGACCGGCAAAATTTCATTTGGACCGGCATGTTTTCTGAAAATGTCCGTCCCGGCGACCGGCGAAATTTTAAATTGTTCCGAAAAATGCAATGGGAAAATACGAAATAACCAAAAACTTGATTGACATGTTTACACTCTGGAAGATGACGTCACACGTCTTACCGGTGAGTACACAACGTTTTCTCAATGTAATTACCGAAAATATCAAGGTTACATTATACTTATTTCAAACCTTAGCAAATGTGTAAAGTCGATAACATTTTGCGCGCAATGACCCCCCACCACCAAACTTAAAAATGTATTAATAAAAACAATCTTGTGTGTGGACGTGTATTTATATCAGAGCATAAATTATTGGATTTAAGTGTGAAAAAGCACAAATAGAGTGAAAACGTTTGGATTAGCCGGAGTACGAAATCACTAGTAACATTTTAAAGTCGGTACTTTATTAGTAAATTTACTAAACGTAACCATAATGTAGATGGTTTTAAATTTCTTGAATCTACAAAGGTAGTTGCATATAGGCTATTTTGTTAGTTTGTCGACACACGAGGAAAACATGCCTAGCCTATGAATACAGCAGAAAGCAAAATGAAGGTATAATTATCAAAAAAGTATAGCGATCACAACAATGCGATGTCCGATGCATCCAACAGAAAACACAGCAGCTCCAGTAGCAGTGAGCTAGATACAAGCTTAACATCTAATAACAGCACTAAAATAAAGCAGAAACAGAAGAAGGGCAAACAAAATTCAAATCAATACACTATTAGTGAAATAATTGAAATTGACCAGGCACAAGTTGAAGAAATGGCAGATATAAGGCAAGCACTTGTGGACATGAATACAAAGCTAGAAAATCTGTTCTCTGGCAAAGATACAAGCTTTAGACAAATGATTGTGGATATAATAAATCAGATTAAAAATGAGCAGGGATTGGTTGGAATATGATAAAGATCAAAATAAAATGTTTTGCAAGTTCTGTAAGGCGAATCAACAGTCAGTCAAGGGCAATGCTTTTGTAGATGGATGCAATAATTTTAGGCATTCGGCGATTGTCGATCATGAGAAATCGGCTCCTCATGAAAGAGCTGAACGCATGACGTCCATAAAAAAGCCATTGACACCTTCAGAACTGAAAGATACAGAGGCTGGAAGTGCTTTGCGCATGTTACAGGCATCTGAACGCCACAGGCTTTGCTTCCTTTTTAGGAATGCTCATGCAGTAGTCAAGAATAACAGACCAATTTCTGATTTTAAGTGGTTGTGTGAACTAGATCGTGCTAAGCAACTTAATATTGGATCAACCTATATAAATGGCCATGCTGTTGTGAACTTTATTCATCACATTGCAAAGATTGAGCTTTCAAGCACAGTAACACAGTGCAACACTGCACCTTTTGTGTCCTTCATCATGGACGGAAGTACTGATATTTCAGGATCAGAGCAAGAAACGTTGTATCTCAGATATTCAATCCATGGCAATGTTACTGAAAGGTTTTTAAACATGAGTTACCCAAATCAACAACATCAGAAGACCTGTATGAGCATGTTATGCATGTTTTCCAGCAAGCAGATATTGACAAAAGTAAATACAAATTAGTGTAGTAATTTTTATTAAAATTATATCAGTATGACACAGAACTATAAAAAGAATTTGCTAATTTAAAATAACTTCATTTATTAAAACTACAATAGTTAAGTTCATCTAAGTAATTTTTTATAATTTACAAATTATTTAATATTAAAATGTATTAACACTAAACAGTATACTCTGAATAAATATCAGAATAAAATACTCTGAGATGATGACAATACAAGGCTTAGGCACGAATTGAATTCGTATGCCCCTAGTAACTATAGTAACTAATCACACTGTCTGTCTGTCCCAATTTCTTGTCCGGTTAACTCCTCCTACATTTCTTATGCGATTTTCATCAAACTTTCACACAATGATTATTATCAAGTGCACTAAAGCGCAAATTCTAACGCTTTTTATATTAATTTGGACATTTTTGCTAGAGTTATTGTTCTTTGCATTTTTCAACTTGAGCTTTGTCGGGGGAATATGTCATCAGATAGTGACAGCTCTTGTTTAATTTTGTTCTTCATTTTTCTTTTTTCAGACAAACTTGTGGGTATGGGGAGTGATGGTGCTTCTAACATGACCGGTTCCCGATCAGGATTGTCAACTTTATTGAAGCAAAGAATAAATTCGGAACTAGTAAATGTTCATTGCTTGTCACATAGGTTGGAATTGGCCTTCAGGGATGTAATCAAGAAAAACAAACAATATGAAAAGCTTATGACCTGGCTAATTGGCTTGCACTACTTGTACAAAAACAGCCACAAAAGCAAAACGGGACTTCTTGCAGCCATTTCTACTATCGGCAAGGGTGTGCTTCCACCTAAAGTAACAGGCACTAGGTGGCTACCGCACTTATTCAGAGCTACAACAGCTCTTATAAAGACTTTTGGGGCACTGGAAATACATCTAGCCACTGCTAGCCACAGCAACTCGAAAGCTGAAGGTCTTTATAAGCTGATGACTGATATTAATCTGCTGGCTTTCAGTGTCTTTCTTCTGGTAAGAAAATATATATGTGTATGTGATCGTCTTTGTAGTTTCAAAGTAACTTTAAGCATTTCAATGTGACATTTTGTCATGTTAATTATTATTATGAAAACCAAAATAGTTATTTAGTAATATAGTTCTTACAGGGCTATTTATTTTAATAATGATAAATGTATGCAAACATTTTGAACTTTATTTTCGAAATTACAATACATTACATATTAATATGATCTTGATTCTTCAGGACGCACTTGAACCTGCGATGCGACTGTCTCTCAAGCTCCAGAGGTCAGATGTGACGTTGTCAGATAGTCTTTGCTGGGTGGAGAGCACCATGGAACTCCTGCAAGAAACGAAAGGAAGGTACTGTAGTCACTGAACAAACTCATACTCAAATTGGTCACATCAGATGAGATGTTAATATAATGTGTATACATTTTAATTATTACTAGGATATATACAAGCAGTATTGTTTGCACAACACACTTGAAAATAATAGCTTGTGCTGGTTTGCAAGGCAACCTGAAGCTGTGGACCAGCTTCTGCAAAATCGAATATTCGAGGGTGTGTGTCTGAGAGGTAATGCTTCTGACATGAAGTACGCAGATGCGATTATTGATGGTCTGGTAGAAGCCATTAGGACACGGTTTTCAACAGCGACAAAAGACATTCAAAATGCTACTAAGATTCTTCACTTAAAGAGTTGGCCTATGAGCAAATTGACAGGTTCAACTGTTCTGTTGATCCCAAGTTCCTGTTACTAAGACTGAAGTTGATTTTTTTTTCAGTTCGAAGTTTGAGTGTAGGCATGTTATTGTTTAAAGTTTCTCGTTGCATCTTGTTAATCATTCCTTTTTGTTTGTTGTTTGCTACTTGCTGTTGATAGTATTAGTTATTGTTCCCCGCCCAACACCGATTAAAAATCTGAAACCTTTTGAAGATAATCTGATATTCAAAACTGAGAAGCAACATACTGTCAGTTTGTTATAAGTAAATTTAACTGCTAGCATTTCAATAAACATTTTAATGGATGGAGAGTGTTGTCCTAGTTTGACCAGTTTCGAGTTGATTTTATTCGACAAGACTGAGGAGATATTTATTCATCAACATTGCTGGGTTTTATTAATATTAAAGCTTCAACATTAATACTTTCACTAAACAAAATAAATTATATAGTTAATACATTACAATTCCTTGAATTATGCCTAAAATTCATCTGAATCATATTTATTATTGTAATTATATAATATTTAACAATATCATTTTGTACTTGAGGATGAAATCATTTACTTAAATCAAATCAATTTCAGACTTTGGTAATGAAGAGATTCGACTGGCATGTTCCCATTTCGAGCAAACCCTCCTTCGTACTAGCACGGAGTTCTCAACACAAGCATCAAGAAGTGAATGGAGACTTCTAAAGAAACTGGTACAGAAGAAGTAAGGAATTATTGGTTTAAACATTTTCATTTAATAAATTATGTTTCTTCTATACGTGTAGTAACAAGTCTAGGAAAATTTAGAACTTTTAGTTAATAAATTTTAGGCTGAAAAAATCTATAAGTCAAATATGTTTACAGACATGGCAACGAGTTAGCAATATATAAGTCAAATATGTTTACAGACATGGCAACGAGTTAGCAGATCTCACTTGGGACCTGGTGCTACAAGGTGAAGGCCCAGGGGCTGATGATCTTCCTAACATCCGGCTGGTGATCGATCTGTTGCTGACACTGCCATCTACCAGCGTCCGGTGTGATACAGCATTTTCTCAGCTGAAACTTCTGAAGACGTGCAGGCGGTCAAAACTGTCGGAAACAGTTCTACAAGATCTGATGACGGTTAAACTGTTGTCTCCATCCATTACCTGTTTTGACCCTGAAGCTGCTATTGACTCATGGCTGGTAGGATAATTATGTACAGCTATTGTTTTGAAACCATTTCATCAGACACAGAGTTACAATTAGTTCCCTTTTATGTTCATCAGTAGAAATTGGAAATAAATGTTGGTTGTTCAGTACTACAACAATCAACAGACAAACTATTATTAAGTTCATTGAAATTCATTAATTGAAAAAATATTATAGGCTATAAAGTATGACAAAAACAAATGGTTCAACATACTTACCATTATATTAATGTTTCAACCTTGTTGATTTAAAATAATCATTCGTTTTTTTTATTTATTTCAAGACTGAGCCGATTGGCGGAAGGCGGATATCATACACACGTAAGCGTAAACTTGAACAAGAAACAAGTGACATTGCTGCCCCATCTACATCGGCTTCAAGTGCAACAATATCGATATGTCTGGATTCAGAGTCGGAGGACGAAACAGTGCCAGTCAAGGTTGTGCCTGTGGGGCCAGTCGTAAGCTTTGAGAAACAAGTCGAAAGCCTGTGCGATGTCGATGATGAACTGGATTCTCTTGAAAATGATGACGAATGCATAGACTTTCAAAGTGAACTGTTAAATACTGACAAACTGCTCACCTGTACTTCCAATGATTAAGCAAATATTAAGCATCACAGTCCATCAAACTCTAACACTAAAGAAAACTAACACTTTATACTATGTATAGTTAGTGTATAGTAGAAATAAGTGCTGTCAACACAATCCTGGTCAATAAATAAATGATAAAAGTTCAAAATGTACACGTTTTTTTCGGTCCGGCAAGTTTTTGTTCGGACCGGCAACTTTTTACAAAATGCCTGTCCGGATGACCGGCGTTTTTTAGCCAGTTTCGCAAAGACTGCATCATTGTATGTAATGGAGAACACCTCCCAGATCAAGGGAATTCACACATTCATAAGATCAGTTATATACATCATTGTTGTATGTAATGGAGAACACCTCCCAGATCAAAGGAATTTACACATTCATACGGTCAGTTATATACATCATTGTTGTATGTAATGGAGAACACCTCCCAGATCAAGGGAATTCACACATTCATAAGGTCAGTTATATACATCATTGTTGTATGTAATGGAGAACGCCTCCCAGATCAAGGGAATTCACACATTCATAAGGTCAGTTATATACATCATTGTTGTATGTAATGGAGAACACCTCCCAGATCAAGGGAATTCACACAGTCATAAGGTCAGTTATATACATCATTGTTGTATGTAATGGAGAACACCTCCCAGATCAAGGGAATTCACACATTCATCAGGTCAGTTATATACATCATTGTACGTAATGAAGAACACCTACCAGGTCATGGGAATTCACACATTCATCAGGTCAGTTATATAAATCATCGTTGTACGTAATGGAGAACACCTACCAGATCAAGGGAATTAACACATTCATAAGGTCAGTTATATACAGGGGTGTGACTTCTTCTTTCATCTGATTTCAAACAATATTTCGAGATTTGGGCGATTTAGTCAAAGGCTAGCTGACGGGGAGCAGACATGTGGCAACATGTTCTTTTATTCCGCGCTCGCTAGCCTAATATTTTATATCTAATTTGCCATTTAAATTCTATCCATAAATATCAGTATGCAGGAACTGTTGTAATTTTGTTACAGAAACCGTGACACGTCACGTGACGAGTTTATATTCTACTCCAAGAGACTAATGCGGCTGCTGTTTGAGTATGCCATGGACCTGCTACCTCATAAGGTGAGAATCCACCAACTCTCTTTCTCAGGTTGTATATCCTTATAAGGTGAGAAGCCACCAACTCTCTTTCTTAGGTTGTGTATGTAAAGACTGAAACAAAGGCTTTGGATTTGAAACAAAGGCTTTGGATGAAATGCTTCTTATTTTTATGCCTGCCATTAAAGATGGTAGGGTATATTGGTTTGGAAATGTTGTCCGTATGGATTTTGAAAGACCACGTTCTTGTCCGCTCTCTAAGTCCAACAATTTTCATCCAATCTTCACCAAACTTAATGAAAATGTTTATGTGCTTTATATCTCTGCCAAGTTTGAAAATCACCAAATTGCCTCAGAAACTGTAGAGTTATGGTCTTGGAATTATCAAAAATTGTCTTTTTAAGCCGTTACCCCTCTCCCAAGTCCAACAGTTTACATCTGATCTTTACCAAACTTGAAATTTTCAAAGATTTCTCTGGACTAGAGGGGAAATAGCTCTTTGGCTGATAGAAGTGCACGTACACATGTATGTTTTAATTGTTACAAGTCCTATGTACAAAATACATAATGTCGACAAATGGTATAGGAGACTTAATACTGAAATCTGTGATGGAAATACATTTTGGAGAAATATAACATCTTATTTATCTATTAAGCGACAAGTAAGTTTTGAATAAAATAATTATGTACAGTAGATTCCGCTTAATTGATTAGCCCATTTGTCACGTCTGAATATTCAAATAACCGGAGTATTCATATATGCGGAATCAGTCATATTTCAATTATTTCAATGTTAATCAGATATGTTATGATCTTATTTAATCCATTTTGATGATATAATGTCAAACCTGTTACGTAACAAAATGTTTCATACTTTAGAATGCTAATAAATATGCAGAAAAGCGTTCATAGATGTTTGTTATCCATTATACGGTGCATTTGAAAAATAATTCACTTGTAATAATCACTAACAGGCTACATTGCTTTCTAGATGTGTATGCGCTGTACTTGACCCGCAAATTACACCTATTAGTCACGTGACATTCAACAGACGCTGCATTCATGCGTGGTGTGAAATGATAACAAAGGCGGTCATAGAAGCGTGACTGTCAAAACTTGCGATATGATACGTATCCTCGGAGATTATGAGATTATCGAGCGGACTTGACGCCTACAACTGATAATTGGCTATTCAATTAACCGGAGGACACCATATTTTCTATCAGATTAGGTGGAGTTTTTACAATGGGAATGAATGCAAACGGTTTGGTGTTTTCAATCTCTATTCAATTAAAAGCGAAATATTCGATTATCCGATATTCAATTAAGTGGAATCTACTGTACTAGTATGTCTAAAAAAACTGTCTCCTGGGTGCAAATTTTATAGAATCACTCAAACTGAATGTTTTAGTCACATGGTTTGAAATTTTTGTTTGGGAAGTTATTAACCATTGATCCCCAATAAATAAATAACACCTCTATGTTCACTAGATAAATTAAGAAAGTAGTTGCTTTTTTCAGACAGTTACCATAGATACTGCACAAGGCATTCCATACGAGGGAACAAGACTAGACACAAAAAAGGTATGCTCGATTAAGATTCGTACATCTAGTGAAACGTCTTTTCAAAAAAAGTTTTAAAACCTTTTAATGCCCCCGGCATCTTGAAGTTGGAGGCATATAGTTATTGCCCTGTCCGTGATTCCGTCCGTACGATGTTAACGAGATTTTAACGTTTGTCCAGCTTACTACAGCACTTGGATACTTACACCATTGTTGCTTATGACCATCCCAATCCACCCATATCACCCAACCTCACCTTGACTTTGACCTAATTTGTTTGTTTAGCTAACACAGCAAATAATGCAATCATTGAAATTTATATTGATCAATCTAGACCGTACATAGCAGTTTGTTGAACATATTAAACTTTTGTTGACAGATTTAGTATGTCAGAAGCGACAAGTATATGTTAGTATGTCTTTTGTCATGGAGATAAGCTGTAACACATGTCATCCATGACAATAATTTTGATGGAATTAAATTTTAGTTACCTGAAAACTTTATAGTCACGTGAGCTGTTGTGGTCAGGGGTTGTTGTGTCGGTATCCTGACAAAAGCCCCTTGTCCAAAAACCCCTTGTCCAAAAACCCCTTGGTCTAAAAATGCAGACATGGACATGAACTCCTTGGTATATTTGACAGAGTTGACAGAAGCCCCTTGGTAGATTTAACCGGGTGGACAAAAGCCCCTTGATGATTTTAATGTTGTGTTTCCATTGAACTGCAATTACAGTTGCACATTTTTAAACAAATTTTTTAAAGAAAACTTTCGGTTATTAGATTGGGGTATGTTGTTGGTTGGACGGGCAGCGTAGCACTTTTCGTTTCCGCACAATAAATTGAGAACGCATTGAGATATTTTAATGAAACTTCGTACATAGATACCTTATATCGAGACCTTGCTTGTGATTGCATATGGGGTTGGTGGGGTCAATGTCACTGTTACTAAAATTAGAAAAATGGTTTCCGCTTGATAACTTGAGAACGCATTAAGACATTTTAATGAAACTTAATACAGAGATACCTTATATCGAGACCACACTTGGAATTTCATATGGGGGGGTGAAGGCCAAGGTCATTGGTACTAAAAATAGAAAAACGGTTTTAGCTCAATAACTTGAGAACACATTGAGATATTTTAATGAAACTGATACCTTGTATCGAGACCTCGCTTTGGATTGCATATGGGGCGGGTGGGGTCAAGGTCACTGTAACTAAAAATAGAAAAAACTGTTTTTGCTCAATAACATGAGAACGCATTGAGCTATTTTAATGAAATTTAATCCATATATACCTTATATCGAGACCTCGCTTGGGATTGCATATGGGCTGGGTGGGGTCAAGGTCACTGTAACTAAAAATAGAAAAACGGGTTCCTCTCAATAACTTGAGAATGGATTGAGATATTTTTATGAAACTTCATACATAGATACCTTATATCGAGACCTCGCTTGGGATTGCATATGGACTGGGTTAGGTCATGGTCAAGGTCACTGTAACTTAAAATAGAAAAATGGTTTTAGCTCAATAACTTGAGAACGCATTGAGATATTTTAATGAAACTGAATACATAGATACTTTTTATCGAGGCCTCGTTTCGGATTGCATATGGGGCGGGTGGGGTCAAGGTCACTGTAACTAAAAATAGAAAAACAGTTTCCTCTCAATAACTTGAGAACGCATTGAGATATTTTTATGAAACTTAATACATAGATACCTTATATCAAGACCTCGCTTGGGATTGCATATGGGGTGGGTGGGGTCACGGTCAAGGTCACTGTAACTAAAAATAGGAAAACGGTTTCCTCTCAATAACTTGAGAACGCATTGAGATATTTTAATGAAACTTCATACATAGATATTTTATATCTAGCCCTTGCATGGGATTGTATGTGGGGTGGGTGTGGTCAAGGTCACCAATACTAAAAATAGACGAACAGTTTCCGCTCAATAGCTTGAGAAGACATTGAGATATTTTAATGAAATTTCATATGTAGATACCTTATATCTAGACCTCGCTTTAGATTGTGTATGAAGTTGGTGGGGTCAAGGTCACCATTACTACAATTATTTTTTTTTGGCAGACTTATATGCATTTTATTAGAAAAATTTGGTTTTCATGGAATTTCCACGTTTCTTGTTCTTTCTTACGTGTGAACTGTTGTATTTTTGTTGTTTGAAGTATAGATGAACTTAAATGCAATTAATGAAAGTTATCAGTTTGTCAACAATTTCCTTTTGATGGATGGATTTATCTGTTGAACTGCATACACAATATACAATAACTGAAAGGTGCTTTTTTCCACTACTTCATAATCATCAAGGGGCTTTTGTCCACCCTGTTAAATCTACCAAGGGGTTTATGTCCACTTTTTCACATATATGCCCATGTGTGCCTTTTTAGACCAAGGGAGCTTTTGGGCAAAGGGATTTTGTAACTTTGTTCTACACTCGTTGTGTTGCCTCAAAAGGCGACATATAGGGGTTACATTTGGCGACGAAGGCAGCAGCGTTCCCTTCAATTTGCGCAGACACTAACTTGGGAAGTTTTTGTGCTATTATTATAAAAATTTATGGAAGTGTTAGTAGGCATAAAAGGAAGGTCAAACTCGGATTTTGGCATAATTGCTCTTATCGTTAGTGTTTAATCTAGATGGACAGAGGGGCATGGCGCTTGATTTGAAAAGGGGCATTTTGTGCGCGGTGACACTGTTAAAAAGGGCACATTCGATTTAAATAGTTTTTTCGTTAAGTATTACTGACTGATTCCTTTTATATATTTATGATTATTATGTCAATTTATTAACACGTTTTAAATTTCCAATATTATAATTTCTTCTTATTTTTAAATTATATATTATTTGCAAAGATCAGAAAAATTATTTATTTATTATTCTTAAGTATTTCCGATGGGCAATCAAACAAGACAACTTTTAAACTAAAACGGTTTATGGGCAAATTAAAATCATGTTTATTAATGGTACAATCATATTACTCTGGTATAATATTTTTCATCTTTTTTATTGTAGGAAATATTTTTATTTTCATCATTATGGTTTATATGAATTATGCTGTTGCTGATGACCTTGCTACTACTATTTTGATTAATGATGAAAAAGAAGTCAAGACTGAACATTAAGAAAACAAACATTGAAATTTGGATTGAAATGATTTATCTGAATATGTTTATCTGAAATTATAGCTAGTTCTACAATTCTTTTTTTTTTCGGGGATTTTTGGTTATGATTGGAAGAAATATTGTATACACATGTATTTTTTCATAGTTTATGAATAAAGTCGACATTGAGTCTACATTTATATGCATTCTTCCCTTTGTTATCACTTGTATCATAAAAATTCACGAAACAAAACCATTTTAGAAATTGCAAATGAAAACCAGGCTGTTTAAAGCAGACAATTTATGCTCATTTTTAAAACAAAATCATCATTTTTTTATTTTGTCTGGACACAAACTCGTAATCTGACTGCCCCAACTGCTGATCATATCAGTTGGTCACAGATTAGTATATAATAACATGCCATCACAAAGGGCCCTCGTTAACAATCAATACAGTTGCCAGATAAGAGGGCAGGAGGGGCTGATTACCTTTGAAAAGGGGAGGGTGGCGGATCAATAAATGGGCGTGGCGCGGCGCCGCACTGATTAGGTCTGGATAAAACACTATAATGTACTTGAGTTATGCCCCGTCAGGTGACACATCTGACTCGCAGAGTTCTAGTTTGTCATTTGTAGTCTAATCCCCTTCAACAATGAAGGAGTAGACCTAGTGTTATTGATTTAGATTGGAATAACTACAATTTATTCCCCCCACCCCCTGCTTTGTTTCTCACCATAGATTGTTGAGATCACAATTGAGTTACTTCTTCCTTTTAAAATTGCTTTTGAGAAACTGAAAACCCGTGGTGAAACCATTTTGAATTTTTATCAATATGCTGTTTAACTCTAAAAATTTGTTCTGATCCGATTGTTCATCACTGCATCAGCGGATCAAGGCAATGTTTCTCTTCCAAGATGAAATTGTGCATGGCCAATGGTAAAAAGGAAGATATGCTTACGAAGATGCAATCTTTATTCTTCCCATTCTTGTTGCATTTGGAGCATATGTACAGCAAATTTGTTTTCTCCTTGACCAATAATTAACCTTTATATATAATCAAATACATAAAAATGCCTTAAACAATCTGGAAGTATATTAAGGATACAGCATACAGTTTGAATCAAGCTGTATCTAGTTTTATACAAAGGTCAAGTAAATAGAAAAAAATATTCAGAATCAAACATCGCTGTAAATGCATACATATATTACAGTTGTATTACCTTCTGATTAACATATAGTAAGTAACTAAGCCATTTTTTATCTTGTAATAATAACAGCCTTATTATCATATTACATTCTTATTATCAAAATAAAAAAAAGGAATGTTATCAAAACAACTTTGGAGACAGTCAATCAAATCCTATAATCATGCATAATAATACGTACATGTATTTGTTTCACCGATAAGACACTCAGTCGAGTTAGACAGTAAAGTAATACAAGCATATTACATGTCTGCATACAACAACAGAAAATTGTAGCGAAATAATATAACATTATCGAGTAAAAACATTGTCACAAGATAACAAAAACATAATAAAACATAATACATATGCAGTAACTCCTCATATACAATAGACTACCAGGTTATCATCCCTGTGTGGTGCCAGTAACTCCTCATATACAATAGACTACCAGGTTATCATCCCTGTGTGGTGCCAGTAACTCCTCATATACAATAGACTACCAGGTTATCATCCCTGTGTGGTGCCAGTAACTCCTCATATACAATAGACTACCAGGTTATCATCCCTGTGTGGTGCCAGTAACTCCTCATATACAATAGACTACCAGGTTATCATCCCTGTGTGGTGCCAGTAACTCCTCATATACAATAGACTACCAGGTTATCATCCCTGTGTGGTGCCAGTAACTCCTCATATACAATAGACTACCAGGTTATCATCCCTGTGTGGTGCCAGTAACTCCTCATATACAATAGACTACCAGGTTATCATCCCTGTGTGGTGCCAGTAACTCCTCATATACAATAGACTACCAGGTTATCATCCCTGTGTGGTGCCAGTAACTCCTCATATACAATAGACTACCAGGTTATCATCCCTGTGTGGTGCCAGTAACTCCTCATATACAATAGACTACCAGGTTATCATCCCTGTGTGGTGCCAGTAACTCCTCATATACAATAGACTACCAGGTTATCATCCCTGTGTGGTGCCAGTAACTCCTCATATACAATAGACTACCAGGTTATCATCCCTGTGTGGTGCCAGTAACTCCTCATATACAATAGACTACCAGGTTATCATCCCTGTGTGGTGCCAGTAACTCCTCATATACAATAGACTACCAGGTTATCATCCCTGTGTGGTGCCAGTAACTCCTCATATACAATAGACTACCAGGTTATCATCCCTGTGTGGTGCCAGTAACTCCTCATATACAATAGACTACCAGGTTATCATCCCTGTGTGGTGCCAGTAACTCCTCATATACAATAGACTACCAGGTTATCATCCCTGTGTGGTGCGCGACTGCCAGTTTTCATGCATTTTGAGCTTGTCTTCCATATGTCTGCGTTGTCGATTAAATCGCTTTGTCGATAGAATTTGTGTGAAGTGTTTGTTGTCTGTCTGATGTGATTCTCTTCTCTAACATCAGACTTAGTTCGATAGTAATGCAGAAAGAATGTGGTTGGGTCAGCAATGTAGGAATCCATATCATTTATAACTTGGAAGTCTGGTGTGTCACAACTTGTGTTGTTGCCAGTTTTCATGTTGTATGTGAGTCTCTAACCAACAACCCTGGAAACGATGGCTCAATGTAGTGAAAAGTGAAGGCAAATTGGCCAGTTGTCGTTGGAACGTGGCTGGAGCATGATGTTCCCTTTTTAACGGTGTTTGTAACATTATTTACTGTGAAACATTCTTTACTTTCACCATCGACTTCAACAAGAAAGTTTGTAATTATTGAATCATATTTGATGTTAACGGTCCTGTCAGTTGTGTTTTTCAACTCATGAAGCGTTAACAGTCTTAACAGATTCTTACTGTCAGCAGTAGGGTTTGTTTGATAATCAAGATAGCTGTGGCTGAAATAAATGCTGACATTTGCGAAATACTTCCTGTCATCAAATTCTCCTTCCAGAATACTGTGGGGGACTTTGAAGTTTAGGCTTCCATCTGGATTCCTCTCAGTCTGTGTTACAATGAAGATCGTAATAGCACCACCAAGTGCAATAAACAGGCCAGCTATTTTCACAATGAAGCTCGGTTTGCATTCTGTTCCTTCCTTGCCTGATTTGATACAGAATTTCACAAGGGATACTATTATGCATATGAAGCCACGAATTATGATCACAGAGGCTTTCACCAGCTGGAAATAACTGATGGCTTCTTCACGGCATGTCACTGGAAATAACTGATAGCTTCTTCATGGCATGTCACTGGAAATAACTGATGGCTTCTTCATGGCATGTCACTGGAAATAACTGATGGCTTCTTCACGGCATGTCACTGGAAATAACTGATGGCTTCTTCACGGCATGTCACTGGAAATAACTGATGGCTTCTTCACGGCATGTCACTATGACCATGTTTATTTCCATTTGGGGAATTTCTACAAACCATATAAAACATGCTCTAGGTGTATCACAGTCATTTTCGGGATAGCCGTTAATGTCCCAAGAATTGAAAATGTCAACAGTGCTTTTTGGATCGAGTCTCCTGGATAGCCGAACACCAGGCCTTCTTTGGCCACTGCCACACTATGATACAGCAGCCAGACACTAACCATGTTAGCAACATTGCAGATCAGGAAGAAGAGAAACCTAATAACCTTAAATGGAAAACTGTTGTAGTTATTATACAAAGCCTTGTAGAAATTGCAGAAAGACATCTTGTCTCTGATATTCTTTGTTCTTTTCAGCGTTTACACTTCACCTGAAATTGCAAAAAAATGGTGTCTGTTTATATTTTGCTCATTATACTTCACATATTAAATGTTTGTTTGGTGTTCAAGTAAATATATATTTTTTTTTTCAAGAATGAGCGTCAATTTTTCATACATAATTAATTCTTGTCTATGTGGTGTTTTTAGCCATTTAATTATTTTTTTAACTATTTGACATTACTATTCTTTATACATTTTCTTGAAGGCTGGATACAGTTATTTTACCTTAGTGATATGAAGTCCTGTTATTTATCCCAAACTTTTCTGATGGCAAACTTTCAAATCATAAAGATGTGTAGCCTTTTATTCCTGAAATTCCTGTTACCAAAACCTAGATAATATTAAATTGCAACGTGTTATGGCAACACAAAAATGTATTGGTTCTTTTCTTGACCTAAATATAAAAGAAAGGTAGCATTTTTTTAGGTCATAACTATGCTATCAATTGTTATCGTACTGTTTTAAGCGGAGTTGGCATATGTGGATGATTAAACTTGCAGCAAGTTTTACATCCAATATGGTTTTGAGAATGTTTTATAGTTTGAGGTTGTCACGTGTTAAATGTACATGTAGGACATTCATTTTTTAGTCCCTTTATAATTTATCCAGTAGTTATGTTTCCCCTCCCCCACAATATTGAAGAGACATGGTTTGTACCTTAGATATCTAATCGTCCTTAAAATGTCTGGCCTTCAGGAAACTTGTCGGTTCTTGAAGTTTTTTTTGAAATTTTAAGGAATCTTGGAATATGGCTGATAATTTGCTCTAAGAGACTCGCCTTGAGGACATTGCTTGCAAGATAACAATGACACAAGTTTCAAACCCTGGAGTAAAATTGGTTTAGGGTGAGTTTTTTCAAAATTCATGCATACATTTATGTACTTTATTATACCCTCAGTTAATTCCTCGTTAAACGTTCATTAATCTTAATACAACTTAGATGATATTGATATAAACTCTGATCACTGACATTTTTTCATAAAATTCAGTCATTTCATGCAATATAGTATTTCGCATGTAATGTAATGAGCATTCCATTGTTTTGCTATGGATTCCTGGATGTTGTACTATTAAGCATTGCCGATATAATATAGACAAAAACAGGCTGAACGTTCACCCTTTTACGTAACATTTTGAAATAGACAGACATCAATAGGAATTAATAAAATCCCCACTAATCATAAACTCTGGTTATTGTTGGGTCCTTTTTGTTGCTCGACTATTCACCAAATAGTCGGAGCTATTCTACTCACCCGTTTGTCAGTGGCGGCGTAATGCTCTGGTTTAGGTTTGTGTGCAACATGTCCATATCTCTATATCTACTGCAGATATTCAATTGGAAACGTCACACATGTCTTCAGGGTCATTTATGAAAGGTCACTGACCATGGCCCATAACAGTGACCTGCATTTGAGCAACATGATGCCCCTTTTTGTACTTAGTAATATTCAGGTAAAAGTTTGGTGCAAGTACATATCTCTGTAACTACTACAGATATTCAGTTGGAAATTCCTACATGTCTTTGGGGTCATAACGTAAAGTCACTGACCAAGGCCAATGACTCGGACAAAGAGGTATGATAGTCAAGCGCGCTGTCCTGAGACAGCTCTTGTTTTTAAAACATATTAAAACATTATTTAAAATGTTTGTGGTTAAAGGGCATAAACAAATGTAACTGAAAACCTGTCATTTGGTGAATTTTTATTTCCGCAAATATTTAAACTTTAAACAAGAAGTTACAGTTTTAATATATTCATTAAAACAGCAAAAATATTACATTTATCACACATTTATTTAGTCTTTATTTTTTTATAAAATGAAACTTTGACCAGTTTTTTCGTTAGGCATAAAAAAATATATGTTTGTTTCAGGTTACATGCCCAAAAAAATTAGGGTAGGTAGGTTGGGATTTTTTTTATGCCCCCGGCATCTTGATGCAGGAGGCATATAGTGATCGTCCTGTCCTGCCGTCCATGACAAGGTTAAGTAGATTTTACCGTTTCGTCTCGCACCAACACCGCTTACTACAACACTTTGATACTTACACAGTTGTTGCTTATGACCATTCCCTATCCACCCATATAACCCAACCTCACTTTGACCTTGACTTTATTTGGACTTGTAATAATTCAAAAGTACCATTTCTTGGTTAACTAGATTTTACCGTTTCAGCTAGCAGCAACACCGCTTACTACAACTTTACACAGTTGTTACTTATGACTGTTCTAAATCCACCCGTATCACCCAACCTCACATTGACCTTGACCTTGACCTAATTTGCACTTAGAATAATTCAAATGGGCTGTTTCTTGGTTAACTAGATTTTACCATTTTGTCCAGCACCAACACCGCTTGCTACAACACTTTGATACATACACAGTTGTTGCTTATGACCATCCCCAATCCACCCATATCACCCATTTTTACTTTGACCTTGACCTTGAACTAATTTGGACTTAAAATAATTCAGAAGTGCCATTTCTTTGTTAACTAGATTTTACCGTTTCGTCTAGCACCAACACTGCTTACTACAACACTTGCATATTTACACAGTTTTTACTTGTGACCGTTCCCAATCCACCCATATCACCCAACCTCACTTTGATCTTGAGCTTGACCTAATTTGGACAAAGAAATGGGCTTCCCAGCATTAACCAGGGGCATGTGTGTTTATCAAATACAGAATCGTGTTTTTATTTGGTAAATGATCAACTTGAAGATTATAAAACTGAATAAATACTCAAAATATATCAGTAATATCCTTAAACATTGTTTATAAGTGGATGCTGTCAAAACAGAACACTTATTTATCACAAAAAATTAATTATTGCAAAAAGTAATTAAAACAAAAAAATATCACTTTTTACTAGAAACAATTTATATACATACATGTATTAACTATTAAACACAAAAAAAGAAATAAAAAGTAAAACAAACAGTTAAATATTTAGGAGAAAATATGTTTTTTCTTTTAGCTTCTCTGGTTACCAGATGATTCAATGAAAATTCTGTATAAACAGTGCAAGTTGAAAAAGACCAAATCTGTTCAGAGCCACTTTGCTCACCCAAATTATCATTGTTGTAAAAAATCTCTTGGATGCATTAAATTAATAGATGGCTCACAGACACTGGACTTCCAGGCTTTCATCCCTGTGTGGTGCGTGACTGCCACTGCTTTCGCACTGTGTCTTCCATATGTTCGCAATGTCGATTAAATCACTCTGTCTATAGAACTGGTGCGTAGAGCTTGACACATGTCGGAGGCTACTCTCTTCCATAACATTAGGCTTTGTTCGATAGTAGTGCAAAAATAATGTGGTTGGGTCTCCGATGTGGGCCCCTATGTCATCTATAACTCGAATGTCTGGCGTTTCACAATTTGTCTTGTTGCCAGCTTTCATGTTGTATGTGATGTCTCCAAATAACAACCCCGGAAACGATGGCGCAGCGTAGTGGAAAGTGAAGGCAAATTGGCCAGCTGGTGTTGGGAGGTGGCTTGAGCATGCTTTTCCCTTGGTAACAGTGTTTGTAACATTATTCATTGTGAAACATTCATTATTTTCACCATCAACTTGAATAAGAAAGTTTGTAAATGTGGAATCATATTTGATGTGAACAGTCCTGTGAATTTTTGTGTTTTTCAACTCGTGAAGCGTTAACAGTCTTAACAGATTTTTACTATCAGCGGTAGGTTTTTTTTCGTAATCGTAATAGTTATGGCTGAAGTATATGCTGACATTTGCAAAGTACTTTTCATCATCACCCTCCACAATTCTGTGTGGGACTTTGAAGTTCAAACTTCCGTCCGAGTTCCTCTCAGTCTGAGTGAAAAGGAAGATGACAATGGCACAGCCTAAAACAACTAGCAATCCAAGCGTTTTTAGTACAGTGCACACCGCAAGACCTCGTTTGCAATCTTCATCATCGTCTTCAGATGCTCTGCAGCACCAATATGTCACGATGGAAGCTACGATCCGAACGACTACTACAACAATCATAACAGAGGCTTTCATCAGCTGAAAATAGCTGAGTGCTTCTTCTCGGCATGTCACGATGATAATGCGTATTACAAGTTGTGGAATTTCTCCAACCCAAATACCTATTGCAGAAAGTGGTTCAGCAGCTGGGTTTTTACTGAAGGCCAGAATTCCATCTGAGGTAATTTCCAATAGTGAAAAAAAAGTTCCAATTGTAGAAAACACGAGCAGTGCTTTCCTGAATGAATCACTGGGAGTGCGGAACACCAAACCTTCTTTTGCTGAAGCCACACTGCCAAATAGCAGCCATACACTTACGATGTTGGCGATGTGAATGACCAGAAAAACCCAAAACATAATCATCCTGCACCTTGCCCGTTTTGTCTTGTCCATCTTGTACTGCGGGATTCTCAAATATTTATGAGCCTAATCTGAAAGGAAAGCGCAGATTTATATTGCAATATGATTTGTTCACAATATTTTTGCCATTAATAATTATTATTATGAAATAAGTATGTGCATGAAGTTTTAATTCAAACAGTAGTATACTACTGGTACTCATTTACCGATGGTGATAAGATTTTAAATTTAAATGTAAAATGTCTAAAAGTATGTTGTACCTGAACTAATTTTATAGTCCCACATAATTGATTTCGTTAAGGAAGCTTTTGTAAAATAAAACTTTTCTTACCATTAAAAATCCAACTGTATTCTTGTTCATTCCACTTAACCAGGAAGAATAATTTGAAATTGCCTTTAAAAAGAATGAATTTTTTTTTATGTTGCATTCAGTTGTAGTCAGTACAAAGTAATGATGTAATATTATCCTTTGCGCATTTTTTTTTTAGCTCACCTGAGCACAAAGTGCTCATGGTGAGCTTTTGTGATCGCCCGTTGTCCGTCGTGCGTGCGTGCGTGTGTGCATGCGTCGTCAACTTTTCATTCAAACAACATCTCCTCCTAAACCGCTTGGCAGATTTTCACCAAACTTCACAGGAATGATTCCTGGGTGGACCTCTTTCAAAGTTGTTCAAATCTTTCCGGCCCGCTTCATATGTAGGTCACCAGAGTTGAAAATAGATTAAAAAAGTGAAAATTTTAAAAAAATCTATAAAACCGCAAGGTTGAGAGCTTTCATATTTGATATGTGACATCCACTAGTAATCCTCTACTAAGATCATTCAAATGATGCCCCTGGGGTCAAAACTGGCCACACCCCAGGGGTCACATGGTTTATATAGACTTACATAGGATAATGACTTTTAAAATCTTCTCTGAAACCACAAGGCCCAGAGGTTTCATATTTGGTATGTAACATTGTATATTGGTCCTCTACAAAGATTGTTCAGTTAATGCCCTTGGGGTCAAAACTGTCCACACCCAGGGGCTCACATGGTCAATATAAAACGTAAATAGCAAAAGGACTTTAAAAAACTTCTCGTCTGAAACCACAAAGCCCAGAGGTTTTATATTTGGTTGGAAACATTGTATAGTGGTCTTCTAAAAAGATTGTTCAGATGATGCCCCTGGGGTCCAAACTTGGCACATCCCAGGGTTCACATGGTTTATATAGACTTAAATAGCAAAATGACTTTAAAAATCTTCTCCCCTGAAACTGCAAGGCCCAGAGGTTTCATATTTGGTATGTTACATTGTATAGTGGTCCTCTACAAAGACTGTTTAAATGATGCCCCTAGGGTCAAAACTGGCCACACCCCAGGGCTCACATGGTTGATATGGACTTAAATAGCAAGATTACTTTAAAAATCTCCTCCTCTGAAACTGCAAGGCCTAGAGGTTTTTATATGTGGTATGTGACATTTTATAGTGGTCCTCTGCAAAGATTGTTCAAATGATGTCCCAGGGGTCAAAAATGGCCTTGCCCTGGGGGTCACATTGTTTATATAGACTTAAATAGCCAAATGACTAATCTTCTGAAACCGCAGTGTTTTCGTATTTGATCTGTAACATTGTATAGTGGTCCTTTACAAAGATTGTTCAAATTATGCCCCTGGGGTAAAAAGTGGCCATGAACTAGGGCGTCACATGATTTATATAAACTTATATGGCAAGTGGGCCTTAAAAATCGTCCGTGTTGAAACTGTAAGGCCCAGAGGCTATATATTTTGCGTGAAACATTGTGGAGTGGTCCTCTACAAAGATTGTTCAAATGCTGTCCCTGGGGTAAAAATTGGCCACCCCCTGGGGGTCACATGGTTTATGTACATTTAAATAGCAAAATGACTTGAAAAATCTCCTCTGAAACCGCAAGGCCCAGTGGAATCATATTGGGTATTCAACATTGAAAAGTGGTCCACTACAAATATTATTCAAATGATGCCCCTGGGGTACAAGGTGGCCATGCCCTGTGGGTCACATGGTTTATATAGACTAAAAAAAACATCTGAAACTGCAAGTACAGAACTTGTATTATAAGGCACTTTAGTACTGAATGGCCTTTGTAAATTGTCATCTAATGTTGTACTGAAAGGGACCTGTTCACAGATTGGCAGACTTGCAATTTTGTAAAGTGACAATTTTCAAAATTGTTGTCATATATACCAAAAACAAAATACATTATATATAAACAAGCGAAACAACCCTACTGACAAAGAAATATATTGGAAATATAGTTTTGTTTATGAAAAATCATCAATTGAAATGGATAAAATTATAAAGCGTTTGTAACGCTTTTTATCATCATTTTGGAAAACCTGTATCACCTACATAAACTTAAATATAGAATGGCTGAGTGGTTAGTGTTAGGCAGAATGGCCTAGTGGTTAGTGTTAGGCAGAATGGCCGAGTGGTTAGTGTTAGGCAGAATGGCCGAGTGGTTAGTGTTAGGCAGAATGGCTTAGTGGTTAGTGTTAGGCAGAATGGCCGAGTGGTTAGTGTTAGGCAGAATGGCCGAGTGGTTAGTGTTAGGCAGAGTGGTTAGTGTGTTAGGCAGAATGGCCAACTTGTTAGTGCTAGGCAGAATGGCCAAGTGGTTAGTGTTCGGCAGAATGGCCGAGTGGTTAGTGTTATGCAGAATGGCCGAGTGGTTAGTGTTCGGCAGAATGGCCGAGTGGTTAGTGTTAGGCAGAATGGCCGACTGGTTAGTGTTAGGCAGAATGGCCGAGTGGTTAGTGTTATGCAGAATGGCCGACTGGTTAGTGTTCGGCAGAATGGCCGACTGGTTAGTGTTATGCAGAATGGCCGACTGGTTAGTGTTAGGCAGAATGGCCGAGTGGTTAGTGTTATGCAGAATGGCCGACTGGTTAGTGTTAGGCAGAATGGCCGACTGGTTAGTGTTCGGCAGAATGGCCGAGTGGTTAGTGTTATGCAGAATGGCCTAGTGGTTAGTGTTCGGCAGAATGGCCGACTGGTTAGTGTTAGGCAGAATGGCCGAGTGGTTAGTGTTAGGCAGAATGGCTGAGTGGTTAGTGTTAGGCAGAATGGGTTAGTGTTAGGCAGAATGACTTAGTGGTTAGTGTTAGGCAGAATGGCCGAGTGGTTAGTGTTAGGCAGAATGGCTTAGTGGTTAGTGTTAGGCAGAATGGCCGAGTGGTTAGTGTTAGGCAGAATGGCCGAGTGGTTAGTGTTAGGCACAATGGCTTAGTGGTTAGTGTTAGGCAGAATGGCTTAGTGGTTAGTGTTAGGCAGAATGGCTTAGTGGTTAGTGTTAGGCAGAATGGCAGAGTGGTTAGTGTTAGGCAAAATGGCTTAGTGGTTAGTGTTAGGCAGAATGGCTTAATGGTTAGTGTTAGGCAGAATGGCTTAGTGGTTAGTGTTAGGCAGAATGGCCGAGTGGTTAGTGTTAGGCAGATTGGTAAGTGTGAGGCAGAATGGCCGAGAGGTTAGTGTTAGGCAGAATGACCGAGTGGTTAGTGTGACAGATTTTTTTTATCTTAGCTGTTGTAGGTTTGAGTCCCGGCGAAAGCAAATTGTTAAATTTCATATTTTTTTCTCTATTTAATACTTTTTTTGGTTAGTCCAACTGCTGTAGTTTTTGCAGTTAAGACATTAAATGAAATTTTTCAAAAACATGACAATCTGTGAACAAGTCCATTGAAGGGCCCTTGTCACTGAATGTCACATGTAATGTAAACATGTTTTAGTACAAAGTTCAACATAAATTGTACTTCAGTGTTTCTGTTGCAGTATCATGTTCATTTGTTACCAGAACTGCAATTTGAGAGCTGATCATCTCAGGGCTATGATGGTAATAAACTTACTATCTCGTCTTACTTGAAGTTCTTAAGAACACACACTTGATGCTTAAATGACTGCTCCGATACATGCCTACATTGTGAACACTGTGTGTGAATTAGTTACCTTCATGTCAGCAAAGACTACTTTTTCTGTCATTTTTGTGGCAAAAATTGGGCCTAGCATAGGATGGTAATATCTGCAAATAAACATTTTGTTCAAAGATGTAAGAGTTAGATATTTGTAATGTTCATGATTTAAGATCAACACTGCCATCCACATTATACTATCTACTGGTTCCATTTAAATCTTACTTTAATTTAAAAAACGAGATCACAGAACATTTATCAACCCTCGTAAAAAACATTACGTGCAAACTATAAAAAAACAATCTGCATTATAGGCATGTTAACATTTCAAATTAGAAATATTGCGGTACCTTCTGTTCAATGTTATCACTCTTGTAATGGTATGCAAGTGAAGGAGTTAATAAATTGTAGTGTACTTACTGTATAAGGTTTGCATAATGCATAGACAGATTTAGAGGGGGCGGAAGCAGCGTACCCCCCCCCCCCCCTTAAAATTGTCCAACATTCAATTTTTTATAACTCACAATATCTTACAACACATACATTTAGGTGCCAAATGATGTATTATTCAATAAATTTATTGTAATCATCAAACCCATTCTTCAGTATGTTTGTTAAATTGTTCGTTTTGGCGACATCTCCTCTTTTTGATATCAATCCCAACATGCAAAAGAGACCAAAAGCAGTTTGTTATTTGCCATTTTCAGCTCACTTAATAATTCGCCCCCTGTAACTCAAAATCCTGTATCTGCGCCAGTAACGGGTTTTCTTAGACAAATTAGGAGTCAGTTAGTTTTATCTTTGTTGGCCCTATGAATGACTGGCAATCTTAATAATGAGGTTTTCTTGTTGGTATACATGTTATTACTAGAGCTTACCATGTAACATACAGTCCATTTTGTCCTGTTAGAAACTACCTGAATTACTTCAGCAGGGTTTCGCCAGAAATTTAAGATTCCATGTCGGGCTTAGGTGATACTGACTCGTTGACATATTCCATCTTATGCGTGCAAAGCATATTTGTTATAACTTAAACGACGACCATTCATTACTTTTACCAAGAATTCTGACATTTTGCGAGTTCTCGAAATACTTTTTAGTTGTAATTTTAGGTTTCAGTAGGTTATAACTCATTATTACAAAGCTGCGTCATGATATAAAAGCAGTCGCATCACTCACCCAACGATTTACATGTGTATTTCATGTCAGAAACTGCTCTGTGTACAATGCAATTGTTAACTAGATTTTACCGTTTCGTCTAGCACCAACACCGCTTGCTACAACACTTGGATACTTACACAGTTGTTGCTTAAGACTATCCCTAATCCACACATATCACCCAACCTCACTTAGACCTTGACCTAATTTGGACTAAGAAATGGGCTATCCAGCACCAAACGGGGGCATGTGTGTTTATCAAACACAGAATCTTGTTCTGAAACCGCTTTAGGCTTGGACATTTTTATCAATATGATAATTATAGGAAAAAAAAGAGCAGTTTTTATAGTAGGGCAACTGTAATGACAAGCAAACAATAAACATGTCAAAGACCGAGTATTTTGCATAGCAACTCGTGTTAAGTCGTATGCTTTTAAAATCTGCCTACTTGGCAGCTGACGTCAACGTTGAGAAAGTAATACTAGTATTTCATATCCAATAATCTCAAGTACTGATTCGAGATAAACGAATGTAAATGCCTGCCTAACAGCGATTATCACAGTCACAGTAGATTAGTTTGGTCGATTACGATGGGTCTAAGGGGTTTATTTGTAATCTATGTGTTATATGCGTGCATGAACACAGTTTTTAAATACAGTAAAAAAGATCGTAGACACAATCAGTTTAAACAAAATATTATGGAAAAATACAAATTATGCCATAAGCATTGACAGAATATAACAAACATGCATAAACACCATAAAATGCACAGTTTAATGTGAAAACAAAAAATGTTCATGTCCATTCTATGTTTGATGTCTTATTCTAACTTCACATAATAGAGTGTTTCTATTAATATTTCTTGTCGGAAATTCCAATAATATTGACTGTATTAAGTAACTTACACCAGGCCTAAAAAAGTATTTACCAAATGAAAAGGTTGTTACTTAGTGATCTTAGTTGTTTATTGGCTAATATTCAAGATTAGATGTAAGCATATTGATTGTCATTGTATTAAGAATATAAAGCTAACATAAAGTAGTACAACACTAAGGTACTACCATGTACAGTCTACTCCCGATGCCTCGAACTCGCTTGTCACAAATTTCTCAGTGGCTCGAAGTTTACTGTTAGGGACCAATATTTTGTTGATATATTTTCATAAGAATTTCTGGCATTTGGCTCGAATTCGCGGGGGTTGAATTTTCGGATGGCTGGAAGTGTTTGTCACATCCCAATCACAGTTTTCGGATATTTAATTGTTTGTTTGACTTGTACATGCTTCGGTCACATCAAGTTGTTAATAGATTTTCGATTGATAAGTGTCAAGTGTTGAGAGAACGCAATAATTGATTTCACAGCTTTCACAAACTAAAATAGCATTAATAAGTATACAAAAATGAATATTTGATATCTATTAATAACCATTATAGATATCTGAATACTCTTCAATTGGAGATTTGAAAGTAAGGCCGACAGATTACTGCCTGTACATGTCTAAGAACACATTCTCGAACTCCGTTTAGCTCGTCTAGCTAAGTTTCCTTGCCGTTCCCTGAGAATTCGAGCCATCAAGAGTCGACTGTATGTAAGGATACATTGTGAAAGCCTTTATACACAAGGAATACTAGGCATGAAAGCAAATCACTCTATAGACAAACAGCAAACATTAAGAAATACTATAGACAAACAGCAAACATTAAGAAATACTATAGACAAACAGCAAACATTAAGAAATACTATAGACAAACAGCAAACATTAAGAAATACTATAGACAAACAGCAAACATTAAGAAATACTATAGACAAACAGCAAACATTAAGAAATACTATAGACAAACAGCAAACATTAAGAAATACAAAGTAGGAATTCAGGTCAATTATGAAATGATAAAACTCAATGATAAAATATCATGTCCATTATAAAGAAATGTCAACTAAGACAGACAAACAATAAGAATTGACATAAATGAAATGCACAGTGATATAAACACTGTATCATGTGAAGTTAGAATAAGACATCAAACATAGAATGGACATGGTTTTTGTTCTTTTTTCACATAAAACAGAGTATTTCATGTTGTTTATGTTTGCTTGTTATATTATGTAAATACTTTTGGTATAAACAGCATTTTTCCATGACTTTTTCATTAAAACTGACTGTGTCTTTGATCATTTTCACTGTATTTATAAACTGTGTTCATGCACGCATGGACACAGTTCAATTTTTTGGTGAAAAAATTGTAAAAGCATACAAGTATACAGTTTGGTAGTAAAATCAATTTTACTGATGCATTTATATATGCAGGTGTCTATTGCACTAATTACTCTGCAAAATTCTTAAATTACAAATGGTAAACTGCATAATTATGAAACATTGCTGTAATAAAACAGTTTATTCTATGTTTGCCGTCTTATTCCAACTTCACATAATAGTGCGTTTATAAATGAAGTAGTTAAAATATGTGTACAGTCAGCCCTTGTTACAACGACACTTTTATATCAAATTTCCGTTATACCGAATTCTGGCAATATAATTATAGAATGACAGAAGATAAACGGATCTTTTAGATATTGCGACTTTGTGGACGTAATTATATTACAATGTTTGGCACCATAAACAAGTGGTTATTATTTTCAGGTGGGTTAGATGGAATAAAAGTTGCTTTTTCTTAAAATGTATTTCCATTTCATTAAAAATAACGAGGCCAACTTTTAAAACAAACAACCTCTTATGGTAATCGTATGGCATTCATTATTACTGGTATGTCAAATAAGTTTATGCCATGAAACAGATTATCACACCTTAATTATATATCTGGCTAATCCTGTGACACCTGCTGATAACACTTTATTAAGCAAATCAATAGGACCTGTGACAAAAAAAACGTGAGCGTGAGGGACGTCGGATCCGAATGTCATTATAACTAATCGAATTAGTGCACATTCTATTGTTTGGTTCCCACATATTTTGCATCGGAAAGGGGATTTTCCATTATAACAGTTACCAGTTTAATGGTAAATAATCTGTTCCTAACAAAAGTGGTTAGTCGAATATTCCGTTATAATGAATGTCGTTGTAAACAGGGTCAACAGTATATGTAGTATATACAAATGATTAGAAGATTAATACAGACCACACAAACAGTAATATTTTATTCCAAACCTATCATTAATAGAGCTTCATCAAGACTCACAGATAAATTCCTTTTAATGATTGAATGAAAATTCCACATAATACACTATCTAGACACACTTAAATCTATAAACTAATTTATATTTACTAGTATGTCTTAAAAGTGCATCTTTTTGGCCGTGACAGGTAAAAATGTTTTATTTCCAATTTATAGAATTTACGGTACATGACCCATGTGTCCGTCAAAGATCAAGGTCACAATTCAAGGTCAAAGGTCAAATACTTGTATTTCGATTCTGGTCCATAACTTCTTAATGCCTCGAAGGATTTTAAAGTCGATTTCGGTAGTTTTTTCTGCGCATCTTGTCGCGCATCAGTGGAGTTTATTTAAATCTTTATAACGGGAAGTGTTTTGACAGATAATAATATTTATTAAATATTTTGTACACTGTAATTACCAACTAGAATTAAATATATGCATAATAATTGCCATGATCATAGTAGGATCATTGATTTCTACAGAGCCTGCATTAACATCATTTATTTAATGCTAAGTAGTGAAATATAGAAAAATATCAGTGAGATATATCCCTATATCACTCACAGTGAGGGACTACTTTTTTCGGTCCCGATTTAAACCAGTAAATGAAACAGACCGTCATCTATGCCGGGCTCAGAACTGTGAAATGACGTCATTATTTTGACGTCATGACGTTATGATTCCTGCGATATTTTCCAATAAAATGTAAAACAAAGGTTAATAAAGCAAAAAATAAAAAGAAATGTGTTTGTTTTCGGTGTGACAACGCATGATATAATCACCGGAAAGGGATATAAATTACATATTTTCAATCGCGCAAGTGCTTGTGAAAATATTAATTGTCTCCTTTTCAGGTGATTATATCACTTGTTATAACACTGTAAACAAACAAATATCCTCTATTTATTATCATTGGACAGAAAATTATCACAGAAAAAGAAAAACTTTACCTTATAGCACAGTTTATCAACACAAAGTGTCATAAAATAGTCTAATTAAATCACAAGAAAATAACACATAATTAAGTTACATCATCAAATGACATAGTCAGGTTGCATAGCAAAAGAGAATAACATAAAAAGGTCAATAATCATATTACAGATGTCATATATTCAAGGTACATATCACATGAACAAGTAGCAAAGTTATTACTCTTAATAAACTCTAAGGTCCTAATTTTAGTCAGATCGCAAGAAAATATGAGGCGCGTCGTGAGAAAACTGGTCTTAATGCATGTGCGTAAAGTGTCGTCCCGGATTCAGGATGGCACTTTAAGCTTTTATGGTATTTTCTGTTTCAAGTAAGTCTCTTCTAAGCATAGATCCACTGTAGGCGGAAAGTGCCGTCCTGGATTAGCCTGTGCGGACTGCACAGGCTAATCCGGGATGACGCTTTACGCACATGCATTAAGTCCGGTTTTCCTACGAAGGGGGTCATATACACATAATTAAGCCACACACCATTGAGTCAACTTTTTTATTTTCCATACTCACTACCAAAATAAAATAGATATTTTCATGTCTGTTTTAAAAAGTTCCAGAACTGTTGGCTTCATCACAGACACTGGACGAGCAAGTTATCTCCCTTGTGTGGTGCCAGACTGCCGCTACTCTTGCAGTAAGCAAAACCAGTCTTCCATACGTCGGCAATGTCTATCAGATCACTCACCCGATAAAACTCGTGAGTTGTCGATACCTGACGGATGTGGTTCTCTTCCGTAACGTCTGGCTTTGTTCGATAGTATCGAAGCAGGGCCCTCGTGGGGTCATCTATATGAGCGGCAAGGTTGTCTTCAACTTTAAATGTTGGTGTTACACAATTTGTGCTGGTACCAGTCTTTAAAGCGTAGGAGATGTCGCCAAAGATTAAACTGGGAGCTGACGGCTTGACAAAGTGGAAGGTGAAGGCAAACTGTTCTGCGGTCGTGAGGGTTGAACATGTGTTTTCTGTGGTTACTTTCTTATTATTTTTGTCAATTGTGTAGCATTCTTTCTGTCCATCAACTTGAATTTGAAATTTTGACTGGGCTGCATCATATTTTATGTGAACAGTTTTTTCTGTCTGTTTGTTTTTCACATCGTTAAGTTTGATCAGTCGTATCATGTTTTTACTTTCGATGGAAGGATTAGTTTCATAATCAAAATAGCTGTGGCTAAAATAAATGCTGACATTAGTGAAGTACTTTCTATCATCAAATTCACCCTCCACAATTCTGTGTGGTACTTTGAAGTTGAGACTTCCATCTGGATTCCTCTCTGATTGCGTGAAAAGGAAGATCGTGATGGCTCCACCTAGCGTAAGGATAAGTCCCGTCATTATAAGGGCTCGGTAAACAACATGGCGCCTAGATTTCTTGTTCACCTTGGCACATTCTAAATCTTTGCGTGCAGATTTGCTGCAGTATCTCACAAGGGAGACAATTATACGTATGACTACCCCTGCAATAATCACAGAGGCTTTCACCAGCTGAAAATAACTGATGGCTTCTTCACGGCATGCAACTATGACAACGTTTATGGCTATCTGTGGAACGTCCTCAAGCCAGACAGTAATCGCAGAAAGTAGGTCAACGTCCACCCAGGGATTTCTGCGGAAGATCTCCCACCAAAGGTTACTGATCTCAAATATAAATGTGAGAGTTCCAACTATGGAGAATGCTAGCAGAAGATATTTGATGACGTCTTCTGGTGGTCCGTATACGATACCATTTTGTGCCAACCAAACATCATGAAACAGCAGCCAATCACTGACTAGGTCAGCGGCATCAAGGCCAAGAACCAGTAGAAACACAAACACCTTGAATCCTAACTTATTGTGGCATTTCTGACAGCATGGTATGTTGTCCACCATGTTCTTACGCTCTTCTCGAAAGGCGCACCAAACTTTGAGATCATTGTTGTCACCCTTCATTTTATGATTATTTAGTTGATGATGTCAGCTATCTTTAGGTGAATAACAGTTCGTCTGCAGTCACAAGTGCACACTAAATATCCAGTTTTTGAAACGCACTCTTGACGTAAAATGTTTAAATGAATAAATACGTTTCTACATTAACCAGTGATTTAGACACTTTCATTGTTTTGCTTTCTCACCATGTATAGTAAAAATCCTGCAGATAATTCATACGACATGCACAGAATGCAATAAAATCCAGACAGGTGAAACGTAATTTGAACAGCAAGCCTAATTAAGTCTAATTATGTATGTGTTGTAACAATAGAGTGTAGCTTTAGAATGCCTAATGAGGTGATTTACATGTATATCAGAATGTCTCATTTGCCCTGCAAGCATGATGGTTATCATATTAGTCTATCCAATTAATTGCTTAATGTCCTTGAAAACTGGATTTTAAACTAACATGTGGTTACTTTGATTGATTTGTTAAAGGTCTGATTGTCAATGCAAAATCAGCTTTGTTTGAATATCTCTCAACCTCTTGGTTCCTGTTAGTAATTCTGGTCAACATTTCTTCTTATTTTGACAGATTGAACTGTATTTGTATACTTATAAAATATAATGTTCTTAACAAATTGTTGAGAAAAAAAATGTGCCAGTGGTATTTTTCTTCTATCAGAAATACAGTATATGTTAGAGACATCTTCGCAATAAAATTTATTGTCAAATTGTACTGTTTATGTTTTCAGTAAATATTGGCTGAAAGAAACAAAATTTATTTACTTATTGTTTAAAATATTCATGATTAAGACTCGTTATAAAATTTTATTTACAAGTCGTAATGAAAGAATGTATAATCACACCAAATAATCTAAGGTGTTGTGTCTACATTTCGGGAACACATGTGCTCTACTTATGATTTATTCAGCATTCTTATGGGATCAGCAAAACCATTTTGTTGTGTAACAAAATAAAATATTTATGTGAAGAAATAGGAATTTTTAATCAGGTTCATCAAATAGAACAAAGAACAAGCTTTTTTAAAATTAGCTAATAAGATGCTATAAACTCCTTATCAACACAAAGTGTCGTAAAATAGTCTAATTAAATCACAAGAAAATAACGAATAATTAAGTTACATCATCAAATGACATAGTCAGGTTGCATAGCAAAAGAGAGTAACATAAAAAGGTCAATAATCATATTACAGATGTCACATATTCAAGGTACAGATAACATGAACAAGTAGCAAAGTTATTAGTCTTAATAAACTCTCAGGTCCTAATTTTAGTGAGACCATATGAAAATATACACATAATTAAGCCACAAACCATTGAGTAAAATTATCATTTTCCATACTCACTAACAAAATAAAATAGATATTTTCATGTCTGTTTTAAAAAGTTCCAGAATTGTTGGCCTCATCACAGACACTGGACGAGCAAGTTATCTCCCTTGTGTGGTGCAGGACTGCCACTACTCTTGCAGTAAGCAAAACCAGTCTTCCATACATCAGCAATGTCTATCAAATCACTTGCCAGATAAAACTCGTGAGAATTTGGCGATGTCTTACGGATGTGGTTCTCTTCAGTAACGCCTGGCTTTGTTCGATAGTATCTCAGCAGGGTGCTAGTGGGGTCATCTATATGAGCGGCAATGTTATCTTCAACTTTAAATGTTGGTGTTACACAATTTGTGCTGGTACCAGTCTTCAAAGTGTAGGAGATGTCGCCAAAAATTAAACTGGGGGCTGACGGCTTGACAAAGTGGAAGGTGAAGGCAAATTGTTCAGCGTTCGTGAGGTTTGAACATGTTTCCTTGGTAACTTGCTTAGTCGCCTTATTAATTGTGTAGCATTCTTTCTGTCCATCACCTTGAATTTGAAGTTTTGTGTGGGCTGCATCATATTCTAAGTGAACAGTTTTGTCTGTCTGTGTGTTTTTCACATCGTTAAGTTTGATCAGTCGTATCAGGTTCTTACTTTCAATGGAAGGATTAGTTTCATAATCAAAAAAGCTGTGGCTGAAATAAATGCTGACATTGGTGAAGTACTTTCTATCATCAAATTCACCCTCAACAATTCTGTGTGGGACTTTGAAGTTGAGACTTCCATCTGGATTCCTCTCCGATTGCGTGAAAAGAAAGATTGTGATGGCTCCACCAAGTGTAAGTATAAGCCCAGTCATTATAAAGGCTCGGTAAACAACATGGCGCCTAGATTCCTTGTTCACCTTGGCACATTCTAAATCGTTGCGCGCAGATTTGCTGCAGTATCTCACAAGGGAGACAATTATACGTATGACTGCCCCCGCAATGATCACAGAGGCTTTCACCAGCTGATAATAACTGATGGCTTCTTCACGGCATGAAACTATGGCAACGTTGATGGCTATCTGTGGAACGTCCTCAATCCAAACAATAATCGCAGACAGTAGGTCAACATCCACCCATGGATTTCTGCGGAAGATCTCCCACCAAAGGTTGCTTATCTCAAATATAAAAGTGAGAGTTCCAACTATGGAGAATGCCAGCAGGAGATATTTGATGATGTCTTCTGGTTGCCCATATACGAGACCCTCTTTGGCCAACCAAACGTCCCGAAACAGCAGCCAATCACTGACTAGGTCAGCGGCATCAAGGCCAAAAACCAGTAGAAACACAAACACCTTGAATCCAAACTTGCTGTGGCATTGCTGGCAGCATGGTATGTTGTCCACCATGTTCTCATGTGGCTCCTTGCGAGCACACTTGCTCTCAAGTTCAGTTAGTTCCACAGGTGTTACTGACGAGCTCTTTTTGTGAGCCTTTTTGTCAGCCATCGATGGTTTTGCCTTATATGAATTTCAAATTAAATCAGTCCATGTGAATGGTTGTTACTGCTTAAGGAAATTGATCAAGGTTTTCCTTTTTTGATTCACATTATTCACATGAAGTAATCAACTAAATCCTTTCAGTTTGCAATGCTACAGCACTGTGGTAATGGGCAATTCCTTGCACGAAAGCTAACATAACTGTTTTCGTCCGTATTCGTTATTTTCCAAAGTATGGTCGTTGCTATGACAACCTTGAGGAATATGACTATCTGTTTTCTGCTCAACATTTAAGCTCGTCAGTCACAATGGTTAAATGTTACTGTGGCAAATCCTACAGCATTCAGTCTACATGTTATCTTTGGCACATTACAAATAAAACGTAGTAACTTCACATTCGCAAGATTATCTTATCCAAAGTTGGATTGTAAATGTAGGCCATTTTATGAAGTCAGCCGATTGAAGTTTTGAATGTTTGCCCCTACCCCTTATCTCTGGATATTGAAAATTTTGTCCTGATTTGTTTTGACCGCAAGTGTGGGGTGGTCTGTTCACTCGCCTGATATTAAAGACAAATGTTTAAAATGTTGCAGTTATTATAATATTGAAGAAAACGCAAATGATTTTTGTGAGCTGTTTTGTTATTGCCAAATTAGTATTCCAAGTTGATGCATTCAGTTAAAATTAAAATTGAAAAATGTGTGTACATTGCTGTATGTTGCTTGAAATAATGTGTCTGTAAAGAAAATTCCATAAAACTGTATCTTTATTCTTTACTTCATTTATTACCCTGGGGTATTTAGCAAACAAAAACATTTTCAATTTGGCTTCAAGGCCATCTTGCTGTCCAGACAATATACATGTTTGCTGATAAGATAAAATAAATAGCTGGAAGCAAGAAATTGAAATGATCAATAAGCTGTTAGGTGGATTCAGCAGTAGATTGTTCAGGGTTCAAAACATTATTTATGCAATTTACTGTAGGCTTGTTTACAAATGTATGTATGGTGTATTTTATCTTAAATAGCTGAGACTCAATCAGGTGGCTGTATCTGGCATTATGTCTTTGACCCATTTTACTCTATTAAAAAGAAATTTGTGTTCCCTTTGAGAAAGAAAAAAAAATTCTATTGGCAACCCGTGTAAAATAATAAAATTGATTAGATATAATAAAAACATCCTTGAGGTTGCATACTGCAAATTGAGTCTCAAACTGTCTCTTTAAGAAACATTCGACCTTTTGCTATCTCTTAATGTTAACATAGTTATAAGGAATGCCATCATATAAGAGGGAAATCAATATTTTACCTAGATATAGACAGGCATTCTTACAGTGATTGCTAATGACAAGATTAAAAAGAGTACTGTCATACATTGATCGCAACCGGACAGTTACCCCGGCCGCTGATAACATTTTAAAAATCAATTCTTTTACCAGGATACTGCATGTATTTATTATCATTCAAGAACCTCGTAAGTTCCTTATTTTAAGAGTAGCTGAAACATATATGTTTTACAATAAAATAACACAGTATACAACAGAATAATATATTTCATCTATGCCATATAGCTGGACACAAGTATGATTATGAATGAACTGCAGTCAGATTGTGAGTGTGTCCATTTCAGATTGTGGGTGTGTCCATTTCAGATTGTGGGCATATCTATTTCAGAATGTGGGTGTGTCCATTTTAGATTGTGGGCATATCTATTTCAGAATGTGGGTGTGTCCATTCCAGATTGTGGGTGTGTCCATTTCAGAATGTGGGTGTGTCCATTTCAGATCGTGGGTTTGTCCATTTCAGATTGTGGGCATATCCATTTGAGATTGTGGGTGTGTCCATTTCAGATTCTGGGTGTGTTCATTTCAGATTGTAGGCATATCCATTTCAGATTGTGGGTGTGTCCATTTCAGATTGTGGGTGCGTCCATTTCAGATTGTGGGCATATCCATTTCAAATTGTGGGAGTGTCCATTTCAGATTGTGGGCATATTTCAGAATGTGGGTGTGTCCATTTCAGAATGTAGGTGTGTCCATTTCAGATTAAGGGTGGGTCCATTTCAGATTGTGGGTGTGTCTAGTTCAGATTGTGGGCGTATCTATTTTTGAATGTGGGTGTGTCCTTTTCAGATTGTGGGTGTGTCCATTTCAGATGGTGGGCATGTCCATTTCAGATTGTGGGTGTGTCCATTTCAGATTAAGGGTGGGTCCATTTCAGATTGTGGGTGTGTCCAGTTCAGATTGTGGGCGTGTCTATTTCAGATTGTGGGCGTGTCCATCCTGCGGGCAGGGGAGACGATGGAGCAGGCGCTGTGCGAGGTGTACCAGAACATCACCATCGGCAAGATCCTCATACAGACGAATCTTGACACCGGGGAACCTGAGGTATGCAGGCTGACGTTGACTAGCCAGCGAATGACCCATGATAAAAGCATGATAAAAAAAATTGCTTACATTATTGGAAATATACTAGTCATGTTTGTTTTCCTGGGCCTAAGGATATTCCCAGGTTCAACAATTAGCAGAAAAGTGATGGAAATGTTTTGGACAAGATGTTTAATTAACCAGGTGTAAATTTAAATGTTGAATTATTTGAAAAATTCAATGTTCAACTAAAACATGTTGATAAATTGTTCAAAAAGTGTAACTGGTCCTTGGTTACTACTTTAATACCATCAAAAAATCACTTTATTTTGTACAAAAAAAAAACAACATGAAATTTACAGCTACATTACCTACGCCTCCCGAAAGACATCAAGGAAGCGCACGTGATGTTGATGGACGCCACTGTTGCCACGGGAGCAGCAGCCATGATGGCGATACGTGTTCTACTGGACCATGACGTTCCAGAAGAGAACATCATCCTTCTCTCCATGCTGATGGGTGGATCTGGTGTGTGATATATTTCAAGGGCATTATTTATTTGATAACATGATTTATTTTGATGGTGCAATTTATTTTGATGGCATGTTTTATTTTTAATGTTTGTATTGGTGAAATTCCGTCATATTCTTTACAAATAGCAAGGAAGCTGGTCACAGAGGTGTAATATATGTGATGTCCGCCTTATGAATGGGAGGGAGACCAGGGCCAGTATCCACAAAGCTCCTTAGGGAAAACTTATGTAAATTTCTCAAATTATATTATATTATTATACTTTTATTTTATTATACATTATATTATTATATTATATATATTATATTATTATTATTATATATCTTATATTATTGTTATTATATATATTATATTATTTTTTATATATTATATTATTATACTTTTATATTATATTATTATACGTTATATTATTCTAAGCCTCGCCTGATATATTACACAAGACCAGGCAGTAACCTGTTATTCTCTATTCCGTCATATTCTTTACAAATAGCAAGGAAACTGGTCACAGTGGTGTAATATATGTGATGTCCGCTTTATGAATGGGAGGGAGATCAGGGCCGGTATCCACAAAGCTCCTTAGGGAAAACTTAAGTAAACTTAAGTAAATTTCTCAAATTCATAAAATTCCTTAAGTCTATTGCTGTTTCATATATACATCTTTTTACATATTAATGGTTTTAACTAGTAAATATTGCTAAGATGTTTCATAGTTTACCCCTTTGTAAACAGAAATCATTGGATTTCACATAGAAAATTTGATCTAAAATGTTAAGATTTCCCTTAGGAGCTTTGTGAATACCGGCCCATGAGTTTAATCCCTACTTGTGAAGTGTTCAAATGATCATGCTCAAAGACACAAAGTACTGGTTCCACTTTGGAAACAAACACAAAAAAGTCACAATAAGCCTCAGGGTTTGGAAACAGTTGAGCTTAAACAACTGTGTTATGTTATGGGCAACATTTCTGTCATGTTTTCTAAGTACTGGATACTTATAATGCAATATTGAACATTGAATTTGAGATGTGTTAGCATTATACATATTGTCTACTGTCTAAATAGTTAAGCAAGTTTTGTGCATTTTATTTACATGGATGTTTACCTATATGTTTCATAAATATTTGCATTTAGAAAAATGTCAATGTTAAACTAAATGGATTGGCCTCTTTTCCTGTATATTCGGCCACTTAAGAGCTAAACTGCTTTTATATACTAAATGAACACCAGTGAGACATTTTATCTTTAAATGTAAGGTCTCTCCTACAAAATAAAAGCCAGATAATTTAGAGATTCACTTAGTTACTGACCAATTCTAGGAAGGCTAGGGTAGCAACCATGAACTTTTCAGATGTTTGCTGTCATTTGGTTCAGTCTTCATTTTGATAGGAAAGCACTTACATTTTCTAATAAGTTTGATCTAATTCATTAAAAGCATCCTGTCTTAGACTAACAAGCACAGAATTACTGTTTCAAAATAAATGTTTACAGAAATCCCGGGCTAAGCACAAAGTGTGTAGCGATTTTCAGAGAATTTAATAAGTTAATTTTGTAAGACAAAATCTAAAATTCACCATTTTTAAAATGCAAAACTGTATTTATGCAAGAGAATTGTAACAATACAAATAACTAATACACGTTAAACATGAAATGACAATTAATTTCCATTATTCAGGGGGTGGCCGAAAAGACAGGAGTGGCTGAATAGATAGGAAAGAACTATGCAGTTGATTTGGTTACTGGTAATTGCTACAAGAATACATATATATGTTGCTGAATGTTGTAGTTCTGAGTCTTGTAGCATCATTTCATGTTAAAAACATTTAGATATGCCTTTTTGATACATCATAATTGCATTGATCATGCAAAATTTATCATGAATAGCTTATGACATTTTTAAGTGTCTGCTATTGTAAATGACAGGTGTGGCTTGTCTGCCTTTCATCTGATGTCCTCCCTTTTATTGACAAATTTCATGCACATATTAGGCCAGAGTTTGTTGATTTATAGTTTCTCGGATCCGCATACCAGATTTTTTTTTAAATTCTATAACAATTTGAACAAAACCAAGATTGTTAATATAATAAACCAAAAACTGACAATGTCCAGTAATCATTCATTGCCAATGATACCGTATTATTTATAGATAATAAAAGCTTTAAACCTACACTTATAATGTAAACACACACTAAAATATATGTAATTCAGTGTAAATCATGTTGATTTTTAGATGCATGTTTATATAACAAACTTTGCCTTGAATTATTATTGTTATTGTCATGTATATGGCTTCATAATAGATTTTTATCCGCTGTCCGACTAAATTTCTGACAACCTAAAAAAACAAATGCCAGGCCTTATGTTTGGCTGCAGGGATCTGTTTGGGGATTATTAGGGATTATAAACTTTGGTAAACTTTTTAAGAGGCAGTAGGTCAGTTTTAGCAACTGTACTGTTACTGAAGTCACTCACCAGCTTATTTCAAGGATCATAATTATGTGACAATGCATTAAACATCCATGATTTAAAATCTTTTTCAATAACAGTGGTCTCTTAAAAGTGAAAACAGTTGATAGGTGATAAGGATAGTTGAGTCTATTGTCCGCATGGCACGGCTTGTCCCAGAGCATGTGCAGACAAGTGCAATTTTGCCAGAATTTACTACATTAATACGGTACTCTGCGGCCAAGTGGCAAACAGCATTTGTCAAAAATGGAAAAGCAAGAAAGTATAGCGTTTTTCCATCATTCTTAATGTGGCTTACAACAAATATGGAACCATTTCATTTGTTTTGTGTGATTGCAGGTGTTCATTCGATAGCGTACGCATTCCCGAAGGTCAAGCTTGTCACGACTGCCCTGGATAAGGAGGTCAATGACAAATTCCACATTCTGCCAGGCCTTGGTGAGTAGAACAATGTTGGTGTAATGCCTGTTAATACATTTGAGGCGCCTTATTTAAATGGACTGCGTCTACTATAGAGTGATGTCCTTCAGTAATGGAAATGGTATTATATTTTGTAGGGATGGTACTGAATACTGAAATCAATATTCGAATATTCGTTTTAGGTATTCGAATATATTTGAATATTCGTTTTGTAAATACTTCTATATACTGCACTCGGTCCGAATATTTACCTATCCGAAATCTGTATATCACGTGTACGTAGTTGTTTTACCTTGTTTCTTTGTAAATGAGCGATATAACTTAGTGAGTGTTAGGCAAATATAAAGAAATGTAAGATATTGTTAAATGTATTGTTAATTAATTTGTTAATCGTTCCGTACACAAATTTCTCATTACATAGATTACACGTTGCCTGGGTTTTGTCTAATGACCGCGTAAAGTACTTCCAAGCACATGATGGTGGCATTGTTGATTAATCAAGACTCTTGTATAATATACGGTGTTGATATAATGTAGAATAATTTACAAGTGACGTATATTAAGATTGACCTGATCATGCTAATTTTGTTAAAGAAATGGATTTGCTGATAATGGATTCATTTTGAATGGTTTACTTAGAGAGTAATTGTAATTTACTGTAAACAAGTTAACCGTATAGTTGTCACTTAAGGACAATAAACAACAATGTACGCCTAGTGCAAACTGTGAAACTGTTATCACAACATGGCCCAGTTTTGTTATTTGTGGATACAATGCTTCATATTCGCGCCTCCTACAAACCGTTAATTTGCAGCCCTTGTAAAGACGTGGCCCCCCCCCCCCTGCCAATTATCAGTTGTCGTTAATTGAACATGTTTGGCATGTGTTGTAAAAACGTTACACTACCCCCGCCCACCTGCTAGGCAGGAAATACGACTGGAGTTTGTTTACTTTGCAATCAAACTGGAAAAAAACATGATGTTTTTAAAGAAATTTTGTTCTTTAAATAAATTTGAAAATCTAATATTCATATTCGTTTTTTTTTTATTTGAATATTATCCGATATTCAAATATTCGGTCCCATCCCTAATATTTTGGGATTGTGCTATTCAAAGGCATCTAAAGTATACAAGTATCCATTTTAATGATACTTAATATTGAGATTTTTTATAAAAATGTATCAACAAAAATGCTTGGAAAAACGAAAACCACAAGACGGTGTCAAACTCGCAAAGTTGGCGCGATTGGAACATTAATGACAATTGACAGCACTCTAACCAGCTGCCCTGTTTTGTTTTGTGTTAACTGAAGTCCAGAATATGTTAAGGAAGATATACTGCGCATTTCATTTCTAGGTAATTTTGGGGATCGTTACTTCGGGACAGACTGTTCAGCCGACAGACAAGAACCACCAGTGATGTCTTGACAGCTCATATCTGCATCATCAGCCATCTGACTTCACATCGTCAGTATCGTCCTCATGTAGGAGTACTAGATTTCTGTAATAACGTAGTGATACTGATGGTTGTTCTGCCATCTGACCCATAATTAAGAGTCTACTTAGTAAGGAAAATATTAATAAGATATGAGGCACGTCGTGGGAAAACCGGCTTAAATGCATGTGCATAAAGTGTCGTCCCGGATCAGCCTGTGCGGTAAGCAAAAAATGACATTTTTGGACTTGTGTCGCGTGTAACTCAAAAAGTATTATTGCTAGAGTGATGCACAGGCTAAACAGGGACTACACTTTATGCACATGCAGTAAGACCGATTTTCACACGACGCACCTTATATGAGTATGTGTATGAATTCTAGTCAAGGTCACGTTTATCAAATGTTTTGTACTTTAGGTCACATGGCCACAAAAAATCTCAGAATGTTTATGTTTTACTGAATAAAAATGAATTAAAATTCTGAAGCAAAAGCTATGAAGTGTTTTCGAGCTAAGTAAACTCTTATTTATGGGTTACAATTGTTTTAATTAAAATTTTCTGAATTTGCTGTTGAATGCTTTATAGGTCAACATTTACAGTTCTGTACCTACAAGGTTTTGTAATATAAGATATAGCTTTTCTTTGTTAGTTTCCAATATAATATGTTTGTACAGCTTTGTTACCTACTTTAAGGTATACTTGTCATAAAACGTTTTGAATGGAAGTTACCTTAAAAAAAGTTTTATTGATAGGGGTCTCGCGATATGGGTATTTTGCAATATTTGATTCTGCAATAAAATATCACGATATGAATACCATATATCTCGCGATATTTTATGTGGTGTTTTGAGTCGTGTTCTTTCCTATACCTATATTTGTACAACTTTTAATTAATTCAAACATGCTTGTTATCAGTGGCAATCAATTGAAAGTCAGTATCATTTGTAAAGTTAATAGTTGTGTAGGGGTGAAAGTTACGTGCCTGACCATAATAGACCATACCGGCAACCAATAATTTTCCAGTTATTTTTATGTACATGTAGTCCCTTGTTCATTGTGATTTTATCCGTCTTAACCATACTAAATACATAACTACAAAGGTCACAATGTATTGCAATAAATATTGTTATCCATAAAAAAAAATATAGCGCAATATATCGCCTTGTGGATTTTCAATATTGTGACACCCCTATTTATTTATGTGTTCAATATTAAAAACCATGCTTTAGAGATTTAACAATATATCGTTTAGGATGACATATAAAGATTTGTAAATTCTACTGGGTTGCACATTATTTTATCTTCTGTTTTTTTTGGCTTTATGTTTAACTTTATATTTAGATACCAAGAAGCATTATTATATTTCTGTTCCGATCACAAGTTAACCTGCTCGTGCTTGTCTCGGGGGTCATGGCGACCTATAAATGTAACCAAGGAAACTGGTATAATTGGGTCATTTGTTCTGTAAATAACCATGTCATGCGGCTTCAAAATACTGGTACCATTTTGCATAGCATTGTTTAGCCAGTTTATTTCAGCTTCTAACGATGTGAACAGTAATTCTGAGAGAGCATGTTTCAGTGTCTTAATGCAAAGGACATTAAGTCTCTTCCCGCTTAATATTGATGTTCTTTGTTTTTCATCTTGAACATCATAATGATGATTATCGGTAAATTGTAAGAGGTGCTATAATGATCTAGTTCTAGTCAAAGGCACCATTATCATATGCTTCACCACAAACATTCTCATTAACCAATCATATACTTGGTCTTTGCTAATTCTTTGCTAAAAATACTGACCAATGAAAATGCTTGTTACCAATGAATTTCATAACCATTGACCAATATTTTAAGACTATTTCCATTGTATCAGAGAATAAACCATTGTGGACAAATTGATGTAATCCAGGCCTATATTCAAGATAGTAATCTGTTGTGATGTTGAATGCTATTAAATTAACTTCATTATCAAATGTAATTCAAAGTCATTATGATAACATTTATAATATAGATGTAATGTATGCTTTATAATATAAAACTAAACTATAGTAGTGATTTGCAGTAATGTCATAACATTAATTGTATGATTTGAAATGACAATTCCAAATGTCAAACTTTCTGAATAATTTTTTTTTTGTAGCATTTACAGTAATTGGCTTAATTGCCTGTATAATTGGATCATTTAACAGCTAGGATTTTCCTTCAGCCAATCTTGCTTTCAAATATTAACATTTCTCTATGATCTGCTTGTCAGTTTGTTATATTGTAATAATAATGTACTATCGTTTGTTAAGTAGACAAACGAGTGTTACAATGTGTTGATTTGTTCTATGGATGACGGGGATAAATCAGCCATTGTTCAAGTTTTTAACTGTCTTAATTTTAGCTGTTGTACAGATTGCTTTATATAAATATTATTTCGAAAGATATCATCGTACATTATTGCATTGAGTAATAGTAAATTGATTATTCATCCCATTCTATTCGGATTCCACCAGAAACAGTTGTAATGCATATAAACAGGACTTTTCATTTCGTTGGGCTCTATTAAGAGGGTCAACCTCGATGTTCAGGAAATTACTTGTTTAGGCTGTTACATTTCATTTCTTTATTGTTTTCATTTATTAAGCTAAACATTGATCATACGATGTTGGTGAGTTCAGACTTCCAAACAGATGTCCAAAGACGCATTCTTTTACACAGAACGTGCTCAAGTGTGAACTGTTTGTGCTCTGAAACCTTATTGTATGTACTTAGATCTAGTAAATACAAACAAATCTTGATTGTGTCAATGCATTTCGTCAAAATATCTGGCATCAGTGATTTTTTTCCTCGTATAACGGGGTCCGGGAAAAGGACCCATTCCCAATGCTAAATATGGTGTATTTTTCCCAATTGGAAGAAATTCCCAAATCAGAAGTAACAAAATGCTAAATACATAGGAAATGTGATTCTAAGTTGTAAATCATGAACTTAGTTGTATGTGTATAGATAAACACCATAAAAATACCAAAATTCAAACAAAAACACCAGTTTAAGATGTTTATTAATACAATTTCTTAAATTTTTCCCAATTGCAAGTTTTCACGATGCAAAATTCCCAATTTGATGGGTACCTGACCTATTCCCAAAGCAGTGAAAAAATTCGCTGGGCATTATTAATAATTTGGTCACTTATTGATTACTCCCAGATTATATTTCAACATTTTTCTGAATGTCTATTTTCTGAACTGAGTGAGGAGTCTGCAAATCTATTTGTATGGTATAGAATCATGTATGTTGTTAAAACAATTATTAGTAGTATGAAAAGTCTGTCTGTTCAACCCATGTTTTATCATCCTTGTAACATGACATATGGGTCACTGACATAATTTCAAGTCGAACATTCTTTAATGGTCTCCCATGATAGTGTAACCAGCACAACACTTTTGTGTTGTTATTATTAAAAACACTGGCTTGCTATTATGTGACAATTAATTTCTGTTTAGTAGGCATTTCACACAATTTCATAATAATGACTCAGTATTCAATATTTAACTGTGACAACATATTTGTTAATTAAAATTTTCGTATTTATGATGATACAAATTCTTTCCATTTCAATTGTGGTGATTATCCTTTCATATTATACATTATCCTTTCATATTATACATTATCCTTCATTTTTCTATTGCCAATATTGTTTTCCAAATTTCACACGGTGCTGTTATATTGTTGTTTATGAAAAATGAAATTACCTTTTATGTAAACATTTTTCATTTGGGTACTATTAACTTTGGGTCCATTTTCAATCTTCCTTTTGTACCAGTATAATCCTATTGAGAACTAGTTATTTATTGTGGATATTGTGTCATGCAACCTGACTGTAGAAATAACTCTTATGTTTGAAAGGTTGTTGATATTTTATCTTGTGTCTGGTTTTGTAGCTCCTTTCTGTCCAAAATTCTCCATTCACATACATATTGTATAAATGTATCTATCATCCTTTAAAACTTGGAATCAAGTCTTCGCTGAGTAATTTGGAATCTCTGATCTACATGTATTAGGACTACAGTCAGTTTACTGGAATAACAGCTGGCGTTAGTTATGGATAAACTTGTAAAACAGCCTACACATAAATTTGTTACCAAAGTTGCAAAGAATGGTGATAAATAAACTGTTCTCTCATATGTTCATTGTTTAAACATTTATATTTTTATATAAATTAATTTTTATACTGCCAGGTTATCTGTGAATAATTGGCTTCCATTGATGTATGAATGTAAAATTAAAATGCCTGTGTGATTAATTGTATCTATTTACTATTTACTATTCAGAGGTCTGTGTTTATATTTCTTTTCTTAAAATCATTTGATGTACCAGTATGTAAAAGTGAAAGTTTTCTTAATGATCAAACACCCTATGTGTTATTGGCAGTCTTTTGACCATTTTATTAACGAAATCGTGAATCTCACTAAATTTACATAATATCGCATTGCTTGATTATATTAGAAAACCACAACAACCTCACAGTATGTGTTTGATTTTAAAGATGAATGAATGTAAAGTGCTTGTTTAACAGCCACCCTGTGAGAATAAAGATAAGGCAAACCAAAAAAATTGTGTTTCGGGCAACCCAATCCTACCTAAATTTTTAGCACTAATTGTTTTCCGTGAAATCCATATTTGTCAGATTTCATATAATTTTCAATGTTTTTAGACTGAAGTGTGTCTTTAAAAAATGTTTTTAAAAATCATTCCCAACCCTACCTAATTTTTTTTGAGACCGTTGCCAGAAACACAATTTATTTATTTTTTTGGCCTTATGACAAAATGTCTTACAAAAGTATGGTAAATTTTGTTTAATAAAAAAAAAAAATATGTGACAGTGTATACAATGTACATGTATTTTATTGGAATCGGATTCTTCATATTGGCAAAAACACTAGAAAAAGTTAAATGTTTACTTCAATTTACAATTTTGTCTCTACTTTAGAAATACATTGTCCGGCAATGTGATCAGTGTGTTCATTATAAGTTTTCCATAGATGCTAAATTGTGTGGGTAAATGTATGCATGTACTGTTTTGTTCCAGTATAACGTTTGATAAATGTATACTGATTTTGTTACAACATAACTTTTGAACAGATATTTGTTGATGTTACTTTTTTTTTTTTACAAAATGATGTTTTAAGGTTTTTCTTTTACCACGTAACACAATTTATGCAAATGCAGCTGTACTATTTTACAACATGGTTAAAGTTTATTTGACGTTTAATAATTTACAATAGCATTAAGACCACTTTGATTAACAATAAGCAGATGAGCGCGGCCTTTTTCAATCAACAAGCTGTCAACTAAAACTAGCTTGCAACTAGCTTGCATGTTTTATCTAGTAGACTAGAGGATGTGTCCTATTAGTATAAGAGATAATTTAAGCATATAGTATAGTGCTTGCATGCAGAAAAATGTATTACAATTATTAAAGTTTTAATAACAGTGCCTGGTATTTTTGTTAATTCAGCATGTTTGCACAGCCTATGGGCTTATCAGTGCTTGGGAAGTCAAATGCATGGTATTTCACTGTACTTAACATTCTGTGTTTTAAAATAGAATGAACTTTCATGTCAATTATTTGCATTTATTGTTGATGACATTAAATGCTAGTTCTTACATTTAATGAAATTTACATGGTCATACTTTATGTTAAAATGTGTTGTTTAATCGTAAAAAAGCCACTTGTTTTTCAAAATAGTTCTTACTTTCATGTCAGTAACTTATGTTTTGGTTGACAAAGTATAATTTTATACACTGTGTAAGAAGTTGCATAAAAGTTGTTCTATCCTGCACAAATACAATTTGGGTATAAAATTACCAATATCTAAATTGAGTGCTAGCATTAATTTTCTCTCGTTTCATTAAATTTACAGACTATATATGCATTCTCTATCACGCAAATTGATGTTAAACTAACTGCCAAATGTTGTCTTTCAATATTCATTCATTAATTATAATATTGGTTGATGTTTTGTTCAAAATGCACTTTATATTGATTATGAGATGTAAAACACTGTTGAAACTAACTTTTCACCATGTCTTGTTCACTGAACCTGCTGACACAGGGCTTGCATTAAGGGCAGTTTGGGAGTCATTTACTCCCAGTTTTTGTCACAGGACTTCCAAAATTGCAGACATAGAAGTATCAAAAAGTCAAAAAAGGACCAAAATGTTCACCTAAGTGCAAGCCTTGAATATAATTCAAAGTTAACAATAGGTCTGAAAAACAACAACATGAAGAGAAAAACGTGGCTGAAGTACAATAACAGCTATACTAAGAGTAGTGATATATGCTGTGAACATTGTAATGTACATATCTATGTCGCACACTACTGTCAGACCTTCCAAATATTATGAGCAAAACTTCCAAAATCAGAGGCCAGGAAGTTCAAACTTCCAGTTTTCAAAAAGTTAATGAAAGCCCTGCTGACAATATCTTCGGTTAGCAATAATAGTACACCTTTCGTTATATCGTTAATTGAAGGTGTATATCGACATAACCGAATATTTGGATTCTGATTTGTTTTAAAAAAAGCTACTGGTTATTAGCATTTTACTTACTGGTAGTGATTTTTTTTTTCTTCAGAAAATGTAAAACATGCAAAAGAATGTATTTCATTGTACTGTTTATTTGTAATTTCAACTTCCACTCAAATTATGATAAATGAATATATTTGTATTATTTGCAAGTTCTAATTATTGGATTGTTATTGCAAATAAAATATGATGCTTTTTTTTCACACACAAGAAAATGAACGTGCAATAACACAGTTGATTTCTGCTGCTATAATTCAGCATAGAAATATGTCCCTTTTATTCCTTCACACTTAATTGTTATTTTTGTTTGATTCATTGAAGTAACAATAATTAATAATTTTATTTCACATAATAGTAAATCAATATTCAACATTCAGTATTTAAAGATTTTAATACCTGTTTTTTTTTTTAATAGATTGTTTTGATTATTTTTTGTTTACAATTTTAATTTGACAATGTTTACACTTAAAAGTCTTACATTTTGTCTATTACTTATAGAGACCTGTTCACAGATTGGCAAATTGACAATTTTCAGAATTGTTGTCATAGATCCTAAAAAGAAAAATATGTTATATATAAACGAGCCAAATGGCACTACTGACAAAGAAATATATTGGAAATATAGTGTCATTGATGAAAAATCATCCATTGAAATGAATTATATTATAAAGCCTTTGTAACACTTTTGATTGGTATTTTGAGGCTGTCCGGCTAGCGCGGTGGTTGGTACACTTGCTTCTCACCTAGGCATCCCGGGTTCGCTTCCCACTCCCGGCGCATGTGTGTTTGGTTGGTGGTCACCATACCGGACAGGTGGGGTTTGCTCCGGGTACTCCGGTTTCCCCACACAGCACAAGACCACACCAAAATTAAAATATCTTTCATTAAAAATGAAATAGCTGGAAATTGCAGCTATGATTCAAAATTCGCCCCAACTTTTGTGAGTCTCTAGTAAATTAATTTTGGGTAGGAGTGCTGGGACACACTCCGGGTCCTCACATAGTGCAGCCTCACGCGCAGAAGGACCTCATAAACTTCGAAATACACATACGCACTCATTGGTATTTGGGAAAACATGTGTATCACTTACAGTAGGTACTTAGTTTGTAAGTCAGACTGGTCGAGTGTTTAACGCGACAGTTTTTTTATCCGGGCCGTCATAGGTTCGAGACCTGTAGAATTCAAATCTTTAATTATTTTATTGTTTGTTTTTTTGTTATATAATGCTTTCTTTTGGTTAGTCCAACTGCTTTATTTTTTTCAGTTCAGACATTAAGGACAGTTTTCAAAAATACAAAAAGATATCTGTGAACAAGTCTCTTTAAGTAGAATATGTCAATAGTTTTGTTATAGGACTAGTTTGTTTCATAATGCCTAGTAGCCATTGTGGTACTTGTGTAGTGATTATTTGTAGTAGTCTGAAACAATAAGTTTATACATGTATTCTTATATAAGTTATATGGTGGCATCAGTTATATCAGTAAATGGATTATTAAATGTCTAAACAAGAGTTTAAACAAGTTTAAGTGTGCATGACAAAGCATGATATATTGCATAAAGTTAGTGACATTTAGATACTTAATACAAAATGTTTATATTAACGACAGGTCCGGCTAGTTCAGTTGGTAGAGCACAAGACTGTCAATCCGGGGATCGTGAGTTCGAACCCCAGCCCAGCCACATAACTTGTGTGGGGATTGGTCATGAAATTATTTCTACGGCCATTCTCCCCCTACCTCTGATTTAAGTAGGGCAGTTGTCAGTTACTGGCATAGGTATGTACACTTAGTACTGGTACACCGCTTAGATCGGCTAAGCTTGCCCAGGAAAAGTGTCAGTAGGTTAACTGACCGCCGTGATATGACTGAAATACTGTTAAAAACGGTAAATAACCCCAACAAAACAAACAATTTATCTACATGAGCTTAAATGTCATGAACTAAAATTCCACAGCATTTGGCAAATATATAAAAATAAAGTATGTTTTCAGTGTTTGCTAAGATCAATCTCTTGGTATACATGTAATGTTTTGTCGTTAAAATAGCATGCCCTATACATTGCATTATAATAATGACTGAGTAGGGACTCAGGCATGCATAGTCATGTGATATGGCATTAACTGCTAATATACTTATTTACATAGAAATTGCAGCAAAATTTTAAACATATGGTGAACTAGCTAATGTATACAGTGATGCTTGTTCAGGGTCATTATATGTGTTTGCATTGTATTTTACATTGTTTTATCATTGCATTGTGTAATGTTTTCATGCAGGCCTTATCAATAAAGGGCATCTTATTTCATGCCTGCATGCGCATGCATGCCGTACAAGGTTGTCTTGTAAAAAATAGCTTTAATGCTTGAGGGTCATAATAAAGTATTGAGAACATTGGTGATTTGTTGTTATTCGTGATTTTTAATAGACGTTTTTCCAAATCTAAATGGTATTCAGTGGTGTCTGTTAATTTACTGAATATCGTTATAGGTGTGTTTCCAAATTTGCATTAATTGTATATAAAGACTTAACAAATCGTCGTATATTTCTGTGGTGTCACTCTAAACTTTATATGCAAGGTTTCATGTTAACATTAATTTTAGGCGAGGTATTCCTTTTTGAACTCTACCAATTCCTGCCATGACTTGAGTGATTCAGTTTTCTGTTACTCAAATTTACCTTTACGCTTATTTACCCTACACCATTGATCAATAAGTAAGTTAAACATGTTTTGACCAAATATAAATGCACAGTACATCATTCGACAGTCATGTAGTTATTAAGTGGATTGGGGATGGTGACAGGGTTTTGCGCGTGGCTGAGCGGTCATGTTCCGGCGTAAACTCCGCACAGTGGTCTTCACTGCGTCAATATTTCTGCCATTATAATGGCAGAGTTGTCGTCCTTTCACTCACGTACATGAATGGGATGTACCGTTGTGTAAAAGTGTTCTTCTACTAGGTACCTCTACTAGGCCCTATGGGAGATAGTGCGAAGAGCCTGATACCCTTTGTCACAAGACAATTATCAGCATTCTGATGTAGTACAGCTACACAATGGTAGTATTGTTTATAAAATTGATATCTTTGGAACCATGGCTAGAGATGTAAGGTAGTTTGACGGTCAACACTAACAAAGAACAAACCAGTGCGTACATAAGTATAAATTATTTTATTTGCACACTTCGAAACTTAACATGCGTAGAAAAATGTCTAAAAATTCTTTGGATATAACATAGTTAATTATAAAACAGGCAAACGATATACAGACGCAGATTTCTCGGTATACCGTATCATGCACATATTGGCAGCAAATAATATTACTATATGAGTAGCCGTACATCTAAGAAAATATGTAGTAGTAAACTTTTGCCATCCGGACTTCGTATCCTTTGTGAAAAAAAGGACACACGTTTTATTTCTTATATACTGTCTTTCTTTAAACCACAAAGACGAATGCCACTTGTAACGAAGATATACGCTACTAGTATTACACTCACCCTTCGCATTCACTATTTCTGTAGGTGTACGTATGTTCTGGATGCGGACTTGTGCTTTTTCATAGTCAATAATTTTAAATCTTTTCAATAATATATATTGAAGCGATATATAACAACGTGTTGTGTAGTTTTACAAATTGCACATAACACACAAAACAGGCAAAATAATATAAATAAATGCATAAATAATACTTTCGAGTACATGCTAACTCATATGAACACCGCAATCAAGTAAAAAAAAAAAACAACATTCAAAACACGTCTGCGATTCTGGCCAGGATTTCTAAAATAGTCTCGTCAATTTCCACCGATGGCGCCACAAACCGGCTCTTCGCGCTGTCGGCAAGCGCGCGTCGCGTCTCGCGCTCCAGAATAATGGCGGCCTCCACCACGGACAGGATGTTCGTGTGTGTGACACCTTCGACGGAAAAGGTCACGTGGAGCTGGTCCGCGAGCTTCCGACGGTAGAACTCGCCGGTGTCGCCCGGAAGTTTGGGATCGTCGAATTTGCCCTCCAGATATATCAGCGCTTCCTGTATATTGGCGAGGCGGCGAATGGCGCACATGCCCGTGTTGTTCATCATCAGCATGATCCGCTCCTGCGCGACGGAAGCGATCCGATTGAGCGCCGTGACTACCGACATCCGGTCCGGCTTAAAGTCGAACGAGCGGAAGCGAGACTCCGGCTGGCGGATCAGCTGGTAGTTGGTGTGGTACGACATCTGGAATAAATCCGAGACCGTTCAGTGAAGATAAACCAGTATGAAATCTTGCATAAACAACAGCAAAGCAATTGCGGGTACAACGTCGTTCGCGTGGTAATTGATTACTTGTTAGACATAATACTGTGAACAAAAATTATTATTGAAACTGTTATGTTTTAATAGTGCTGTAAATTTGCATCTTATGCACCTTTCAATATTTTCCCCCAGAGGGGGAGGGGGAGCGGCGGGCTGACACATGGGAATTTGGCTAATGTTATTTTTTAATTATTCCCCACCCTAGAGTTAAGCATTTTTGTCTAAATCCGACCAAATTCTATTTCCTGGGACCCGGAATCAGAGGCGTGACAATTCCCGCCTGTCGGAAATCGCTTATGGTCTGAATTACCGTATATGTCCTCCGCCCCCCCCCCCCCCGTTGGGGAAATATTGATACGTGCATTACTTGGCATTCACCCACTCTAAATACAACATTCTGTATTTATTGAGCGACATTTGTACATGCGAATAAATGCGGATGCAAAAGTATTTTTTCTTGAGTCTAAGTCTATTATGGGTCACTATTGTAACAACTTCCGCATCGGTTCTGTTAATTCCAGGCTTTCTGTGCATTACAACTTATTTTTAATGTGTGAGGATTTATTGGCGGGTTATCTAAATGTACAATTGTGAAATGAAGACTATGATGGAAAATGCTATCTAAATAATGAAGTCGATTCAAATTTATGATACGATAGTTTCATACACTCGTACAAAAATCAACAAACAGAAATACAAGCATCGTTTTTATAAAATTAAATAAATAGTATGCTAGTGGGTATGTACATAATACATAATGGAACAGACTTTGCATGAAAACAGACATACGCTTGAATAAAATAAAATGTCTAATACTCATGCATGAAAAGGTGAAAATCTTAATAAAAATATAGACAGAAGGTGTGTGTGTGTGGGGGGGGGGGATATAACTGCTAATATGCCGGGAATTACTTTAATTGATCCACATAGTGTACTTATAAACTGATAGTAGTTCGAAGTTCATCTAATTCAGCATAAAATACAAATCGGTTCGATTGACACAATTACTTGACAGACAGGTAGAACAAATATCCTGTATACAAAAGACGATATGATTATCTTCCACTGAAATTCCCTAAATTAAGCTATGAATTAAACACATCGTCATTCACAAGAGGTTTATTACATTTTTAGCGTCACATCTAACGTCTGATTGAAATTACGGTTAAAGATAACTGTTAAATAGGAATAATTAACTGGCAAGCTTGTATAGTTACGAATTTGAAACATTTCGATGAATAAAACCCATGAAAAGCTTTGAAATATGGATTATTGTTTATTTGTACCATTCAACGTTAATCCTAAATATTAATTGTATACAAAGTTCGGTCTAGTGCTACATTTTCCTATTCAAATATGTTGCAGTGATCGAGCAAACAAAACTCACCTTTTAAACTGTATTCCACTCGATCTGGATTGAATGCCAAACCAACCCTGGTTACAAAGCGGCCATTTGTAAACAAATTTAAAGTGCTGCTATTGCGTACTTTGCTATCGTCTGCTATATATGATTTACTACGCGCGAAATTTTAAATTGGTTTAATGTATTATTGGCTTTGCCGTTCACATTAATGAAACAGGATTTACATCGTAGGCTGTAGCTTGTATATTAAATACCGGTAGTTAACAGGATTTCACCCTTTGCTTGTATTTAAATATTTATATAGGCCTACATATACATTGTACATATGAGGCGTGTCGTGGAAAAATCAGGCTTAATGCATGCGCGTAACGTGTCGTCCCGGATCAGCCTGTGCAGTCCGCACCGGCTTAACCGGGACGACACTTTCCGCTTTTATGGCATTTTCTGTTTCAAGGAAGTCTCTTCAAAACATAAATTCACTTTAGGCGGAAAGTGTTGTCCCGGATTAGCCTGTGCGGACTTTGCATTTTAAATTTGTAAGTATTGCAGTGCGACGGTTTTGTCCATACTTCGTTTAGTCAATGTTTAAATATTTATAATGATATAGAATCTATCAATGACTTGCATGTAATGGGCAATTTCATAATAGGCCTACATTGCGTGAAGTCGAATCTTACGAAATCCATTATTAATAATCATAATTTATTTATTTTTTTATCCGTTGTTCCGTATGTTTGCCCCTTAATCTAATTAATAAAATTAATTATGCGGTCCATTAGCCAATTGAGGAATCTCGGTTTTAACTAAACCTAATCCAACAGAGCACCTTAATCGGATAACACGTTAAGCATGCATGGGTCCTTGAAATGCGTGTACGTGTTACACCGGATAAAAGAATTTACGTTCGTCTCTGGAACGGAACACCTTCAATCTAATGAAACTGATCAGTTAAATCTGAACGTTCACTATTTCAGTTTACATATGTTGCTGTGAGTCTGAAAACATTCTGCTGGAGCCCGGTGAGGAGCAAATATCAAATATTCTTTATTTGAGTAATTATTATACTGCACCTCGCGTTAACGTATCATGGTGGCGGATCCGTGGTCTAGTGGTAATGCACTGGCTTCAAAACCAGGGGTCGCAGGTTCGAGCCCCCGGTTCACCTTAACTTACTAACTCGTCTTTCGCATGAGACGTTAAACCGATGTGCAGTGTACTAGGTGCTCCACACTGGGCACTAAAAGACCGGGGCAATGGCCATATGGGAGAGGATCCCGGTGCACTCGATAACAATGTACTACACACGCACACACACACAACGTAATAGACGAACTGCATACATTTTGACATAAATCGTTAAAAGGATGTTATAAATATGTAACAAAAAATATATGAACATGTAAATATATCCTTCTGATTTCCATTTCCTGATATGTATGGGATGAATTTTAACCTGTATATTATATGTATAAAAAGTAAACAAGAAATGTCTTTAAAAAAGACAATCGGTGTTGAAATTAATATTGAGACGTCATTTTTTTGCCCTAAATATAATACCAGAGGACCAAGATGATCGGTTACGTGACTTCTCGGACCCCAGATTTTTCGGTTCCTACTAAGGACATTTCTCGGACCCCAGATTTTTCGGTCCCTACTAAGGAGATTTCTCGAACAATATAAAGTTTTTCGAACACCATAAGAAAACGTATCGGCCCCAAAATTAATTTGAGATAAGCTCAGTCATTATTAATATCTGTACCGTGAATAAACAGATCATATACCGCCCTATGTTTTCACCAGTGATACATTAATAACCTAAATACTAGTAATTTACGTAAACAAGAGGACCAAGATGATCGGTTACGTGACTGCTCAGACCCCAGATTTTTCGGTAACTACTAAGGAGACCAATCGACCCCAGAATTTTCGGTCCCAAATAAGGAGACTTCCCGAACACTAGATTTTTCGGACACCATAAGAAAACGTATCGGCCCCAACATTAATTTGAGATAAACTCAATAATTAATATCTATACATCTGTAATATCTGTAAATAAACCGATCAAATACGGCCCCATGTTTTCACCAGGGATACTTGAATATCCCAAAATAACTAAATACTTATAATTTACTATTGATACATGAATTTGTCAGGCAAATTTAACAAATTAATACTGTCAGAAATAATAGCGGGAATGAACGAAATTTATTTTATATATCAGACAAGAGTACATAGTAATATTAAATAATATAATATATGTTTCATTAGTATTGCACATTGCGTTTTCATGCTATGCAAATGAAGTTAAAGGAACATGAATAACGATTCGATGTATTACGAGACTTCTTTCACCACATTTTACTTATTAATTGGAAGATGTTTAACATTTGTATAGATTGAATAAAATCTACTGGAGAAGTTGACAGAAAGGTGCAATTACAAATAATTCTTAATAAAACGTAACCACAATTCAAATATAAATTAACATGAACAGTTAGTTTATAAATATAAATTCCCCATTTATTGAAATTCTCGGGTTTAGGATTCTCCGGACGCTAATTGATTCCTGTGTATCAACACAGCTTTATCGTGCGCTATTTTTAGAATGATTCACTCTCCTACTGGAGTGTGTTGTACTCGCTAGAATTAATTCACGGGAACCTAATTAAGTCGGTTACAACGTACAATAATATTTTTACACAAAAATAAAATTATAGGAAAAAGAAGCACCATCAAATTTGCTAAGATTTGTTTGCTTATTTATCAGAAAAATACCAGAAATTTACCACTTTATTTTTTGTTGTGCTTGTCACAAGAAACCTTAACACTATTGACAGGCAGACGTGACGCGAACTCAACAGGCAACATTGTACGTTGTGACCGACTGTGGTCCCCGTGAGTTGTAGCATTGTTATTGCTATTCATGGAGCGCGCCGATTACTCGTATCAATGCGAGTGAACAAAAGTTATCACGTGACCACAAATGCGAACGACCACAGCTTTTTTGACAGAACAACGTCAAGTTCAAAGGTATTTATTGATGTTTTCTCCTTTTAATCATTTGAAATTTAAAAAAGGGCTGGTGCACCGAAAACACCAATATTTCCGCTTTCTATCGGTATATGGTTTGTGTTCCGAGGTACAGTACTGTACTTTCTGAGAACATTCAAAGACAAATTTCGAATCGAAGTCATGCAGACGACCACACCTGTTGTTAAAATATAGGTGTTTTTTTTTTATCACACGTGTAGTTGCAAGTGATTTTTTATCGAAACAACAACGCATAAATAGCTTTAAAAAGCCAAATTTGAGACAATCTGAGTTGCAAAATGCTTCTAGAAATTGTTTGGAACTTGTAATGGCGATTTTTTTAAATATGCGAACGACCACACTCTGAAATTTTATGCAAACGGCCACACATTTTAACCTTAAAATGTAGAAACAACAGAATATAAAAAAAAAACGTAATTTTTCAGACGGAACATTCCATTCCACATATATGCCGTTATTGTGGCAAGGTCCTGGCAAATAAGTCGACAATGCGCTAGCATGAAACCAACCACAAAGGGACAGGGAAGGGCTACACTTGCTGTGACAAAATTTATCATAGCAGGGCAAATCTGAATAGGCACATGTAGATTTATTTCGAACGTTTTTTATGTTGATTATTTTCGTTAAAAATCTTTAATTATTTCTGTTTGTTCTATTACTAATATTTGTTATTCAATTGTTTATTTGTACTGTGATATAAATGACCATACAATCAATACGCTACTGAAAACAGGAAAATCTGCTGATATATTTCGATGCTAATCTAATCACACCCAAGTTTAACTTTACAAATAACTAAACATTCAACTTGTCAGCGGCCGGTTCGTTCGATCCACTTTTGTTTTTTACATAAGCTTAACATTTATGTAAATAAACATATGACTGTAGCAGTTGATTTGAATATTTAGTATAAATATAAATAGATAAGTAATACGGTATATAAAATATCAATATTAGAAATTTGAGTACATGTAAGATTGAATAAAGACTTTTAAACATTAACATTTTACATATAATTAACTCTTCTTGTGGATGCCATGTACATGGTGAAGAGAAGCCGTTCATTTGTACCACGTGCAGTAAGTCCTTTCCTACCAATGCAGACCTTCAAAAGCACATCCGGTGGGAAAATGGACACAAAAGTGCGTATGACATATGTGGGTTAGCGTTTGCAGAGAAGGCCAATTTAATAAAGTCGCACTTAGACATGCTTAAGGGTGATCTAAACTTGAAATGCTCTCAATGCGACAAAGTTTTCCGGCACCGGAGTAGCCTTTCCCGCCATAAGAAAGTTCATGACACGAAACAATCTCACTGAAGTAACAGTTGTGAACTTGTTTTATGTTTTGTTGTTTGATTTACTACTGAACTATTTTGATTAAAAGGTTTTGTGATATAGCGTTTTCGGAAAACAATCGGTTTAATGTTTTGTTTATGCAAGACTTTTTCTGGAATTTTGATTTACATGTTCTATAGCAAGAATATTGTTGTACATTTTTTAGTAATAGTAAGTCCTGTACATGTATATCATATTAAACATGTAAAATTAAAAACATGTCGCGCCATATGAAAACCTGTTAAATATAATCAATGGTGACCTTGGACAGGACTGTTTTACGTGTATGACCTTAAATGTATATCAACTGTTGGTTATATTTAAAAATAGTTCCAGAATATTATATCTGAAAAATGTTCGTTGTCACGAAAACGATTTTGAAACAGTATATGAGATTTTTTTAAATGTAAACACCGATTATATTGGTAAGCTTCTACATATATGCACACAACTTGTAACGATACTGTTATTAATACTAAACTGTACGATTGTTTATTATAAATGACAGTTCTAACTTTCTTTTAATTTAACATTCCTGCGTGTTTTATATAATTAAGTATCAATATATTGAAGCTAGTTTCATTTCAAGCCATAACTGCGACTTCGGTAATGCCGATCAGGATCAGAACAACATCAGAACAAGACGAAATACTTTTATTTCATTTTTAGTTCATTTGTTTGTATTTGTATGCATTTTTTTTCAAAATTGTCTCATGCTGATTATGACCTGGGAGGTACAGAGATGTTTTACAAATAATATAAATAGTTATTTTTGATTATGTTTGTTTTATTTGCTGATCATATTTGTAATTATTCATATGTTCTGTGATATTTTGTTAAGGAAAACATTTGTGATTGTTTCAGCTTTGCCAATCTAAGCACTGTGATCTTTGTCTGTGATTATTTATTTTTTGTATAATGAACATGGGAAGTTTTATTAAAGCTGTTTATTTTACATTAGTCAATATACATGTGATTTGATTAGAAACTAAACAGATACTACTTAACAAATGTTCAGTTATCAATTCTATCACGGTATCATTACGTTAAACTTATCAAAATACAATTGTTAGCAACTAAAGAAGCTTTATACATTTCAATTTGACTTAACATACACAATGATGTTTATATAAGTAAAGACTACTGAAAAAAAAACCTACAATTTTAGACCCTAATAATATTAAATATATTTTCAGTTATTGTACGTATTTTTTTTTTTTTATGTTTTAAGCAAAGATCACTCGTTTCATATTAAACAAGTTATCAATTTTAACACATACATGCAATGCAGTTGCATAAAATATGTATGTATTTGCATTTACATCATTTTTTTTTATATTTCACTACATTATCGGACTGAAAGTATGTAATATCGGTAAGTAACATTTTTGAGGTTACAAGAGTATTTATTAATTCCTTCTCGCTTTCTCCCATCTAACACCAAGAGCGCCTTTCTGTATCGAATTTCTGTCCATACAAACAGTCCCGCCTTTCTTCTTCCTTGTTTGACGACGATCAAATATATGGTCCCTGTAAGAATACAAAAATACTAGCATAAACTTTCACTAAATGAGCATATACATTATGTTAATAGATCTATATACATAACCTAATAAATGTGGTTCGTAAAAATGTTTGTTATAAGTCTCACTATTTGTAACGTCAATAAGTTAAAATAGTGTACCATTTACAAAGAGCGAAGTTAAGTAATTGTAAAAGTCCCTATCATTGCAACCTATCTTATACTTATAGACATGTGCACACAGGGTCTGAGCAGAAGATAATCGCAACCTCTGCGCAGAGATTTGACTGGTTCCGAGCATAGCTCTAATCAAATCCCTGCCGCCATAACAAACCACGTGATGATGATCGATTTAAATCATCTAACTATTATTTATGGTTTTAATTAGTTATTATCGTTTTCTGATTTCATTATTGACTGCAAACGATATATAAAAAGTCCAATTATGTAGAAATTGCACTGAGTTGCATTAACTAAGTATAAGTTACAAACACGTAATCCTTCCAGAGCAGGAAGGATTTTACTTGTGATGGCAGTGGTTACCGTTAACCGATAGGGGAGGTAACCGCTGCGAGGAGTTTGGATAAATCGGTCTAAGGATTAATTTAAGGTTACGCATGCGCAAATAAATTCCTTCTTTGTTACATATAAAATATTCAAAGTTTGATCTAAATTTTCACCATGACCAAGCTACTTTCCAATACATCACCATACATTGTTGGAAAGATAAGGCCATAACCTTTTGGAAAAACAGCACGTGTTGTAACTCAACATATTTACCTTAGAAAAAACACACCGGTTTTGAGGGCATGGAGGCTGCCATTTTGCGCATAAATACATGGGCCAAAAGTTATGAAGCTGGGAACCACTAAGACAAAGTTGTGCCCAAAACTGTCTTTTTTCTTATTTCTTATTTCTTACATATATACCTTAAAAATTGATACCAAAACATATCATTTAAACTGTATTTTACAAATTCTATGCATCCTGCACTCAACCCTATGTGCTTATTATCTAACTGACAGCTACTTTCCAATATATCACCATATATTGTTGGAAAGATAAGGCCATAAACTTTTAGAAAAAAACAGGATGTCAACAAATTCTATGCGTTGTAACTCAAAATATTTACCTTAGATAAAAAAAACCGGTTTTGACGGGCATGGAGGCTGCCATATTGCGCATGAATACATTGGCCAAAAGTTATGAAGCTGGGGACCACTAAGACAAAGTAGTGCCCAAAACTGTCTCTTTTTCTTATTTCTTACATAGATACCTTTAAATTGATACCAAAACATATCATTTTAACTGTATTTTACAAATGCTATGCATCCTGCACTCAACCCTATGTGCTTATTATCTAACTGACATGTAACCCTGAGGATGAGACTTCCGTTTTGGGGTAATTAGACCTTAAAATCAAATTTCTACCAGTCAATGTGTTACCCAGTTATCTTACTTGATCACAATATCATGTATAACAGCTGAGTTCCTTGATACGTATGCCGCGCAGGTCGGGTCGCACCGTGTCGGACTCGTCTAGCAGATGGTACACATGTGATGGTACACATGCGGTATATAAACATTCTGGAAATTAGAAAACAACAACATATTGGGATAGATATAAAACCTCTTACATGTATTACTAGTATATGCAGAGTATGTGGTTTTCTGCTTAAATATATTATAGAATGAGAACCTTGGAAGTACGAGTGTTAATATTTTAAGTTTATTAAGCAGCCTCGGTTTAATGGAAGTTCTTTGCCATTTTAGCACCGGCTTGAGCTAACGTTTAATACGTATTCAATATCGTCTGATCCCAAAGAAACAAAAGTGAAAACAAGAGGTATAAGTTTTGGTAGTTTATGGTATTCTTTCAATAAATGCGTATGAAGATTAAATTGTACACTGTATTTGTAAAAAACGAAATTATAAAAACGATGGATTACCTATTAGGATCAAGTCGAGCCTGTATTTGCTCGATCGAATTACCAACGAACTGCCCGAATAGACGCTTCCACAAATGTCAATCATATTCAAATTAATCTACAAATTTATCCAATCATCGAACTTTGAAATCACGTGTTTAGCGGTTAAACTATTAAATACAAAAGAGCACGTGCATAATGTTTGTGATATTCAAATTAGCACGTGGTAATGTTTGTGACTTTCGACGAATTGAAATTAATCCTTTAACAATAGCTGGGGAGGAGTTTAAACTATTCGTGGCAAATCCCGGATCGGTCTTTTCTTCGGTGGTCACCGTGCCTTGGCCCGCATGTCGTTTAAGGTCAATTCGGAGAAGAAGATCTCACCTGCTATGCTACTGAAAGCTCTGACATTATAGGTTCCACCATGACAGATTGAATACAGAGTGATTTTGGCATCGATATGCGCGATGAAAGCCTCCCAAAGCTGAATGGGCCATCCATTAATATACATAGTGGCAGGGGAATTTGCCAAAGTCGTATCCGTTGATAAGTCGGTTTCGAAGCAAGCATCTACTCATGACTCACTCCTTTGCGGAAATTCCAGCCATATCTTCCGACTTCCACCACACTCGAACGTCGTGACAAGGATTTTCTGTTAAATCGTCACCCAAATTTCTCATTTCTTATTCCACTTCTTCTGAGAAATGAGCAGCAGCCATTGAAGCTGACATCGGATCGGTTAATTCATTGGCCATTATCGGAGTAAGCCTGGTTTTTCCCGTTTTAGCAACATTTACCCAGCTTTCTCTACTTGAATTGTTCAGCCCTCCGCGGCAGCTCTTTCGCCGTGTTCGTGTCAGTAAATGTGTCGCATCAATACAACGAATTTCCAATTGCGATCTCCGTTCGCTATATTCAGGTTGATAAAACCATTCTTTGAAACGCAAGTTCCATCTAATATCAGCTGTGTTTGTATAGCTCCATTTTCTTTACATTGTATTTTTCTGGCCAAATCAACTCTGCATAAATTCTGTTCAATGAATGTTATGTCGTAGTAGATGCTAACACCTTGGCTGCTAACTCACTCAACGACTTCATTACCGTTTTAACGGGTCTCTTTTGTTTCTTTTCCGGAATCTGTAGTTTTAAATATTTTGACAGAAACATCAGTTTATCTCGTTTTGTGGCTATCTTTGTACTTTTGATGTCAACTCGTTTCATTTTTTCAAGTAACGGAGAATAACGGCCAATTCAGAGATCAAAAGTTTCTTTAAAGTCTCTGTACTTGAGAAAAAAATTGATAACTCTCCTTCGGTTATAGTTTCCCATTTATTCTTTGCATTACAAGTCTTATCAACTTTCAACAAGAGCAATATTTGCTGAATGTCTGTTTTCATTGGGCTGTAAGACCTCATCTGCATTATCTCTACTTTCATTGTTTTTATCTCCGTGTTTGTCTGACAATTTCGTTGAGTTGGTTTCGTCGCCTAATAAGTCATCTTCTTGTCTAGAAACATCGTTTGCATCTTCGTCAATATTATCACTGACAACACTTGTGTCTGATGAGCAATACTTCTATATATTTACATAATCTAATAAATCATCAACATTATCGTGTAAAAAAAAATCATTTGCGTTCACGTTATCGTCGCCAGTGATGTCGGAGGTACCATTCTTCTCTTCCTTATTTTCAGTCGCACGAAGCCACGGGACTTTCTCTAGGCCAGTTACGACAGCAATAGTTGTCGATTTTCGATCGTCGATCATGGTTGTCTCGGTTTGGATGACTGGATTCCGGTAAATTGTTTAAATGCTGTGACAATATCAGATTTCTTCATCTTTTGGACCTCATTCCAAACGTCCTTCTGCAGTTGAAGTATACTGTGTTCCGATGGAGTCGCGGTACTAACGATTTTTTGAATAACCAAAATGGAAAGATAACACTTACAATTTTTAATAATCTATCATAAGGTGTAAAAATGCCTTAAACACACATGGCAATCAACACAAAAACAATTATTTCATTTGGAATACCTGCAAAACACCAAACCACACAACACAGTCTGTAGGTTAAATTTGACAACTTGGACGACGGAGTCGCGGTAATCGGTAACAAAGGAAGCAATCCTTGCCAATTTTGAAAAAAAAAAAAGTGTACAGTATAACCTTAATTACCGCGGAAAGGAAATAACTTATGTACACAACCCACGGGGAAATACACCTACTAATTTGGCACAGACGACAGAGTAAAAACAATATCTTATTAAATCTGCAATTAAATCGGATGAGACTCTTAAAAGAAATGCATTATACAAGCATGTTTAAGCAAAAAATAATGTACTTTGCAATAGTCTATGCATTTTTAGATAGTTTTCATAATAAGAAGCCGAGACTTAAAAAAGAGGTGGGTTTTGTTTACAAGAAATGTCCATTAGATGACGTTTATTGTTTACCGCGACACCGTCCGTACCGCGACTCCATTCGAAAAGAGTATACAGTGAGGGAATTGTTTTCAAGTGATCTGACAACAATGTTGTGCCACTGGGCGTCAAACGATTGGCAAGGTACATGAATACTTTCGTCGTGACACATGTTATGTACATGTTCTGCAATATTTATCATGGTTGTAGTTTTGAGGCTGATCCCTTTTGGGAACCACGCAACCAGTGCGCATTTTAACTGTTCTTTTTTCCAACTTCTATTCAACTCCGTGCAGAGAAAAACAACAGCCTATGATGCTCTTTCTCTTGTAAGCTCATAACGATCACTATGTGTATTTTTAACCTGGCTTATTACTTCTATAAAGTGGTCAATAGATGTAGCTTCGTCTTTGTTAATATTGCTCGCTGAACAATCCTTTGCTGATGGGAATAGTCCTAAAAACTCAACCAATTTACTTTGCTCTGCAATGTTATCTTTAAGCTGCTTTAAATCCGGCTCAATTCTTGTTGGTTTCTTGGCGTCATTTCCGTTATATAGTAACATGGCTTTTTTCATGGCTCTTTGAAAAATATCTGTATCTCGTTTCACTTTAAAGGCTGAAGTTATGTTTTCTGTCCAACTGACATACAGTAGCCACTCGACGTTTAGAACTTCGATTTTCGCTTGGCATTGTAGGTAATACCTTGGATGAAAATATGTGTGAACACCATTTACGGGACATTTGATTTCCACAGCTACCTTTGTTGACTCAAGGCCTTTATTATCCCTAATGCTTCCATCGGGTGAAACAACTAGAAATAGTTGGCTGTCCTCATTGAACACTTTAACACATCCTTCCTCACAAAACACAAATCCAGGGGTGTGTATGGGCATTATATTTGAAACAATAGTCGCAACTGCATTTATTTCATTTAATGTTGCATGCTGCATGTTCATTTGCGTCCTGTTCAGGTAAGTTACATTTAATGTGTTCAAAATAGTCCTTTAGCTTGTTAAGACCATCGAGCCCAAAAGCTTAGTGTATGGTACTTCCAGTAACCTTTGCCTGTTTCGTAATTCAAACCACCTTCCTGTTCGTTGTGGTAAAAGCCGAGTGTTGTTTTCCTCTTCATTCTGTATTCCCAAGGGGATAAAATTCTCACACTCGCCGAGATTAACATTAACATCTGAGATGTATGGCACATCATTGAGTGAGCTTAAACTCAAACATATGCCTTTGAGGCACTTCTCCGCAGCAAGCAAGTATTTCTCGATATCATGGAGATACCCTATCACGGAGCTAATTGCGTAAGAGAACTTGCTTTCCTTCCAGGGAAGTCCACCACCACCTTTTTCTATTAACGTTTTCTTTGCGTATTCTTTTTTCTTTTTCAGGGCACTGACTTGCACAATACCTGCTGACGTATCGCGAAGGGACTTTGCAAGAATCTGTTTTAATTGTTGGCGACATTCTGACGAGAGACTTCCCTTATCCTTGCAGTTTTCGAGGTAACACAGGAATGCGTCGTATTCGTTTGTAACCATCTCGAAGTTTAAAACACGCTCTTGTAATGGAGTAGAGTCCTTGTAACCAAGTAAATCAACATCTCCCGACGATCTTGTAAGGCCTTGTTTGATTTTCTTACCGTCAAACGTCAAGCACGCAGATTGTTGCATCAGACTGTCACCCATATGCACCATTATATCATCATAAACCCCCGGTTTTCTATCAGTGACTTCAGTGTAAGGTGTGCAGTTTCGAAGCACCTTTTAATCGGGTGTAACAAAGTTAATCCGATACGAAATGGGATCATAGCGGTGTTTCGATTCATCTACACAATCGTGATTTTCATTTTGCTGGTTTTTGTAACCACACATAAAGTTTATAAATCTCCCACCAAACATCCGCCATCCCAACTTCCAAAACAACTTCGTTGTCTCTGAATACCGGATTCGTTTTGTATTACCGCAATTGTACCAATAATACTTCCAGCCAGAGAAGGAATGCTATATTGTCAAGTGGAAAGACATCGGCTTTCAATTGGCGAAAGAAAGCCAGAATATCAAGTGAACGGCATTTGGTGTTTTCGATAATTTAGAAACTACATCGGGGACAAACGATAACATTTCTTGAGTAACCTGTTGCAGAGGGCAATCTAATTATGTTTCAATACCGCCAGTAGCGTTGTCGTTTTCATTCATACAACTTGTCGTCTCATTTATCGAAAGCGTATCACCATACTCACTATTGACAGCAGTTGATATGACAGAACCAAAAAAACCACTGAGCTTTTTTTAGTTTAGTTGGACTGTCCTTTATAGCGGTAGCCGCTTCAATCCAGTTTTTGTATAAAACAGGCATCATCATGTGTCGTGTGTCCGAATTGTGATCGCAATGATGGGCTTTTTTTCAAGTGCTCGTGCTTTGTAGAGGGGGGGGGGGGGGGGATTTAAAAGGCGTCTTTATTGGTGATTTCAACGGAGACAGTTTCCTGTTGTTGGTTCTCGATGGAGTGAAACTTAATTGTGCTGATTTCTTGGCTGAATTTTTTCTTTTGTTGATGTTCGATGGCGTATAATTGGTTTCCCGAACATTGTTTGTTTTCCTTCTGACAATTTGGATTAGTTCTGAATCCAAACCTACATGGACACGATGGGACCGCCTGGATTTGGTTCGATTTAAGTTCAGATTTGGCTTTACATATGTTTACCCAATTGTTTATTTGAAATGAAATTTAAATGACTTTTTCTTGATTATTCACTTATTCACGCATTTAAGGTCACGTAATAACTTGTGTTCATTCGCATTGAGTATGTAGGCTAAACAAAATAGTTATATCATTATGTGAATGAATATAACATTCTGATCATTACATACAATGAGTAAAATTGTTCATAATTATGTTCAGTTCTAGAGTGTATGTCGAAGATATGTGTATAACTTTATTTTAACCGCTTATGTAAATAATTATGTAAATTTTAATCCCCAAAAGTATGCAACAGTTATTGGTATACATTAAACCATTGTTGTAAATTTGCATTCCCTATAATTAGATTTTTTTCCGATTCTCACTATTTATTTGTTTACAAGTGCATACATATATATACAAACAATATATAATACACAGCAAAACATAGCAACATATACCACTATAATATATGCTATGACATGTGTAAAATTTATGCAGTAGAGAATCAAAATTGGAAAATTTGCCCAATTCTATTGGCATTCAAATTTCCCGCTGCATAATTATCGCAAGAAATCTAGGTCAAAAGAGATATTAGACAGCTACGCCGAATAAAGAATTTTATGCAGTTATTCTTGTATAAAAAGTAACTAATAAACGGCTTTCATTATGCGATTGCAGCATATAGGTCTTTAGCGACGATTGTTCCCGTGATATCCGTATTCGTCAGATTTTTTGTACATAATTGTCAATGTTTTTGACCAGATTGTGTCTTTAAATTAAAAAAAAAAAATCAATCCTTACTGACCCAACTTTGTTGAGACCGTTTCCCAATTTATTTGTTTTGGCCTAACCTTGTATCAGATTCACAACGGCAAGGGCAAGTTTCAGAGGCCTAAATGCTGACTCGCATACGTGACAGTAAGTAACGTGCCACCTGAAACGAAACGAATACATAAAGAGATAAAAACATATTAGACACCGCGGTAATTTATGACAGTTGCCAGAAATAGACAGTTAACGTGTTAGAAAGAGGCATTTTCTTAGTATTGTTCTTGGCACCGAACCACGCAATGCGATGCTTCCCTGAAACCGTTTATACAAAAAAAATAAAATATTGCGATTCTCTAAAACTATCGCACTGTCCCCGATGCGCGTCGGATTCCTACATGCAATTGACATTTGTAAGTTAGAGTGATCTTTTCATGTGCACATAAACAAGCTGTCTTCTTGACACTTTTGTATGCGCGCGCTGTTGTAAAATTACTGATAAATTCGTCAGAGGATAACCAGAAAATGGTTATCGTAGAATAAGGTAAGATCTAGCTTGTGTAATTAGTTTTCACTGTTCAGTGTCCGTGTATTAATAGGACCCTTTCCAATAATCAAGTCAAATGAGTGGCAAACATTTAGATATAGAGATAAATTTATTTATGTTATAACACCCACAACAATATAAATCATAATAATAAGACTTATGAGGGATACTGAAAACTATAACATTCACTTGGCACAAAAAATACTAATGTAGAGGTACATTGTACAACAAAATCTACTAAAAGTACTAAAGCAACAATAAACTTATATCTAAAACGTGTAATATAATTTACACTGTAACGTCGTGTTTTTAAAACGAGTTTGTTATCAAACATTAAAGTTACGAAATGGACAACATGCAATACAAATGTTCTGTTAAATATTTATGGAAAACATATTGTTAGTTGAATGTAGCTTTTCATGCAATTATTACGAGTTGAGAATTTTGTGACACCGATATCAGACGATTGTTCGAGTTGGTTATTTCAGACTCCAGACTCTTTTAATATCGCATCAAATACAAACTCAAATACATATTGTTTGCATTACTGATCATTTATTGGAATATAGCTAGACTATTTAATTGCAAGACTAGCTAAGCGTCCTTGGATATACACGTTGGAAAGTTTAATTGGTCAAAGGTCAAGGCCGTCTGGTTTATATATTGCTGCAATGTCAAAGTGAATCTCTGTGAAACGGATTAGAATATAACTGTCATAGATTAGCTTTGGTAAGTTTGCTTTCTTATTTGCTCGTTTTATAGAGAACTGTCATCGGTATGTTTATATAAAAATCATTTAAATGCAAATAGGTTGATTTTCTTCTGCTGTTACTGTTACTAGGCCTACTGCAACAGAATACCGTGATCATACATTGTACATGACAGTCCATGACTGCGTCACACATGCTCTTGCTGTGAACACTGCTGATAAATCATTTGTCATGTTGTGTAGAAATGATTGTTGTACTAAAATACTGACATGTGTTAAATAATCCAGATCTCCTATAAAAAATCTTTGGGATTAAGGATAACATTTCTACAAAAATTTAACAAGTGAACTTTTATTTTTTTTTAACATGTTTAAAACCCGTAGGGATGGATCTACAGGCTGTCAATTGGTCCTACTTTTTCCTACTTTTCCTACTTTTTTGATTCAGTCATACTTTTTCTAGCTGTACTTGTAAGCCCTATGCAAACATTAAGCTACTTTTTATATGGGCAATGTTTGCTGACGGGCTGTAATTGGGAACAACCATTTCTGTGGTGGAAAGTTTTCCTTCTTTGTCTATATTGTTCTGACAGGATTTCGATCGCTACTTTCACGTCCCGAAATTAGATAGTTATTGTCAACGGATTGCAATAAAAGTTACATACCTGAACAGATAAACCATTCCTAATTAATGTTCCATGAATATTTGTATGAAAACACTTTCATTTTGCATGCCTGAGCCATTTAAACCTACACACTATTGCATTTTTAAACAATCTTGCTGTCCTCCACTGTGTAAACTTTAATCGATATTCTGCTATGCTGTTGAAGTGTTACGTCATTCTATTGGTCAGTATAGGGATAGCCTCACTCTGATTGGTTTGAGTGCTAAACAAGGCTGCAATTTTGGGAATTTCTACATACATGTGATAGTTTTGTACACAATTTTAAATCGGAATTTAATGCATATATAAGGTAAATTTCGGTTCATGTTAATCAGTTTTGGTCTTGTCCAAGTAAAATACGTTGATAGATAACTCTATTTTTGCAAATAATGGAAATTTATGCAAATTTAAACTTTTCCACCACATAATGGTCTTTCGGCGATGAGACGTTCTAGCGAATTTAGCGCTATATAAAAAGTAACACTCAATTCGCAGCACGTCTCATGAATTAGACTAATACTTTTTCCTACTTTTGGGTTAAAAAACTCCTATTATTCCTACTTTTTTAGTTTGCCAGAAATGAAGATGAATTAATTAATGTTTTATATGAAAAAGAACAAAGTCTATTTGTAGATGTGTTGCAGAGCTCCAGATAACGTGCGTAAAGGCGTAAATACGCATTTAAATAAAAAAAAACTATTTAGATTTAAAATCTGTGCGTAAAGTCATGCATTGAAAAAATGAAAAGAACAATTCGAAATTCGTGAACGTGCGTAACATGTAAGTACACCAGTTTTGGAAACTCACGAGGACTGAATCGTCTAGGCGCTCAATACAAGATGTATAGCGAAATTCACCGTGATTCATGATGTTACTTAAGCGCTTTCTATTTGGAATGAGAGCCCAAATTCAAAACGGGGATAGTGTAGACAGTTGATTATCACTTATTCGATGTTCGCTGACTGTGATGCGTGTTAATATCATAGTAGTATAATACTTTTAATACATTTATCATACCATGGGAAAGACAGAAAGTTTAATAAAATGAACATTTTATTAGGATGATAAATTATACTTCGGCCACGACCGTGCGACTATCTTGTCCAGAGCTGAAATGAAGTGGACCGTTCTGTGCAATTGGTAAACAAAAATCAAAATGGTTGAGAACACCAGTTCATCAAAGCGTGAAAGGCTTCAAAAGCCAGTTAGTGGCCAGAAAACTATGCTAGTGCTTTCTTTTGTTTAAATCATAACCACAAGAAATAAGAAATCAAAACAGAGTCTACCCAAAATAAAAGATATGGTGAATCAAAAGCTGCCATAAAGCATTGTTGTACTGTAAGCAAAACATTTTAAACATGCACTTTTTAACAGCAAAAAAAAAGTTTTCTAAATGTTTGAAGTCTCAGATTAAAATTATATAAAGTTTTGGTGTCACTGCAGATGATGAGCAATCGTTTAGAATCATTTTAGATGACCTGAGCACTCAACGGTTAGCTGTTGTGCTCTGTCAAAATATGGCTTCCGTTTAATACATTCTGATGTATTGAGTTACTTATTAACTAGACCTGCATAGGTAGGGCAAATAGTGTTATCTGCACACTGAACACCAGTATGAAATCTTCACAACAAACGTGGTGGTTAAGTGTCCGATTTAGAACTAAGTATTGATGTGTCATATTCAATAGTAAACAATGATTTGATCAATCGTTTTTAAGAATTCAGTTTTAAATTAGGGAGTTAAATAAAAATTGCCCAGTAAGTTATCTAGAGCTCTGTGTGTTGTATAGATGGGACAATGTTGTATCTTCCCCTGCTAATTTGAAGACTATTTATATTGTATGTATTGACTTTGACATGCATAGATTTGTATTGACAGGCCTTTTAAAGGTTCTTAGATATTTAAAAGGTATTTAAAATCAAGTTAAAAGTCATGTACACTGAAAAATGAATCTGTTATCATATACAAGTGTAGATATAATTGTGGTTTTGTTCCCAATCATCGCAATGGTGGGCTTACTGATGGAGCACAGTGTACTTTAATGTTTTTAGCTCGGGAATGTTCATGTTAAAATTCAAGCCCCCCGGTCCCAGGGAAGTCCCTGGTACATGCAACATTGATGGCTTCAGAGCCTGCATTAACATCATTTGTCATCATTGGACAGAAAATTATCAAAGAAAAGCAAAACTTGACCTCATAGCACAGCCATCGCAATAATCGCATTGCAACTAGTTCTCCAAAACTGTCTGCAAAAAAGACATCAAAATGTACTGTTTCTCCAATTTCCAGAATTGTGACTGACTAGATGAAAAAGGATCAGGTAAGAATATAGAGAAAAATGATTTGAGAACCATTAGCAAAAACACCGTACATCCACTACCCAACTCGTACTTTAGTTAGCCCATTGCACTAACCGATGTTTTAAATGAAATTGATCCTATCCCCTTGTGCATACTGTTCTGATACCTTAATTTTCAAACCTGTCACAACAGAATGGTCTTCATCTGTACCAGTTCTCAGGTGAGCGCTTTGTGCAATCATGGCCCTCTTGTTTTGCTAATTCAAATACATATACAGGACATCAGATTTTTTGAATGTGGGATAAATGCCTGACTGCCTCAGAAATCAAGCAGGTTGTAGTCTAATATAGTGACAAGTCCTGCTGAATTCACCTATTCATTAGCCTGATATCCTACCTACCCATTGGTGTAAATCAAATTCAAGGGACTTTTGAATTCACAGACACAGACATCTTACTGTGGGTCAAAGTCTCTGACTCTTGATCACTTGATCCTTACCACTGTAGACCCAAACCACAGTAGACTCAAGCCTTAATGGGGTCATATTCTTTCAAGTGAGAATGCTACCCATCTAGCTTATAGAAGATCAGTGGTTCTACCCAGGTGCCTGCAGGTTTGTTTGTCTTTCTGCACCATGAAAAGCTGGAAATCGCCATATTATAACTGGCTGATGAGTGTGACATTAAATCCAGTAAACAGTAGGCGAAGATGGTCAGATAGAACTGGGAGTATAACTTCTTGAAAAAAGACAATTGATTTCAAAGTGCTTGATACTATTGGTAGTAGTAACTCTGTGAAACGTTTACTATTGATGTAACATATTCTGCAGTGTACATGTTTATTGTAATCATAACCTTGTGTTTATATTAAGCTAGTTATTGGTAATTTTGTATAATTAGTTCAACAAAAAAAAAAAAAAAAAAGGGATTTCGGGTAGATGTGCCATGATCACAGTCCTCAAGCTGAACAGTTGCTTATTGTTAACATTGAAGGGTAATTTACATTTGTGAGCCAATTTAAACATAACTGTGCTTGGGTAAGTCTTTAAAAATTCCTACTTTTTTGACGAGCAATATATACTTTTTCCTGTTTTTTTTTCCTACTTTTTTTTGAAAAGAAAGCTCCTAGATCTATGTTTTTTCCTACTTTTTCACTGAGGACAAGTTGACAGCCTGGAGCTAGAATCACAAAAGGTACAGGGTGCTGCTTAAAGGAGCAGGGTGGAAAACCGGACCATTCTGTTGACATTTTCTAATAATATGCTAAATCCACCTGATTTTATTAGTCAAATGCTTCTAATAATGTTTTTAAGCATAGTTTATTCATTAATCATTGATTATTTGCTAAAAGTATATTAAATTTTAAAAGATAATCAATATTTCTGTGTTTACCAGCAGGAGGGAACCTAGAAGGAGCAGGGAGCAGCAGAGTTATTCAGCACCCTGCTATTTGCAAACAATATATGTGGCGCGTCATGAGAAAACCGGTCATAATGCATGTGCGTAAAGTGTCATCCCCCATTAGCCTGTGCAGTCCGCACAGGCTAATCCAGGACGGCACTTTCCGCTTTTATGGTATTTACTGTTTCTAGGAGGTCTCTTCTAAACATAAATCCACTGTAGACGGAAAGTGCTGTCCCGGATTAGCCTGTGCGGACTGCACAGGCTAATCGGGGACGACACTTTACGTCCATGCATTAAGTCCGGTTTTCCCACGACACGCCACATATTAAATTTTAAAAGAGATTCAACATTTCTGTGTTGACCAGCCCAGAAGGAGCAGGCTGCAGCCGAGTTATTCAGCACCCTGCTATTTCGCTCATTCCCTAAAGCGCAGAACAAAAAAAAAAACTATTCATTTAAAAAACAAACTAAAGCAAATTATTTAAATATAGTTCAGTACATTACTCAGTATTAAGATTGAATAATAGTTATTTATGTGCACTCAAAATTGTTAAAATAAAATGATAATTATCTTGCTGTTTTGTTCTCATAAGTTAACCCACTACAAACATTTTGTTCCTTGTTACTAAACCAAATAGTAACATTCGAAAAATAAATGCACACTGGTATTTTTCAGGATCTGCTTTTATCAGCAAACACTTAACAGTTATCTATATACTTTGAAGTCAGAAAGGACATTCAATGTAGCATAAGTGTGATGTATTTAAACAGAGATAAATTTAATTAAATATATCCATACATTAACTTATGTGAATCATAACATGATGTTTGCTTTATCACGCATTTAAGACTCTGTGAAACCTCTATATGAGCTGTCAGACACAATGATTTGTATTTAGTATACACCACATGTTGAAAACATGGTAATCAGATATACTATGCCTCAGACAAGATCAGATGCAATTTTTTGTAACATCAGAGGTTGATTTTGAAGGTCATCGCTTGGATGTCATTTTGTGTCTAACTGAACTGCCATTAGTTGTAGATTCCAAAACTGTATATCTTTTTGCTTAGATATCAAGATTTGTGTTTGATTTTATTATAAGATTCCTTTTTTGTGTTTTTTAATAAAGCATAATACAAATATTTTAAATCCAACAAATTTGATTGAAGTAAACAAATCAACAAGATAAACACGATTATTTATAGTCAACATACAATGACCAACATTTAAGTCACAAAAATTGTCCTGAAATATTATTTTTTGATGGTTTTAATGTAAATTAATACTTAAACAAAATGTTAAAAGAATTAGTTCTACCTCCTGTCATTTCATTGTTTCGATACATATTCTATTTTCACTCATTTAAACATATTTTAAAGTAAAAATTAAACAATATCCTTTCCAAAAAGGTATCATATGTGTTAATAGCCCAAATGACGTTGGAACTGTCTTGCTTTGAACAATTCTAGTAAATTGAGAACAAAATATCTACCGACAGGAAATTGGTGTAATAAAACACTGACCACATCCTCATTTACTGTGATTTGAATGTAGCAGTTGTAAGAAACCGATATCACTTAATCATTTAACCACTTACTAGTAAAATAACATACCTTAAACTTAAACTTTTATATAGAAATAATCCACTGGCATCAGTGCCTTTTATCTTTGCAATGAGCCAGTTTTAGTTATAATGTAAAACAGAGTGGAAACAGCAGCAAATAGTTCTGCCTATAAGTGGCATATAGTTTGCAATGTATAATATCTCTAACATAGATTTTGAAAATACACATTCTATATTTTTTCCACTCAAATAATCATGAATGTATCTATGGACAGGACATTTGACAAAGTTTAAAAATACAAAACTGATCTACCTATATTGCATACAATGGCCCACCAGTTCCTTAATTATTGTAAAGAGAATAAACTGTTACCTGCATGCTGCTTCTTATTTTAATATTAAAACTATGACCAAAAGGTGTATTTTTTAACCAAATTTTTTTAATTTGTGTTAGTAGATTGGGGTTTGTGGTTGGTCAGGTGGGTGGGCGTGTGGCATCCAACTGGGGTTACCGCTTAATAGCTCAGCAATGAATTGAGATGAAAATTTATATATAGATACCTTATATCAAGACCTCGCTTAGGATTGCATATGATTTGGGTGGGGTCAAGGTCAATGTCACTGTTACTAAAAATAGAAATATAGTTTCTGCTCAATAACTCAAGAACGAATTGAGCCATTGTAAAGAAACTTCATAAATATATATCTTATATTAAGACCTTGATTTTAAATATTTTTATGTTGTTCACAGCTCGCTTGTAATACTGTTGTTGTTTTTTTACTTATTACAACAAACATAAATTATCAAGTATCAAAATGTACAAGTATGTAGTTTATATGTTCATGTAAGAGAAAGGAACACTTAAAAGCCGTATCATGTAAGTTTACACACTATACTTAACCAAAATCTAGTTTTCTTCGGCAGGGCATTTAATATTTCAGGTAAACACCAAACACTTTTGAAACTATGAACCCTTTGATAAATAACCCTTCAAAAAAATAACTATTAAACACAACACTGAAATGATGGTCCTTCCATTAACTCTTTAACAGCGCTCCCTCTAGCTTTCGAAAAGTTGTCGCTCGTATTTTCGGCAAATTAAAAAAGTTGGAGCCATTTAGGAGCCTTATTAGAGCATAAAATAACACATAATAACAGAGCTTTTCTAAATAAAAATTGTTCTATTTTTTTTTTCCCATTTTAATGCATTTATTTGAGTAAATACACGCAAAGATCAGAAGCAGTCTTTATACCATGTCAGTGTTATGCACAAGTATCTAAAACACTGTATTTAAATGATATTATTTATCTACTGCATGTCAAAAGTGAAGTGTTGCCCTAACATGCAAAGGAAGATCTTTGCATCTACAGTTCCCCCTTTTTACAGTAGAACCACAAAAGTAGTAGGAAAATGATCAAACATCAGAGTTATGTTGTAACATTTGAAAATTGTGGATCTTTTTATGCACACTTTCATCAAGTCTATCCTTTTTTAGATTCTAGTCATTATTTTGCTTGTTTTCCACCAGCTAGGTGAAGCTTCAGAACTTGGTTTTCCCACTTTCAAGTAGGAAGAATTTTCTGTACCAAACCTAATATGATACCGGGTTATTGACTTGTCTGCACTGCATTAACTAAGTTCTTGTAAAACTAGGCTCATTTCTTCTCACTTTATTCCTGATTGCCTTAGATTTATTTTTATTCTCCAGTTTGGTTCTGTCCACAGCTTTATTCCTTTTCTTTTCATTCAATATAAGATTCTGCTTTTGTCTAAAGCGAAACATTCATACTCTTGTCTTTGCAATAACTTCAATGTGTTTCAGAGTCGGCTTTTGATTGCCAGTTCACTTTCTTTTTGAACCTTTATTTCTGCTCTCTCCACTTTTGACCCGCAGCTTTTTGTTTGATTTTTATTTGATTTTCTTGGGCTTTGTCCCTGATTATTTCTGCTCATTTTTTTTTGTCTTGTCCTGCTTTAGATTGTATTGTTCTGTTTTCTGTGTTTTTAATTTAAGTCTGTCATTGTCACTTCCTTTCCACAGACCTTATTTTTATCCTTTTGTCTTAAATGAACCATTTGTATTGCTCAGAGTCTGATTTTAAGCTGAAAATAGCAAGAAAGCTGAATAATGTCCTGTTCGTAGATCATTTCATCAACCATTATTTGTTGCCATTTCTTGTGATAAGACTCACTGTCAGCCCGCATTATCTCAAACATCTAATTAATATGATTTATTTAAATGAAATTAGCAAAAGTATGTGTTTTAAAGTCAATATTTTGCAACATCTGTCATAAATTTTATTTCTTGCTTTTGTTGCTTCCTTAAAAATGGCATTCATGTCAAGAATACTAAACTTCTACCAATCTGTATGTCTCAAATTAAAGACATGTATTATTTTAAACTGTTTAAGCCTTTAAATGCACAATAATATAATCTGAGTTATTAATGTATTCGTTTTTTTGTGATCTACGGACAGGACAGCTTTCTATGGACTGGACATTTTGGTACATTTCAAAATACTTTTTCCAGTTTCCTTGTCAGACATTCAAACTTTATTGATAAATTTATTTAGTAGGTAAATGTTTTCTAAATGCTGACTTACTTATTTGTCTCCATATGCACAATATAGAAAAACATAGCATCTACGGACAGGACATTTTTTGCGTTACATTTTACCCCTTCTGCGAGAAAGTGTATATCAAGAACAAAATAGTTTTCAGATACATTTGCTGTTAATATTTTGTTCTAAAAATTAAGCAGATTTGTAACATATTTCAGTCATATTTTCTTAAAATTTTCAGAGATCTTCTTTTAAAATATAAAAATAGCCAAAATGTATAACATAGGAGTGATTTTAGATGTTTGCCAATAACTTTGCTTGCAGATACCATAGATCTTTCAAACAAACTGCAAAATAAAGTACACACAGTGATGAATGCAATAAAAACACCTTTTATATGACTGTCAATGTTTTCTTTTTAAAACAGCTTGTGCAAAAAAGCACAGTTTTCAAATGTTACAACATAACACTGATTTTCAGTCATGTTTGACCACTTTTGTGGTTCTGCTGTAAAAAGGGAAGACCGTAGAGGCAAAGGTCTTCCTGTGCAATTTAGGGGAACCCTTTACCTTTGACCTGCAAAACATCGTTTACACTGTTTCAGATACTAGTGCATCACATTGACATTGTACAAAGATTGCATCTGATCTTGGCTGAGGTGTAGGTTAAATAACTGATTGTTATTTACATATTTTTTTGGTATAACATAATGTTACAGTAATAATTCCTTTAGGCCAGAGTTTTTTTATTTCTTGGTTCTCTGACATTTTTGGAAAAGTGTCCGGTTGGAGGAGGGAAAAAAAACAACCCCCCAAAAAAACAACAACACAGAATTGAGTAAATTAATGACTGGAATTTCACAAATGGAAATTGGCATTGATATTAAATTCTTAATGCATTATTACTTCCAAAAATTATATTACACAACATTAACATCATCACGACATGATAATCACATTCCGTGTAACAGGTTGAAACCCTTTCACAAGGTCATTTTTATTATATCGGTAACATTCTACAAATTATTTTTTTTTTGCTTTTGGGAACAAATCGGGTCGGCGGACCCGAGAACCAAGAAATAAAAAAACTCTCGCCTTATTTATCAAACAAATGTCTAACTAGTGTTAAATATGTATAAGGTGTGTGATAAATTTTGTTAGACACCATCATTTTTGTCAGACATGTCTGTCTGTCTGACAGGTTCACATTGTCTGATCTTTTGTATATCTGAAGTGTCATTTTACCTCGTACATGATTTGTTAATGCCTAATAATTGTTCTGGGGTCATATTCCAGAAACATCTTGTGTTTATCTTTAACTATTTTCACTTAAGTTTCAATTTTTGTAAGGTGATATTTTTAATACTACATATAAATTAATGAATCCAGTGACAGTTTAGTAAGTAGTAATTAATAATAAGTTTATTATTAGTGAACATTTAGCGAAATTTTTTGTATACATGGAAAAAAATGCTTAAGAAAAATGACGATTTTAAGGTTAAGGATAAGATTTCACGTAAGATGTTTCTGGAATACCACCCCTGGCTCTCCCAACCCCTTTTTGAGCAGCATGACGTACCGTTTCTGATTGTAGATCTTTCCCTATCTCGTTTACACACCGAGGAAGATATTGCAAAAACTCTATTGAAATACTATAGTCAAATGACATCTGGCTTGAAAGTATGAGGGGTAAAAATGAAAAATTGAATGGACAAAATGCTGAAGTCATAGGAATTGTGTTTCTGTATATATGTTTTATGTTTTATAATTGGAAATGTATGTTAAGAAAGGTTAAGAACTTTGCAAAAAACACAATCAGTATAATAAAAATATTTTTTTAGTGCTTTGAAGTTTGGCTTACGGAAAACAAGGGCCTCAAAATGTTGCCAGGCAGATTAGTTGCTCGAGTCAAAAATGAAAAATTGCAATTTGCTTGCATCAAAAAGCAGAATTCAGCATCAATTGAAATCCCTGTCAGTAATACATTGGTAGTGGTATCACTGGTATGTAACACATGAGAGACAGAACTTGTCATTAAATACAGTTTTACTTGTTTGCCTTTTAGAGATTCTACTAACTACTTGTCTTATTTTAGTGATTGATGTATAATTAAGTAAGAAAGTGAAGTTTTCTAGTATGCACTATTTACACATGAAACATCACATCCATTAGCAGTGTTTATCATTTCAGAAAATGGCAACTTTTCAAGTCCGAGTGCTTACCTTGAACAAAGACGAGAACCTTGAACGAACGCTGTTCCGTCTTGAAAAAGGTACATGTAGTTAGGCCATGTGTTTTGGGTAACGGTCTCAAAAAAGTTAGGTATGGTTGGGATCGGTTTTTTTTTCTAACTTTTTAAAGACACATTTTTGTTAAAAAAACCCCATTGAAAATCATCCACTATATGACGAAAACGGATGTCACGGAAAACAATAGTCGCCAAAAACATTTCGGTCGGGTTTTTTTTGGCTAGGTAGGGTCGGGTTGCACTTTAACGCACATGCGTTAAGACCGGTTTTCCCACAGCGCGCCTCATATATTTTTTGTGTGGCCTTACTGTCTGACTAAAACTTATTACTTATGTCTATGACTCACCAGGGCTTACATTTAGCTTTGTAAACCAGTTAATTAAGTAAGGTTAAGTTGCTGATATATTAGAATAAAAATAATGCTATATCTGCAAAGAATGTTCAATGTTTGGAATGTACAGAAGATTGTTTGATATAAGCTTTGCAGATTTTAGAAATTGAAGCATTCAATAAATTTGTTAATTTAACCAGAAAACGTGTATATTATTTTTGAGAAGGTATTCATGTTGATTAATGGTTTTCAGTATAAAAAATACCTTGAATATTGTATATAAGAGCACAATTGAGAGGTTATCATTAATTACTATCCCACTTTGATATGTGTATGGTTTTAAGTCTTGCACACATTATCATTATTTAAGATCAAACTAAAATCAGTGTATCAGTCTGCAAAAATGTTCGTTTTCACATTGGTTTGCATATATGGTACTAATGTACAATGGGTTGCTAACAACTGGGCACATGCCAAGGGTTGAACGTGAAACTGTTGTATCTGCTTAACATTTCTATATCAGATACAATAGTTTCACGCCCATCTCTCGATGTATTCTGTATTCAGTTATACAGTTTTGTACAAAATACATGCATTTACTGATTATTAATATTTCCGTATGAAAACACCAATCACAGCAATGTTATGTGGACCATACTCTTGTCGAACGTCTGATATTCATGCACCTGTTCATATTGAACTATGTCAAGATCGTATTTGTGATTAATACATATGAGGCGCGTCGTGGGAAAACCGGGCCTAATGCATGTGCGTAAAGTGTCGTCCCGGATCAGCCTGTGCAGTCTGCACAGGCTAATCCGGGACGACACTTTCCGCTTTTATGGTATTTTCTGTTTTAAGGAAGTCTCTTCTAAACATAAGTCCACTGTATGCGGAAAGTGCCCTCCTGGATTAGCCTGTGCGGACTGCACAGGCTAATCCGGGACAACACTTTACGCACATGCATTAAGTCCGGTTTTCCCACGACACGCCTCATATGTATTGATAACACAGTCTGAACAAAGTCTGGTCAGTGAGAGTCCAAATATTAGGGCAGTTGGCTATTTTTATATTTTAGATTTTAATACATGGCTGAAAGTTTAACAAAGTTCTCTTTTAGCCATGTTTCTATATCATATCGACGTTTAATTCCATTTAAAATTACTAACATTTAAAATGCCTCATCTGACACTTAAATATGTATAGGACTTGTTTTAGAACAACTAAAGAAATCTATCTGGTAAAATTAAAAAACATTTTTTGTATCAGTCAAGGCTCTCCCTTCCATTCTTTCCGCTCATGTTTCTATTACGCAATAGTTTACATTAAATGTATTCCAAGGCTTTTGTTGAGAGATTTGAGGCTTGCCGCTTGCAGCATTGACCTTGTAACATAATAGCAAATAATGTTGAAGGAGGCAAACTAGAACTCCAAAATAATTTTAAGTTGAATGAAGGGCATTTGTTGTTTAAGGGCTTGCATTAAGGGAAGTCTGGGAGTAATTTACCCAGTTTTGGTAACAGGACTTCCAAATTGCTACCATGGAAGTCCTGTGTAAGGATTAAAGTCGGACCCCCCCCCCCTAAATTTACCTATTTACCTAAATGTGTACCTCTTTCAGTGAATTAATTTGCATATTATCACCTACTTATCAGAAATGACCTTAAACGAAGCTTGAATTTTATACTTTGTTTCATGTCCTAAATGCTTAATAGGACTTCCAATATTCAACACTTGGAAGTTGGGACTTCCAAAAATTTCACCTTCGTGCAAGCCCTGTGACAGACAAACTTTAAATTATGTTCAAAAGTTTCGACTAAACATATTGATATGAAGTATGAATCATACTGAGAAAAAATTCCTTGAAATTTTACCCATTGTTTAAACTTGTAGCAGCTTTAGTTGTTTCTTCGTATATAATTTTGTTCATTTAGAATATAGCGTAAACTTGTAGCATCGTTAGGTTTGTCAGTAATCCTGTTTAACATTATGCATATAACTGTTTGTCATAATGTTTTGCTTGCAATGTTCATTTTATGCATATTTCAGGTTGGCGTCTCAGATTTGTATTAGGACCGTCCCTACATGCGTGCAATGTCCGACTGTTCTGTAACCACCCTTCAGACAAGACAGAGCCGTTTGAGAGGGCCAGATACCACGAGCTGGAGTGGAGGAGCTCCAGCGGCTCTAAAAGCGATAGTCACGATGTCTTCAGCGAAATTCCCATACACATTGCGGGATCGTTTAACTACTTTTTCACCATTGATAACAGGCAAGTCATTGGATAGTAAAACATGTGCTGTGTAACAATAGAATCCCAGTACATGGTCTATTTTAAATTTTTACGCTCAGTAATTATCAGGAATTTATTTTTAAAAACAATTCTATAATACTATGAATTTCATAAATTACAATTAAAAATACACAAAAATGGCTTCTAAAATACATTTTGACGGAAAAAGAAATTTCTGTTAATTTTGAAGTTGTTTCAAAATTACTTGTTTTGTAGACTTGAATTAAAAAAGAACTAACTTTAAAACTTTGAATTTACGCCGACAAATACACCTATTCTCTATATTTCATTGGAATTATTCATTGACCATTGTTCATTCTAGTGGGGACAATGCCAATGGCCAAGGTTATTTCCTCGTAGACCCGACATTGTCAGTTGGGACGGGTGATGAACAACTTACACTGGATTGCCTGCAGTGCCAGTCAGTGCTTGCAAAATGCCTGGGACCGTTCCACGAGTGGGAGGGCCGCTTGTACGTTTCCAAGGCAACGGAATACAATCTTATACACTTTACTCCTATTCAGGCCCTTGGGACCTCAAATTCCTCATATTCAATCAAAGATCAGCTGCGGCTGAATCCGATTTTCACTAATCATGGTCGGAACAGCACGTTCGAGGATGTTGAGCGTCTGATGCAGAAAATGAACCAGGAATGGAAGGTGCTGTGCATGACTGACCTCGTTTACAATCATAGTGCTGACAACAGCCCCTGGCTCATGGAACACCCCGAGTGCGGATATAACCTGGAGAACTCCCCTCACCTGAAGCCGGCGTACCTGATGGATAGGATATTGGCCCATTTCAGCATGGAGGTGGCTGCGGGTAAATGGACTCATCGAGGTATACCGCCTGTCATTGAAGATGAAGACACACTCATGGTGAGTGGGTATTGGCTGAGCTTATTTTCAGAGCAGTACACACTACATGTTCAGCAGATAAAATTATCAACAATTGTCATATTAGGTAGGCCTGTTAAGGATATTGTGTTAGTTCAATTATCTCCATATGAAGTACAGAAATTCAGCTTTAACATGGTTTATTGTGCTCCCCCAAAATATTTCAGGGGAGTATAAATGTCTGTCCGTCCTTCCATCCCTTTGTTTGTCCGTGCTATTTTCCAGCAACTACTGGTCAGAATTAAATGAAACTTAACAAGCAGCTTAAATGCCCTTCTCATGTCATACCCAAAACTTGACAAAGCGCATTATTGGGGAGAATCCATCAGTTTCACTGATATCCTTGTTAAGGAATTATCTCGGACCAAAGATGCATTAGTTTCTTGTATTTCAGAAAATCAAAGATGTGCTGCATCATGAAGTTTTGCCTAGTCACAAAATGCACGAGTTCTATGTAGTGAATGTAGAAGACATTCTCAAGAGATTCAAGCATGGCATTGAAGGTATCTAGCTGGTTACTTCATTTCTCATGAAGTACCTGTTTGTAAAATCTGTTACATGACCATTTTGTAAATATTTATTTGTATCATATTTTGCTGTCACAAACTGAAGTCATATTTTCTGTTAACAAGATTTATCTTTGTACTGTGGAGTGTAGTGTCATACATTGTAATAATTCCAATAGCGCATTACCTGGTACCTCTGCCTAGGAGGTAATTTTTTTGTTACTGTTTGTATGTCATTTGTTTGTTTGTTTGTTTGTCTGTTAGTAAGCAACTTGCGCAATTAACGGATTTGCATGAACATTTCTTTTAAGGTTTGAAATGGGCCAATGAACAAATGATTAGATTTTGGTGTTAATCCCAAACACCATCTGGACCCAGATTTTTTTTAAGGATTCCTTATTGTTGCGAGTTTTTAAAAGTGATTTCAGTTTATATAATTTTTTGTTTTCTTTCCAGAGAACAGAAACGTGTATACCAGTGCCAATAGCATTTCAATCATTCAAGATCCACAGTTTCAGAGAAACCAGTGTCGGATTGACATGGACGCTGCTCTGAAAATCTACAATATTGACAGGTGAGGAAACTATAAAACACAATGAAAAACTACAGAATTGTAACATATTGTCAGTGAAAAATTTGTGATTGGAATATACGGACATCTCTTTTGATGACATCTCTTGTGATTGTTTCATTTATTGTATGTCACATATCCTATGTCCCGTTTCATCACTTTATGTTTTGTGTTGTGTTGTGCGTATTGTACTGTGTCGTCTAGGCAATTGGTCACTTGCCTCAATATAAAGGACCAGAGGATGTTAACAAGAGTTTCTCCCCCACTGATGTTTCTGGGGTTTTATTTTAGGCGTGTGTTGGGAAAACCGGGCTTAATGCATCTGCGTAAAGTGTCATCCCGGATCAGCCTGTGCAGTCCGCACAGGCCGGATCCTTGACGTCTCTCTTCGCCTACAGTGGATGTATGTTTAGAAGAGACTTTTTTGAAACAGAAAATACCATAAAAGCAGAAGTGTAGTCCCGGATCAGCCTGTGTTGACTGCACAGGCTGATCCGGGACGACACTTTATGCAGATGCATTGAGCTCAGTTTTCCCATGACACGCCTCATACTTAGTTGGAAGACAGTTTACCAATCCAGGGATTCTGGCTAGTGCGTTAGCATGAAGCTGTTTTAATATGCTGTCAACAAGGCTGTCTGTATTGTAAATAACGAGTGACAAGCTGAGGTTATTGTAGAGTCTGTGATTGTCAGTTCCAGGGTTTTCCCTTGAATTCTGAAAATGGGGGTCACAATGACCCCCATGTTTGGGATTTTGGGGGACAGTTGAAATTTTTTGGGGTCATTCATCAAACTACATTTAATACACATTGCCAAATATTATTGATATTTTACTGTCCTTTCTGACTTTTTAATGTTCAGCTTAAACAAAAAAAATATTTATATCATCATAAAACAAAGAGCAGAAAACCCCTGAGTTATCTGAATCAGTTATAATAATATATTATAATCCACTCACATATACTCAGGACATTTCTCTTACATGTAAGTCACTGATTTTCTACTTTTACTTTCATTTTCACTACATGCATTTTCTGATGAAAATGACATTTTAAAATTTAGTTCTGAAAACTTGTAGTCATAATTATGATGATTAACATTGTTTGAAGAATAAAAACATTATGTTCATTTCAGTTTAACAGAAAGTAAATAGCAAACAATGAACCCAACATTCACAGTCCATCACTATGTCCGCCAGTTTGTTTTCAGCTTTGCACCTGTATCACTATACTCTTTGTGTAATTACTGAGCAGGTGTGAAAAACCTTTATGTGTTGCCTCAACCAGGCTTATTTAATGTTGTACAATTACTAAGTCAGTTAAGTGAGCACTATTAAGTAATTAGTCAGTAAAAATAATTGTTTGTATAATGCAGATGTAAATAGAACTACTGCTCCACCTTGTTTATTGGATAAAGTGAGAAACAATCGAAATGGAGTTGATAACTGCATTACGTTTGGATGATCTTACATCATATGTAAATATTAATAGGTCATGAACTTTGGCTGACGCTATTATATGTACAGTATTTTCGCGAGTCAACATAACTTTTGCAATGTGGATTTTAAAGGAGTCAAAATCATATCAAACCAAATTTTTGATCATCAAAACCCATAGATATGGGTCAATTCAATGCTTTGGAAATTGATGCATTTCTTCAGAAATTGCGTCCACATGGATGCAAAGTAATTTTTGTTGGGGGTCATTTGATGAAAAAATGCGACAATGACGCAGGATTTGTGCATCAGGGAAAACCCTGCAGTGCTCAGGTGAGCTCTTTTGACCATCATTACCCTCTTGTTTTTTTACCTAAGGCCTGGGGTGACAAGTCGGGGTGAGAGGATCCAGGCTTGTTGCGACAGCCTGAGACGTGATGTAGAGGCCATGAACTCTCAGAGGATGAAGGCCCTGCTAGATCACCTGAACACCGCCGTGAACAACTTCCTCGCGAACGCTCGGTGGAGGTTCCTTAACCCTGATGGTCCGAAAATTGAAAAGGTGTCCAAGAAACATCCCTTGATGAATGAGTAAGTGTGTTTCAGCTTCGTTTTTGTTTTAATTTACTATCAGCTTTTGTATGGAATATCTGAGTATTCATTTAAATCCTTAATTATTTGTCATTTTTCTGATTAAATGTGTTGAATTTCGTATGTTATGCGACTGTGGTAAAGTAATTTGCTTGAAGTCAAAGAACTAATAAATGCCTAAGAATTACATTGCTTATACATGACACTTGTGGTTAGGTCTGTATTGCATGTACGTGACGAGATTTATTTTAATCTTTAATAGTTTATGGAGGCTTGTAAAGATCTGCACTACATTGTTGTATTGGGTCAAAGGTCAAGGTCAATAATTGTAAAACCTTGTCTGGACAATAACTTCACAACCCTTGGGTCTAGGTTCCTAAAACTTGATAGGTAGGTTGGTCATGACTAGATCCCTATTGAGTATTTGGTACTTGGGTCAAAGGTCAAGGTCAAACTAACCAATGATTACCGGTGTAAAAAAACAAACCCAATATTGAATTATTGTAGAACATTCTGCTGGCATTAACTACAGAACCGTTTGGCCTAGGTTCTTGAAACTTGGTAGGTAGGTTGGTTATGACATGGAGAAGATCCCTATTGATTTTGGGGTCTTGGGGCTTGTAATAGCTTGTCTGTGCAATAACTTTGCAACCCTTAGGCTCAGGTTATTTAAACTTGGTAGGTAGATTGGTCATTACTAGCAGAGGATCCCAATTGACTATTGGGTCATTGGTTCAAACATAAATGCTAAACTGACCGAAGATGTAAAAACTGACCAATAGATGCAAAACCTTTTCCGGGCCATAACTACAGAATCCTTGTTCCTAGGTTCTTCGAACTTGGTTGGTCATGACTACAAGAAGATCTGATTATTGGGTCAAAGTTCAAGGTCAAACTGACCAAAAGTTGAAAAAAACAACCTGTTTCATTTCATGATCATCTAAGGCAATTTTGTATAGAGATCGTGGACCTAAAGGGGGCATACCTGTTTTACAAGCAGCTCTTATTTTCATCACAGTTACTTCATAGTGCCTGATAAATACCTGGGCTCACTGGCCGCTGAGGAGGGCTTCATGTATGGCGTTTCTGCCAAGTACATTTTTGCCTGCAATGGCTGGGTCATGAACGACGATCCTTTGAAGAACTTTGCAGAACCAGGTAAGTAAATTGCTTTGACTTTGTCATGAATTTGCCCATTTAACGCAACTTGTCTATTTATGATGGTGTCATTTTGGGTCCATTTAAATTTGAGATTGTAGGTTTTCAGTATTTAGTTATAAGATCAGGCTTCAATTTAAATATACAGTTTATATTGTCAGTAAAATCAGATCGTTATCCCATATTTCAGATTCCATGTACAATCCCACTTTTGTGCCTATGCTTGAATGAAGGCTTCTAAAAGTTACACCAGATATTTAATAATCAAAACCGCTCTTACCTGTCAAATTTTTGTTTGACATGGTTCATGTTTTAGACCCAGATACGTAGAACACTTGGGGATTAAATAACTAAATGCAAAGTCTTTTACACTTGCCGATTCTGACCAGTTTTAAAGAAACTATGTCATCTAAAAGGGCCTCAAGGGGGCAATTTCTTGAAAAAAATCTGAAATTAAGGTATTAACACTGACATATAATACTAGTTAAAACAGGGTATATATAATGAAAAAAGCGTGCACGCATTCTGAGATAAAAATCAATTTATAATATGGGTCTTGTTTGTTTGGCCCTTTTCATGTTTACATTTTGATGTCATAATTGTGAGTATTTTCTGTAACCATAGTTTTCACTCTACTTCTTACCAAGCATGATAGCACAGTTGGTTAAAGGGCTGTCTACTGTAATTTCTTCGCATGACTTCTAAGTCGTGAGTTCGATCCCTGCTTGGGGTTTTAATTTTTCAGACTTTTTTGCTAATTAGTTTTTATCAAATATCTTATTGTGTAGTATGATATCTTTTTATTAGTTCATGCACATGTCTTTATAAAGCGCATGTCTATCATATATTATCATTTATAGTGTAATTATGAATCCAATTGTTTGACGACATAGGCCCTTTAACAACCTCGGGTCCTAATGTCTATAACATTTATTTACATTGTTTACAACGTAAGGTTCCAATGTCTATCTGCCTCAAATCCTAAGGTTCCATTGTCTTTCTATGTCATTTACAACCTCAGGTTTCAATATCCCCCTCATTTGTATGCTCAGGCTCCATTTCTATTTCATTTAACAGTTCCAATGTCTTCCTCATGTAAGTTCCAATGTTTACCTGAGTTAAATCCTCAAGTTCCATTGTCTTCCTATGTCATTTACAACCGTAGGTTCCAATATCTACCTACGCCGTGATCTGGTAGGGTGGGGAGACAGTGCAAAGCTTCGATACGGCAAGAAGCCCGAGGACCGCCCGTATCTGTGGGACAGAATGAGAACATATACGGAGATGACTGCACGGATGTTCCAGGGAGTGAGGCTGGACAACTGTCACAGCACCCCTATACACGTGGCTGAGGTCTGTAGGGAAATAATGGAACTTTTTGCTTTGTGCCTTTGGAACGTTTGTGTACATTTAGAATTTCATAGTAACTAAGGTTTCACTTAAGAAATAATATTCGATTCATTGTTGTTTATCGGCCAATAACATCGATTTGGAGTTCTGATGCGTAGGAATTAAACCATGAAGGCATTAGCCCCAGTTTTTTAATAGCCACGTATCAGAATCACAAAGAGTTGTTTATTGGTCGATAAACAACAATAATGCGAAAATTATTTAGATTTTAACATGATTTGACATGTATTTTTGCAATGGTAATTGGAACTACTTTTTAATCTGCTCCGCTCAGAATTGGAACTTTTTTTTGCGTCGTTTATTGGGTAGTTTAAAAACGATAATTTTGTTCTTTGTCTATAGAAATTATGTATTACGTTAGAATTGACGTTCTTGAATACGTGGCAGAAATCACTCGAGTCAACAATGTGTCTAAGGTGTCTAACAATGTGCCTTGGTAATAGAAATTGCTGTTTTAATTTAACTGACAATAACCTCACTGGCTGATCATATCAGGTGCATGTCTGTTGTAAATATTTGAAAAAAAATCCTATTGCTCAGACTTCATGTTGGTGTCTCTTAGCTAGTAGGTTGGTAGTAGGCTTTTCCAACAGTCGTATCAACACTGCTGTAGTGATGTTTCATGGCCCCTAATCAATCTTGCAATACATGTTGGGTGCTATGTTTTCTTGGCTGCTACATTAATGCTGCTGCAGTAGTAAGGTAAAATGACATGAGACTATTGTCTGTCCTGCAGTACATGATAGATGTGGCCAGGAAGATCAGACCTGACCTCTATGTCGTGGCTGAACTCTTCACAAGGGAGGAAGGCCTGGATAATCTCTTCATTAACAAACTTGGAATCAACTCGCTAATTAGAGGTAGATGTATTGTTATGCCCTGTATCTTGATGCGGGAGGCATATAGTGATTGTCCTGTCCTGTCTGTCCGTCCGTCCTTCCGTCCCTCCGTGACAAGGTTAAGTAGACTTTAATCGTCTAGCACCAACACCGCTTACTACAACACTTCGATACTTGGACTTAAAATAATTCAAATTGGCTGTCCAGCACTAATCGGGGGCATGTGTGTTTATCGAACACAGTGTCGTAATTGTTCTATGCTTTTATTCTGCATTGACTATTTTAAATTCTGAAATATTTGCAGGTCTAGGTCCTAGTGTCACTAAGAAAGATCGTTTTCATTTACAGTTAGGGCGCAATGTTTTAGTGTTTTTCAAATAGTTCAGCTAGAGACTGGATAGCTGTTAATTGTTTTTTTTAAGTCCAGAGTTTTTTCACAAATCTTCTATGGAAAGTGTCTATGAAAAAAAAATCTATTCCATACTAACACTAACAGCAGAATGTCAATGGGTTTCAGAGGCTCTCTCGGCCAAGAGCAGCCATGACTTGGGCGGGTTGATCCACAGGTATGGAGGCCAGCCAGTAGGGGCCTTCATTCAGCCCAGAATGAAACCCCTGGTCCCCGCCATGGCTCATGCCCTATTCTTCGATCAGACTCATGATAACCCCTCTCCTGTCAAGGTAGGTTTTAATCAGAGATGGGTTTACACATATTGTTAATCTGTTTTTTGATATCTGAATCATGTAAATGATTACTATCCAGATATCTTTAATATCTTATGAAAATCACATACTTGATATTTTTTTCTGGTTCAGATATCCGAATATTCATAAGTATCCCTAGTTTTGATTGTTTAAAGGTATGTTTGTCCTTTTTCAGATCAGATAATCTATAATTCTTCCCAATGATTTGAAATTTCCAAATCTGAATTGTGTACGACATATTACCAAGAAAGTGAACAAATGCTGCTTTCAGATTGTTGAGCTTGTTGTATAATGTTATTTTTTGCTCATTCATGCCTTGTTTGATATTTAAACATATACACTGCGATGACCATATGTTACCTAATCAGACACTGTTAATGTATTTTATTTCAGGTGAGGTCGGCATATGATATGCTTCCAAATTCAGCTCTTGTTTCCATGGCGTGTTGTGCAACTGGCAGTAACCGTGGTTACGATCAGATGGTACCGCATCACGTAAGTTGAGCATTGTTCCTTTTCTCGATTGATCATCGATTGCATGTTAATGGCTCGTTTTATTATGCCCCCTGCATCTTGATGTAGGAGGCATATAGTGATTGTCCTGTCCGTCCTTCCGTTCGTCCATCCGTCTTTCCGTACCTAGGTGGCAAGGTTAAGTAGATTTTACCGTTTCCTCTAGCACCAACACCGCTTACTACAACACTTTAATACTTACACAGTTGTTGCTTATGACCATTCCCTATCCACCCATATCACCCAACCTCACTTTAACCTTGACCTTAACATAATTTGCACTTAGAATAATTCAAATGGGCTGTTTCTTGTGACAAGGTTAAGTAGATTTTACCGTTCGTCTAGCACCAACACCGCTTACCGCAACACTTTAATACTTACACCGTTGTTGCTTATGACCATTCCCTATCCACCCATATCACACAACCTCACTTTGACCTTGACCTAATTTGCACTTAGAATAATTCAAATGGGCTGTTTCTTGGTTGACTAGATTTTACCGTTTCGTCTAGCACCAACACCACTTGGTACAACACTTGGATACTTACACAGTAGTTGCTTATGACCATTGCCTATCCAACCATATCACACAACCTCACTTTGACCTTGACCTTGACCTCATTTGCACTTAGAATAAATCAAATGGGCTGTTTCTTGGTTAACTAGATTTTACCATTTCGTCTAGCACCGATACCGCTTGGTACAACACTTGGATACTTACACATTAGTTGCTTATGACAATCCCCAATCCACCCATATCACCCAACCGCACCTTGACCTTGACCTAATTTGCACTTAGAATGATTCAGAAATGCCATTTTTATGCCCCCAGCATCTTGATGCAGGAGGCATATAGTGAATGTCCTGTCCATCCATCTGTCCGTCCTTCCGTCCGTGACAAGGTTAAGTAGATTATACCGTTTCGACTAGCACCAACACCGCTTACTACAACACTTCGATACTTACACAGTTGTTGCTTATGACCATTCCCTATCCACCCATATCACCCAACCTCACTTTGACCTTGACCTTGACCTAATTTGGACTTATAATAATTCAAAAGTGCCATTTCTTGGTTAACTAGATTTTACCGTTTCGTCTAGCACCAACACCGCTTACTACAACACTTGGATATTTACACAGTTGTTACTTATGACCGTTCCCAATCCACCCATATCACCCAACCTCACTTTGACCTTGACCTTGACCTAATTTGGACTAAGAAATGGGCTATCCAGCACCAACTGGGGGCATGTGTGTTTACCGTTGTATGTCATTTGTTTCTTAGTAAATGCACGTGATTCCAATGTGAATCTTACAAATGAGTCACAATGCAGTACATAGAGCTTGTTTTGAGTTCAGCTTTTAAAACAAAAACTCAGCAGAAAATGAAGAAAGTGTAAAATACCTTATTTGGGATCTACTCCATTGTTTACGTCATGCTATGAACGATGAGCCTTTAATATTTCATGGGTCTCAATATCAGTCAATATCACTGTACCTTGCCACTTTTAAGTACAATCTTCCTCATGTGTCATTCAACAGATCCTTGTGGTGAGTGAAGCCTAAATTGGGTGTAGGACAAACTCAGATTATATTAGTATGCACAGATCCATATGGAAAATAGTAAATTCCCTGTATATACAGTTTATACACTCCACAGATCCATGTGGTGAGCGAGGACCGCAAGTACACCTCCTGGGCGGACTGGGACTGCCCGGACCGGCCGTACATCAACCAGACATTTGGAATCACTCGGGCAAAGACGCTGCTCAACCAGCTGCACTTTATGCTGGGAGCTGGGGACGTGAACACTGGCAGTGCCAGTGAGAGGAATAACTTCTCACAGGTAACAGGAAAGACATTGAAAAAAGAAATGAGGCATGTTTTGGGAAAACCGGGCTTATTACATGTGCGTCAAGTGTCGTCCCGGATTAGCCAGTGCACAGGCTAATCCGGGATGGCACTTACCGCCTACAGTGGATGTATTTTTAGAAGAGACTTCCTTGAAACAGAAAATACCATAAAAGCGGAAAGTGCCGTCCTGGATTAGTATGTTCGGACTGCACAGGCTAATCCAGGACCACACTTAACGCACATGCATTAAATATTTGATTCAATGTTGTTTTCAATATCAAACCCTATGTATATGTATTAATGGGTAAAAATAATTCTTACACAAATAATTAGAACACTAGGTATTAGTAAAAATTACCATAAAAAGTGCATTTCATTTCCCCAAAAACGGTTTGTCTGCCCGCAATCTATGGATTGTGAATTTTAAAAAAAGCATATTTTAGTTCCTTAAAACAATTCTTGTTTATCTGTCAATTGATTATGAAAGTCTATGTTTTTTCTTTAGATATATGTTGACCAGATAGATGGGGACACTGTTTCCGTGACGCGACACAACCCAGTCACCCATCAGTCCATTGTGCTCATAGCGCGGACTGCCTATCATGAGCCAAAAAACCCAACTGTTACGCCACACATTCGACCTGTCATTGTACAAGGTAAGGTCGAATACTCTTCAAACAGTGCTGAAAGATGTTAAAGATGAAACTATATGCAGGCATAAACTGAAAACACATTAAATTTTGTTTGACATGGTTTGCATTTGAACTAATCTAGAGTTTGATAACTGGACTTTTTGAAAATGGACCATGAAGTGTGTAAAGCGCAGTAGAATATTGTAAACAGTTTTGTGCTATATAAATGTGTTTGTATTTGTAAAAGGTTGATGTAGTCTACTATAGGTTTGTTGGCAATTTATCAGGTAAGATTGATATACTTGAAGGCTATTGGTCATGTCTTTTGTAAACTCAGTTTAAAATGGCCTTTTTTGTTCCGGAAATAAGTTCTAAGCTAAAAATGCTCCATACACATGTTGAAGTAATAACATTTCTCATTTGTATGTACATTTTTTTGTCAACAGGACGAGCTTAACTTTGAACAATTTCAGTCAGCATGTGTTAATTCTTAGACTTATTTCTCCCACAGAACAATAACTCACTGTTGATTTGTATGAACCTTTCAGGAGTGATAGAGTCCATCTTGTTTGAGATTCAAAGCTGCCACACTGAAGCGTACGAGTACACCAAAGACCCAGACTTTATCAACGGGATGCCCGACTACTACCTCAAACTGCAGGAGAAAGTGCCGCCCAGCCTTAGCAAGATGGTTACTGTGGAAACGAGCCCCGACGGGATGTCGAGCATCGTGAACTTGAACACTTTCACCCCTGGCAGTGTCATTGCATTCAGGTGAGTCTCTATGGGTGTAGAAAATATGAAGCGTCAGCTTATACTTGTAAAAATACTTCTAAGTTTGAAACTTACAGCATGCATGTAATTTAAAATAAGATTGTTGTTGTTGGTGTTATTTTTAATCACTGGCAATACATGAAGTGGTAAGATTTCTGTGTACATGTATTGGCACACCAAGTTTTTACTAGCCTACATAGCATATTTACAGTCTTCGAAATTAACTTTAAAAAATTACTAGCCATTCAGGCCAGTAAGTCAAGCATTTTTACTTGCCCAAAACATTTTTTACAAGCCCAAACTAAAATTAAAAACTGCATAGAACTTTGTTGACATTGACGAAAATGCGGAAGCGAAAACGAGGTACTCGACTTAATTAACTGAGAGGCTAAACACGATCCAGATCTGTTTACTGTGAAATCATTATATAGTGATCAAGATAACGTGAATGAATGGCCATAACCTTCAAATAATCGATTATAACGCATCGGTCCTAAAGCATTAAAATAATGTGTCATGAGCAGGTGCACGTTGTAAGAGTGTAAACAAATAGAATTTTTGTTATATTTTAACAATGAATTTGCGGCTCATATTTGTTTGCAAAAGAAATATTTTGTTACGTTTTGTTTAGTTACTAAACAGATGGTTTTTGTAAATAACCGTTTTTTTGCCACAATATTTTACTAGCCTGGCAAGTGACCTACTTAGAACTTATTCTGTGCCTGACAATATTTTTACTTGCCACGGGCAGGGCCGCGGCCAGTGCTAATTTTGAAGACTGTATTTAGTTACATGAATCTAAAAGTAACAGTAGTGTACTGATCATTACAAATAGTATTTATCCCATTATCTGGCCTGCGTAAATGAAATCAACACCCACTGAATTAACTTGGCTGATTTCATCACTTGGATAAAGCTAATATGCGCAATCTAATAACATCATATTTTCGTGTTTTTTTGTTATGTTCTATAACATTTACTTTCAATACAAAGGTAGAATAGGATCATATTAGGTTTGTGGTTCATGTTTTTAATCCTCACTTGAGAAACTTATCTTTTTTGAACACAAACCTGATACTACCTATGTAAATACATTTCTCAGGAGTGTTTTGCCCACCAAAGCGCACAAAGCCATATTGGAGCTGCGGAGGGGACTGGGACAGTTCGGTTACCTGATGCGGTCCTACAGCGGGCGGACGATGTTCGATGAGACGTTCGACACCTCCAACTTCCGTGCCATAGTTTCCAACCTGACCCTGGCTGACCTCAACATTGTCCTGTTCCGTTGCCACAGCGAGGAGGAGGCTGATGGGAAGGGGTTCGGTGTCTACAATATCCCTGGTTACGGGAACATGAAATTCTGTGGTCTTCTAGGTAGGTACTTGCTGAAGTTCGTAAAGGGGTCACAGTGGTGTAATGGATATAGAGCCCGCCTTATTATTGGGAGGTAGTGAGTGTAATCCCTACCAGGAAGCCATTTGATTGATCTTTCTCAGGTTCCACCTTTTGATCTTTCTCAAAAGACAGCCAATACTGGTTCCACCTTTTGATCTTTCTCAGAAGACACCCAATACTGGTTCCACCTTTTGATCTTTATCAGAAGACACCCAATACTGGTTCCACCTTTTGATCTTTCTCAGTAGACACCCAATACTGGTTCCACCTTTTGATCTTTCTCAGAAGACACCCAATACTGGTTCCACCTTTTGATCTTTCTCAGAAGACACCCAATACTGGTTCCACCTTTTGATCTTTCTCAGACGACACCCAATACTGGTTCCACCTTTTGATCTTTCTCAGAAGACACCCAATACTTTGATCTTTCTCAGAAGACACCCAATACTGGTTCCACCTTTTGATCTTTCTCAGAAGACACCCAAGACTGGTTCCACCTTTTGATCTTTCTCAGAAGACACCCAAGACTGGTTCCACCTTTTGATCTTTCTCAGAAGACACCCAAGACTGGTTCCACCTTTTGATCTTTCTCAGAAGACACCCAAGACTGGTTCCACCTTTTGATCTTTCTCAGAAGACACCCAATACTGGTTCCACCTTTTGATCCTTCTCAGTAGACACCCAATACTGGTTCCACCGTTTGATCTTTCTCAGAAGACACCCAATACTGGTTCCACCTTTTGATCTTTCTCAGAAGACACCCAATACTGGTTCCACCTTTTGATCTTTCTCAGAAGACACCCAATACTGGTTCCACCTTTTGATCTTTCTCAGAAGACACCCAATACTGGTTCCACCTTTTGATCGTTCTCAGAAGACACCCAATACTGGTTCCACCTTTTGATCTTTCTCAGAAGACACCCAAGACTGGTTCCACCTTTTGATCTTTCTCAGAAGACACCCAAGACTGGTTCCACCTTTTGATCTTTCTCAGAAGACACCCAATACTGGTTCCACCTTTTGATCTTTCTCAGAAGACACCCAATACTGGTTCCACCTTTTGATCTTTCTCAGAAGACACCCAAGACTGGTTCCACCTTTTGATCTTTCTCCGAAGACACCCAATACTGGTTCCACCTTTTGATCTTTCTCAGTAGACACCCAATACTGGTTCCACCTTTTGATCTTTCTCAGAAGACACCCAATACTGGTTCCACCTTTTGATCTTTCTCAGAAGACACCCAATACTGGTTCCACCTTTGATCGTTCTCAGAAGACACCCAATACTGGTTCCACCTTTTGATCTTTCTCAGAAGACACCCAATACTGGTTCCACCTTTTGATCTTTCTCAGAAGACACCCAATACTGGTTCCACCTTTTGATCTTTCTCAGAAGACACCCAAGACTGGTTCCACCTTTTGATCTTTCTCAGAAGACACCCAAGACTGGTTCCACCTTTTGATCTTTCTCAGAAGACACCCAATACTGGTTCCACCTTTGGCTTTTAACACCATCAAGATTAAATACATATGTTAAATAAATCCAAATAAATGTGAAAGACTTTCATATAAGTAGCATGATTTCTTATGTTTTAAATATGATTTAAATAAAAAGACTGCAACAAAGCATTCTTGTTACCCTTACAAGAAGTGTACACAGTACCTTTTAACCATATAGAACAGTGGTATTTAAAATGTGATGTGTTTAGTGCAGGTCTATATATTTGATTCATATTATTCACCTCTGAGTATGCGCATTTGATTCACTAATTTAGACTTTCATATAATATATTCAGTACAATGCAAAGAGATCTTATGCAGAGATGGCAAAATTAATAGTCTGTATTTCCCAGCTTGTGAAATATAGCAAGAATTGTTATATAATTTCTTAGTGTATAAATGAAAAACGTCATTAATATTATGTGAAAAATTTACAAGTACGAAACTATCAAATTTTGCTACCTCTGATTATGCGTTTAAAGTGATATTGTTCTCCATTTAAGGTGTGTCTACTGTCCTGGGTTCCATCAGGGCTCACAATGATCTAGGGCACCCGCTGTGCAACAATCTACGTGAGGGGGACTGGCTGCCAGGATACATCGCCAAACGCTTGCTGGTTCATCCGGACACATACCATGTAAGTTTCCGGGTCTGGTAGTCACAAAGCCCCTAAGAGTCAACCTAACTTAAGCTGTACTGAAGTGAAAGTTCCTGATCAAATTTTCTATGTGAAATCCAATTATTTCTTTTTACTCAAGGGTAAAATGTTAAACCTCTCAGCAATATGCACTAGTTTTAAACATTTTTATGTAAAACACCTATACATGAAACCTTTAGGAACGTTAAGACATTGACTAACTAATAATTATTGACTCAGGGGCTTGTGAATACGGGTCCTCGTGTCTTGTTTGTTTTTCTTGCAGTGATTTCCATCTTCTTTGAGGCATAATTTACCGTAAGGTCTCTTTTATTCCACAAAGTTGATGATTCGATTGTTAAAAGAAAATTTTTCATATGCTTGCAAATGAATAATTTTTGTCTGTCATTTCTTATGTTTTTGCTGTCTGATTTTGGGGTCACTAACTCAGCATGAAGATGGTGTCTTGGAATAAAAGCCTTTTGCCATGGTCGTATATCCATGATGCTGTATTGGTTAGAATACTGTCCTTTGTGTGTCCTTATTTCAGGGTTACCGATACAAATTACCACAGGTTTGCTACTTAAGCTTATGTGAAAATGTTTGCAGCGTAATAAAATACTGTTTGTAATATAGCACAAGCAATGCTCTTCATAACGATTCATCTAGATTCAGAACCATTTAATAACTGATTTCATTGCAGCTTGGGAAATGGTTTGAGAACATCTTCCGTCACCTTGCAGACGTTCCTCGTTACCTGATCCCCTCCTACTTTGATGCAATCATTACGGGGGCGTACGTCATACTGAGGTCACAGGCCTTCTCACTTATGTCAGAGTAAGATTATTACGTGTATTATTGGTAATTTGTAATTTGCTGAATGTTCTGATAGGCTTATGAACATAATTCTTTTGCAGTAATCTTATACACTTGCCTATACTCAGTAATTTGCCTACATCAAGTTAAAGCAATTGTTAGGCTAATGCTTATACACTGGTTATTTAATTACATTGCACTATGTTTAAGTTGAAGTATTTGAGAAAAATCGCTTTATTAATATTGTTTAGAATACATATACATTTTTTTACTGTACTCTTATAAATTAAACAGTTAATGCCTTATAGAATTAAAAATAACGAGAAACTATCAACAACCAATTGAAGATGTAATATTCATTGATTAAATAGTATTGTTCATAGATTTATTACATTCAATTATTAAATCTAGTAGCAAACATCAACAATTTCAGCCAATTATTTCTTGCTATCACAGTTTTGTAGCAGATGGGTCGACATTTGTGCAGGCCCTTGCCATGGGCTCGGTGATGTTTTGTGGACATGTGAAGAACTCCAAACTGCCCATTCTCTCTCCCAACCTCGCCCCACCAAAGCCACCAACAGTTGGCAAGGAAACCAAAGAAAGCAGTAAGAAATCAGGGAAGGCAACTAAAGCTGAAAGTGACAAATCAGTGGCATCCACAAAAAGAGGGGAGACAACCAAGGAGACAGTTGAGGCCAAGATTGAGCTTGAGGAGCAGTGTTGTCTTTCCTTGGCTGCAGGCATGTGTGATGACTTTGAAAACTTTTTTTTCTTTTAAGAAGCAAGTACTCAGTCACTCATGTGGCAATAACATCAAATGAAATTACTGGTTATGCCCCCCCATCGAAGATGGCTTTGCTAATGTCTGTTGGTTGGTCGGTCAGTAGACCACTTTCGGTTCCGTTCTTGAGTTCAACAGTTTTTATCTGATCTTCACCAAACTTAATGAAAATGTTTGTGGGCATAATATCTAGGTCAGGTTCGATAATCAGCCAATCGCTCCAGGAGTTGTGGAGTTACGGCCATTGAATTATCTGAAATGGGCCTTTTTAGCTTTTTCCGCTCTCTAAGTCCATAAGTTTACAACCAATCTTCACCAAACTTCCTGAAAATGTTTGTAATAATAATATCCAGGCCAAGTTCGATAAAAAGCCAATTCGCCCCTGGAATTGTGGAGTTATGGCCCTTGAATTATATAAAATTAGCCTTCATAGCCATTTCTGCTCTCTAAGTCCAATAGTTTTCATCTAATCTTCACCAAACTTCATGAAAATGTTTGTTATAATAATATCTAGATTCATTTTGATAATAACCCATATCGCTCCAGTAATTGTGGAGTTATGGCCCTTGAATTATCAAATATTGGCTGTTTTAGCAGTTTCAGTTCTCTAAGTCCAACAGTTCATAGCCGATCTTCACCGAATTTGGTGAAAATCTTTGAGGGCGTATCATCTCGGTAAAGTTTGATAATCAACCAAATTGTCCCAGTAGCTGTGGAGTTATGGCCCTTGATTATCTAAAATAAACCTGTTCAGCTATTTTAAAATAGAGGGGAATAACTGTTTTACAAACAGCTCTTGTTATTGCTTGTTTTGGAAAATATTAAATAGGAAAATATTTTCTTGTTAATAATTGTCCATACTTCTGCGAAATACTGTTGCCCCTATAAGATCTAGATAGTTCTATAAGTGTAAAGCAGTCTTGCCATTCGAAAAGTTACAGTTTGTCAAAAGAATAAGTATCAGTATTACAACTTTCAACAATTAAAGTACCATGCTGTATAATAGTCAAGTAAGTTTAACCATGTCTTAACCCTACACACAATTTATGTAAGGTGTACTGGATACAATAAAATGTTTCTTTACAATATGCTTGACAGTTGCAGAGCAGCATGCTGCCAATATAACACAGTCTGCAGTGTTAACATTCCCGTTTTTGATTTCCAGGGTTCCCACACTTTGCCAGCTCATACATGAGGAACTGGGGTCGTGATACGTTCATTGCATTGCGGGGCCTTCTGTTGTTAACTGGGCGATACGATGAGGCCAGGTACAATGTAGTTACTGGTAGTTCATAATACATTTTTCCTGTCGTTGGACTGACTTCCGAAGGTGCAGAGATGCTGGATAGACAGAACGAAATAGAGAATACATGAGTGCAAAGGTTTATCTTTTTTTAAACCGAATGTGTTTGCAAGAATTGACTATAGTAAGCAATCAGGTTTTCTGTAAATGAAGAGTTTGGAGATTCCTCCTGTGAAGTTGAACTGATTGTATCTTAATGTAAAATATAAATATATTTAAAAATTGTACTTAATACAACATGTAAAAGTCATGGCTTTTCCTAAAGAAATTGGAACATGCTGTCCTGCATTTAGAGCCATCACAAGAACATGGACTATGTAACTAAGAAGACATATGAACATTTTAGACTATGTATATTAAACTGATTAGGCAATTGATAATTTTCTAGATTCATCATCCTGGCCTATGGAAGCTGTCTGTGTCATTGTTTTATTCCCAACCTTCTTAATTAATATAAGTTACTGTTTTTCTAGAAGAAGTTGGGACATTTTGTCCACCATGTAGATCCATCAAAATCACTTAGACCTACTAACTAAATTATTTGACCATTTATAATTTTTCCAGATTCATGATCCTGGCCTATGGCGGCTGTTTGCGTCACGGTCTGATACCAAACCTTCTGAACAAGGGCACTGGGGCGCGCTACAACTGTCGGGACGCCGTCTGGTGGTGGCTGCAGGCAGTTCAGGACTACTACAAGATGGCGCCCGATGGCGTCAGCATTCTTCAGGACCTTGTTTCACGCCTATATCCCGAGGATGACTCTGAGCCCCAGAAGCCCGGAGTCTGTGTAAGCTCAGGGCCCCTGTTTATAATGACTCTTTGTTTATAACATAGTTAATGTACTAACTTTCATCATATTCAGTCGAAATTCAGTGAAATTAACAGTTGGTCAAGCAAGCCTGAAGTTTTGTATTATTACTTGAGTTCAAGGATATGTTACAAGCCGCCTATATAAAACTGAGAATCTGAGCAAGCCAATTCAAAATTTACCAGTTACACCCGCGAATTCCAAACTTCCATTGGTTTTTAGCTCAACTGAGCACGAAGTGCTCGGTGAGCTATTGGTATAGGGGACCTCTCCGGCTGCGTCCGTCATCGGTCGTCCGTATGCCGTCAACAATTTGGACCGTTATCGCGATAAAGACTATATTTTTTATTCAATCTTGACCTAACTTGCATAGTTTAGCAGATGCCAAAAATTGTCCAGATCGTGTTTCATAAATCAGAGTTATTGCCCTTTGTTTATTAAAAAATTATACAAAAATGGACATTATTCAGGATAGAGACTTCATCTTTCATCCAATCTTCACCAATCTTGTACAGTTTGTCTATTACCATGAGATTGCAGTTGAAATTGAATATGAGCAAGATCGGACCAGAAGGAGTTATTGCCCTTTGTTTGTGAAAAAAAAAATGCAAAAATGGACATTATTCAGGATAGAGACTTCATTTTTCACCCAATCTTCACCAATCTTGCGCAGTTTGTCTATTACCATAAGATTAAAGGTGAAGTCGAATATAAGCAAGATCGGACCAGAAACACCAGAGTATTTGCCCTTTGTTTGTGAAAAAAATAAGCAAAAATGGACATTATTCAGGATAGAGACTTCATTTTTATCCAATCTTCACCAATAGTGTACAGTTTGTCTATGAATGTAAGACTACAGGTGAAGTCGAATAAAAGCATGATCGGGCCAGAAACACCAGAGTTATTGCCCCTTCTGTTTGGAAAAAAATATCAACAGGTTATCAATTATTGGCTTGCAAACACGATTTTCGATTCATTGTTGACCAAACTTGCACAGTTTGCGCATGACCATAAAAATTAATTGAAAAAATTTGATTTTCAACAGTTGCAAGACTTGCATGCAGTTATTTGTACATGCAACATTGATGGCTTCAGAGCTTGTAGTAACATCATTTGTCATCATTGGACAGAAAATTATCATAGAATCGGCAATACTTTACCTTATAGCACAGCCAACGCAATTATTGCATTGCAACTAGTTCTCCAAAACTGTTTGAAAACAAGACATCAAAATCTACTGTTTCTGCATTTTCCAGAATTGTCAATGACTTAACGAAAAAGTGGATAGGTAAGAATATTTAGAAAAATAATTTAAGAACCATTAGCAAAAAAAACGCACATCCACTACCCAACTCGTACTTTGGTTAGCCCATTGCACTAACCGATGTTTTAAATCAAAATTGATCCTATCCCGCTCTGCGTATTGTTCAGATACCTTCATTTTCAAACCTGTCACAACAGTATGCTCTTCATATTTATCAGTTCTCAGGTGAGCGCTTTGGGCCATCATGGCCCTCTTGTCATGTGTTTCCTCTGGTTTTTGCGGTTTTCCATTAGTTTCATGTGTTTCATTGGGGTTTTGCAGGTTTCTGTAAAGTAAGTAGGTTTTCGTGTTTTTTTGCGGGTTTTCAGTGTTTAGTCATACGCAGTTATCAGTGTCATTAAGAAAATTTTGTTCAGTGCTTCTAAAAATTGATTAAACACACAATCGGTCAGTCTGAATCACAGTGTATACCCAATCTTCAATGCATTACACATGTAAATGTATAAAACGTAGTAATTTCTATTGCCATTGTAATGCTATCGTAACTAATCATTTTATTTGCATATGCTCTTTAGATCAAACTAAAATATGTTGTTCCTTACATTTTTGTCTCAGACGTGTGAAAACTGATATACAGTTGTAAAACCAGTGTAAAACGGTCATTAAGGATTCAAGTCCATGACGCGATGAATCATAACTGCCATTCCATGTAGCACATTTCCACACTTCCTGAGGAAAATATTTCTTAATGACAGATATTTTTGCAAAATCTATTTTTTTGGCTACTTAATAATGTTTCTTAGCATCAGCCTTGTTTAAATATTTATTTTCATTGAAGTGGTCATCCAAATAATACATGAATAAGGTCTGTATACTAAACACGAAGCTCTGTATACTGTAACAAACTTGTAAGTGCTAAAATTTCAAATATTCCATATTTTTGTGGAAAGCACTTAAAAAAATGAAATTTGGGGTTGGATAATGGCCATAAGGGCTTCACATTAATTACTGTATTAAACTTTGCTGCTATTCTATGACAGGACCAGCCACTGCACCAAGTGATGCAGGAGGCACTGCAGTGTCACGCCAAGGGAATAAAGTTTGTGGAACGCAATGCCGGCAAACAGATTGACGAACAAATGACAGAGCAAGGTAAGGGGTTATAAGTTGCTGTGCTGTACAGGGTTGTTATGTCTACTTTAATAATCATGCAGTCAGAATAAAATGTGTCTGTTGGATCATGCTCAAGGCCAGTGGTCATGGCCATATTATAAACTCATCCCAGATATATTGTTGTAAAAGTAAAAGCTCTGCTCGTTTTACAAAAAACTAACAAACAACAAAAAACAAGCAACAATTATAAATCATACGACTTACCGGTAGTGACATTGTTTTTGAACAAGAGACAATCAAATTAGTATTGCTTGCTAACATTTGACATTGTCTTACAAGAAATAAAAACAGTATTGTTAATGTTGTTGACCTTGTGATACTTTTACAAGAACCAATCAACTTAGCCTTCCTTGGTTACTTTTGACTTTGTTTAACAAGAAAAACACATTTATTGGTTAGTGATCTTTGGAAGTGTTCTTACAAGAAACTGCATAATTACTGTACTATTCCTTGATTTTGTTTGACTTAGATTCACAAGAAACAATAACAGTATAACAGTGGATTACTTTCCATAGTTTTGTTTTAGGGTTCAGCAGTGTTTGATGTTGGTTTTAGGGTTCAGCAGTGGTTGATGTTGGTTTCAGGGTTCAGCAATGTCTGATGTTGGTTTCAGGGTGCTGTAGTGGTTGATGTTGGTTTCAGGGTTCAGCAGTGGTTGATGTTGGTTTCAGGGTTCAGCAGTGGTTGATGTTGGTTTCAGGGTTCAGCAGTGTTTGATGTTGGTTTCAGGGCTCAGCAGTGTGTGATGTTGGTTTCAGGGTTCTGTAGTGGTTGACGTTGGTTTCAGGGTTCAGCAGTGTGTGATGTTGGTTTCAGGGTTCAGCAGTGTTTGATGTTGGTTTCAGGGTTCAGCAGTGTTTGATGTTGGTTTCAGGGTTCAGCAGTGTTTGATGTTGGTTTCAGGGTTCTGTAGTGGTTGATGTTGGTTTCAGGACTCAGCAGTGTTTGATGTTGGTTTCAGGGTTCAGCAGTGTTTGATGTTTGTTTCAAGGTTCAGCAGTGGTTGATGTTGGTTTCAGGGTTCAGCAGTGTGTGATGTTGGTTTCAGGGTTCAGCAGTAGTTGATGTTGGTTTCAGGGTTCAGCAGTGTTTGATGTTGGTTTCAAGGTTCAGCAGTAGTTGATGTTGGTTTCAGGGCTCAGCAGTGTGTGATGTTGGTTTCAGGACTCATCAGTGTTTGATGTTGGTTTCAGTGTTCAGCAGTGTGTGATGTTGGTTTCAGGGTCCAGCAGTGTTTGATGTTGGTTTCAGTGTTCAGCAGTGTTTGATATTGGTTTCAAGGTTCAGCAGTGGTTGATGTTGGTTTCAGGGTTCAGCAGTGTGTGATGTTGGTTTCAGGGTTCAGCAGTAGTTGATGTTGGTTTCAGGGTTCAGCAGTGTTTGATGTTGGTTTCAGGGTTCAGCAGTAGTTGATGTTGGTTTCAGGGCTCAGCTGTGTGTGATGTTGGTTTCAGGGCTCAGCAGTGTTTTATGTTGGTTTCAGGGTAAAGCAGTGTGTGATGTTGGTTTCAGCGTTCAGCAGTGTTTGATGTTGGTTTCAGGGTTCAGCAGTGTGTGATGTTGGTTTCAGGGTTTACAGTGGAGGTGGGAGTGAAGTGGGACCTGGGGTTCGTGTACGGCGGAAACGAGCACAACTGCGGAACCTGGATGGACAAGATGGGCAGCTCGGAGGTTGCAGGCAACAAGGGCAAACCTGCTATACCCAGGTACCAGCCACAGTTATAAGTGTATCTTTGTACATTTTATCCCATTGTCACACGGCATTGACAAAATAACAAAGTTGTACTTACTTATTTGATAAACTTGGCGGTATTTCCACACTGTGGGAAAAAGCAAACATGCGCTCTCTAATGACGTCATTTTGTTAAATTACATGACTTCATTGTATGGCCTTTGTGTAAATATACCCCCATGAAGTTTAGGGGGGTATATAGGAGTGAGATTGTCGGTCTGTTGGTTCGTCGGTCTGCTGGTGTTAATGGTTTCTGGACAATAACTCAAGAAAGGCTTGACATATTCGAATAATTTTTGGTACACATGCGTAACATCATAGAACACAGGTCAAGTTCTACTTTGGTTACAAACCACAAAATTTTGACAGAGTTATGGCCCGACTAAATTTTGACATAGTTATGGCCCCTTTTCAACTTAAATTCCCTAAAAACATGGTTTTTGGACATAACTCAAGAATCGCTTGACATATTCCAATAATTCTTGGTACATTTGTGTAGCATCATAAAATACAGGTCAGTTTCGACAGAGTTAGGGCCACTTTTTGACTTAAATTCCCTAAAAACACTGTTTCAGGACAATAACTCAAGAAAGGCTCCACAGATTTACATTATTTTTGGTACATAGGTGCAACACCATAAAATACAGGTCAGGTTCGACTTTGGTTGCAAACCATCAAATGTTGACAGAGTTATGGCTCCTATTAAAATTAAATTTTTCCAAATACACTGTTAAACATTCACAAATTAAAGCATTTTCATTGTGTCCATTTCTTTCGAATGCATGCCATAGTTTTGTGACAAGGCCATATTGTGGGAGTATATCCATCACTCATGTGACAATTCTAGTATGTTTTCTGTTGTATATATTTGCAAAATAGTCAGAAAAAATGTGATAAATAGAAAACTAGGCCAAGGCTTGTGGTTCATGTTTTCTAAGCCTTGCTAAATAAACTTATCTGCATTCATGTAGTATTGTCTATGTACTAAATAGTGTAGGGTGTACATATTTATCAGATTATTGGCTAATCATGGAACTACTGGAGTGATGTTGGTTGTTTGAAATAATGCCATTTTTTCTGTTGAATATTTTAAGACAAAGTAAAGTCCATTAATTCCATTCAAATAAAACATGTAAATGTGTGTGGATAAAACACAGTTGGCAAATAACCACGATAATATACACATGAACATCACATCTAAATCCCACTCCAGTGATACCCATATAGAAAATCATTCATTTTTATGTTCTGTTGACTGGAGCTGTTTTGATATTTGCCAGAGATGGGTCTGCGGTGGAGCTGATTGGTCTGTCGGCGTCGGCTTTACTGTGGTTGGACGGTCTACACAAGTCTGGACATTATCCCTACAACACTGTCACCAGCTCCTTTAATGGTAAGAATGATCAAAGTTTCCTGTTTGGTTTGAGTTCGGTGATTGGTCACTATTTCAGACAGTAGGAGGTTGCTCTGGGTACCTAGGTTCCCCTCACATCACAAGACCAAACAAAATGCGTAGAATTTTCAGTAAAAACATACAAACTGGAAATTGCAGCTATGATTCAAATTTGTCCCACTTTTGATACGTAACTTAAAAGTAAATTGGGTAAGGGTGCTGGGACACGAGCCAGATCCTCACATAATGCAACTTCAGCGCAGACGGACCTCATATTCATTGAAGTACACACAGTTTGCCGTACCAATACTTTGTTATCTCTGAAAATCATAGTGTGACAGTAAAATCTTTATAAAAAGATTTTACTGGGAAAAGGTTCTTGGCATGAAAACCAATCTATGCTGTACTCTTTTGTCTTGGGTAATATGCTAAGTATTTTTAATATGACAACAACGAACATACGATTCGGGTGAACAATGGTGCGAAACATGTCATGTACTGCCATTTATATCAATGTAATCCTGATCATGTCAAAACATGTCATGTACTGCCATTTATATCAATGTTATCCTGATCATGTCAAAACATGTCATGTACTGCCATTTATATCAATGTCATCCTGATCATGTCAAAACATGTCATGTACTGCCATTTATATCAATGTCATCCTGATCATGTCAAAACATGTCATGTACTGCCATTTATATCAATGTTATCCTGATCATGTCAAAACATGTCATGTACTGCCATTTATATCAATGTCATCCTGATCATGTCAAAACATGTCATGTACTGCCATTTATATCAATGTCATCCTGATCATGTCAAAACATGTCATGTACTGCCATTTATATCAATGTCATCCTGATCATGTCAAAACATGTCATGTACTGCCATTTATATCAATGTCATCCTGATCATGTCAAAACATGTCATGTACTGCCATTTATATCAATGTCATCCTGATCATGTCAAAACATGTCATGTACTGCCATTTATATCAGTTATCCTGATCATGTCAAAACATGTCATGTACTGCCATTTATATCAATGTCATCCTGATCATGTTGATAAGGCATCTTTTTTCAAAATGGCGACCAATATGTTTCATGATTTTTTATGGGAAACTGGATTTTTGCTTTGCAGTATATCCTCGTATAAGATACACCCAAAAAATAATAAAGAATCTTGGATGAAAAAAGTGTGTCTTCTGTGTAAGACTGAATAGTATTTGTTTAACAGCTATAAATTCTGTTTTAGGAATTGAACAAGAAATCACCTTCAAAGAGTGGCACGACATGATCCGCTATAACTTTGAGCCGTGTTTCTGGGTAAACACAGATCCGGTACCAGACGAACAGGCTCCGGAACTGATCACCCGACGGGGAATTTACAAGGACTGCTACTACTCGTCTCAGTTCTGGACAGACACACAGCTCCGTCCAAACTACCCCATAGCCATGGTTGTGGTATGTAGCACTTGTCTTCTATTGTTTGACATTGCATCTGTGTTTCATCATGCTATGCATGGTTGTTTATTGTGTCAGCTACTTACGGTTTATTTGTAAATTGAAAGTTAGAAATAAGTAAACTATAGGTCATTTAACTATTCTTATTGACCTGATGCTGGTATAAGTCAGTTAACTATTCTTATTGACCTGTTTATACATTGCAGCTTTTTAGCAGTTTTTGATGGATTTCCATTTCATGTGACATCTTTGTTATAATGATTTGTGTTATGCAGTTTTTAATGATATCAAGATGACAGAAAAGTTTTTCAAATCAAAATTCTACAATATTTTGTAAGTTACCTCACTATTTATGTATATTCCTTCTATAATACGGAATGTGTCTTCAGGCTCCAGAGTTGTTCACCCCTGAGAGAGCCTGGACAGCTTTGAACTCGGTGCAACATGTGCTGCTAGGCCCTCTAGGAATGAAAACACTCGATCCACGGTAGGTGTTGTAGGTTTAATTGAAAAAATATGTAACAAACCTTGAACCCTAGTCTCTAGCATATAGTGAACTAGAGGATCTATAACTTGAGGTCTTAAACCAAATACCAGAGCTCCAGTGATCTTAGTTTTGGGCTGTTCCAGGAAAACAGGTGATGAGGGGGTGGAATGCCCATGTATTAAAATTCGGTGGGTTGGGGGTGATAAGAGGGGATAAAACGGAATATCAATGACTTGAAAAAAAATAAAGTTGTGTTGTAGGTACCCTATTTTTGGACTGGCGTTCTGCGCCCCCCGACCCCCCCCCCCCCCAATCACCTTTATTCCTTGAACAGCCCTTATGCTATCGTTTGATATTGCCTATTAGCTTAAGTAGCAAAAACTTATTTAGGTTGCTCCTAAATTGTTCATCAAAGTTTTAGGTAAAATGAAAATGAGAGGCGTTTTGATATGAACTAAAGGTAATATATTTGCTTGTAAGCTAAACAGAACAATACAATGGTAAGCTCTGTTATACAAGTGATTTCATTGACTTGGGTTAAAACCAATTATTGTTTATAGTGACTGGAGTTATGTCCCCTACTATGACAACGTTATGGATGGAGCAGATGCCAAGGTTGCCAAAGGGTTCAGCTACCACCAAGGGCCTGTAAGTGCAGTGCATTATTTGAGATTCTGATTGCTTTTCATGGTGATTTTGTTAGATGCATTTTTTTTGGTTGGTAAATTCCTCTGGAGTCAGTTGTCTTGTGAAAGCTGGTACTAAGAATCATGGAGAAAATTGTTTGCATGCCCCCACTAGGAATGGCATTGACTTTGACTGAAAAAAGTTTCAAAAAACAGTTATAGTATGTGTTAAGCTACTGTGAGAATTTTAATCTTCATTGGTTGTCATTAACAGTTATAGTATGTGTTTAGCTACTGTGAGAATTTTAATCTTCATTGGTTGTCATTAACAGTTATAGTATGTGTTTAGCTACTGTGAGAATTTTAATCTTCATTGGTTGTCATTAACAGTTATAGTATGTGTTTAGCTACTGTGAGAATTTTAATCTTCATTGGTTGTCATTAACAGTTATAGTATGTGTTTAGCTACTGTGAGAATTTTAATCTTCATTGGTTGTCATTTACTGGCGGGGAATGCATTCATTTTATGGTGATTTATTTTGATTGCAGAGGAGTTTTTATGAATTATAAATATCTATTTTAAAATTGTTGGATATTATTTAGAGAACATTTGTTAAATTATACAGGTTCATGGAAGACATGATGCAGTGTGAACAATGCTAAGAGTTGAAACAAACACAACTGAAAATTAAGTCCAAAAATTAACACTTTGTTCAAAGCAAAACTATGCGAAGTTAAAAAGTACGACACAAAGCTCAAAACACAAAGTACAAAACGCTACACAAAGTACAAAACACTGAATAAAGTACAAAAAAACAAAGTACAAAACACTACTTATGTACAAAATACTGCACAGAGTACAAAACACAAAGTACAAAACAGTACACAAAGTACAAAACATGAAGTACAAAACACTACACAAAGTACAAAAAACTAAGTACAAAACTATACAAAATTGTACATACTGAGGAATCACCTAAATTCGCAGGGTACAAATTTTGCGTACTTGCGTTCGAGGACGTATTCATGCGGTCTTAAATTCGCGCAAATCTGATTTTGCACAAACTTAAACAAAAACGTCAGATAAGTTTTACAAAAAAATATGTGCCAATTTTGGCAGAACGCCAGCAAAGGGTCCTGTTGTACTTGTTGGTTGCAATAAATGTGTACCAGCACCATATTAGGCTGTTAATTGATAACAGCGATTCACTTCTGAAAATTAGAGGTCGCATATTTAGGCGAGACATTATTAGACGATTAATATCTTAAACACAAACAAGGACAATTATGGTTTAGCTTAAATTCATTAAAAATATTCAAATCGCCATAATCACATGTACCTGCGTATATTTATGAGCGATTACCCTCGAACATTTGAACAAACATGGAAACTTTGTTGCGTTGCTAAATTACGCAATCCGTACATATCTGCGGTGGTCCTTAATTCGAGCAATGGCGGGAGTGCGAAAAGAACAAAAATTAGACATCTGTGATTCCAGAGTAAATAACACATCTGTACTTTTCATCCATCCAATCCAATATGCAAAACAACTATAAAATCAGTACACAAGATAAGGAAAAAAAAAACGATTAAAAAAAGATAATTGCACAAATCCTGTTTGTCTTAATCAGGAGTGGGTGTGGCCTATCGGGTATTTCCTGCGGGCAAAACTGATGTTTGCCAAGAAGTTGGAGTCCTCTAGACCGGGAATTCTAAAGGAGACTGTCTTGTTTATCCGGACCACTCTGACCCGACACTATGAAGAGGTCATGAGGTCAGACTGGAGGTCACTGCCGGAACTAACCAATCATGGTGGAGAGGTGCATTAATATTCATATTTTTATGTTTGCCCAATATTAAAAGAAGGTCAAACTTGCCTTGTAGTTGTTTGAATCTGCAAGTGATGGTCAGGGCAAAGATCAATTTTATTGGACTTAAATATTTGAGCTTACACCTTGAAATGATATCTTTAAACTACGATGTACTCCCATTTTTGTGAGTTTTTCTATGTGGCAATCTGTAGAGAGAGAGATATATATATATATATATATATATATATATATATATATATATATATATATATATATATATATATATATAATAGTCAACTGGTTGTTTTGTTAAGCTACAATTTATATTTCTTCAAAATATTTTGTTCGTTTTCTTTTGTATATTATTTTCTCTATGCTATTCCTTCAGCCCAACTATTTCGGCTGCCCTGCCCAGGCCTGGTCAGTGTCCTGCGTGCTGGACGTCCTCTACGACCTTGAAAACCTGGAAACCCCCGTCACCCTGCAGCCGAGCAAGTCCACCGACAACCTCACTGTGGCCCCAGTGTGAGACTGGGTGGTCATTGAACTGAGATATACAGCTGTATTCGCGGTGCTGCTTACCCATTATGCTATAAAGCATTTATCGAGTTTCTTGTGCTGCCAGCATCAATAGGAAGTTAGAAATATGGTGTGTACCTGTATATCCTGGATATTGGCAATTTGCCTGTATCCCATTTGCTGCATTTCTTGTGCTATCAACTTTAATTTGAAGCTATAAGTGTATCCAGATGAAAATATCCGGATGCATTGTCAACAAACTGAACTTATGATATTCATCATTCAGTTGCCATGCTTTGTCAGGATTAACATCGAGCTGATTATTTGTCCTAATTTCGGATAAATTAATCATTAGTGATGAAGCTAAATGTCCAAATTATGAATAGATATGTTTGAGTCGTGTCGTGGGAAAACGGGGCTTAATGCATGTGCGGACTGCACAGGCAAATCTGGGACGACTTTTTACGCACATGCATTAAGTCCCGGTTTCCCACAACACGCCTCGTTTATTGTCAATGTCCTTATGAAAATGTGCGGTATGCTTGGAACTGTTATATGTTTTAAAGTTATCGTTATTTTCATGATTTTTATTTGTTTGTTATTTGGATTTGTACTGTATGGTACTTTTTGTATCATTCTTTAATGAAATCATGCTCATTTTCGAGCAGCAGGAATGGTGGTCTATGGACATTCACATTAGAATGCATTTCATTATTCATATTTAAATCGTGTCGAGGGAAACCTGGGCTTAATGCATATGCATAAAGTGTCATCCTGGATTAGCCTGTGCAGTCCGCACAGGCTAATCCGCGACGACACTGTCCATCTACAGTGGATGTATGTTGAGAAGAGACTTCCTTGAAACCGAAAATACCATAAAAGTGGAAAGTGCGGACTACAGAGGCTAATCCTGGACGACACTTTACGCACATGCATTAAACCCGGTTTTCCCACGGCACGCCTCATTTGTATTATTCTGTAATATAGTACATGTATTTAGATAGTTAGATGTGTATATGCTTAGGAAAATTTAGTAAAATAAAAAATTACAATATATGTTTTTGATTGTATCAAATTGCTAACATGTATTACTTGTTGATAATGACAGTTAGTCGTAGTTACCATATATCGCCACCTTTTACACGTGTTAGATAGGCCCTTGTAATCCTGAGGTGGCGAATTAATTAGAGAACTATTTTTTATGTGTTAGCAGGTAGACTATGATCTTCATAGTATCAACACTATCGTAATAATATGACATTGATACTTGTTAACTGAGTTTACCTGTCTTGTTGACCTTTTTACAGTCTAATGCTGTTTGCAGTGTATTGCTTGTTGGTTTAATTGGGCATTATGTTAACATGAGAATCTGTATATATATATATATATATATAATCATAAATTGTCTCTTATCTAGTGTTAATTTGAATTTCATCTTGTTTTGTTTTCTGACAGAAATTCTTTTGTGGTAAATATTTTTCTATAACTGTATGTATTCATTAAAATAAAAACATCACTTTTACATGTGGCTGAATGAGAAGACTGCAACAATATTTATTGTGTTCGTTTCCCAAATCTTTTTTTGTTCTGTGCAGTGTTTTAATTATCCATTAGGTTTGGCAAGGATTGAATTTGTATATTTAAAATTGATAATATTATGCTAGGAGCTCACAAAATTCAGTGATGTCTACTCAGATAGTGTATACATGTATTATGCTACTGTCTGCTTCACCTAACAATCTGCATTGACTGTAATACCTTTGATGGTTTTTGCAGAATGCAACAGACTTAAAACACAAATGTGTTTTAAAGATCATTCTCAATATATTTTCTTAATACTGGCAAAAATTTAGTTGTTTTTTGGAAAAATTTAGACCACACATTTAGTAATAATGTTAGGCATTTACAGAAATTACATTTCACTAATTGAAATCATCTTTAACGGTGCTGTGTTGTTAGTTCAGCTTTCAAAATATTCAATTATTTTTGTTAAATTACTGTTAGCTTGTAGTGTTCATACTAGTTATTGTAACATGGGCAACATGGAATGATTTGATATTTGGATCAGATCGTAATGAAATTACTGTTTAAGACAGTTGAAGGCCAAAAACAGTGTTCATGGAATTTCAACACATGCATCATTATTTTCACCAATAACAGCGCTGGTTATTCAGGAATGCTTTCTATGTTTGCTAAGTTTGTCTCACCTGTCTTCATGCTCACATTTATAGTGATCAGTATTACTGGACTGTCTTTTATAGTGATCAGTATTACTGGACTGTCTGTTATAGTGATCAGTATTACTGGACTGTCTGTTATAGTGATCAGTATTACTGGACTGTCTGTTATAGTGATCAGTATTACTGGACTGTCTGTTATAGTGATCAGTATTACTGGACTGTCTGTTATAGTGATCAGTATTACTGGACTGTCTGTTATAGTGATCAGTATTACTGGACTGTCTGTTATAGTGATCAGTATTACTGGACTGTCTGTTATAGTGATCAGTATTACTGGACTGTCTGTTATAGTGATCAGTATTACTGGACTGTCTGTTATAGTGATCAGTATTACTGGACTGTCTGTTATAGTGATCAGTATTACTGGACTGTCTGTTATAGTGATCAGTATTACTGGACTGTCTGTTATAGTGATCAGTATTACTGGACTGTCTGTTATAGTGATCAGTATTACTGGACTGTCTGTTATAGTGATCAGTATTACTGGACTGTCTGTTATAGTGATCAGTATTACTGGACTGTCTGTTATAGTGATCAGTATTACTGGACTGTCTGTTATAGTGATCAGTATTACTGGACTGTCTGTTATAGTGATCAGTATTACTGGACTGTCTGTTCGTTATTTTTACATCAAATCATTGTTGATGATGTCATTTATTAGCGAGGCAAATGTACCAAGCAAAGAAGCCCAGCCAACCATTGACCATAACTTTATCAGAAAGCTTTAATTTAAACGTATGCACTTGTTGTGTCTCTTGTATGTTTTAATTTTGTGATGTTAAACATTGAAAATCTTCCAAAACAATTATCTTAAGACGCCTCTTCTACTACATTAATCAGTTAAAAAACCATTTTCAGTACACTCCAAAATAAAACTGGTGCGTTGTTTGGTTCAATGTAAAAAAAACTTGAAACTCCAGGACCCATATTCCCAAAGCTCCTTAGGGAAAACTTGAGGAAATTTCTTAAATTCATAAAACTCCTTTATTCTGTGGCAGTTTCATGTATACCTATGTCATTTTACATTCAACTGGTCCAAACTAGTAATTATTGTTTATGCCTTTCTTATGTTTCCAATTGGTAAACATATATCATTGGATTTCACATAGAAATTTTGGTATGAAATGCACTTAAGTTCGCCTTTAGTTAAGATTTTCCTTAGGAGCTTTGTGAATACTGGTCCAGTTGCATCAGCAGAAGAGAAACTCTTATCGACATCCTATGGTCAAAACCTCTTACATTTACTCACCCTGTCATGGTGCATATGCGGCTCTTACTCCAGCCAAAATACTGGCCGGTGTTTGACTGTCTCCATCTTGTGATGGCGAGATGTATGATGCAGACTGCACAGTCCAGTGGTTGTAAGAACTTACAGCTAAGTTTGTCTAGCAAGATTTGAACACCTGAACCATGAGCCTTGAAATTATTTTGAATATGAACTAAAGAAATGACTAAAATGACTTGAAAAAATGTCAAAATCATGATAATAAGCTGTCTGGTGTCATTGGACTGAACATTTTGGCTTAATCCCATTGTTGGAACCCACGGTATATACCCAGTATTCCACTTCCACTACTGCATCTATCAAGAAGCATAGCATATTTTAGAGAACATGGGTTCCAAAATGGCTTTATTCAAGTGTATTCAAATGTTTTTTTATCCATACATGTCTCTAGGTGAGATACTGTGTGTACGGGTACCTCCATAGCACCATGTCGCATTTAGATTCTGGGCATTACATATTGTTCTTGCCAATGTTAGGGGAGGAACAGTGGTAGAAAGTTGTATGACAATTAAAAACACAGCAGCAGTTTTGATGTCTACCTCTTTTGTATAATAGTAAATAGTGTGTACAGCGAGTAAATGGTGTGTGCAACGAAGATATCACAGATATGTGTGTTTTTAGCTCGACTAAGAAGAGGTTAGCTTTCCTACAACTCCGGTGTCGGTGTCTGAATTTGGTTCAAGTTTGTATTCAAAAGTCTTGTAACTTCAAAATTACACAAGTTATTTATTAGAAACTTTGAGTATACCTTTGTCATCAACTCCAGTATCAGGGGCAACATTCCCCATAACCTTGTTATGTATTGTGACAGAGTTATGCCCCTTTTCACATAGATTTTCTGGTTAAAGTTTATATTCAGAAGTTTTTGTAACTTCAAAACTACAGAAGTTATTCACTTGAAACTTGGAATATACCTTTGTAATTAACTCCAATGTCAGGGGCAACATTCTCTATAACTCTGTTTTGTATTTTGACAGAGTTATGCCCCTTTTTCGCATACTTTTTCTGGTTAAAGTTTATATTCAACAGTTTTGTAACTTCAGAACTACATAAGTTATTCACTTTAAAAAAGGAACATACCTTTGTCATCAACTCCAGTATCAGGGGCAACTTCCCTATTACTCTGTTTTGCAGAGTAATGCCCCTTTTTCACATAAATTTTTTCGTTAAATTATATATTACAAACTCTTATAACTTCAAAACTACTCAAGTTATTGACTACATAAGGTTGAAACTTGGAATAATTTGATGAAATAATTGCCATAACTCAGTTTTGTATTTCAACAAATTTATGCCCGTTCCACTTTCCAAAATGTACCAACTGAAATACTTCAAATAGTCGAGCTCTGACAGCTGTTGTTATTTTGTAAAGTCAAAAAAAAAAAAGAACAAAGTAAAGATATGCTGATGTTATTGCTAATACTCAGAATATGCCCGTAGATCTGTTAAACTATCGTTAGTGTAGGGTATTATTTTTAGTCAATCCAAAGTCAAAGGTTTCTGTGATTTTCAGTTGGCAATAGGTATTTTTGAATGTTACTACCTGGTAACTAACTTGTTTGTTTTGTTTGTTATTTGTTCTTGGGCAGTTGTGTCAATAAATAATAAGTACAGATTTCCTTATATGTATATAATCAGATTTGTATTCTACATTTTATGTAGGTTGACTGAATCAGAAAATATATGTAATATTTTTTTTCCGACAATAATTAAGTAATGGGGAAAATACAAACATGTATTTTCTTGATACAAAAGTCCAGACTTACTATTGAATTGTTGTAGAGTAGCAAAAAGAACAGACTGTGATGTGGATTGGAAAGGTGATTTGCCATCAGATTGCTTTTGATAGTGGATTTGTGTGTGTGTAAATACTCTAAAATGTTATAGTCACTTTTTGAGGAGTGAAATTGAGTTCCGGGGTAGAGCAAAAAATATTATAAATCTACTTCCTTTGTGGGTTTGTTTTGCCCAAGATTGCTTTGGTCAAATATCGATGTTTTGATTGAAATGTTTTTGCTCAGTTGCTAAACTTAAAACTTCTAAGATGGAATTTAATTTGTATTTATTTTACAGATGCTATTTATTTGCTTGGATATTTGAAGAAGTTTTTTCTTTCATATAACATTATTCACACTGAAGTTAAGAAATTATTTTGTGATGTTTTGTTTGGCTGTGATTTTAATGTATTTAAACTGTGGCTAGATTCTGTTTTGCCATTCATTTTTAACAATTTTGACAGAGGATATGAATACATGACTGCATGATATATTTTTGTTTGTTTTTTTAACAGGACAGTTACAAAACTTTGTCTGAGCAACTGTTTTTTCATTAAAAATCTCTAAAAAATCAAACATGTATAAATTATTTAAACTGTGGAAATTAGTATAAAACATTTGTGTGCAAGATGTTTTGTCAGATTCATAAACTTTGCAAAAAATCTACTTTCATTACGTACATAGGTTAAGGGTGGGTAAATGAAAATATTGCAATTAATAATTATATTGTAAATACATGTACTGAAAAAATGTGCAACTTTTGGATGAGTTAGAAATTAGAACTATACAACTGTAATACCATTCCAAACGCATGCAAATATACTTGTTTAAACAGTAGACAAGAACAGAAGCACGCCAGTGTTATAGACATTTTTGATGATTATTGTTAAACACAAGCGCACAAACGAGTTGCATTTATACAGTTTTATTTCTTCACGGTTCTTTGAAAATATTAAGTCAATTTTGGCATAATTTGTTTTCCGTGTATTCGGAAGTTGGTATTATGCTTTATTTCTAAAAAACTATCAGACCGAATGTTGCTTACATGTCATTAGATGAGAAAATCTTCTTGTTTTATCGACATACGGATGTTGATCGCTCAGCGCATATATAAAATATGAGTTTATATAGTTGTGCACTGTGCCATCGATATTTGCTGCAATTTTCAGTGAGTTGTTTACTATTGTATTGTTGGCTAGAATGCATTTCCTCATGTACTGTAAACTTAATTTTCAATGACGCAGGCTGAACATTTGACATAGCTCAAATTGAGAACAACACCTAGTGGCAAACATTGGTTTTATCTAAACTTACATCCACAACATAAATTCCTTGCCCAAACCACTGTTTGTAAGTAATCTGTATATAATCCAGTATTTCAAATGTACATAATTCTAATATATTACTAATACATAATTCTATTGTCTGAAGATAGGTAGTAAAGACAGTTGTCTTATTATTGTCTATAGGTGTCAGCATTGTATACATGTAGCCAGCGATGACAAAATCAATTGTTTGTATTGCCTTTCTTGTCCCAAAACATGAACAGACAAGTGACAATTTTTTAATTACACTACAGACAAGTGGCAAACAGAATTTGTCAAAACCGCACAAGTTAGGCAATGTAAGATTTTCCCACTCCTGATCAAGATGTAGCTATATGCAATCTGTCACATTCTAGTAACGTTGCTGTGCAGTTTTTATGACTTATTTATGACTTAATTTTCAAGTTACATATTTTTTGTTATTTGGAAACTTATTGGGCATTGATAACCTTTGTGCTATAGATTTATGCTGTTGTTCCTAAATACGTCAAGCATGATCGCGGAGTTTTATGCAGACATCAAGATAGAAAAAGTACATCGTACAAGTTCCAACACACAAACAAGCTTCTGTCAAAACAAGCAGTACAGGATTTTAGACTGTAACAATATGTTTATGGATCAACTGCATTTAACTGTATTTGCAGATGGAAGCGTTTTTATGTACACTAGTACTGTTAGTTGTTTACATTGACTACCGTAACATGCATTTGCTTCACTATCCTTGTGTTGTATTTTGGTACAATAGGGTGTGCATATCCAATAAAGTGTATGATTTTATAGACTTTTGGTTTTATATTTAAAGCTGCTAGTCTTATTTGATTCAAAGTCTAGTGGTTGTAATTAAGAAGTGTATTCCGCTGCAGCATTGTTTATCGGCCAGTAAACAATGCTTTGGTGTACCGATGTGTAAAAATTCAACCATGAGAGAATGTTAGCATGGTGATGGAGCTAAAATGGAAATTGCATTGTTAATATTTAGTTGGAATCCATCAGTCCAATGGAATGGATTAAGGACAAGATTTTTGTTGGCAAAATACACTGTGTATATGGTCACCGTATACTTACGTAATTCAACTACGTTACTTTTATAATTTAATGGATGGGCACCGCATACTTATGGACAAAAAAACGGAGTGCAGTGCAAGAAAATGTTAATTTCTCTGGGTTTTCATCATTATATGACAATTATTTTAGTTCTACGGAACTCAGTGGATATCGCTACTAATATTTAATATTCATACAACATATTTTCCTGAAATTCATCCCTCATCATAGACAAAGTGAAAGTGTCCATGTCTTTCATTTATGAAGTGAATTTTCAGATATATATTCAGATTTCTCTTCCATTTTGGCTATAATTCGTGTCATAGCTCACTTAAGTTTCTGTGATCTTATCACTGTGTTTTTGTTGCAAAAAGATGTTTGGAATGTTAAAGTTTATATTGAAACTTAAGGTTTAAATGCGAATTATGCATATCATTCAATACAGGTACATGTTTTTGACAGATTTAGTTTCAGATTCAGATTCATCCATGCTTATAATCATTCTCACTAGCATTTAAACAGACTGTAATAATGAAGACGTGATTAATCAAAATGCTCAAAACAAAAACACAAGTATTTTATAGTTTTCATTTCATTGACCAACACAATTGGAGCAACGTAAATGTATTTGATTAACATGAATAGAACAGCTACATTGCAATACATGTATATGGATAATCGCTAAATGAAGCAGTTAATCCCGACTAATACAAGACTTCCACATTGATACAACACTTCATACATTCACACTTTGATCCTGAAACTGAAATGCATTGGTTGGAGAATGAACTTGTTCAAATGGGCCTACCCTGTCACCCACCCTGTTATTAATACGTTTTTTTCTTTGGATTTACATGTACTAACGCCAGGTGAAAAATACAGTTTGCAACTTAATGTTGAAATTTTACAACTTTTTACAGTTGTATGATGCGCAAACCTTTAGTCAAACATATTGCAGCAAAGATCTGGAAATTTAAAATATGGTAAACTCCAAATATATTTTTGCCAATAAAAACTCCAAACCCAATATGTAATGAAATAAGACATTACTAAGTTGCAATGAAAGACAATGCAAAAAAACATTTTTCCTGAATGGGTCATTTTTTCCCATTTTGGACACATTTTGTACAGGACAACTTGATGGCCCAACATCTAACTGGTGGACATAAAAAAAAAACTCAAGCAGTGTCACCTTGTTTGAACAATAACAATACATGTAATAAATATTCAAAAAGCATTATACTACTCATGAGGTCTGTTCATGGCCAACACTCACGCATGGACTTGGTTAAAATTTCACAACCCTTGATGCCAACGTGAGATTCAAAATTAAAACAAACATGACATACTAACGACGAGAACAGCAAATACCGGTAGTGCCATAAAACAACATACCGGTACACACACGTAGAGCAGAAATAAAATTCATTGGAGTAATGACTAGATTTTTACATGGATGAAATAGACCAAGAAAAGGCTTGAAATTTTTAAAGGAAAAACATTTTACTACTGGTTCTAAACTATGGTTGCATTCTTCTGCATAAGATAACCAGATATTTTCGTAAAAATTTTACAAATTTTTAAGAAAAGTTGTCAGCTTTTCATGAAAATATACGCACTTTTCATGAAAACTTTTTACCATTTCACTTACGGTCACCATGTGAAATGAAAAATGTCATGTACGTGCCTTGACCTGCAAATGATAACTATTTAAAGATCGTTATATTTTTCGCTAAAAGGTTAATATTTTCTTAAAAGTTTGGAAATGGTCAAGAAAAAAAATAACTATCTTGCCCATATGGCTTAACTTTTCAGGAAAATCTCTTTTTTTAATTAACAATATTTCGCTAAAAAATTAGATTATCTAATGCACTATTGGGAAATACTTTGACTTTTTTAAAAGTTTATATATTTTCATGAAAATATCACAATGTTTCGCAAGTTATAAAAGTTTTCACGAAAGTTTTTCAGGTTTTCGTGAAAATGTGTTAAACTTTCATGAACATTATCTGGTTATCTTATGCAGAAGTATGCCACCATTCTAAACTGATGTGCTAAATAAGTATAATTACAGACATAAGGTTATTCAACACCATAAATGCCTCCCATTTGAAAAAGCAATTTTCAGCGAGAGAGAAAAAGCAAGGTAACATATTAATGTAAATTGAATATGTACTGGCCTATGTAACAGTGAATACAGTACCCCAAATATTTACTCTTAGAACCAAGTCTGCTGAGTTATTTTAAAATACTCGAAAATCATCAACTTCAATAAACTGTCAATAAACTGCCATTTCAGCAAAATTCCAATTAACATAATGAATGCTTAGAGGCATTTCTGAATTAATAATACAACCAGCATGTATGGAACATGCATTTTTTAATACCTGAAACTTTTGACAGACCTTTTAGAAATGAAAGTAATTTCAAATATTATTTGTCAGTTAAATAATTCTTTATTATTTATACCATAACGTATTTTTTTAATTATTCGTTTGAAACAACATACACATTTACATATATTTGTAACATAATTACATTTAAACACAAACATATTTATGTAATTCCTATACACAACAGTCAAAATGTACAAAACAACGTAATATAATCTGAACAATAGATGTTTGTAAAACATGTATGGCCCCCAACTTGCAGCCAAGTCATCAATATGTGCAATTGTTAAAGAGATGTTTTAAATATTGTATGTGCACATTAACACATGAGGAGGAAATTAAAGTTGATGCTTTAGAATGTAAATATAAAGCTGAAAGAAATATAGAGTATAATTATGGATTTATTTTTACAGTCTATTATATAAGGATACCTGTTTTCTGTTTGATTTAAACATCAAATAGGCCAAACCATCTCTAGATATCCTGCGGAAACAAAATGGTCTACGGAGAAAACAGTTTTCATGTTACCAGCCCCTGTGACCTTGACCTTTGACCTGTTGACCTCAAAATTGATAGGCGTCTTCCTTTCCTCCCGAGTAACCAGCATACCAACTTGGATGATCGTAGGTCAAAGCGTATTCTACATATCATGCAGAAACGAAATGGTCTACAGAGGAAACAATTTTCATGTTACAAGCCTCTGTCACCTTGACCTTTGACCTGTTGACCTCAAAATTGATAGGCGTCTTCCTTTCCTCCCAAGTAACCAGCATTCCAACTTAAATGATCGTAGGTCAAAGCGTTCTCTAGATATCGTGCGGAAACGAATTTCATGTTACAAGCCCCTGTGACCTTGACCTTTGACCTGTTAACCTCAAAATCAATAGGCATCTTTCTTTCATCCCAAGTAACCAGCATACCAACTTAAATGATCGTAGGTCAAAGTGTTCTCTAGATATCGTGCGGAAACGAAATGGTCTACGGACAGACCGACCGACAGGTGCAAAGCAATATACCCCCACTTCTTCGAAGGGGGGCATAATTATAGTTATGAACACACACTTTTATGTATTGGAATGAAATAAACAGATAATATACATTTTCTTTCAGAAATTATCAAAGACACATATACATATATAATACAGACTTTTTTTTTTTTTAAATTCCATTAACTTAAAAAAAAAACAACCTTACCAATATTTAAGCACAGTTCTTCCAGTATTATTGCACTAATTTAGTGTTTTATCATTAAGAACACTGAATATACTGGTATGGCAGAAAACAGTAGAATGGTCTACTGTCATACTAGTAGTTGGAAGGGCCTGAAATTGTCCTAAGTAGAAGGGGCTATTGTCTTTAGTATATGTAACAAGAGCTGTCTCAGGACAGCGCACTCAACTATTCAACCGCTTTGTCAGAGTTTATGGGCCTTTATCCTTTATACAAACAAGAAAAATATTGAGTGGCAACCGTTTTTCTATTTTTAGTAACAGTGACCTTGATCCCACCCAAACCATATGCAGTTCAAAGCGAGGTCTCGATATAAAGTATCTATGTATGAAGTTTCATTAAAATATCTCAATGCTTTCTCAAGTTATTGAGCGGAAACCTTTTTCATTTTTTTAGTAACAGTGACCTTGACCTTGACCCCCACCCATATGCGATCCCAAGCGAGGTCTCGATATAAGGTATCTATGTATTAAGTTTCATCAAAATATCTCAATGTTTTCTCAAGTTATTGAGCAGAAACTGTTTTCTATTTTTAGTAACAGCGACCTTGACCTTAACCCCACCAACCCCATATGCAATCCCAAGTGAGGCATCGCTATAAGGTATCTATGTATGAAGTTTCATTACAATAGCTCAATCCGTTCTCGAGTTATAGAGATATGGAGTTGTTGCACGCAAACTTTAACATGAATTTCTAAGTACAAAAAGGAGCATAATTCTGCAAAAATGCTGGTCACAGTTATGGGTCTTGGCCTGAAGGCACGTGTGAAGTTTAAATTGAATATCTGTAGTAGATATAGAGATATGGAATTCTTGCACACAAACTTTAACCTGATTTTCTAAGTACAAAAAGGGGCATAATTCTGCTAAATTGCAGGTCAGAGTTATGGGCGTTGGTCAGTGACCTCACATAATGACCACGAACACATGTGTTTAGTTTTAATTGAATATCTGTAGTAGTTACAGAGATATGGACATGTTGCACGCAAACCTTAACCAGAGCATTACCCCAACGCCGACGAACGGGTGAGTAGTATAGCTCGAGCTATTCTTTGCATACTTGAGCTAAAAAGGGGCCTTAAACTGAAAGAAGCTAATATCTGCCTCTGCAATTTTCACAGGGATAATGCCCAAAGGGTGAAATGTTCATTTTCCATATTTGTTGTGCGCATGTAAACTGTCAATTTTAATATATAAAGATTAAACTATAACACTGTCATAAGACAAAGTAAATATATAAAGGGCATCATCTTAAAAGCTATGTTTTATTATAGACATTATGTTTCATTAATTAATATAACTGACAAACATTGTAATAGGTCCAAATATTTGGTTAGAAAACAAAGAAAACTCAACAATATCAAAATAACAAAATGTACCCAGTACACTGTAGTGTTCTAATGAATAAATGTCAAACATCAAGCCAAAATTATAAATAACTGATAATTTAACTATGTACAATTCTAATCAAATCTGCTATTGCTCCCACTAACACAGAAATATTCTAACAGGTAATGGCAAATAATAATAATAATAATAACACATAGTCCCATATTCACCAACAAACTCTTAGACTTAAGACTTAAGAATATTCTTAAAACTAGTTTGTTCTAAACAGGGCCAGTATTCAAAAAGCTCCTAAGGGAAATCTTAACTTCAGTGGAAATTTCAGATCAAATTTTTTATGTGAAATTTAATGATTTCTGTTCAAAGAAGGCTGCAATACTTAACATATAAGCAATATTTACAAGTTTACAACATTTTAATGTTAAAAGATTTATACACGAAACAGCCAGAGACTAAAGAAATTTTATGAATTTAAGGAATTTACTTAAGTTTTCCCTAAGGAGCTTTGTGAATACGGGCCCAGACCATTAATTTAAATCTTACTTGGTATTCTCTAACTCTAGTTATAGCATTTTTTATTTCTAACGATTTGTTTGTAACATTAGCAACATTGGTATCTAGAATATTTGCAAATGCGCAAGTACATTCTTGAGTCTAAGTCTATTCTTTATTCTTAAGTCTAAAAATGGGTTGGTGAATACAGACCATGTACGAATCACACCACAATAGCAACAGGGAAATACATATGAAATGAAATTAATAGTAACAACACAATATGGGCAATGATAACAGAGAACTAAGGCCGAAAAAAAAACACCTCTGTTTCGGGCAACCTAACCCTACCTATTAAAAAACCACGAAGCTCAAGTTTTTAGCAATTACTGTTTTCCGTGGAATCCGTATTTGTCAGATTTTAGATAATTTTCAATGTTTTTGTTTTTAAATGTGTCTTTAAAAAAAGTTTTAAAAACAAGCTCAATCCCTCAAAAAAACTCAATCCCGACCCTACCTAACTTTTTTGCCCGAAACACATTTTTTTGGCCTAATCCTAAATTGTGGGGAGAAGTGTGGGTTGTGGGGAGAAGTGTGGGGTTGTGGGGAGAAGAGGGGGGGGGGGGGGGAATTAAGAAAAGCAGTTATAAATAAAAATACTACATTAAATAAATATGAATGTACATGTTTTTCTAGGGGATAGGATTTCTTATGACTTGGTCTCGAGATGTTATAAACCAAAGCGGAATAACATTTTAATCTCCTCACATGAAGAGCACATACTTAATTCAGGGCTCCAGATAAGGTTTAGCACTAAAGGGTACTGTATCCACTGAGCTCTTTTGTCAAAGCATATTTTACCCCCTGACCATCAGCTTTAAAGGGTACTGGAGAATCGCAAAGGGCATTTTCAGAACTATGTAAATATTGTGAAGTACTGGTACTGTTTATTTATATACATTAAGAAACTTTATTGCAAAATGGAAGTTAATACCTTTTTGGCAAGATTTTAATGCTGACCAGTACCCCTGTTTTAATTTTCTAAATGGTACTACTGGCGCAGTGCCTAAATCCGCCACATTTGGGGGGTATTTTTACGATATTTTCAATAGTTGTTTATCGATTGACATAAAAATTAACATAAATCAAGATTGGTTTAATGTGCATTTGCTGGCGTGTTTTGGTTACATTTCAAATACTTGGCAAATGAAAAATATTTATCGAGATTGAAGGCCTAAACAGTGTAAAAAAATGTTCAAACTGCTCGAAAATAATAATGTTTGATAAATTCTGTTTTCAAAGCAACTTGCATTGCCTCCTATTGACAAAAATCCCACTTTTGTTTATTGAAGGTTCATTTTCTAGTGTTTAAAAAAAACAACCCGGTGATCCGAAGTTGCTTAGTGACAATCGTAGATCAGGAACCGTGACGTGCTTATTCCGCATTTGACTATTGTTCTTATTTAATTTCTTATATTAAGCAGCTTGCTGTCTGTTGTTAACACAATGTTTCAATTTCTTCCCAATAATCATTTGTTTTTGTAAAAATAGCTCTGAAGCTGAGGCCCTGGGTGCATGTGGGACAAATAATGAGGGTTTTGATTAGCGAGACATTTGCGCTCTTAATATGCAATTTTTCCGCATTTCATTGTATGTAATTCCAATGAATAATGATTATTTTTATGCTGCACATGCTCACATGGACATAATATTAAAACACGATAATTTAATTTTATCATGGACACATTGCGGGGCCTCAAAACTGTGCATGCGCAGTACGAAATATATTCCCCACACGCAGTTTGTTTGCATTTAGGGCTATGTACAAAATAATTGGATTAAATACTTATTTATGCACAAATCAAGATAAAACTCGTCAGCATTGTTAAGGGAATGTATCTGATTGACTGAGATCAACAATATAGAAAATCGCCGGTAAAAATACGTTTATTCGGATGGGGTGGCGGATTTAGGCAAGTGGCGGATTTAGGCACTGTGCCAGTAGTACCCCCTACTTATGATTTCTAAAGGGTATTTGCAACATTTTAAAGGGTATTTACACAAATACCTCTCTTATCTGGAGCTCTGCTTAATTTATACGTCACTACATAGATTTAAGTTTAACATATTTCAGCAATACGTGTTAAACAATAGTAAATGTCCAATAATATTAAATTGAACACTGATCATTTTAGGAAGTTACATTGATCAAAATTATTGAAACACATGCAAAAACAATGCCTTCAATAAATAATTACAATTACATGACCAACTAATTGATATGAAAATCATGTGTATAAAATGTAAAAATAAAATTAGATGCTCGTGATTACTGTTTTTTCATTTATGGAATGTAATACATATTTGAAGCTGAATGTTCAGTACCAACCTTGTAGACTATTGAGTTAGCACATGTATTAACACTCACAATGAACACTTATTTGCCTATATGTGGCATGTCGTGGGAAAATTGGGCTTAATGCATGTGCGTAAAGTGTCGTCCCGGATTAGCCTGTGCAGTCCGCACAGGCTAATCCAGGACAATTTCCGCTTTTATGGTATTTTCTGTTTCAAAGTCTCATCTAAACATAACTCCACCGTAGACAGAAAGTGCTTTGCCCACATGCATTAAGCCCGATTTTCCCACGACACGCCTCATATGTATTTAAGAAGTTGATTCAAATTTCTACAGATAAACATTCTGCTGAAATTTCTTTCACCTCAAGTCCTAAAACGAAGAAGAACACTTATATCAGGTGGCAACATTACGTGTACATGTGACATAGGCATTCAGAACATGCATACAAAAGATACGATGTAAATGCTTCACAACTTTGTTCAATATAAATAATAATAACAGTAAAGTGTTGGAGCTGAAGCAATGTACATGACACAAAAATATGGAACACCAACAACACTGTTGAAGTGGATATTTCAACAATTTGGCAAATTAAAAAATTCAGACTTAGTGTGTGGAAATGTTAGCGAATCGTCGATATCAAGTTATGTGATAATTTCACGCTTCATGGCTTCTCTCACTGACACCCTTATTGTACGACAAAAAATAACTTGACCCGCTTACAATCAAAACGTGACGTAATTAGCATTTCACAGTTCTTTGCACTACAAAATTTTTACAAATATCTTTATCGGGTTGTTGATGCAATTTTCGCTGACCGAAATACGGTATTAACATTTGTCTAATTCGCGAACATTTCCACGTCGCTAACTTAACCACTTGTACAATACATACAGACACACAACTGATAACAAATAATGTCAGTGTCCATCCAATAATATCAAGATTGAGATATACACTTTTGTCTCACACACAAAAAGGGTAAAGATGTGCACGTTGGGAATTTCAATTGTGTAGTATTATTCAGAAATAACAGTCTGTCAAACTCTAATGCATACAATTTAAATAATAAAAAAATAAGAAACATTCCATAATAACTTGTATTTTCTTCAGTGTGTAGAAATATTGAATGTCCTGTCACATTCGGTGTGGATTGTGCATGTTCTCCTACTAAAGAAATGTACACATTTTTCAACATGTACATTTATTCGTTAGAGGACCCTACAAAGTCAACTGGTGACGGAATAACAGATGTCATACTCATGATAAAAACAATATCACAACCACATAGTTTCCTGGCCCCGTGTTCATAAAATAAGCTGATCCATATCACAACCACATAGTTTCCTGGCCCCGTGTTCACAAAATAAGTTGATCCTGATTTTTATTGTTTATTCAAATATATATTATAAAAACAATTTGAAGCTGTTAGCAACATATATTTGCTATCTGATATAAAGATTTTAATAAAAAAATAACACAAAATATGTGATTTTATCAAGAAGAAAAGTTATATCGAAAATAAAATGTTTGATATTTCACTCAGTTGAACTGCAAAATCAAGATCAGCTAATACTTATCCTGATCATGTAAATAATCCTATGTGAACACAGGGCCAGTTGTCTAATGATCTGTGTTCCAATTATCCCAAATACCTGTCCTCTTGTCTGAAGAATTTTCACTGTTGTCAGATATTCATTGTTTTTACCTGTCCTTTAACGTTATCTAGGGACAAGTAAACCAGTGCCCAGGCCAGTAATGACATGTCATCTATCAGTCATTGTGTGCAGTTACAGAAAATGGGGACTGTCGCTGAGACTGGACAATGCCAACATTTCAGACTACATTCACATCACACAAGTGTCTCTAAATGAGTAATGTTTTCAACAGTACTGGCTAATTCAGTGACATCTGTCATGTGAACCCGCACACATCTATTGCACATACAAGCGTTCGTACACAACCATCTTCCAACCATATATTCCTCCCAGAACACTTTGGCGGATCATGTTCAACATTTTTAGCAAGCCTTTTGATATCCAAAGTACACAAATGAGTGGAAAAAAATATTTTAAAAACCTTTGCAAATCACTACAATACAAGACCATTTTTAAACCCTGCTTTCTACACTGTTTGCTCACTTTTCTTCCTCTTCTTCCGATAACTCAATGACGATCGCCAATAGCTACCAATTTCATGAAAAAGCATGTAGCTAACCTGACACATTGTTCATTCTTTAGAAAAGATTATGCAGATTCCAAAGGGCTAAAACCCTGCTCTCCAAGCGTTAGTTAACAGTCCTGTTACTTCTTTTTCTTCCCATAATCCAAAGACCCCAGTGAAGGGGTCAATATGGGACAACTTCATAAAGTAGCATGCAGCTTCTAACAAAACACTGTGTTTTTCTTTAGCAAACTGTAAGAAGGATGTAAATGGCTAAAACCCTGCTTTCAAAGCATTATAAGCACTTTTCTTTCAATAAACTCAATGAAAAAGTTAAAATGTTGTATCAACTTCATGAAAAACATGTAGCTTCTTACTCAACACTGGTTTTATTCTTAATCACACAAGACATTTTTATGGCAAAAACCCTGCTACCCAAATAATACTTAACCAATCTAGAAACTGAAAGACCTGTTATTCGCTTTTCTTCTTATTGTCCATGTCTTTGTTTTTGTTAAAAGAAATGAAGCAGATTCTCAATGGCTGAAACCCTTCTATCCAAGCAATAGATAACCATATTAGGCCACCCAAATCTTCATCATACATCATCAAAAATTCCCCTGGGTGGGGTCCGTGATGTGGGCCTGTGGGCCTGAGCCCGTGGGTGCTGGGCTGCTGACTGGTACCCGCCCACCGGGCTTGCAGTGGCGGGCAGGTCACTGAAATCCATGGGCTCCTCTTCGTTGATGAGCCCGCTCTTGTCGTGGGTGCTGATGTTCCTGGGCTGCGTGTAGCTGGCTGGAAATCAATCAAAATACAACAGTTTAAAACATGAAAGTGTTGTTGTCAAAGAAACAAAATAGTGTTTTATTAAAATACAACAGTTTTAAACATAAAAGAGTTGTTGTCAAAGAAACAAAATAATGTTTTGTGTGTCCAAACTAACACCAAACTTAAAGTAAATAAATATGGATTGGCATATTTATTGTTACATGAATACTGATTTTCAGATGTCAGTCACTTCTAACTTAAGGAAGATACAATGCAAATACCAATAGAATCATTCCGTACCATAAACTGATTAATACAGGTAAACAATTCAACAAAACTGTGTTAATGCAATAATGATTAAAATGCAGGTCATGGTAAAAATGTGATGTTGGGAACAATAACCAATAACTTTCAATTGTTTTCTATAATAAACTGGTCTTGTTGTTTATTATAGTAACTTGAAATCAAGTTTAGTCATATGCAGCCATTAAGCCCTTTTTTTTAAATAATTTTTTTTTTAAAGGTAAACAAATATTCTAACACTTTCCTATAGACAAAGAACAAAATTATCGTTGTTCAACTACCAAATAAACAACGAAAAAAGTAGTCCCGATTCTGAGCTGAGCAAGTAAAATGTAGTTCTCATTACAATTGCAAAAAATATTTGTCAAATCATGTGAGAAACAAAATAATTTCGGCATTATCGTTGTGTGCAGGCCAATAAACAGCTCTTTGTCGTTCTGACGCGTGGCTATTAAACCACTCGGGCTCACGCATTCGTGGTTTAATTCCTTCGCATCAGAACTCTAAATCATTGTTTATTGGCTGATAAACAACCATAAATAAAAAATTATTTCTTAAATGAACGATAAAATAGGTAGAAAGGATAAAAAAATGTGTGAATTTTTTTTGGCAAAGCTGTGGAATTTGTGGATTAAATTTTAAAAATCTTGTTTGCCAATGCTGTCCAAAGTACCAGTACTTAAAACTTAACCTAGCCTACACAATGTTTTTTTTCACCTTTGGGGGAAAGGTGGCAGGGCCCTTCAGATGGGGAATTTTATGGCAAAAGCGGATTTTTTTTATAGAAAAGCATTATTAAATGTTTATGTTCTACTTTGTTATAAAACTTTAATCAGTTGTTTTGCTACAAATGATATCTTAGATTATACACTAACTTGGTTTGATGAAAAATAGCTGTGATTGTTTACGAAAATTCCTCTATCGTAGTCAATTTTTGTCCGATTTTGATCAATTTTTTTTTCAAAATAAAGCTTACATTCTGCGGGGAATTTTAAGCTTAGTATAGGGGAAAAATTGATACCATTAAAGCAGGGGAATGGGGTCGAATTTCGGCCCCAAATTGGCCCTAAAAAAACACTGCTACATAAATGCAAATGGATAAAGAAGCTATGAAGGAAAATAGGGAATTGTGAATGAGGTTACATGCCAGTAATTACTGTCACTGAAGCATGAATGATACTTCACTAACTACTTGAATATTAGTGGTTAAATACATTGCACATAAAATCTGGAATATATATTGCTGATACATTACTGTTTAAAGATGTAAGTGCTACTTACTTTCTTGAAGTGCAATTTCTAGGGAAATCACAATAATAACATGCAAGTTCTATACCTGGGATATATGCATAAAACTGAAATATTATCTCCTTAATACAAAACTCCAAACTGAATTTACCACATTAATTTACGAATGATGCAAAAGTTTTACTATACAGGTTTATATAATTCATCTCTGGCAAATCTGGGAAATTATTTGAAAATGAGGCATATTTTAACCTTTTCTGCGAAAAATAATACAAAAAGACAAGGTAAAAACAAGAATCTGTCTTTGATAAACACACGTGCCCCCAGTTGATGCTGGGTAGCCCATTTCTTACTCCAAATTAGGTCAAGGTCAAAGTGAAGTTGGGTGATATGGGTGGATTGGGGATGGTCATAACAACAACTGTGTAAGTATCCCAGTGTTGTAGCAAGCGGTGCTGGTGCTAGACGAAATGGTAAAATCTAGTTAACCAAGAAACAGCTCATTTGAATTATTCTACGTCAAGATCAAGGTCAAAGTGAGGTTGGGTGATATGGGTGTATTGGGAACAGTCATAAGTAACAACTGTGTAAATATCCAAGTGTTGTAGTAAGCGGTGTTGGTGCTAGATGAAACGGTAAAATCTAGTTAACCAAGAAATGGCACTTTTGAATTATTATAAGTCATAGGTCAAGGTCAAGGTCAAAGTGAGGTTGGATGATATGGGTGGATAGGAAATGGTCATAAGCAACAACTGCGTAAGTATCCAAGTGTTAAAGTAAGCGGTGTTGGTGCTAGACGAAACGGTAAAATTTACTTAACCTTGTCACGGACGGTAGGACAGACGGAAGGACGGACAGGACGATCACTATATGCCTCCTGCATCACGATGCCGGGGGCATACAAAAAAATGGGCTACTAAATTTGATAACTTAGCACCACCAAATGATGAAGACTCTGAACTCATAATTTTGCAAATAACACAATGACTAAATAGGCACCTTGTCCTGCCGCAGACGTTTGTATTTTCACGTCTTCCGAACCCTCGAAGCGCGTACTGAGTGTGGAGGAAGTGGAATCCCCGAACCGCGACACCCACTCTCTCCGCCGGGCATCGCTGTCCATCTTCCGATCTAGGCGGCGACGCTCTGTGAAATAATGAAATCCAGAATTTAGTTCCTGTGGTGTATGTGTTTTCATTGGAAAATCACAACTTCGCCTATCATTTTATTTTTGCATATTTAATTGATGTTTTCGGAAGCTTTGCGTTTGGGACAACCAAAGAATCGTCATAAATCTTTATTTCGAACACTATTCGAAAATTAATTATATAGAGACCTGTGATAATCTTCCATTAATATTTACCCAAATAACAGAGTAAGGCATTTTACTACAAATATATACTTTATATTAACTTAACTAAAGGGTTTGAATGAAGTTCAGTATTACACAGAGCCACATACTTGAATTCGCGGGGTATAAATTTCGCGCAATTTCAATCTCTGACATATTCGCCCGTTCTTAAATTCGTGCAAACCCAATTTTGAAAAAAAAGTCAGTTGTGTTTTACTAAAAATTATGTCTAGTTTTATCCGTGTAACGCCCGACTGGGCAGAACGCAAGTGAAGGGTCTCATTATGACGGGTTGTTTATTGTAATAAACACGTGTCGGTACTGGATTAGCTCTTAATTGATAGGGGTCCACTTATTACTAGGGGCTGCATCAGTAGACGAGACCATAGATAATTTATATCACATCGTGTCAAACTGACACCTTTTTTGTTAATTGAATGCCGACCTAAATATAGGCTCCATATCGGAGGTGCTAATTCTTTGCACAATATGTGAAAACAAACTGTCACATTGTGCACATTGCTAGTACCTGTTTTATACCAAATTTTTGATAAACTGCATTTGCAATTTTAGTTTCAGAAACCTACTGTCCCATTATTACATAATACATATACATTAAAAACACTCCCATCATGACTTCACATATATCTGAGAATGTTTATGAACGATTAACTACTTACATGTGAATGAACGTGTAATCTCCAATGGTGATGTCAAATTATGAAATTTGTAAATATTTGCAGTGGTCACAAGTTCGCGCAATGGCAGAAGCATGAAAAGCGCGTAAAATTAGACTTCCGTGAGAATTAGTGATTCCACAGTACCTTATCTTAGCGCCACCTGTTGCCTAAATGGCCTATGGCAACTAAACATTCTTTAATTGTTCGAAAATGAGGCATACTGCGACAATTCCAGGGGAAAATATTTACGAATCACAGTTATTTTTGCAAAACCTAAAAATGTGGCTACTTATTTTTAATTCTTAGCGGCAACCGTGGTTTGATATACAGAATAAGGCCTGATGACGTTCTGGGCTGGTAGTTACATGTATAAAGACTTGTAGTCAAAAATAAAGAAACATCTTAAAATTTTGAAATTTTATATTTGCATTTTCTGACAAAGAAAAGTACATGAACATGTACTTTTTGATGATTTTGACACAGAAGTTCCATGTGTATTACTCTTCACCATTTGTCATGTACATGTTCCAAAGAATAGTGTTTCAAGCACACATTTATATTTTGGCTAATTTTTAACTGAACAATAACATGAAAAGTACATGAACATGTACTTTTTGATGATTTTGACACAGAAGTTCCATGTGTATTACTCTTCACCATTTGTCATGTACATGTTCCAAAGAATAGTGTTTCAAGCATACATTAATATTTTGACTAATGTTTAACTGAACAATAACATAAGAATCTTTGTGAATATGGGTCCAGATTCACTATTAGCCTCGTACCTCTCTTTACGAGCTCCTTTCCTTCGTCAACGAGTTCCTGGGTGAGATCGTCGTCCCCGATAAACTGGTTGATGCCGAGGAAGTGGAGTATCCGGCTGCCCAGCGAGAAATACGTGCAGATGCACAGCAGCACGATCATGATCGGGAAGTAGATGTTGAACCCGTCTGAGATGATCGGTATCACGTCCATGTGCCCCATTATCTGAAGAGCAGCACACAGTGGTTTACTCAAAGTATATTTAATAGTTCAAATCAATCTTCACGCTAACCACTAGCCCGACAGCCCGGGTCAAGTGAAATATAATTTGGGCTAGTAAAAATTCTGTATTGTATGTAGTCCGGCTATTGGAAATTCCACCTGTTTACTATGATTGCATAATGATTCAGGCTAGTGGATTAAATCTGTTAATGTGAAGACTGGTTAAAATGTATATTTAAGGGTTATCTACGATGCTGGACCCACGACTACAAAAGATCTTAACCACAAACTTATTCTTTACTTATAATATTAGCCAATGAAATGCAAAGCTGTAATGTAACAACCACTTCTATTGATCAATATTTTAAGTTAAGATTTAGTTTTAGATAAAGATCTTTTATAGTCGTGGTGTCATAAGTAAGAATGCAAGCTTTAGAAAAAGAAATCGGGATGCTGGATGATGTCACGTTCTGTTGTGGAAAAAGAGTGTACAATTAGATCTTGAAATATGGCAACTGTTAGATGAGAAATAAAATTGTCTGAATAATACATGTATATTGTTTGGAAGCACACAAAATAAGATACACATTAAAAATGTATAAATAACACTATTAAGTGTGCTTTTATAGAATGTAACAACAAAACATGTTTTTTTACTAAGCAAAGTAGTTTTGAAATACTCATACACTGTAGTATACACACAAGAAAAATAAAAGTCAATAATTACTTATTATCTAGAAACAAAAAGAATATTTTCCTAGTACCAGTACCGGTTGTTAGTAACAGACCATCCTTAAGATGAACCATACAAGCTATCGCAGAGTACCAGTAGCTTGTCTTTTGAGTTTTAAAACCAATCTTCAATTCAACATCCTAACCCCATGTCGAGCATTTGAAATGACACCTAATAGCCAAAAAGAACAACACCAAAATCCCTCAAATTGTTAGTAATGTTGAAACAGTCTGTTTGGTTCATGCAATGATGTAAGAAATGGACAAACCGGTAACTTAAGGTGTTTATAGCCCTTGAATAAATTCTGTAAAACAAAATTTGACAGATTAGAAATCAAATTGATTGAGCTAATTGCTCATTCCAATCGCAATAATACAATGGCAAGCAAAACTTGTGCTTAAACAATAGCTGACAAACATTACAAAAAAGTGCTTATTACATTTAGGATTTCAAGAATATGGGAAACAAGATTCTGTGTTTGATAAACACACATGCCCCAGTTGGTGCCGAGTAGCCCATTTCTTAGTTCAAATTAAGTCCAGGTCAAGGTGAGGTTGGGTGATATGGGTGGATTGGGAACGGTCATAAGTAACAACTGAGTAAATATGTAAGTGTTGTAGAAAGTGGTGTTGGTGCTAGACGAAACGGTAAAATCTAGTTAACCAAGAAATTGCATTTTTGAATTATTATAAGTCCAAATTAGGTCAAGGTCAAAGTCAAAGTAAGGTTGGGTGATATGGGTGGATAGGGAATGGTCATAAGCAACAACTGTGTAAGTATCAAAGTGTTGTAGTAAGCGGTGTTCGTGCTAGACGAAACGGTAAAATCTACTTAACCTTGTCACGGACGGAAGGACGGACAGGACGATCACTATATGCCTCCTGCATCAAGATGCTGGGGGCATAAAAAAACAGCCAAGCAGAGATACAAATACCAAACATTGGCGTATGGTATCCATGTATTTTCTCAGAGCGATTTCGACCTCAGAAATGAAAGGGTGCCAACACATCGAAATGAAAAAAACACGAGATTACGACATTTATATCGCTTCGGCACATCGTGTTGGTGCTTCGGTGCATTGTGTCGGCGCTTCGGCATATCGTGTCGGCGTATTGTGTTGGCGACCTTTCATAAGCACAGGTCGATGTGTCGCGAAACTATGATGGCGGTAACAGGACACCATAAAAGCCAAGTTTATTTTTATTTGAAACAAACCTAATACTAGAATAATATAACAAAACCAGATCCAAATTCAAGAACTTTAGGGTCGGGTATTTTCGCTAGGTAGGGTCTGGTTGCCCAAAACACAGAATTTTTTTTGTTGGCCTTAGCTTAGGTTAAAGATTATAATCAGTATGATAAAGTATCTATACTCATCAACAGATCAACTGGTACACTATACCACTAAACAGATGCACATAAATTAACAGACATTTTTAAAACCCACAGCCAAGAATCCCACGGCTATGTTACATGACTTATAAACACGACAACACATTTTCTATAATTATGAACCGATCAACTAGCATGGTACACTGCAGATCCGTTATATCGGGATCCGTTATTTCGCGATATCCAATATATCGCGAATCGGCCGTGGATCCCGATTTTTTTCCATGTACTTCAATATTTTACTATTACACCATGTTCATAAATAAATCCAGTTTGGTCTGGATTTTCGCGCCTACATCGCTATTCTTTCATTCACACTCTTGTAGTGACTCTTGTAATAACCCGACCAGCTAACATCAAAGTGTAACAGTTTGACGTCTTCAGCGTACAGCGCACTTGCCATCCATGACAACGTCCTTTCACTGCTGTCGCTTTTATTAGCAGCCGAATATACACGCTGTCCACGTTAAGGGGGTATACAGTAGCCGTATGTCATAGATCAATACTGACCTATCTGAACGACAATTATCGATACGGCGTAAAATCTTTGTTTCTTTTTTCTTTAAGAGGAAGTGCTAACTGCACATCGTTGCGATGTAGATAACCAAATTGGTTGGTATGCGCTACAAAACGTTTATACAAAAGTAAAGATCTCAATGTTCTCTGCATTACAAAATTTTTATACGGTAATCAATACACCCACGCTTTCCTTGAGGATGACGTGACGTTGTACATGTCAGCATAATTTTCGCGCGTTTTTCTAGCAGAACAAAGGATTTACACAAAAGTCATGTGCAGTTTAATTGTAAATAGGATTTGTGTTTACGTCATGTGAACAGTAAAATTCGGATAGGCGTTTCGGATTTGGAATCTATTATACGCAATAATAAATTATAAACAGGTATAAATTCCAAATCCGAAACGCCTAACCGAATTTTACTGTTCAGATGACGTAAACACTAATCCTATTGCCGTATAAACACTTTGTAGCGCAGAGAACATTGAGATCTTTGCTTTTGTATGAAAGTTTCCTAGCGCATAACAACAAAATTGTTCAAATTAGGTCAAGATCAAAGTCAAAGTAAGGTTGGGTGATATGGGTGGATAGGGAATGGTCATAAGCAACAACTGTGTAAGTATCAAAGTGTTGTAGTAAGCGGTGTTCGTGCTAGACGAAACGGTAAAATCTACTTAACCTTGTCACGGACGGAAGGACGGACAGGACGATCACTATATGCCTCCTGCATCAAGATGCTGGGGGCATAAAAAAACAGCCAAGCAGAGATACAAATACCAAACATTGGCGTATGGTATCCATGTATTTTCTCAGAGCGATTTCGACCTCAGAAATGAAAGGGCGCCAACACATCGAAATGAAAAAAACACGAGATTACGACATTTATATCGCTTCGGCACATCGTGTTGGTGCTTCGGTGCATTGTGTTGGCGCTTCGGCATATCGTGTCGGCGTATTGTGTTGGCGACCTTTCATAAGCACAGGTCGATGTGTCGCGAAACTATGATGGCGGTAACAGGACACCATAAAAGCCAAGTTTATTTTTATTTGAAACAAACCTAATACTAGAATAATATAACAAAACCAGATCCAAATTCAAGAACTTTATGGTCGGGTATTTTCGCTAGGTAGGGTCTGGTTGCCCAAAACACAGAATTTTTTTTGTTGGCCTTAGCTTAGGTTAAAGATTATAATCAGTATGATAAAGTATCTATACTCATCAACAGATCAACTGGTACACTATACCACTAAACAGATGCACATAAATTAACAGACATTTTTAAAACCCACAGCCAAGAATCCCACGGCTATGTTACATGACTTATAAACACGACAACACATTTTCTATAATTATGAACCGATCAACTAGCATGGTACACTGCAGATCCGTTATATCGGGATCCGTTATTTCGCGATATCCAATATATCGCAAATCGGCCATGGATCCCGATTTTTTTCCATGTACTTCAATATTTTACTATTACACCATGTTCATAAATAAATCCAGTTTGTTCTGGATTTTCGCGCCTACATCGCTATTCTTTCATTCACTCTTTTAGTGACTCTTGTAATAACATCAAAGTGTAACAGTTTGATATCTTCAGCGTACAGCGCACTTGCCATCCATGACAATGTCCTTTCACTGCTGTCGCTTTTATTAGCAGCCGAATATACACGCTGTCCACGTTAAGGGGGTATACAGTAGCCGTATGTCATAGATCAATACTGACCTATCTGAACGACAATTATCGATACGGCGTAAAATCTTTGTTTCTTTTTTCTTTAAGAGGAAGTGCTAACTGCACATCGTTGCGATGTAGATAACCAAATTGGTTGGTATGCGCTACAAAACGTTTATACAAAAGTAAAGATCTCAATGTTCTCTGCGTTACAAAATTTTTATATGGTAATCAATACACCCACGCTTTCCTTGAGGATGACGTGACGTTGTACATGTCAGCATAATTTTCGCGCGCTTTTCTAGCAGAACAAAGGATTTACACAAAAGTCATGTGCAGTTTAATTGTAAATAGGATTTGTGTTTACGTCATGTGAACAGTAAAATTCGGATAGGCGTTTCGGATTTGGAATCTATTATACGCAATTTGAAATTAATTACAAGGAATAATATTATATTTTATTTACAAATGGAATATTTTACATATGGATATAACACATTGTGGATGTTAACAACAATGCAAAAGGTGAGTTAATTACGTGTATGTTTTGAGATCGTTAAAATAGGCTAGTGTATACATGTATATCTATAAAAAAATATATGTACATGAATGACCTCACAAGTTATATCGCGACCCGGCTATATCGCGATCGCGATCCATGGACCACGATATAACGGATCTGCAGTGTATACTCAGATACAGGGCTCCCCTTGGCTTAAACTTGTCTGTAGCTAAATTTACTGTACTATGTTAAAATCTTACCAATTTTGGGTATTTTATTGAGTGTTTTTCTAAGAAAAAGTTGTAGCGAAATGGAAATTTCTTTAGCCAATTTTTTGAAGTTGTAGCCACTGGCTAATATGGCGAATGGCTGAGCAAGCCTGGAGATCTACATTTCAATATAAACAAATAGAATGATCATGAATCAGTTAAATCGACCCTGATCTACAGAGCAGTCGCATCGACCCATATCAGCCATACTGATCACTTACCCGCGTGTATGCGGTCTCCTGTATGTTCTCCGAGTGGGTCACATGACTGTCGAGGTGGATGAGGCCAAGGAAGTTGAGACACATTGGTGGCGTCAGTCGGCATAGCAACCTGAAATTCGCATCATACGCGATAAACAACTCAACAAGGTTATAGGAATAATGCTTTAACGGGGTTAACACTGCCATTCACCAAATCAGACAATGTCTACAATTTGAATATTTGGCTAAAGAAAACAGCCTGTTTGTTTGTAGCTTTAAGATAAACCAGTGGACCACCGTCTGAGTCCATCAAATTTTTGCTTGGTCCAGCAAATTTATAAGCTAACTGGACCGACGGTCCATCAAATTATGGTCCTTTGGCCATTAAGAAAATAATAGCTAAATAGTTAAAAAAGAAAACAAAACTTGTTTACCTATTGACAGTCTAAAGGCTTTGTTTCCTTAACAAATTCAATACAAAACAGTGAAAGAACACCTACAAACTATGGTCCACTCAGTTGTAGTCCGGTCCAGTTTTTTTAGCTGGCTAAGTGGACCGACAGTCCACTAATTTCATTTTTTTTTTCGTGAAGACTGTGTTTGACTAAAACATTTCCTTCTCAGTAAACATTGTTCAAACTGACCATGAGTGTTTAACATGAGATAAATTTGGCTAAACAAAATTTACACCCATGGTAAGCCCTGGTTTATGCAATTGGACTCAATAAAAATACCAAAACCTTCCTGGGCAAATATTGTTTGGAAACAATGGCAACACGTTTTCTTACATTCCCGTAAAGATGAGGCTGTATTCGTTGGTCTGGTGATGCGGGGCAATGTAGTAGTAGTTAAGTATCTTGATCTGGAACACGCTGTAGTAGGCGCATGTACAGATGTACGCGATCGTGATGATACTTGCAAGCTGGAAAAAATAACGTATTGATGTACAGCGTATATACAATATAATGTTTCCGTTAGTCCACTGAGCTTGTGATATGAAAAACAATCTATTTTCATAAGAATTGCCAATATGTGTACTTAATGTTAAATAAATTGTGAAATACAGTACTTTTCTACAATTTTGCGGTCATCAAAATCTTTGACCAAGCAAGCCTGAATTCCTATATTATTAAAATGGGAGCAAGAAAATATGACAAGCCCGCCAATATAAAACTGAGAATCTGAGCAACCTCAGGGGCAGTATTCACAAAGCATCGTAAGTTAAATTTTATCCTTATCCTTAAATTTGGAAATCACCTCAACTGTATAATTCCATAAAGAAACAGTTTAGCATCAAGTAACACTATAAAATAGCATTATTATGAAAGTGTTATTTGAGCAATATCAACACCATATGCGTCTGTTTATTTAGTAAAGAAATATAATACATTCAAATTTTGCACTTAAGTGAAAATATTTAAGAAATTACTTAAGATGCTTTGTGAATACCAGCCCAGGTCCCATATTCACCAACCCATTCTTGGAATTAAGAGTTAAGAATAAAGAATGTTCTTGAAACTGTGTTGTGCTAAGAACGCTGTTAATTTGATTCTTAATGTGTATTCACTGCATTCTTTATTCAGAAAGATTTGATCTAACATAAGTGACATCGCTAGCCAGGGCCTAAAATAAAATATTGTTTGTTTCCCTTCCCGCGACCGACCCAGCAAAATCGCTGCGACCCCAAAACATTTATAGACCAAAGAAAACAATATTTTATTTTATTTGTGTGTGAAAATGCGGGGTGCAAATCCTTAAAAAGAATCCAATAGCGTGTACAAATCTTACTTTCAAAAGACGCTTATAAAATGACTTTAAACGGACAGTTCTCGGTAACGCGTAATTCGGCGTATTTTGACGCATGCTTTTACGAAAAGGACGCCATAGCATTCAGTGTCAGATTCTAGTGTGCAACCATTTCCACTTGCATAAGCATGTTTTTTTAAAGACAAAGAACGCCCACCGGCAATTAACAACTCGCCTTTATGCACCAAGTGTCCATTATCGATAAAATCTTGACGCAGGAGGAGTCAGCTTAACACGGGCCAAACAGTCAGGAAATGAGAATGCATAAAATTTCCAATATGCAAATGAACGTCGTCGTTAGAAAGTTTATCACGCCCTCATTCTAATTGTAACTGGTAAACATTTGTAACACATTTGTGTTAGGTAATTGCTTTGTTATAGATATGCGTGTTTTTAACAGCTGCGTTTGTAATAAATTACTACAAATTCAAATAGTAAATAAATAAATAATTATAAATAAATATCATAATTTTGGTGAATTTTGGTGAAAGTAACCGTTTACTAAGAATATGAACTACGACGTCATTTAATTCGACAAACTGATTGTGTCAAACGTCTTATTATGTTAAAAAAAATAATATTACTAGATCTAGTAATAATTAATGAAAGTGTTATTCAAACTCATCACTGCACACGGATTAGAATTATGCAAAAACTTTGGCTGAGGCAACACTTGAATGAAAGTTAGGGGAACTAAAGTCCTTGTCAAAAATGAAAGTAAATAAACTTCAGCGCCTTTTCTTTTTATTTTAATTGATAAAAAATGTTGTGTTGCTTTCTTTTTTTTAATGAACAAAGTCCTATTTGTTTTTATTTCCATAGAATGCTAATTCATTTATGCTCTAGCATTTGCGGTTGTTCAGATACAGTATTACATATTGATGCTTTTAAACACTATCCACATGCTAAGCGTGTAACACGCTTTTCAGCTACAAACTGCTAGCCGCAGTTTGACAGTCACCGTTGCTATGGCTGTTGCTAACAGCGTTCTGTTTTGGATGCCTGGCAAATTGCAACGTCACACTATTACTCCTTAGTTTTAACAGGTTTTTATTACTAACGCTCTTGTTTTTAACATATGTTATTGTTTGTTAAAGTTTGATAAATTATTGTAAGGTAATTAGAACATAGTATTACGTAAATAAGCAGAACGTTATGAATCTACTACAATGAAATATTAAGAATTAATACTACAACGTAACATTTCAAACATAAGGAAAACATGAATGAAAATGACTTATTGTGTATACAAATAAAATATTTTTCCGACCTACCGACCCACCCTTCATTTGCATGGGTCGCGGGAGGGGAAACAAACAATATTTATTTTCGGCCAGCTTATCTGTAAATTCCACCTGTATTTTGTCTGACGTCAAAGTCTGTTCTTTATTCTTAAGTAGGGAATGTACAATCCCGTCAAATTTTCTTAGAAAACTATGAACGTAAAATAAAACATATAAAACATTGATGAATGACAAACTAGAATAAAAGTTAAGAAGAATTGATATTCGAAAGTTCTCGAAATTAGAGCGTTACACCATTAAAATACTTTACGTCTTCCAGTCGAAAACTAATTCATGTACATTAGACATATACAATTTTGGGAAATCCCCAATATTTGATGCGCGTTGACTTAAGTTCTGTACAGATTGTTCATACAACACATGGACACTTTTTTTGTTTCTCCCACCAATACGATTAAAGGTGTCGGTATCGGCGTAGCACTAGGAATGAATGTGTCGTTGTCAGGGAGTTCATTAAAAAAAAAAAACAGATCAAAAATGTAACAAATATCTGTTTATTTATTTTAATTTTAACTTTTCTCGATTATATTCATCCTCTCATTTGTGTTGTTCAAATTATGAGAAAATGAAATGAGGCGTGTCGTGGGAAAACAGGTCATAATGCATGTGCGTAAAGTGTCGTCCCAGATTAGCTTGTGCAGTCCGCACAGGCTAATCCGGGATGACACTTTCAGCTTATATGGTATTTTCTGCTTCAAGGAAGTCTCTCCTAAACATAAATCCACAGTAGGCGGAAAGTGCCGTCCTGGATTAGCTAATGGGACGACACTTTACGCACATGCATTAAGTCCGGTTTTCCCACGACGCACCTCAAATGTTGAGGAATGGGTTGGTGAATATGGGCCCCGTTCAAGGCTTACAGATTTGCTCTTATTTTCACTCACAGGATCTTGGTGACTAAGTAATTGTACATTGTTTAACCTCAGTGATGAGGTAACTAGAAATACGCCTTATTTACTTCACCACAGAAAAAATTGTGACATCTCATTCATTGAATTACCTCAATGTAGACGTAGTCGTAGTTCTCCTTGGCCAGGTTGATGAATAGGGCAAAGACGGAGAGGACCGGCTCCTTGATGAAGAACAGACACTCGGACCAGACCACCATGAACGAGAACACCGTCAGCACCACCCCCATCACCCGGCACACCCAGGGCGCACACAGGCACCGCCAGTACCACTCTGGAAACAGGTGTTACAGAAATACCTCAACCTCCAAAATATTTACTATACAGCATGGTACTGGTAACCTAATTTTATATTTTACAAATATATCTGTCATTTCTTAAGTACTTATTCCCAGAAACCTTAGTCTGATGTTCCGGCTCAGTAATAAAATTTACAAATATACTCTCTTCAACTATTGCATCGTGGCTTATATTTAAAATTCAGACACTGACCCAATAGAACAATTCACAATTCCCCTGTGCATCCTCTGTTTGATTATTGATATGTCAATGTCTAACATCTTGCTCGTAATCAAAGTAAGTCTAATGCTGCTGAACGGCGAGAGAGCACAAAATATTTTTCAGGCCATTTTAAAAATCGGGTAGAATTCCTTACCAACAGTGGGAGTAAAGAACAGTTGTAAGATTGCATTTCTCTGGACTGGAAAACTGCGCTTGTATCGTCTGTCGGCACTGATTTCGTTAAGAATCTGGTCTTCAAGGTCAAATGCCATCTGCATCATCATGCTCCACTGCGTCTGGTGGCGCTTGTTTGTCTGCATTGCGTAGATCACAGTCCTGTGCAGTTTGGCAAGTGACTTCTCGGACGGCGTATCGATACTCGTGTTGTAGTCTTCGTAATCCTCCGTGCGACTGACAGAGTTGCGAACCGACTCGGGACACTGGAAATGAAAATGACAAATAGTTTGGACGCTTTACATGCAAGTTTGGTTTTACTGGGGACTATATTCTTTATTAAGTCATGAAAAACTGAAGTATGTATACACCATACACTTATTATCAAGAATCACTTATCACTGCTTTTGCCTTTTATAAGGTTGTTTTAAATATTGTTTTCTGTTTAATTTGCTGAAACTGAAGCAGATGCTGTAATTTGGAAATAACTGACAAATCTTTGATGAAATGATTTACTGGTATTTAATGGTTGTTGTTGTTTTAAATTTCTGTGAAGAATTAACTAGCTTTCCTTGTAATGACCTACACTACAAAATAAGATATGGGTCCAGTTGCTCAAAACTTGTATGGACAATAAAGCTAATGGCTATTACAAGTTTGACTATACCAATTTGTTTTACGGAAAGCAAACAGCTACAATCAAGTATATTCTGAATAAATTGTCATTATTATTTATAAAACAATTCTGATACAGAAATTGTTCATGAAATTGTATTTATTTACGATTTAACTTAACCGTCTGTTAGCTTATTTGGCCCCTAATGTTATGACCATAAATTAAACTGGTTGTAGAAAAACAATGTCAGATCCCTGAAGCAGACCTACCTTTTCGAGGATGGTTTCCACATGTTTTCTCAAAGAATGGTTGTACCTTATCTTTTCTGAGGCTTGCTTAACTTCCTAGAAAAACAAAATGCACAATCTTTGATTAGTTCTATGTGTTGAAATACATCACTGCACTAGTAAACTACGGAATTTATACAGATCCGTTATATCGTGATTCGCGGGATCCATGGTTCGTGATCGCGATACAGCCGGATCGCGATATAACTGGTCAGGACATTAAACATGTATACACTAGCCTAATTTCATGATCTCAAAACATAAACGTGACCTTTTTCATTGTTGTTAACATCCACAATGTGTTATATCCATATGTAACATATTTCAGAAGTAAATAAAATATAATATTATTCCTTGTATTTAATTTCAAATGGCGTATAATAAATTCCAAATCCGAAACGCCTAACCGAATTTTACTGTTCAGATGACGTAAACACTAATCCTATTGCCGTATAAACACTTTGTAGCGCAGAGAACATTGAGATCTTTGCTTTTGTATGAAAGTTTCCTAGCGCATAACAACAAAATTGGTTATCTATATCGCCAACGATGTGCAGTTAGCGCGAAAATCCGGACCAAACTAGATTAATTTATGAATGTCGTGTAATAGTAAAATATTGAAGTACATGAAAAAAATTGGGATCCACTGCCGATTCGCGATATATTGGATATCGCGAAATAACGGATCGCAATATAACGAATCTGCAGTGTACCAGTAGCTTAACAACAAGTTTTAATATCTATTTAAATTTTAGTTAATCATTGTACAAAAACTTTAAGCAATACCCACAGATGATGTACATGTACTTCTTAACTAAGTAGCAACACTATACGTATATTTAACTCAAACATATGTAAATGAAGATCAAAGATTTTACCATTGGGTGTATTTTACCAAAATAGACTTTACATCCACATGTATGTTGTCATTTAACCTTCCAACAGATAACAGGCAAAGAAAAAAACAAATATTACAGCACCAGAGAGCATCCCTACCTCCAGCACATCTTCCAGTTGTTCCTCAGCTTCTGTTTTCTCCACACTCTGTTTGGCCAACTTGAAGTAGGTCCGTGACAGTGTGTAGGAATGTTTGGACTGGTTCCAAACGTATCTCGGAACCTCAACCAGTCCGTAACCTAACAACAGCACGAGAAGGAACAGCCCCCATGTGTTACTGGCTGTCACGCCGATGACCTTTAATTTCTCACTGCAACACAAATATATAACAGTAGTTGCATTATAATTTGACAATTTTAACAGTACTGGAATGTTTTTAGAAAACAAAATATCCTGACAGATTGAATGGACAATACAATGCAGATGTATTTATTTTAACACAGACATCATAATGTTTTAATGTAACTTTGAAATTCTCACGCATCCATGTAGCATGATCGCCACTTTGTATTTGTAAATTCTGACCCATTTACGATAATATATACTCACGCGTCCATGTGTAGGTCGGGCCTGACTGCCACATATATGAGGCAGATGCTAAAGATGAGCAGGTAGGTACCATAGTAGATCAGATTCTGCACGACCGCTGAGCGTAACTTTCCCATCACAGTGAAGTCTCCGGCTCTTGAATAGGACTGCATCATCGGCAGCAGCAACCTGCAAGTTAACCATTCAAGTAAAATTACCCCTAAATGCGAAAACATTTCAACTACTATTTTACAAGTTATTTGATATTCACAATTCTGCCACTGAATGATAATTTCTATTCAAAATTGTAATTGAATCACAAATTAAACAGTAAATACAAGTATACCGGTAATGCTTATAATTCAAATTCTTCAGATCATTTTCTTAACACAACATTCTGATTGTTTTTTGTTTCAAACTGAACATTTTTATTTCATGCTATGTGATGAATGAGTGGAGAATACCAGTGAAGGATAACTCGATCATTTCACTCTAGGTCGAGTGAAATGATAACGTTGGATCATTTCACTCTTGGTTATATGGAACTACTTTTTACGTATATTTTTTGAAAGTATGTGAATACCCTAATTGTCAGTGTAAACATCTGCCTTTCTAATCAACAGAAAACACATAATAAAATTCAATACACATATAATTAAGCGACGACGATGCAGTAAGAGTGGAACTATTTTCCCACTACAACAGTGATCAACAATTTTGGAATCATAATTATGTCATATTTATGACGTCATAATACTCAAAACTTGTGACGCTTCAGCATATCTCGCAGATTTTTTTATTTATCGTTCAAAAGCATGAAATGAAAAGAAAAATTGTTTAATACCGCGTAAGATCGTATTTTATTTCATTCGAGGTCATAGAAAATACATATTTTTATTCGTGTCTTCGCCACTCATGAAAATATATGACCACTCATGAAATAAACTACGATCTGCATTTAACAAATATCCTCTATCTATTCATTACGTATCATGTTAGCCTACTTTAAAATAAATTTGAACATTATATCAATTTAAGTGAATTAATTATGACATATGCCAGTATCTCATAATTGAGGCAATGTTTACAACTCTTGTTTGAAACACAAGCAATGCCTGAAACACTAATCAATATACAGGCTTACAGCTACCGGTATATTTTAGCATTTCCAGTAGCCAAAATAGACAGTGGCTACTAACATTCCTGATTGTTTTTCAATATCTTTCAATTTTCTGAGGAAAATATTTATAATTACTGATATTTTTGCAAAACAAACAATTCTGGACACTAATTTTTGATTTCTTAGCGCCAGCATAGGCTTGTCCTCATTTGAGTGTTGATTACCAAGTCAGAAACTGTGATGTCCAGTAGACAATTTGCCACAAGGTCGGCAAGACATAGTCCGGCACATGGCTGACAGGCGCGATGCAGTGATCCTCTGGTAGCGAGCGCAGTACCAGGAGGGCGTGGTCAGAGCTCGAGAGTAGCACAGGGGATGTGGTTGTGGCATTGGGACTGCTTGTGGTGTTGCTTGGGACTTCTGTGGAAATGGGCAAGCTACGGCGCTTCTCTTCTACACATTGTTTATAGAAAGTCTGAAAGAGTAATACAGCAGGATTACCTCATAGAGTTTTTCTACACTATAAAATTAATGAATAATCAATCCTTATTATTAAAATTCATCTATTATCATGTACATTAACAAGTTTATTAGTGACAAGATAAAAATGATAAATGAAAGTTATGTATGTGTATAGGTCTTTATTACTCACTGCTACAATGTCTAACATATTGTAGATTCTATTAAAAAGCCCACATGAATATTAAGTATTTACTGGCACAAATAGCAATTTACTAAGAAATACCATACTATATGGCTAGCATAAAAACAGCATACTTACACTGGACACATCCAAAGGAATAATGAAGATGATCATGAAGGAGAAATACCAGGCAATGAACGTGAACAATGTCACCAGGACATGCTGTTTCCGTAGGTCCCCATAACAGTGCAACAGAAATGCTGCCAGGAAACATGTGCAGATAATCTCAATCACTAGAGGTCCTGCACTCATTGCTGCAGATTCTGTATTAAGTCTACAAAAAACAAATGATGACATGTTATATTTTTACGAACATTTACAAGACGTGCAAAGAATTTAGTGTTCATTTTTATATAGCGCTAGATTCGCTGGAACTCTTACCACCGAAGGACCTTTTTAATGGTGGAAACCTGAAAGTTTACATTTTCATCATTTCCTATTATTTGTAATAATTAAGTTATCCATTGATATACTTTACATAGACAACACCTAAACTGCTAAACATGTGCCAAAATTTAACTAGGACATGTATTAAATTGCGATTTAAACTTGGTTATAAATCTACGTTTATGTACAGGCTGCCATGTTTACCTTGCCTTGTTTAAACCTTCATATGTGCTTCAGGGAATTGGAATGACTTATCTGTAATAGTTTTAGGTAACTGACCAATAGAAATGATGCAACGCCTAGAGTGTAGTAGAATTATCGATTAAAGCTTATACAAATGACGATTTGTTTAAAAATGCAATAGTGTGTAGGCTTCAATTGCGCAGGCATGCAAAATGAAAGTGCTATCAAACAAACATTTATGGAACATTAATTCGGCATAGTTTATCTGTCCTGGTATGTAATTTTTATTGCAATCCGTTCACAATAACTATGTAATATCAGACATAAAAGTTGCGATCAAAATCTTGTCTGAACAATATAGACCAAGTAGGTTAATTTTCTACCACAGAAATGGTTCTTCCCAGGTTATGCGCTGCAGCGGATATTGCTCATATAATCATGATAATAATAAACAAGTTAAGCTAACTCAGGTTCTGACATTATGCAAGTAACAAAGACTGATGGAGAAACTAGTAACAGGACTCAACCTGACACAACCAGTAATATTTGGAAAAAAACAACAAATAAAACATTATACTTATCATATGACAGAGACATATACATTTTAATTTGACTGTCAAAACAAAATGTTGTAACCTATTTTGTGGACATGACAAATTAAAACATAAATTAAAACTGAAAATATATTTTCTTACCAATACAACGGTTATATCACCATCCCGTAATACTTCTTTTTGTTGTATGAATTTAAAATGTGAAGAAATCCTGAAAATAAGAAATCAATATAGTCTACGTAAAGCCGGAAGTGGTGCAGAAGTAAATTTCGCCTCTGGCAGTTTGGCGATTTTTACGAAACTATACATTTTCATTTCACATGCAATTTTAAAATTTTGAACTAAAATAGTAATATCATCGTTATTTGCAATGGGAAAAGACGATAAAGATGCGGACGGTTTCTCTGATACTGCCAGCAAAATGGCCCTTCTCGAAAAATCAAAAACTGAGTTCAGCAGAGAAAAAAGATTGTTGATAAAAAACTTACCTGACAATGTGTCAGACAAGGTATCCATTTTATGGCGAACCTCTTACTTCTACTAGGAGTTCTATACTATGACACTTATTTTAGTTTTATTCTTTGCTTTACCCCGTAGATAGATATATGCTAAATGTTGCTTATTTGCACAGTTTGAACTGTTTTATTCCTGTTTCATAGTTTTTGTAATTATTTAATTTTTAACATGATCGAAATGCTAGAAAATGAATGTCAGACAAATCGTTCTGTTGCCCAAGCATACCAGGACTCAGTGTTGCACTTTCCAAGTCATAGAATGCCACCTCTGTGTATAGTTTTTATATAATATTTATTGATACTATTAGAAGAAATTTAATGATAAATCTTTGGTATGACTGAATAGCGGAAAGGGCCCCTTTCAGCGGAAAGGGCTCTCCGTGTTCCGAAAGGGCCTCATATTTTTTATTGTTGTCATTTTAAAAACTATTACCAGTATTATATTAGATAATTAGTAAAAATATGTGCATACTTCAATTTTCATCCAATTCCGTCAAGTAATAATGACTTTATGAAGGATTTTACAGGTCCAACTATAGAAAGTCACAGAAAGGGCTGAACACTACCAAAAAGGCTAGTCAGTAATTTAAGAAATGAAAAGGGCCTCTTTTTTTGCGGAAAGGGCTTTCAGTGTACAGAAAGGACCTTATAAACTAGGGGTGCAACAATACAGCAAAACCAGTATTGCGATATATTGCGATACAGTAAAAATGTATTGCAATACGTATTAATGTATTGCAATACGTATTGAATACATTTTGAATACTTATTGATGAAATTAATAGACAATACAAGAATACCTATAATTTACATCTTGTAAATGTATTAACTCAATTGAACTGTTTGGTATTTTAAATACAGAAAAACAGGTAACTAATTTAAACTACATCAACACCAAGCTGTCAAAAATGATTATTCAAATGACCATTTGCCAAACTTCAAACATATCTTGAATGGGTGAATAGTATGTGATAATCACCAACATTCTTCATTCTTATTTTAATCACATGATACATTGGGAACTGCAGCCACTGAATTTAAGTGCATGATCTGGTACTGTTAACATTTAACAATGTAACATTGTACTTATTTACTTAATTATAGAAAAGTAGACATGCTTTTTTTTCTAAAAAAATAATATATTCTTTTTTTAGAAAAATACTGGCACAGTGCCTAAATCCGCCACATTTGGGGGGTATTTTTACGATATTTTCAAAAGTTGTTTACCGATTAACATAAAAATTCACATAAATCAAGTTAGGTTTAATGTGCATTTACTGGCGTGTTACGGTTACATTTCAAATACTTGGCAAATGAAAAATATCTATTCAAATTGAAGGCCTAAACAGTGTAAAAAAATGAGCGTCAGAGTGCTTAAATCCGCCACCCCTCTTTAAAATGTTCAAATTGCTCGAAATAATATTCTTTTATGAATTCTGTTTTCAAAGCAACTTCTATTGACAAAACTCCAACTTTTGTTTCTTTAAGGTTCATTTTCTAGTGTTTAAAATTTAAAATAAACTCAGTGATCCGAAGTTGCTTGACGAAAATCGTAGATCGAGAACCGTGACATTCTTATTCCACATTTGACTATTGTTCTTGTTTAATTTTAATATTAAGCAGCTCGTTGTGTGTTGTTAATACAATGTTTCAATTTCTTCAAATACTCATTTGTATTTCTAAAAATAGCTCAGAAACTGATCGAGGCCCTGCGTGCACATGGGACAAATAATTAGGGTTTTGAGTAGCGAGACATTTGCGCTCTTAATATGCAGTTCTTTCCGCATTTTATTGTATGTAATGCTAATGAACAATGGTTATTTTTATGCTGCACATGCTCCCATAGGCATAGGCTAATCCAGGACGGCACTTTCCGCCTACAGTGGATTTTATGTTTAGAAGAGACTTTCTTGAAACAGAAAATACCATAAAAGCGGAAAGTGCCATCCGGATTAGCCTGTGCGGACTGCACAGGCTAATCCGGGACGACACTCTACGCACATGCATAAAGACTGGTTTTCTCAGGATGCGCCACAGTTTATTTTTTTAGAATACGTCAAAAGGTGTCGTTTTCTTTTAAATGACCATAGAGAAGACAAAACGGGCATTGAACAAAAAATGTCAAAAACTTGTTCCAAGTGTTCAACTAACAATACTTGCAAGAACTGGTGGTCTGTAATGAATTTTGGAAGTTTCTACAATATAACAAATTATTTAAAGTATCAGAAACACATTTTTACACAGAAATAACAACATTAATAACTGTTAATTTGTACTAGAAGATGGCACATATCGGTCAATTTCCCTGTTTATTTTCTATATAGTAGCGATAACCACTTATTTTATGATAGGTAGATGAAATTTTGCACATATATAGCAGGACATTTACAGTATAAAACAAGTAACCTCAAAACTTTTTCTCAAAAATTGTACTGTCAGGTTGTTTTTTTCAGACAACCATGAAAATGTCCAAAAAATGGTTAAATGATGTTAAAATATATATAAAGATTTGAAGCTGAACGTTGAGCTATTTTAATTTATACAGTACCACAAATAATATTATTTAAGGCATGTCATGGGGAAACCAGGCTTAATGCATGTGCGTAAAGTGTCATCCCGGACAGGCTAATCTGGGATGACTCTACACTTTTATGGTATTTTCTGTTTCAATGATGAAGTCTCTTATAAACATAAATTCACTGTAGGCAGAAAGTGTCATCCCTGATTAGCCTGTGCGGACTGCACAGGCTAATCTGGGATGACACTTTACGCACATGCATTAAGCCCGGTATTCCCAAGACACGACTCAGTTATATTATAAATGAAAAACAACTCAATTAATTGAAATATTTATCTATTTGAATGTGATGATTTGGATGGCGTTTATTGTAGATTTGTTTGTTGAATTGTCAGCAATGTTACTTTTAAGTTAGCTTTCTTTAGTTAAGTTTTCTTTTTTTGTCCTTTGTAAAGATCTTGTAACTCTGCAACATCTTAAATTCAACATTTAAGTGAACTGAAGTCAGTATTTAATACTACATAGTGGCTATATAAAAAATATTGGTAATGCCATATTGTAGAACCTTTAAGTTATTTAAGTATCTATATACAAAATAAGTATAATCCTCTAGATGTGTTTGTTTTTATGCCAGAAGTAAAAAAAAAACTTATAAATTTCTTGTTTAAACAAATACATAAGTTTTTCAATATTTTTAACTTTATGTAACAATAAATCTATTATAAATTTGAAGATCACCTTCACTGAGAGTCAGTAATTATGTTATTTAAACATGTATAGTCATTTTAATCAAGCAGGCTAATATTTTTAAGAAACAAAGAAAGATTTTTTTTTGATACGTGTATTATTTATTATTGGTTATAAACTATTTATGAATAATGATATAGAAGTAATATGGAAAGTAAGCTTAATTTACGCATGTACGCGCAATATATTGTCTTCTTATCGTGATCTAAGAAGGTGTTTTATATTATACACATTATATGTAATTATTGTATGTTTTAAAAATGCAAGCCTTATTCTTGGGTATTAACACTATTTTAATAGTCATGCATGTAGATTTTACTTTTTAGTCAGCCCGGGACAATAAACAACAATTTTTGATGCTTTTTTATCAACATGGAACATGTAGTTTTCATTTAATCTCCAGTAAACATTTTCAAGCAATCCATCAATTAAACAAAATTTATAATGTCTGTCTCAGGAAATACACATAAATAATAAGTTATTACAATAATGAACAATATCAACATGGGTGCCACCATCTTGGATATACATGTAAAATTATTACCTCATTTAGTTATGTATCAATTTTTGATAGATTACAGCTTTTTATTGTTTCGAATCAAATTGCATCATAAAGACAAATAGTTTGCAGTTTAAATAATACCAGATTTGAAATGGTGCACAACATTTTGATGAGGAAAAAAGTGAAATTAATTTTTCTTCTGAAAATTTCTAGGTTTTACATTCAAATTTTCGGGAAAAAAACCTGGTGCACCACAGCTATAATGTATTAACTTGTTTCATTGGTTAACAAGAATTACTTCAATCAATGAAAAAGTCTCTAAAATTGCTGTAAAAAAACACCCTATAAAACGACCAGTAACTGTGACAACTATTTTGCCAAGCAATAAACAGTGTCAAACGCAGTTACCTCCCTTGTGGCTATACCTACCGGTGGTAAATATAAGTATCTTAATAAATAAAAGGTGAAGTTCAGAGCAAATATACACTAAATAGATGTGTCAGATTTACAAAATAGCCATACTAAAAACAACTGAATAAAGTTGAACTTGATAGTATATTTTGAACAGAACTCACTAACATTCAGATGGTCAAATCTGTCCAAAATGTAAACAACCCGATAACCAGTCCATTTTGACATATTCCAGACATCCATTTTCACACTCCATTTATGAACAAAATAATCCTTTAATTAACTACTGTGTCTGCTGATCTTACGAGAGCTTGCTAGCAATCATCCTTAATTAGACAATGAATGCTGACAAACAGCTCGTTGTGTTTTCACAAGTTTTATAAAACTTGATAAGAAATTGTTGAGTCTAAACACACATGGCAGATGTGTTAGACTGGTTATTGGAAATTAATGCTTTGCGTCATAAATTATCTGCTATATACATTAACCAGTCTGTAGAAAGTACCTAATTAACGTCTAAATCAGTACCATTTGCGACAAAGTCGAGGTTTTTTGGTATTTGAGCCAAAATGACATTTTCTTCAGCCAATTTCTCAATATTTTCGCAAATGGCTCCTTTTGCGAACGGCAGCGTGAGCCCTGTCCATGTTTTTTATTGTTATTTTATGGAATATTGAACTAAATTTACTTTCATAAAAAAAGGTAATCCCTGTAATTTCAGATGCGCATACATAATGAACTTGTGCGCGAAACACATATTAATCCAAATTGAATGCAAATATTCACGTTACTATTCAATAAGTTTTATGCTGTAACATAATCTCCATGTTAATTCCAATACATGTATATTTCGTCACTCCCATTTAAGTCTACAGTTTATCCGATGCAACAAAACAACTGTCTAATTTTTTTCACACCCTTGACATTTCCTCTTGAACGCTAATTCATTAATGCTCTCTCGATTGTTCAGGTACGATAGTATTGATTGAAGCTTTTTTCACTGACCACGTGTTAATCATGTTACACGCTTAGTGCTACAAACTGCTATAGACAATGGCCCCAGCTCAGCAGTCACATTAACGACTTTGAAGTCAAACCGACACCGTTGCTATGGTTGTTTCTAACGGCTTGCAGATTTTAAAGACCTGGCTAATTGATGATGTTTCGCTTTCACTCTTCTCAGTTGTAACAGGTGTTATTATCAATTACTGTGTTTTTAACGGATTTTATTGTTTATTCAAATTTGAAATATGATTGCAAGGTAATTAGGATGCAATGTTTCGTTAATAAAAAATTATTTTTTATTAAATATTAAATAAAATACCACTAAAATTTTCAAAAAATGTTATGGCTCGTAAATGCAAACATAAGGGATTCTCTCCTGGTGATAACAGCATTGTAAAACATGTATATATTGCGATCAGAATTTACAAGAATAAAAACCGGGCTTTACAATTTAAAATGAACATGGTTTTTTGGATGTTTGGAAAACAGGAAATATTGACAATTATACATTTGAGATAATAAAGAAACGGATACTAGACATATATAGTCAAAGTTGGTACTCGGATATCAAAAACACTTTGAAATTAAGATCTTACTCACTATTTACACACACAATAAACAGGGAGAAATATCTCACTATGTTATCCGCGAACCTAAATTTATTTCGAAAACCCCACTAATAAGAGATTGAAACAGGCCGATATACAAATACTGACAGAAAATGTGTTTCATATATATTGAGTATCATAGAATTTGAATGTTTATTAGTATGCATGCCCTAAACATAGAGAATTGAGAAAACGATTTCTAAAACCATATTATGGCTAATATTATTTCCACACCAAATCGAGAAAGAATTATACAATCTGGCAAAATATATGTTTGCATATCAGCTTATTGAATGAAAATTGACATGCGTGGATGATCTATTAGGTTTTGATAATTGCTGCTCTGTATCTCCATTTACACTTGTTATGTTTGCAATTAAGCATTGTATGTGTTAATGCAATAAACGTATCGCATCGTAATATAACATGTAAAAAGGATTTTAATTATTTATACGTCATAGATCAATAGTATACTGACCTATCTGAACGACAATAACGTTATCAATACGGCATAACTGTTTCTTTTTTGTTTTAGAGGAAATGCTAACTGCACATTGTTTGCGATATAGATACACAATTTTGTTGTTATGCGCTACGAAACTTTTATACAAAAGTAAAGATCTCAATGTTCTCTGTGCTACGAAGTTTTTATACGACAATCAATACACCCACGCTTTCCATGCGGATGACGTGACGTTGTACATGTCAACATAATTTTCACGCGCTTTTCTAGCAGAACAAAGGATTATGGTAATTAAATGCACATGTTTTATTTATTAAAAAAGTATGAATTAATTACAAACAAAATATAATGAATATTGTTTCACACCGACTGTGAAATGATGTAAACTTTGGGTGATACACTGCAATAACGCGTCATGCAATCAACCTTTATTGCGTTCAGTTTCAACGCTCAATATATACCAAGATGACGGTTATCTGAAATTAACAATTTGATTGAAAAGTATGGTTTACTAAAGACAAAATTTCATGCATGATCTTAATACATGTATGTCATATTAACAACTGATATTAGTTCATTTTAATCACATGACATTAACTTAAATTCATACAAATAACAAATAACTGCATTGAAAGCAAAATTCATTCACAAATTACTGTGTGGTTGTACCTTTTCCCTGTTTTACAGAATTAATTCATCAGAATATACCCTCAAAATAAATTTAACAATGAATATACCAAGGAAGCTTAGCACACTTAGAAAAGATAAAAAAAAATATTAATAGAACAATGAATATCAACTTACTGAACAATGCCATCTGATATCCCCAAAATTTATATTTTTTAATATTCATAACACACAACTTGCTTGTTTCAGAGCCCTATTGTTTTCTGATGCTTTGGGCAACTTTCTAAAGGGAGGGAAAATAAAATCTATATTTAACCATGAAAATTACTTCATATTTGACCAATGAAATTATGGTATATAGCCCCAACAACCGATCTAAATATACCTCTTCCCAAATTTGGAGACGGCTGACACACCATAGAATTGTTTGTGAAATATGTTTTGCTATCAACAACAGAGAGGATGGCTATTTTGAATCTGTCAAGTCCAATAAGGATATACCAACATTCACACACATCCCAGACACTGATGTAAGCAGAATACAACACAGTCAGGTCAGCCTTGGTCTCGTAACAAATATAATTATTAAACATGCTTATATTTCTGAAAGAGTATCATTTAAATACAAAGTTACAAAGTTAAACGTTTACAGTACCAGATCATGCACTTTTGTTCAATAGCTGCAGTTCCCTTCGTATCATGTGATTAAAATAAGAAATTAAGAATGTTGGTGATTATAACATACTATTCACTTATTTAAGATATGTTTGGAGTTCGGCAACTGGACAAATAATCTGTTTTGTGTAGTTACCCGTTTTACTGTATGTAAGATACCAAACTGTAAAATTGAGTTAATACATGTACTAGATGTAAATTATAGGTGTTCTTGTATTGTCTATTAATTTCGTCGTGATGTATTCAATACGTATTGCAATACTGGTTATATGTATCGCAATATATCGCAATACAAGTTTTGCCGTATTTTGTTGCACCCCTACTAATATATTACAACTCCAATTAAGTATGTTAATGATGGTAAAAGAATAGCGGTACCTGGATACATTATTGATGGATTTTGCACTGTTATCCATCCACTTTAAATACTTATTATCACAATTCTAATTTAGTTTAGTCCGTTTTTTCTGAACTGTCAAAACAAGAATAATTTCACGGTTGTTGAATGCGTTATTTATATATTCGGTCAGCATTCATGATTTTCCTATAGCTTGCCTCGGGTATCGGGTAGCAAATACAACGTGTAATGTATGATATTTAAAACAGGGTTTTCAACAGAGCATTCATTTCTACCTGTAAGATATTGGAGAGCGAATAGCTTAGTGGTATATTGCTTTTCACGCCAACCTAGCTTTTGCTGGTTCGAGTCCCATCTATAAAAAAATATTATGAGAAAAACGGTAATATTATTAAATGTTACATGGCATGTTGTAATTTTTTTTAGAAAACATTAGATTTTATATTTAGATCTACATATATTTTTCCATCTTTGTTTTTTAATCAATTTGTTAATGTTCATTAAAATAAATAATTCATAACATAACAATTTAAAAACAAAATCAGATAAGCGCTTCATCGTCTTCGTCTGCCGTGTCTGTCTCTGTGTTGTCTTTCATATCATTGTATTCATGAAACCATGATTTACAAAAAGCATTCATGTTGAAACAATGAACAATGATACAAAACTTGCGTTAAATAAAGAAATATAAAGTATAACTCTGTGGGATTCGAACCTGGACCGTTCAGTTAACAACCATTTTACTTCGTCTTTAAACCACTCGGCCATTCTGACGTTCAAAGTAGAATTGCTTATGTTATTCATCATGTAATTTTTCATCCCGTGAAAGGCTAATCAATACCCGTAAATACAACGGAAAACTGCGACAAAAGTTAAATTCTAAAAATGACACATTCCACCACCGTGAAATTATTCATGTTTTGACAGTTCAGAAAAAACAGACTATATATATTATATTCTTAAGTTATGTATGTAAAATACATGATTCAGGTATTTATGTTAATATAATTGTTTTGCTAACAAGAATTTGTATCTACGTTGTCATTTTAATATGTATATATCAATAAATGTAAATGACAAAAAACTAAAGTTTGTCAATAAAACATTCTGTCTCCGTCTTTCTGTATATTATTTGTTGTTTCTTCTGTGGTACAAAAGACATGTTTTCTGTGTTAACAAATGCTAACAATAATACATAAGGCCCTTTCCATACGCTGAAAGCCCCTTCCGTGGAAAGAGGCCCTTTCCGTTTCTTACGAAAATTACCAACTAGCCCTTTTGGTAGTGTTCGGCCCTTTCCGTGACTTTCTATCATTGGACCTGTAAAATCCTTCATACGGTCATTATTACTTGATGGAATTGGATGAAAATTGTAGTAAGTACATATTTTTTACTAGTTATCTTATATAATACTGGTAATAGTTAAAAAAATGTTAACAATAAAACATACAAGGCCCTTTCCGCACACTGAAAGCCTTTTCCGTGGAAAGGGGCCCTTTCCGCTATTCAGTCATACCGATAAATCTTTAATTAATTAGGTTTCTTCATACATTAGACATTCATAATTTAATAGGCAGTATTTTGTCACCAAATCCAACATTTCCACCAAATAAATTCTCACCTTCCTTGAACAGACAAAAAATGTATTTACCTACCTAAAACATCAGTAACAAATTATTACAATTCCATATTTATAGCAACACACTACTTATCAAGTCTTCTTACAAGATAATCCTGGCTGTGCATTGTATCTCATTCTTAATTGCCAAAATAGTTTCTATGGATTTTTTTGCATTTTGGCTTCACTCATGCATAATTCCTAAAAAGGTATCTGGCATTGAATTTTTAGATTGACATGCTTGTTTTCCAGCTTTTTTGGAAGTCGCCACATTTTACCTTCAAACTTAAATTTGTTTGCAGGAAAGAAATGGTATATATCCCGATGTCGCTCATCTTTTTGGAATAATGGATATCGAGCCAGTGACTACAGCGATGAAAAGCCATGAGAGGAGTAGGGAATTATGAACATCAAATCAACTGTTCTACTTGCTTTCACTCATTTTCTTGTTACATGTAATTCTTTTTTACAGATCTTTGAGAACATCTTGTCCAGTCCCGACCTGCCCTCCACACAAAATTCTATGCAACTGTCTTTGTCTTGTCTTTGTATGGGTGGTGTTGGTGTCTGTTTGTTCAGACATTTTTCCATGTTCTTGTTCAGAGTTTGTCCTTTGCAAGTATTCATACCATATTTTGGTATACGAACGTTTGGTTGTTAACTTGTTGGAAATCCCTTTACCAGGCCAGAACAACTTTTGGATCCCTTTTGGAATTGTTAATTTATTACCGGTATTTGAAACAACTGCCATTCTTGGTGTGCCATGTTTTTTCGTCTGTTGTCATATTGTTGCTACAGTGTATTTACTTAGTAATGAAGCCATTTACAGGTGATATTTTTCAGTACCAGATTACCAGTTCTCTCATTTTACTTCTGATCCATTTCATTTTCTTTCACACATTTCTCAATATTGACAACAAACTTTTACAATACTATGGCTGCAAATCTTTTCCTTTGTCTTTGTGCTGTTCTTGAACAGATTTTTGACCTTACATACATTTATGCAGCTCAATCTCAAACATTTATCTAGCTGAATCTTTGCGCATGTTAGTGATTGGAATCAGTCCTCAAAATATTTGTTGATTAATCAGAGCGAAAAGTGACTCATTAATCAACTAATCATGACTAAATATCGACACTTTAGGATTACAAGGGAAAACTAACATGTATAAAAGAAGCAGATAGGCCCTTGCAATACTATGGTGGCAATATGTGGATTTTTATTGTTCAGTAGAAATATTTCATCCAATCATTTTTTACCAATTTAAATGTCTGTTCATTTATTTGGTTACACTTGGTTTTAGTTTAAACAAACAAGGAAGGTTTGAATTTGCAGATTCGCTGTTGTTAAAACAAAACCAAAAAGAAATTTGAACTGCTTGACTTAATTAGACTAAATATTTATTAATATTTACAAATATCTACAAAGGTACTCAACAGAGAAAATGTAGTGTAAAACAACCACCTCCCCTCCCCCTTGACATTTGTAGTGATCTGTCGGTTATACATGTAAAAGACATAATGACTCTTAACTAAATTAAATACAAGTACATATCGTTTATGAGTAGAATACATTTTTACGATTTTAAAACCACATACAAGAATTTACTTGTGGAATGTGTTTTACATAAATGATTTATGGTAACTTATTAATCAATCCGTGCTAAAATTCATATAAAATCATGAAAATCCTTTTATGGACACAATGACAACCGTAGGTATCAATGAATGTTTTATAGCATTGTATATTGCATTAGACCTGCAATGTATTTTATTTAAAATATATTTTAAAACAGTTTAGAACTACAAAACACTATTAATTTTTTGCTACATAATACAGTTTTGACCAAAAGTAGTGACATGTACAAATTTTGTTGATTAATTTTTCCCATCGTCATCGTCAAGTCATGGCTCTGTTCGTCATCATTATTTGACTAAATGATTAATCAGCCTGTCACTAGTGCATGTTCATGCATCTTTCTTTCATTTTTCAATATATATATCAATTTCTGCAATATTGATATTATCTATTGATATAAGCATTTCTGTCTTATCTTGTTGACCTGTCAAGCAAAAGCTGATTTAAAACATTTACCCATTCTGTTCTCTGATACTTTTTACAATCTATTATTTCACTAGAATCTACATGTGTATGTCAATTAAAACTAATCTCTTTGTTGGAAGCTTGGATTCTTTCTTATGCGGTAACTTTTGCAGTTTCTTCAGATTCTATTGTAGAGCCCTCTATCAGACAATGCCCACCAATAAGGATAGCTTTCCTTCATTCCCATCTTGATTCTCCTTTCAGTTTTTGATACTCATCATGTTATGCCCATATTTTTCTTTGACAGTATTACCTTATTTAATCTGTTATTGCTGTTACCAAAAGCATTCATGCGCTCAGTAATATCGATGAAGTTAGTGGAATTTTGGCTTCATTAGAAAAATAATCATTTTCGATAAGATATAATTTGCTTTGCTTTTAAAACTTTGCATTCAAAATCTTCCTATTATCTCATTAGTGTAGATTATGGTGAAACAATTTCTGAAAAGGCCAGGGCCCGTATTCTCAAAGCAACTTCGGTAAAACTTAAGTATTTTCCTTAAATTTATAAAATTCCTTAAGTCTGTAGTTGCTTCACGTTGAGATCATTTTACATTTAAATGTTTCAAACTAGTAAATATTTCTTCGATATTTCAGAGTTTACCCTTTTGTTAATGTTAATCAGTGGATTTCACATAGACGTTGTCATCTGAAATTTTCACTTAAGTTCAACCTTAGTTAAGATTTTCCTTAGGAGCTTTGTGAATACCGACTCAGATCAGGATTTAATTTATATTACCTTAGGTTTACATAAAAAAAATTCATGGCGAGACCAATACATGTAGGACGTGTACTTGGTGTTCAAAGAATGTCTGGTTAACATTTAATTCATTCCTTCTGTTGACTTATGGATGGACCATAGAAAGAAAATTAAAACCAATTTTAATGCCACAGAAGAGTGCAATGTACATTATATTAATCAAATCATGCAGTCCGTAAAAGAAACCAATGTTTGTTTCTAGGACGTCCGAGCGTTCATGGGGTTCAACGGAGAGTTTCCAGTGGAGGAGATCCACCTCGGGAAAACTGCCGGACAACGTACAGGTATTAATTTACAGTGGTCTAAATTAGCACAAGCCTGTAAGCCCTGCACTCAGGGCTTGCATTAAGAGAAGTTTGGGAGTAATTTACTCCCAGTTTTTGTCACAGGACTTCCAAAATTGCAGCCATGGAAGTTGCAGAACTTCCAAAATTGCATCAAAAGGAAGTTCCATCATGTAAGGATGAACAAGTTAGAAAAAATATTAAGAAATTTATGTAAATGTATACCTCTTTCACTTAATAAATTGGCATATAAACACTTGATGAAAAGAACTGGCCTTAAAAAAAACTTGAATTTTATCATTGATTTCATATCTGAAATGCTCAGGACTTATGCAGCGCAATACTGTCAAAATTTCCAAATATGAGTAAAACTTCCAAAATCAGAGGCCAGGAAGTTCAAACTTCCAGTTTTCAAAAGTTAATGTAAGCCCTGCACTGGTTAATTTTCAACTGGGATTGCTCAGATGCTCAGTTCTATTTATTCAGGCTTGTAACATTTTTATGCCCCATATTAAAATCGAACCGTCCGTCTGTGCGTCCGTTTGTTAGCCCATCAGGCGAAGGTTGAAGTTTTTTATAATGTCAAATATCTTGAATACATGTACTATCAAAGGTATTTACTTGAAACTTGAAATACTGCTTTACTATCAATGTCTCCACCCCCATAACTCTATTTTGTATTTTGACAAATTTTTTCCCCTTTTTTAACTTAGAAATTTTGGTTCAAGTTTTTCATCAAGTCCAATATCTTTAGTACCATTAAAGGTATATAATATACTTGAAACTTAAAATACTTCTTTATTATCCACATCTCCAACAGGGAAAGCAACCCCCATAAATTTTGATTAAAGTTTTTCCAGAGCAGCCATTTTGATGGAAGTAATTTAGTTTACATTTTTAGCTCGACTATTCGAAGAATAGGTGAGCTTTCCTACTACCCGCGGCGTCGGCGTCCGCATCTGAATTTGGTTAAAGTTTTTATTCATAAGTCTTGTAACTTCAAAACTACATAAGTTATTGACATGAAACTTGGAATGTACCTTTGTCATTAACTCCAGTTCAGGGGCAACATTCCCCATAACTCTGTTTTGTATTTTGACAGAGTTATGCCCCTTTTTCACTTAGATTTTCTGGTTAAAGTTTATATTCAAAAGTTTTGTAACTTCAAGACTACATAAGTTATTCACTTGAAACTTGGAACTAACCTTTGTCATCAACTCCAGTATCAAGGGCAACATTCCCTATAACACTGTTTTGTATTTTGACAGAGTTATGCCCCTTTTTCTTATCGATTTTCTGGTTAAAGTTTATATTCAAAAGTTTTGTAACTTCAATACTACAAAAGCTATTCACTTGAAACTTGGAATATACCTTTGTCATCAACTCCAGTATCAAGGGCAACATTACACATAACTATATTTTGTATTTTGACAGAGTTATGCCCCCTTTGCACTTAGATTTTCTGTTTAAAGTTTATATTCAAAAGTTTCGTTACTTCAAAACTACGTATGTTATTCACTTGAAACTTGGAACTAACCTTTGTCATCAACTCTAGTATCAGGGTCAACATTACCCATAACTCTGTTTTGTATTTTGACAGACTTATGCCCATTTTTCACATAGATTTTCTGGTTAAAGTTTATATTCAAAAGTTTTGTAACTTCAAAACTATATAAGTTATTCACTTGAAACTTGGAACTAACCTTTGTCATCAACTCTAGTATCAGGGGCAACATTACCCATAACTCTGTTTGTATTTTGACAGAGTTAGCCCACTTTTTACATATACTTTTTTGTTAAAGTTTTTGTTCCAAAAATGTATAAACTATACAAGGCTTCACTTAAAAGTTTTGTATTTTAACAAATTTATGCCTCTTCCACTATCCAAAATACGTACCAACTGAAATACTTCGAATAGTCGAGCGCGCTGTCCTCTGACAGCTCTTGTTCATTCACTTTTAGATACAAAACTTCATGTTGTTGTCAAAGGTCTCACTTACTTACAGAGCATTCTGGGGTATATGTCACCTGGTAGTGACAGCACTTGTTTTTCTCTCAAGTAATAATATAAGAAATCTGTCTTGTGTGGCCAAACTGCTAATTTCAGTGCTTGAGATAGGGGAACTCTCCAGTTTTTTTGTCATGCAGTGGGTTTAATTGTTAATTTGTATAGGACTATAGATGTATGTTTTCTATGGTCATGTGATAAACGAAATGTACACAATGTTGGTATTCAATCAAAGCTTCTAGACATTTGTCACTGCTGCTTAGCTGTTAGTAATGCAAGAGTATTCGGTAATCGGCTTTGCGCGAATTTAAGACCGCGTGAATATGTCCGCATTCGCAAGTGCGCAAATTTGGTAGTCTCTTCTAAACATAAATCCACTATAGGCGGAAAGTGCCGTGCTGACTGCACAGGCTAATCCGGGATGACACTTTACGCACATGCATTTAAGTCCGGTTTTCCCACGACGCGCCTCATAATCCTGCAAATAAAAAGCGGAACTGCATTATCAATCAATTCAATAAGGTTAACCATAGTAATTACACTTGTGAAGGATACAGATATCGAGATAGCATTCGAATACGGATATCCGGATATCAGTTTAGGAAACGGATCCCATCCCTTATTTTAAAGTATGGTAACTTTTGGTTAATTTGGCTACCAGCTGTGTCCGACAAATTTGAAAATTTACTGGTAGTCTGGTGGGTTACTAAAAAATTTTACTAGAAGCCAAATACTGTTTACATGTGTCCCATTAGAAAGGCAAGCAAAATAGTTTTCAAATTATTTCAGAAATATGCATAATCGTTTCAAAAGTGCATTGAACAATAACAATAATATTATTTATAGTACATAATTATATTGTCATAAATAAATATATATCAATAAAATTATTAAACATATATATTAATTATAAACAATAAAATGTTGTGATACATGAGTGTGTACATGTATTAAATACAGATAATTCAAAACTTGAGGAAAGAAGCCCAGCCGGCTTATGCTTTGAAATTATAGTAGCCCGATGGAAAAATTTGGTAGGCCCAGGGCTCCAGGCATTAGATTTGTCAGACACTGTTCTAGTAATGCTAGCAATTAGTAGTAAACTTACTTTTCATGTATTATAGCCGTGGTAACGTTGAAAGACCCCAGCCTGGTTGAGGACGCCATATCCAAGCTGAATAACACTAAGCTTGAGAACCAGACGGTCATAGTGTCGGTGTTCAGAAGCGAGAAGATCCTGTGCGTCGCTCACCTGCCCCTCGGGATGGCTGAGTACAGTTTCCGAGACCTTGTGTCACAGTACGGCAACATCGGGATGTGCTTTCTGATGAGGTCTGAGGAAACTGGTGTGTGGATTTTGTTTTTGCGGTTTAGGGATACAAAATTCAAGGGTTGATTGCAAAACTATTGTATTTGATATAGAAATGATATGAGGCGCGTTGTGGGAAAACCGGACTTAATGCATGTGTGTAAAGTGTCGTCCCGGATTAGCCTGTGCAGTCCGCACAGGCTAATCCAGGACGGCACGTTCCGCTTTTATGGTATTTTCTGTTTCAAGGAAATCTCTTCTATACATAAATCCACTGTAGGCGGAAAGTGCGTCCTGGATTGGCCTGTGCGGACTACACTGGCTAATCTGGGATGACACTTTATGCACATGCATTAAGTCCGGTTTTCCCACGACATGCCTCATTTGCAGTTTCAACAGTTTTAACCGTCGTGACATGTAATAATTGTTTTCTGTTTCAAAGCATGCAAACAAGCAGTCCGCACAGGCTAATCCGGGACGGCACTTTCCGCTTTTATGGTTATTTTCTGTTTCAAGGAAGTCTCTTCTAAACAAAAATCCACTGTAGGTGGAAAGTGCCGTCCTGAATTAGCCTGTGCGGACTGCACAGGCTAATCCGGGACGACACTTTATGCACATGCATTAAGTCCGGTTTTCCCACGACGCGCCTCATTTAATTTAATTTTTCATCCCATTTGTATCACAGGTGACAGTAAGGGCTATGGCTTTGTGGAATACAACGAAGGCATAGAGAAAGTCGGACAGATAAAGTGTGCCATAGACTGGTCAGAAGTCGAAGGCAGCACAGTGCATTGTGACGCGATTGTCGACAGCACGCAGTCGGGGATCACGTTCGGAGACCTCCATTCCAAGTGCCTGATCATCGACAACCTGCCCTCAGACTACTCTGACTCGCTGGCCCTACGAGAACTCTTCAGTCAGCTGTTGAAGCCCATCTATTGTCAGGTGTGCTGGATTTCATGTATTTCATGAAAAGATTGCTGCATTTGACGCAAGCAAATTAGCAATTTACACATTTCTGATGCAAGCAAATATTTTGCATCACATTTTGATACCTTGTTTGCCATATTCAAGAGCACTAGACATTTTTTATTTTTTATTAAGCTCATGGTGTTGTTTTTTTTTTCATTTTGTCCCTCAGTTTTGTGTTCTTATCCTTTATTATCCAGAAGTACTATTTTCAGAACATTAAACAAATATGCAGACACAAAATTCCTGTGACTTCAATATTTTGATACCAGAAATTTTCATTCTGACCGCTCAAATTTCAAGACAGTGGTGTTGGACTCCTGGTTGTCAAAATGTACTAAAATTGTAGAACTCTTCTGTCAGCTGGGGAAGCCCGTCTATTGTCAGGCTCTCTTTGTTTCATTTAATTCTCTGGAATTCCATCTGCATTGAAAAACAAATCTCTGGCTTTATTCAGAATACTGTGTGACATGTTGCATCCACTAACATCCATGAATTTAAGGTTGACTATGAGATAACATTATGCAAATCTTTAAAGCTGTAATGCAATTTTGGTTGACAATTTGTGAAAAGTATCAAAAGACTTCTACAAGCCTATAAAAGCAAACATTGGTATTCCCTGCATAATCCATATACAAGTTTTGTATATATTTCAGTTTAATACCTTAAATTTATCCAGTTTTCTTGTGATTTGCAACATGCCTATTTTAATTAAATTTTAAAATAACTCCCAAACTATAAGTTTTGTAAGACATGAAAATACTTTAGAATATCAGTAACAGAAATTACATGTAGCCGTTTGGACAAATAATAATAATTATTATAATAATAATATAATAATAGTAATAATTATCTCACTAACACGTTAACTTTTGTTTATTTAATTTTTATTATACTTATATTTATTATATATTTATTATACTTAATGTTTCGGCATGATGCCTTTATCAGTAGTAAATAAACCTAGATTCATATTGAGGCGCATCATGGGAAAACGGGGCTTAATGCATTTGCGTAAAGTGTCGTCCCAGATTAGCCTTTGCAGTCCGCACAGGCTAATCCAGGACGGCACTTTCCGCCTAAAGTGGATTTATGTTTAGAAGAGACTTCCTTGAAACAGAAAATACCATAAAAGCGGAAAGTGCCGTCCTGGATTAGCCTGTGCGGACTGCACAGGCTAATCCGGGATGACACTACGCACATGCATTAAGACCGGTTTGCTCACGACGCGCCACATTAAGTTAGAGCAAGAAAATGCTACAAGCTACAAGCTTGCCTGTATAAAACAAAAAACAAATCCAAGGATCGCAGGTTCGATTCCTAGCCCGGCCACATAGCTTGTGTGGGAATTGGTCATGAAATTATTTCTACGGCCATTCTCCCCCTATCTCTGATTCAAGTAGGGTAGTTTTCAGTTACTGGCATAAGTATGTGCACACAGTACTGGTAAACCAGCTTACCCAGGAAAAGTGTGAGTAGGTTAACTGACCGTCGTTATATGACTGAAATACTGTTGAATACGGCGAAAAATCCAAACAAACAAACTATCATAGCAAGCAAGCTTACAGGCTTGTGCTAATTTCGAAGACTGGAATATTTATCAAAGTGGGGTAAGTAAACTTTTGCAACCTATAGTGGTATATGTAGGCTTGGAAAACAGCCACACATTTTCTGTTGTTTCTGTATTTGCAGATTGTTCTGAAAGAAGGCACATCACTGGGCTACGGCATTGTGGAGTATGACGATGCCTCAGACACAGAGCGGGCGTTCAACAAGTTTAACGGGCATGAAATTAATGGAGTTCCAATTAGTATCTCTTACTGCATACCTGGGAAGTCAGCTGTACATATGTTCAACAGAATTATGTACAAATATGTAAGTTATAGCTCTTTTTCGAAATCACAGCATTTTTTTATGTCTATAGGGTGCGTTTACTTGAGCATGGGTGTTAATCTGGATCCATTGAGATGATCCTTTGAATGTCAACTATTATGTACACTGTCCTTAAACTTTCGGCATCTGTTTAGAAATGTGAGTTTTGTACTTTTATAAAGGCACTTTAACGGGCTAAGCACTGCTTAGCAATCATAGTAAAGCTGCAATCTGCTGTTTGTTGACCTCCTTAAGACTTTGTCTTATACTTTGGTTATATTGTTTCATGGTAGGTATAAATTGATTTTAAAAAAGTATTCGTTTTCCATTGAAATCAAATATTTTGTCTGTTTGATTGAAAGCTGCATATACACAACATTTGTTGAATATTTGTTGTAACCCATACATGCATAGTTCATAAAAATGCAAAGTTCATGTTTGAAGTTCTGTCTGTTGCCATGGTAACAGGGTGACCGTGTCCATGTGAACAAGTCAGTTCTGCTGCCAGATCCTGTCTACCCCAACCCAGCCTTCCTTAAGCACGTCTTGTTCAAGACACATGTGGCCAAGCATCCACGATGTAAGTTAGTCCAAGTTGAACTTACAAAGAAAATTACACTAACTAACTAACATTATATTACAGTAGTTGAAATTAGTATAAGCCTGTAAGCCCTACACTGGTTAATTTTGAACCAGGTTTGATCAGATTCACAGTTTTATATGTGGCAGCCCATGAGATTTTTATCCCAATTGCGGCCTGCCTCATTTCGAGAAAATTGACTTCAAAGTTGAGGCACGTGATTTTTATGAGAAAGTCAGGATTATGATTAAGATATTTCAAATAATTGTTTAAATCTTGTATACTGTCAAGAAAAAATGTTATTTATTAGGTTATTTGTAGAAAAATTATAATTTTTGCTTAAATTGCTTGTTTGGTTGCCATAGCAACCATCTTTTTATTATTTTTATTTTTGTCCGAAACATTTGTACATTCAAAGTTTGTTATTTGGGAAAGGCAGTCCAGTAAATATATATATTATAAACTACTTGTCCTCACCATGCTAGGTTCTGTATTGTACGCATGACAAACATTAAAATCTGTGTCAAATGTGAACATTTATCATTATGGTGGTGTTACTTTAACTGCTCATTCTTGCTCACAAAGCATGACTGAGAAAAAAGGAAGCCATTCCAGTTTCTACACATATCAGTGTATTCAAAACTGCCAATAACTCATTTTCGCCCAGATACCGCATTTGGGCCAAAAATCTCATGGGCTGACACATATAGGCGCGCTTGTTACATATTCTTGCTCTCAAGTAATAATAGAAGATTTCAAGCTTGCTTGACACAATTTTAATGACTGTTGTTATAAGATATTATTCAATAATTGTAGATTTTCATAAATATTTACACAATTCAAGTACTGTCACAAAAGGTGTACCATTTTACACATGCAACTCGTTGGTTTTTACTTAACGTGTAACAGTTTACCATTAATTTCAATGACTATTATGACGAGATATTATTTAATAATTTTAGCTTTTGATAAATATTTACACAATTCAAGAACTGTCACAAAAGGTGTACCATTTTACACATGCAACGTGTTGGTTTCTACTTAACGTGTAACAGGTTACCGTTAATTTCAATGATTGTTATTATAAGATATTATTTAAGCTTTTCATAAATAATGACACAGTTCAACAACTGTCACAAATAGTTTACCATTTTACACATGCAACTTGTTGGTTTTTACTTGACTTGTAACAGGTTACCATGTTGAAGGATTGCTTTGAGTTTACACATGGCAATAGTAAAATCCTGGTGACTGCTACTTGTTATAAGTAACACATTTCAACTGGTGCATTATCATTATGACCACTAGCTGCGGCTAACGGTAATTCCAACACAGGACTGTACATGTATGTCACTACATTATGATTATGATTTATTCTTGATTACAAAAATAAGGCGCGTTGTCGGAAAACCAGTGTTAATGCATGCGCATAAAGTGTCGTCCCGGATTAGCCTGTGCAGTCCACACAGGCTAATCCAGGACAGCACTTTCCGCCTACAGTGGATTTATGTTTAGAAGAGACTATTGAAACAGAAAATACCATAAAAGCGGAAAGCCTAGTCCTGGATCAGCCTGTGCGGACTGCACAGGCTGATCCAGGATGACACTTTACACACATGCATTTAGTCCGGTTTTCACACGACGCGCCTCAAATGTACTATTGTTCTTCCACCGCCTTGTGATGTTTCAGTGCTGGTTCAGTTCACAGACAACCTGCTAAATCTCCAGGAGGGGTATGTGCGACTGCTGGAGGACAAAACTAACACGAAACCAGGTACATGGGGCATGTTGCATAGATTTGCATCTGAAAGAGAACAGACTGCGACCTGTACAGTCTTCAACCAGTGCTGACTTTTTTGTTCTTTAAAGATTCAAAATATGCTTTGAAGTCCTGAATATCAACGATCTCAGTTAATCTGATAAGTGATTCTTTCATCTATGATTAAATTGACTGAATGTTTGATGTTGATATTTATAAGATTAGCTAATTGGTATGAAGCATTATTAACTGACGCGCAGACCAAATTCTCTTGGTTATATATCAGTGTACCAGTGTACATTTATATCTGAGGACATTTAATTATGCTAGAAATATAGAAAACAGTTATTATTTTCATTTGCAGGTTTGCTGGGCCCGGCTCCTACCATTCCGATGTCCCCACTAATGGATGTGAACGTCCAGTTGGGGTTGCTCTCAGTTATAGTACTCGACATGAGGGAGAAGGGACTCTACAATGGACAGGTATGTCTTTTAGTGACCTTTCATACTAAAATTAACTGACTTTACAGGGTGGTGGTAAACTCTGGAAAAGAGGGAAATGTGGGGAAAAAAGTAATGCAGGGGAAAATCAGGGATTTTGACAGAAAGTGAAAGAAAGTATTAGTGTCTGAGATGTTTTTGCAAATGACAATTGCAACTTGTGTGGGGATAGGTCATCAAATAATTCCTACGACCATTCTCCCCCTATCGCTGTTTCCAGTAGGGCAGTTGTCAGCTACTGACATTAGTGGCAAACCGCTGAGATCGGCTAAACTCGCCCAGGAAAAGTGTTAGTAGGTTAACTGACCGCTGTTATATTACTTAAATACTATTAACAACGGCGAAAAATCCAAACAAACAAACAAATGCCATTTTAAATTTCAGGTTCCTGATCCCCTTGGAAAATTGAAAGTGCCAACAGACGAGGAATTCCAGGTAAGACTGCATGTGGAAAACATTTCCTAGCAAAAAAGTTACTTGATTTTTAAGAAAAACATAATTATGAACTCTTGATGTTTGTTTGTTTGGGAAATTATGCTGCATGCATGTGTATGCGCACATGTTCATAGAAAATTATGATGTACATTGTTTTGTCTATTTCTCATACTTTGTGTCAGTCATACTAGATAACAAGGGTGGCAAAATGCTGATTGTACTCTTATTACATGTATTATGATAAATTTTGGTCTGTACACTTATTACATACATACATAATAAATTCTGGGGAAATTTCTCAAGCCAATATATGCTCTGAGACAACATGGACAATACAGACACTTTGTTTTGCCACCCCTTGATTAACTTACTATTTGAACAAAAGCTTTCCATTTCTTTCCAGCAAAAGGCTGAACCAGTTTCATTGCTCGGTGACCCTCACACTGCCCAGGCAAACATCGTACTGAAGAACATCCTGATGCCCTCAGAGAGCCCGAACTTCCAGCCCCGAGGGGCCTGGAGGGATCCCAACGCCCCCAAGTTGCTAGGGAAACCGATAGGGGAGATGAGTCTGCCCTACCTGGCCAGTCTCGGCCGAATGATGGCGATGATGGTGGAGAACAGCCAGAGTCAGGGAATTCTGGGTAAGTGTGATTGTTACCAGGTTCAACTTAAGAATTGTCTGTGATCTAATCAATTAATTGCTACCTTTGATTGTAATAATGAGTACCAGTAAGAAGAAAGCTTTTACATCATCATTTTAAACTTGCGTCATCATCACCGTCATCATGACAGGGGTGTGTTTCTTCCTCCTATTCTCCTATTGAAAGCCAAATTTTGTATACATATAGTGCTTAAATTATCTGGATGTGTTTGGAAAGAATGAGTTTGGTAAAAGGATTTAAGAGTAGGGAAAGATCTAGAGTAAAATAGCAGGGTGCTGCACCCTGCTCCTTTTTGGTTCGCCCCTGCTGCCCCTCTGGGCTGGTCAATACAGAAATGTTAAATATCTGTTGAAATTCAAAATATTTTTGCAAATATTTAACTACTTATGAATAAACGATGCTCAAAAAGCTTTATCAGAAGCATTAGACTCATTAAAACCTCGGATGTAGCAAATTTAAAAAAATGTTAACAAACTGGTTCGGTTTCCCCACCTGCTCCTTTTTAGTTGCACCCTGTACCTTTTTAGATCTTAGATCTTTTCCTGTAAGAGGGGTAAGTTATTTTCCTCCTTGAAAGTGTTATTTCACCACTGTACATGTAGTAAATGACTTTGTTCATAACCTACTACCTTTATCTACGTTTTTGTTGTATTGGAACTTAAAGATATCTTTAACAGTCTAAACTTATCCAATTTATGATTGAGGGTAATGAAAACAATGAAAAAAATATGTTAAATATTTTCCTTGAAATTTATATCACTCATCATTTTTTTATGTCAACCAAAATGTTGTCTACTACTAGAAATATTGTCTGTTGTCCAAATTAATTTGCAGAGTCTCGAAATTCAACTTCATTGGTTGTTTTACATTCTATTAACATGGATGTCAACGCTGTGACATGATCAATGATCTCATTACAGGAAATGTGCCCCAGCCATCCCCGCAGGGACCAAACAAGCCCCTGATTGAGGGCCTAATGCAGGCAGGAAAAGTTGCTCAGAAAATACTTAATTCTATAAACCAACAGAACGCAGCAGGAGGTGCAAACAAGAACCAGACCGGACATTTCAGTGCTAACGTGAATAATTCAAGGAATTTTAACAGTATGAACCAGTCGGCAAATTTCAGTAGTCTAAACCAGTCCGGAAATACAAATGCTATGAACTTACCCGGGAATTTTAACCCGTCTGGAAACCAGTTTGCTCAACGGAACCAGTCAAACATAAATGGAAACCAGCCTCAAAGTCTTTTGGGAAATCCACCTAATATGGGAAAGCAAAACATGATGGGATCTTCGAATTTCATGAACACTGTTAGGGCATTAACTATGCAACAGCAGCAGATGTTGGACAAGTCTGGTGGGAGCACAAACATGATGGGTGGGTTGCTTGGAAACATGAAAGGAAATGGTGCAGGATCCACGGGCGATGGGTTGCTTGGCAACTACCGCGGTAAAGGTAACATACAAATTGCTTGTACCAGTACATTTTGTAAATGTGATAAAAAATTAGTTGCAGCCTAGGTTTATGGTTTAGAATGCAAAATTGCAAAGTTTGATGGCTGTTGAAGATGTTTTATTTTGTAGTTGAATGTAATAATTTTTAGAAAATGGTTATAGTGAAGCTTTGTTTCTAAATGAAAGGCAAATAGATTCTATGTAAGGTCACATTTGTTCTTTCTTAAATGCAGTAGTAACTTTTAATGATAAACCTTTACATTCCCAGACTCTAAGCCTCCACAGTCATTACTAGGGCAGCCCCCTAAACCCCTCCTAAGCCTGAACCTCAACAACAAGGGGGAGGGGCTCATTCCAACACCCAAAATGGAGGATTCTGGTGTCTATGGGACCAGTGGAATGAGCAACAATGACTCAGGTTATCAGGTAATATACTTATGTAGGAGCAAAACTATGTTTTGCTACATTTGAATTGCAAACATTAATTTTAGCAGGTAATAAAATACACTTATTATTGTATATGTAGTTTCAAAATATGTCTTGCTACATTTGAATTGCAGACATTTAAAGTAACTTTTTTTGGATGTACAATCCACGTTGCTGTAGATCTTATTAAACAGAGTTGTAAATGATTCAATGGTTATTTTCAGGGCCATGAATTTCTTGTAGTAATATTATTATCTATCTTACTGTCCATGTAGCTTTAAAAAACAAGCTTTATCTTTTTAAGTTTTATGCAGCATCAGGTAAACCACTTATTGTGAACCCAAATGAGCTAAATGTGTATTTTACCAAATGTGTTGTGCAATTTGTAAGTCCTTTACATAATCGGTATAATATTCACAAGAAAATAAATGTTACATTTCTTGTCGCTAGGGTGGCCAGGACGAATATGATACAGGTGATGTCTTTACTAAAAGTACGAATAACAACTTTGGTAACTATGGAAACGGAAATAGCCTTGGTAGCTATGGAAACGGAAATAATTTTGGGCGCATGTCTAGCAGTGGAGATAGTGTTGGGAGAATGGCAGGATTAAGCAGGCGTGGTAGCCAGGGTAGCCAGGCGACCCCAGGGAACGTTAAAGGATATACAGGGATGGTGGACCAGATCAAACCAGAGGTAGGTATAGTCTAACCTGTCTTAAGAGACCACCCGTGGTGATTCTTAAAAGTGGTCTCTTAACACAGGTGGGCTCTTAATGCAGTGTAACTTGCAAAGGTAGTTGGTCTTCGGTTATACATCTTATGATTTTTTACCTGAATAAACATTTAGTTTATTCAAATAAATTGTGTATGTTCATAAGGAATAAAGAATAAATAAATGGTAATAATATTTGGTTTATTGTTTTAATAATTTTATTTTACATTATTATATTACACACGTATGTTGCATTAAACGATAAAATAGCATAACTGTACGGCAATTCTATAATCTTCAATTGTCATTCGGTCTGGGAAACAAATGATTTTACATGTATTTGTTATCGTCATCAACCTGTGTTTATTGTAAATAAACTGATTTCAAACGTAAGAAATGAACTGTATATCTTACATGTTAATCATATAATCCAACAAAGTGTAAATGTTGCTCAATTTTGTAAATAATGAACATTTCCCACCTGCCATATGTCAAACTATGTTTACACAGTAGTAATTGACGTCACAGCACGTGCTATTTAAATACGCTGCTCTACTGTCCATGACTAAACCGCAGACGGAATACGCAGAAAATGTAGGGTCAAGTAAACAAAGGATTACGCAGACAATAACAGCTTAGCTATTTAAAATTCGGTCCAAATACCACTTAAAGAAAATGAATTAAACAGTCACACCTGTAATCGAGTAGATTACCAGTGAAAAACTTATCGATTATCGGATGTCAATGATACCTGCTAATTTGTGGATTAACACCTTTCGCAGCAAATGTCACAGTTGCTTAGCAACGTAATTGCCGAACTGACACTCGGTCGCTTAATACGCTAATCAAGGTTAATTGGGACGACTTAATGGTCGCTGGTCGCGGAATATAGGTTTTCGCTAATAAAGGCCGTTTTTAATAGAATTTGCGTTGGGAGGAATTAGTAATGGTCGTTAAACGGAGGGAGTCGCTTAATGCAGGTGGTCGCTACTGCAGGTTAGACTGTACATCACAAGCAAAGTTAAGAAATTGCTCCTAACAAGTCCTTGGCTTTGGGAGACGATGATAATATTAAGGTCAAAATTGGTGAACCAGATGTACAAGATGTTACCAAGAGCTGTTTGTAAAAAAGTTTACAGTTAGGTAGCCCTAGCTAGGTGGAAGCAATCTTTTAAAATATGCTGTTTGGTGTAGATTGGACACTTTTGGACATAGAGAGGGGAAACAGCTTATTTTAGATATTAATCAAGGGCAATAACTCCGCAGTTCCTGGGGGGGGGTTGATTATCAAACTTGGCTGAGATATTATGCCCACAAACATTTTCATTAATTTGGTGAAAATCTGGTGAAAACTGCTGGACTTAAAGAGCGGAAACGAAAGTGGTCCACCATCTGGCGGCCTGACCACTTTTGCAAACCAATATACTCCGCCATCATCTGTCCAGGGCATAATAATACTGAAATAAAGATATGTGCCATGCCCATGCCCATAAAGTTTTGTATGGTGATTTTTGTGTTTTTCTATTCAGGGTTATGATGGAGCGTACTTCTCTGGTATTAACAATGAGCAGAGAGGTGACAGCTGGCAACAGGGCCAGGTCAGTGGTCGAATGGTGTACATTGTAGCTTTTTTAATATAATTTTATACAAATTTCACAAATTTGAAATCATTGAATTCAACAACATTGGAATTGTTTATTGTTGTAGCACTTGTAGTCGAACACATTCCAATTATGAAAGATTGGAGCATAAAAAAAATATGAGTTCAGCCAAAGAACTAGTGCTTTATAGTTATCAATTCCATTTGGTCGATAATTTGTGCCCATAGTCTATGGCATAGATTCAGAGCATGATTTGTGCCCTTTGGCGATAAGATGTGGCTAACGGGCAGGTTGGTACCAGTATAGAGGATGAGCATACATGTATGTGCACATTAATGGAAAAAAAAAGTGCCCTGTCCCTTTCTTGTTCCTTATTCTTCTCATAAACAGTCTCATAATGCACATGTTGCCGATGTTACAGCAGGATGGCTCTAGCCACGAAATGACGAGCATAGCAGAGAAGGCTGCCCTGTATGCCGCTGGCGCCGCCGCGGCCTACAAACACCAGTACGAGGAGTACATGGCCAACCAACAGGGAGCCGGGGGCAGCGGGGGCTACTACAACCAGTCCCAGTACCAGTCCGGCACGTACAGTCACATGGGTAGGTGACCTGGGGTCGAATTCCTGCCAGAAACATGTTAATTTCATCATAAAATATTTCCATTGAAGTTTTAACGATTTCATAATGTTATAATTTAAAGCTACCACTAAATTTCTAAATCCCTTTACACTAAAACGACGATTGTTAATAATTCAGCTTATAGTTAATCTAAATACTGAGGATAATATGCTGTGAAAAGGAATAATAAGTAAAATAAAATAATGAATTTAAGAATAAGGATGAAATATTACTTCGGGGCAATCCGGGGAAATACGGACCGTTTTACAAGGACTCCCCCTGTCAATATGTTGCGCCTAGCCCTGTAGTATATCTCCATATTCTGATGACGTAATCGGGGAAACCCTGCCTTCCTCGGATTTTATCGTTGGTTTCATTGAGCTTTCTTTATTCGAAAATACTTCAACTACGTCAGAAATGAGGCCACCCTAAACTGGGACAATTCAGGCAGAGTAGGGAAAATACGGAATTAGTTTTGCAATTGCAAATTACATTGGGAAACTACCGTCACTATTTTATTCTTAAAATTCAGGAAAACTCGGACAGAATCAATAGGTTGCTCCCATCATGCAACATTTGCAGTAACCAATGCATTGTGTCACTTGCTATTTTTAGACATGTAAAACCCCTAACAATACAATTCTAAAATAAGTCAAAATCATTACAAGAAACTTGAAAACGTAGAAAAGTCTGTCTACTAATGCGTTTGTCCGTAGTTACCCGATGTCCGTAGTTACCCGGATTGCCCCTAAGATGTTTCTGAAATATGACCCCAGGGGTCTCTTTACATCATTATATGGGGTTGATTGTAGGCCCCAAATGCCCTGCTGACAACCACTGTACCCTTCCACTCACTTCATTCCTCAAATTTTTGAATACCAGTATTGTCAGTTTAAATTACTTTATAGTAAATGGTGCTTTTTAGGCTTATTATTCAACATATGACCATAAGGCTCATTTCTTTAAATAATTGCTGGAATATTGAATAATGTTGTAAAATAACAGCTTTTCAATGTCTTTCTTCAGTAAATGTTATTGGTTCGATTGTTAAAATATCTAGTTAGTATTAAATTAGAAACAATTAAAGATTTACTCCCTCCAGGGACAGACCACAGACTTGTAGTTTTAAGAAATTTACTTGAGCTTTTACTAAAAACAGGCCTTTTTCTGACCGTTTTTGGGAAAGGTGCCTGGAGTGGTTTGAAATGAAACTCCTATATTGAAATTAGGAATTTCTCAAATGTAAAATTTCCCAAATTGGGAAAAGAATGTACAGATGAATCTTGACGTCAGTATCAATTTCCATTGATTAGTTTATAAAATTGCAGTATGTGTCCATAAGTCATGAGATTTTAGGTTTTTGTTCTCTAAATATTTATTGATGTAATTTTCTTCATGATTGATAAAAATGTCAAACCAAATTCTGTAGCGGAGAGGAATTTATTTTAGAATTGGGGGAAAAAACAGCCATATTTTGAATTGGAAATGGGTCAGATATTCTGACCCGTGAGACTTGTAGAAAAGGCCTGCTATAAAGCTAGGCGGATATGGGCCTTGCACAATTGCAGCTGTTGACAAAACAGCTATGTATTTAACTGCAGTGGCATCATATTACATTGGATTGTAAAAACTAAACAACTGACTGATATTAACGTTAAGTTTTTTTTCAAGACAACTCCGAGGTATGGCAGAGTAATAAACGAAGTATGAGCACTGATGGTCAGACTGATGACTGGTACTACCAGAATGCTGATAGGTTCTATGGCAACAGCAACAACTACAGTTCGTATGACACGAACGGACAGACGTACGGGCAGCACAGCGGGGCTCAACAGGACGGGTTACTGGGCCCCGCACCAATAGGCTCGAAGCCCAATAATATGGTTAGTTAGGTTTCATTGTTGGGTAATAACTAAGAAATAAATGAGGCGCGTCGTGGGGAAACAGGGCTTAATGCAAGTGCGTAAAGTGTTGTCCCGGATTAGCCTGTGCGGACTCATCACTTTCCACTTGTATGGTATTTTCTGTTTCAAGGAGTCTCTTCTGAACATAAATCCACTATAGGCGGAAAGTGCCGTCCTGGATTAGCCTGTGTGGACTGCACAGGCTAATCCGGGACGACACTTTACGCACATGCATTAAGTCCGGTTTTCCCACAACGTGCCTCATATTATAATATTAGAGAGAACAAAATCTTTGCTAGAATTATTGTTAATTTGAAATAGTTTTTCGATAACGTGTCTTATGCCACTTTTTGATATAATTTGGGAAATGTTAGGTTAGTACCCACTGGCTAGTTTAGCTACTGGTAATGCTTACATACATGTAGTTTCCTAATGATTTTCAAATCCACTAGAGCATAAGTTACGTAAAGAGCACAACTATGAACACGGATATATAGTGTATCATAATGTATTCGCCAGGTGCAGAAACTGCATATACATGACTAATTTTGTGTACGGATACATCCAGTCATGATCATATCGGCAAAATCAGCGAGTGCTTTATACTTTGATCGAAGACAAGATAAGTGACTTAATATACATTTATGGATGGGTTTTGTCGGTTGGTGTTACTCCGAAGATTAAGTGGACGCAGCGTGCATCCGTTTTGGTATATTGCGCACTACATGTATATAGACATTATTAACTAGTATCTGCTTGTATAAATGGCAAGGCTGAGATTAAAGCGGGCAGGGCGGGATCAAAGGTGGCAGGGCGGGGGTCGAGGGTGGCAGGGCGGGATCAAAGGTGGCAGGGCTGGGGTCGAGGGTGGCAGGGCGCTGATTATTACTAGTCAGTTATTAAGTCTAATATTTTTGCACTTGGCATGGTGGACCATTTACATTAAATTGCCTCGCCCAACTCTGCAATGGGACCCTTTGACCCGTTACCATTACCACTGCTACTATGACTCTTTCTCTCCCTTCAGATGACTCCCCAGGGACAGAAACGAGCCTTCAGTCACATCCTGCCGTCCCCAGAGCCCAGTCCAGAGGGCGATTACATCGGCCAGCACTCTCAGGGCATCGGCGGTCACTACGCAGACAGCTACAAACGGCAGAAACTCTCGGGACGATTTTAGCTCCTTGATAGAAAGTTGTGGATGGCAGAAAGCTGCAAATGGCAGAAATGCACAGAAGGATTTTAGCTTCAACTGAAAGGTTGTGGATCGCAGACAGCTACCAACCGCAGAGACTTCTGGACAATTTTAGTTTGTAAAGGAAAGTTGTGGATCACAGACAAGACAGATATAAACAACAGAAACTCAATGGAAAACTTGAATGTTCACTCAAAACTTGCGGTGTGCATTTCAGTGTTTCCTATTTAATTCCAAAAAAGGGCAAATGATGTAGTGGTAATTCATAATGGCATTATGTATTTTGTGTTAACACAGATCATAGATTTTAACAACCTTGCTGATGAAAATTTCTAATAGGTTTCCACCCTTCATATACTTGTGTCTCAGTGTCCACTTCTAATTCTTCCAAGAAAGCCTTTCCCATTAAACCAGTCTTACTGCATTTTTTCTACTAGTCAAACTTTGCACTCTTCTATATAGTCTTAGTTGGATGATTTGCCCAGTCTACTCGTGCCCCTATATCTTAACATACTCATGGATGTTACATTGATTTTGTATAACTTTTCTAATTTTAATACTATTTTTATGGCCCCGGCATCTTGATGAAGGAGGCATATAGTGATTGTCCTGTCTGTCTGTCCTTCCGTGAGTCCGTGACAAGGTTAAGTAGATTGTACCATTTCGTTTCGCATTAACACCGCCTACTACATCACTTGGATATTTACACAGTTGTTACTTATGACCATTCCTAATCCACCCATATCACCCAACCTCACTTTGACCTTGACCTAATTTGGACCTGGAATAAAACTAGATTTTACCGTTTCTTCTAGCACCAGCACAGCTTACTACATCACTTGGATACTTACACAGTTGTTACTTATGACCATTCCCAATCCACCCATATCACCCAACCTCACTTTGACCTTGACCTAATTTGGACTTATTCAATAATTCAAATGGGCTGTCCAGCACTGACTGGGGGCATGTGTGTTTTATCACATTTCCTTCTTAGGCTAGCAGTCTCAGTGAAAATCCCAAATCCATATCTGGCCACAAGGTCTGGTGATTTCTTAATTGTTACTGGCGCAAGCTTCATATTTCATGCCATTTAAAAACATTGCAAGTTGATAGTTCACCAGCATATTAAACCCAAGGGGTCAGGAAATATCTAAATAATTCACTTCACCACGGACAAGTTCATTGCAAAAATGTACTTGTCCACAAACACAAGTCACTTGTCCAACTAAATTTATATAGTTCTTATTCTGGGTGTTAATTATATAATTGGTCATTGAATTATAAATAAAACATGATTTATATTGTTGTTAAAATATATAATTATATTATTAACTACTATTCAACTCGCCTGGAAAACGTTACTTGACCGACAGTAAAATTATCTGTGTTGGACAAGACTTGGATTTCCACAACCCTGTACCAGCCATGAGGGCCAATGTTATGGTGACAAGACTTGGATTTCCACAACCCTGTACCAGCCATGAGGGCCAATGTTCTGTACCAGCCATGAGGGCCAATGTTCTGGTCATATTTCCTATGATTTCCACAACCCTGTACCAGCCATGAGGGCCAATGTTCTGGTCATCTTTCCTAGGATTTCCACAACCCTGGACCAGCCATGAGGGCCAATGTTCTGGTCATCTTTCCTAGACCTTGTACAGTTTTAATGACGTTGATATTGTGTCAAGGGATTTCAGTAGATTTTCAAAACCAGAAGTCAACCCTGTACCAGCCATGAGGGCCAAGGTTCTGGTCATCTTTCCTAGACCTTGTACAGTTTTAATGACGTCGATATTGTGTCAAGGGATTTCAGTAGATTTTCAAAACCAGAAGTCAACCCTGGACCAGCCATGAGGGCCAATGTTCTGGTCATCTTTCCTAGACCTTGTACAGTTTTAATGACGTCGATATTGTGTCAAGGGATTTCAGTAGATTTTCAAAACCAGAAGTCAAATGACCCATAGCTTGAAAGTTCAATGGGTCAAAATGATTTGCAATAAAATACCCATAAATATGATAAACGAAATATTATTTTCTAATGCTTTAGAAGTTGGCAAATAGAAAATAGTTGCATCACAATGACAGCTAAAGTTTGTGGTTTTACGTGTGTGTTATTCTCTAAACTGTTACACACCCAGTTTGACCAATTTACTGTACATAAAATCGTCCATTTATTTCTTCAATGTCACTGTAACTAATATTAATTCACTGAATATACATTGTAATTTGGAAGTATTGGATATTTTGCATTTAATGCTGCCTGTAACGTGTAATATTTATACAACATGCATATATACTAGTGTGTTGATAAATATGCAGGCATTTTTAAAAAGGTTTGGGGCTTGTACCTGTGACATAGTCTTAGAACCATAAAACAAACTTCTATGCTACAAAATTGTTTATCAGCATGTCACTAAACATGTTATTCATATACCGCTATGTGTTATAAACTCTTTTTCCTAATTATATGTGTTTATATTGTGTAAATATTGTAAAAATATGTGTTAAATGTGTAAATGGCTGTATATACTTAAAATGTACATGTAGTACAACAATTCTTGCCTCTAAATCTGTGTTTTACATGTGTATCTTGTTTTTGTTGAATATTTTTTTCCTGCATCAATGTTTATATCTTACGGTTGTGCATCTAACTGTGAAAACAATGTATGTGTTCAGTTTTCTTAATTAATATTAATGTCTCTGCTTTACCAGCCAAGATCTTTCTGTCTTAATCTCCCTACCTATTTTTCAATGTGCATTTTAAGCTCACCTGAGCAAAACATGCTCATGGTGAGCTTTTGTGATCGCCTTTTGTCCGTTGTTCGTCGTCAAGATTTACCTTGTGAACAGGCTATAGACCACAGATCATTTGTCCCAATCATACGTCAAACAAGTTTGAAACTGGGTCATGTGGGGTCAAAAACTAGGTCAAATTGAAGAAAAAGCTTGTGAACATTCTAGAGGCCACATTTTTGCCCAGTCAACATGAAGCTGGCTCAGAATATTTGCTCCAATGACGTCTCGGACGAGTTCGAGACTGGGTCATCTAGAGGCAACATGAAACTTGCTTAACCCCATGGGTGAGCAACCTAGGGCCTTTCGGCCCACTTGTTCTTCAAAGTATTCTATGTTTTTTTCCATTACTCTTTTCTTTCTTATTGTTGGTGTACCATATGCATTTTAGTTTAATACATGGTGTTTTAATTTATAATGGTTCAAGGTATAATTATTGATCATGTAATACTCAGTTGTAATATGTACTTTTCTGTTGATAATTGTTATAGTATTTGCATAGTTTTTCTTAATCAACCCAAAATACTTGCTGTGAAATTAATTGAGCAATAGAAAAAAAATCATGTGTAAGATACAGCGAAAATCATGGTGGTTTTGATATTGACTGCAGTGTTAATAAAGTAGTAATTTTTTGTGGTGAAGTTAATGACATTTTTGCAATTAGATTGTAACTTTATACTAGTAGCCAGTTTAGTAAATTTTTGTTGAAGTAATTGCAATTGCTTGACAGTTAGATGATAGTCAAATAACCAGTGGATTATTTTTGTAAATTAAATACATGGTATAAATTGTTTTACAATATGATACTTTAACTTAGTATAAGCCAAATTCAAATGGGTTTAGTAACTCCTATTTTATTTTTTATCCAAAACATAAAATTTTACAAGTTTTAAGCCTCTGAATGAAGATGTACTCCTTACAAACTGATGCAGGATTTATAAATGCTTTGAATCACCCGTGTATGCGTTACAGATTCTAATATAGTACTTTTATTTTTTTAGTTGTATTTTATTAATATGTGACTTTTTCCTCTTGTTAATGATAACGAAATAAAATATTTCATTTTAAAACAAAATGGTGTTTCAATGCGCTTTTTTCGTGAGGCAGTATATATACAAATCCTTGATCAAAATACCCTCAATCAAAATCCCTCAAAAAAATGCCCCTCGATAAAAATCCCATCTAAAAACCCACTCAGTCAAAAATCCTCCCAATCAAAATCCCTACTTTTGAAAACCAACAGTGTTGCCTATTCCTCTGAAACGTTTTTAGCTCGACTATTCGAAGTCGCCCCGGCGTTCGCGTCTGATCTTGGTTAAAGTTTATATTCAAATGTCTTGTAACTTGGAATATACCTTTGTCATCAACATCCAGCATCCCCATAACTGAGCTTAACTAGGTTGGAATAAATTGATGAAATAATTGCCATAACTCAGCTCCTTAATTTCAACAAATTTATGCAACTTCCACTTCCCAAAATATGTACCAATTGAAATACTTTGAATAGTCGAGCGCGCTGTCCTTTGACGGGTCTTGATTTTTTTGCGTAGCAATAAAAATTCCCTCCACAATTCAGGGCTACCGAAATCTCATTGGTTAACAATTGAACGGATTTTGATAGCACATGTGTAACTATGACACAAACTCCGCACAGTGGTCTCCCCTGCTTTCCCCGAAAAGTGGGATCACTGTGGGGGAGTTTGACCATGACGTCGGTTGTGTTCACCATTTTTCAAAGGAGGGGATTTTGATTGAGTGGGGTTTTAAGTGTTTTGTCACGTAGCAGACATAGTAATAACAACCCAGTTAATTATTTCATAAATGTCTTTATTCATAAAACTAAATTATGTGATCGTATAGTGAATAATGTTTAAAACTACGCTGAATCGCGCACCCGAACAAAATGCATATCACGAGCCGAGCAACTCAGCCCAGTCGTCATGGCTAACAAAACTCGACTCCCTAAATAAAACACCTAACACACGTTATATTGAAACCGTGTACAAATGATTAGCATAGTCTCTCAACATACATTAATTAAATTTTATAACGCAACACTTTCACTCTTATGAGGTTCTTATACGTCCAATCAACTATAATCAGTTCTTATCAAACTCTAATTTAATTCTGAATTGTGTAGCTCACAAACATGTGGAATTTAGCGATTCTTTAAACATTTAAGCTACATACTAGTGCATGTTCAAGAGAGAAGAGGCTTGCTATGTTATAGTTTCTAAGGCACAGGTATTACAAATCCTTGAACACGTCTGTTGTTAAATAGGAAGTCATACCCTTGACGTGTTTTTTCTCCAGAAAATATTGCGCTTTCGGTAAGGACGGAAGATACCCTAAATATTGACAGGCGTTCAGATATTCTCGAGCATGAATGTATAGCTACACTGGAACAAATAGTGTAACACTGTTGCAAATACAACGTGTCAGAACAGTTCTGAAAATTTTGAGAAATTTTCTTTGGATCCGCGCCTGTTGGTTTGATAATAAGTCTGACAACAAGAATAACGCGCATGTTGTTTAGCACGGACAAGGAACTGTTACCAATAAATGTAAATAATATTTCAAAATCCGCATTACATGTTCCTAAATACGATAAACTTGATTTACTGCCTGGCAGCTTTTCAATAGCCTGTTTACTGAGGTCGTGATGTGCACGTAACTATCCGGATTGTGCAAGGCAACATGGCATAGAAACTGGAAAGAAAATGTCTGGATATCTGCAATATGCGGATTTTAACTCTACCTCCTTGTTTTGCGGTCTGTAAAAAGAACATGGTTGGAATTAATAGATCGAACTCGATTTTAATCGTTTACGATATAATGTAATTATGTTTACAGTCGTATAGCCTCGCATTGTGCCGCAGTTAACCGTGTGACGGTCAAGACCAGGCCCGACGAATTACTGTAAACTATCGGGACCAGTATTTAGAAAGCTTGTGAGACAACTCTTTCGCATTAAGTAAACATTTCAGCGAAATTCAGTTATTTATATTTACAACATAGGTACTTGAAACTCGGATTTCACTATATGCCCTATACTTGAAACTTTCAGATTTCACTATATCAAGTACCTTGGTTCACAAACTGTGTAACTGGAATAAACAGTTTCGAATGTAATTTGAACTATAAACAAGTGTGCCATACTCAGCCATAAAGCGCTCACCTGATTACTTACAATGACAGAGACTACTAGTATACTCATTATACTAGTATAACGCAACAATAACCGTCGTGTTTCAGGTCCTTTATCAAGTTGTTTACTCAACATTCTAACATGATAATCGCAATTTTTTTTTATAGACAAAGAACAGAATTATCGTTGTTAAACTACCAAATAAACAACGCAAAAAGTTATTCCGATTCATAGTGGAGCATAGTAAAAAGTAGTTCTACCGGTAATTACAATTGCAAAAAATATGTCAAATCATGTGAGAATCGAAATAATTTTCGCGTTATCGTTGTTTATTGGTGAATAAACAACTCTTTATCGTTCTGATACGTGGCTATTAAACAACTCGGGCTTACGCATTCGTGGTTAAATTCATACGCTCAGGACTCCAAATAGTTCTTTATTAGCCGATAAACAACGATAATGCGAAAATTATTCCCGCAGTCCGCACAGGCTAATCCGTCACTACACTTTCCGCCTACAGTGGATTTATGTTCAGAAGAGAATTCCCTGAAACAGAAAATACTATAAAAGCGGGAAGTGTCGTCCTGGATTAGCGTGTGCGGACTGCACGACGACACGCCTCTATTATATTTACCAAATACATGTATTATAAATAAAATAACCAAACAAATCCGCGACGACACTTTACGCACATGCATTAAGCCCGGGATTCCCACGACACGCCACAATTATAAAGTGGTGTGTTGCCGATTTTTGGTGTATACGCGACAGAATATCTCGAACGCAAATAAAAACATTCTACAAGGATGTACATAAATACATAACTTCCACGAGTTTTAGTTACATGAAGGGCATTTAGAGCAGCTGCCCATGGAATCTAATTCAATACATCTTAATTTGGCAATACTGGCGCAGTGCCTAAATCCGCCACCCCATCCGAATAAGCGTTTTTTTACCGGCGATTTCTATTTTGTTGATCTCGATCAATCAGATACTTGTCCTTAATAACGCTGACGAGTTTTTATCTTGATTTGTGCATAAATGAATATTTTATCCAATTATTTTGTACAAAACCTCTAAATGCAAACAAGCTGCATGCGGGGAATCTATTTAATACTGAGCATGCGCAATTTTGAGGCCCCGCATGGTGTCCATGATAAAATTAAATTATTGTGTTTTAATATTATGTCTATGGGAGCATATGCAGCATAAAAATAACCATTATTCATTAGCATTACATACAATAAAATGCGGAAAAAAATGCATATTAAGAGCGCAAATGTCTCGCTACTCAAAGCCCTAATTATTTGTCCCACGCGCACGCAGGGCCTCAGTTTCAGAGCTATTTTTAGAAATACAAAGGAGAATTTGAAGAAATTGAAACATTGTATTAACAACAGACAACGAGCTGCTTAATATGGAAAATTAAATAAGAACAATAGTCAAATGTGAAATAAGCATGTCACGGTTCATGTTCTATGATTTTCACCAAGCAACTTCCGATCACCATGTTTATTTTTAACACTAGAAAATGAACCTTAAAACAAAATGTTGGGTTTTGTCAATAGTTGATTTGAAAACAGATTTCATAAAAGAATATTATTTTCGAGCAATTTGAACAGTTTAAAGAGGGGTGGCGGATTTAGGCACTCCGACGCTCATTTTTGTACACCGTCAGGCCTTCAGTTTCAATAAATATTTTTCATGTGCCAAGTATTTGAAATGTAACCAAAACACGCCAGTAAATGCACATTAAACCTGACTTGATTTATGTGAATTTTTATGTAAATCGGTAAACTTTTTAAAATATCGTAAAAAATACCCCCCAAATGTGGCGGATTTAAGCACTGCGCCAGTAGTTCTTATGGACGTTGATGGTGTTCATTCGACTGAAAACTGTTTCTTATTTACGAAAGGCATTTTCACTGTCCGAACAAGCTTGGTATGATCGGAATATACAGTAATATACACGCTGATTTACTCCAGAGGCATCACCAGTTATCGCCGTACAGAAAATAGACGATAAAAAGTTACCAAAACGTGAATATGGTACTGATTTCAGTGCGTTTTTTTTGTATTTTGATCGGTAAGATGTCCATTAGAAACGATTTCTGCAAAGTTCTATTTATATTACCATATTTCTGGACTTCTGCTTTGAAAGCCTTTAAAGTGTGTATGTAGATCTACGATCTTACAACAGAAATAATGGCATAAATGCAATTACCAAAATAAAGGTAATTAACATATATTTCTATTTAAAATGGAATAAATGTTAAGAACCAACATCGCTTTTAAATGCACAATAAGCTTGTTTTTTAAGCACCAAATAGTTTTCGTCTGTACAAGCGGAAAAACTCAAATACATGTATATATATATACGTTGACTTGACAGCAGGTTTAGGTTACACAACACCAATAAACGATGCAAAAGTCGACACGTACTTATTTTTTAATATTGAAGTGTTTCCTTCGTCATTTTTATGTTTTTCTGTTTAATTTCAAGTTTAATTATCACTTTCATCTGCTTATTTTGAAAATAATTGCCATGAAAGATTATACATACACACTTTAAGCTCGGCAAACAAAAGCGTCTTACCAAGGAGTTCCGGCCTTGCATTGCAACATGTGCATTAATAGCTGGGAATATATAGGAAAACACGCAAAACACATAAGAAAACCTATTTCTTATTAATACTGTTTTTTTTTTTAAACAAAATATACAAATAATTGATGATTACATGTACAAGTATTAATACTATCGATATTAGCACCTTTGTGTGCCGAATTGGCACTGGGAAAATTCAATTTTTCATAAAGTGTAGGCCTATGCAACAAAATGAAAGGCTTATTATTGCATAGGTTGTTCGATGGTTTGCAAAAGAAACACAATTATGAAATCAAATACGGACTGAGACAATATTTAAGCAATACGTATAACATAATAGTTATGACTTCAGTGTAAATTTTATGCATAAATTATCTGATTGGTGATTTAAAAATAAATATCACAGTTCTCAGTATTCCCAAGTTTTGTTTTATTACACTAATGACACTTCTACACAAGGAAATCTGTCAGAAACGAACGACCGGTAGGTGTCGTGGTAGGAAATTAAAAAGTCTTCTTCCGGTGTCAGCCTCTCTCCCGTTTTCACCAACAGACACGTGACTTCCGGTTGTTGTGTCCGCCATTTTGTTTTTGTCTGAACACTTTCTGGTTGAGATTTGTGGATTGTTTGATCTACATCACGGTTTTTTATACTCTTTGATGTTTCTGGCATACACGGCTTTGAATTCTTCGAGGATACTTCCGGTACATCAGCATGACTCGACCGAGTTTTATCCCGCTGGGTTTTAAAGTGTTCCCCAATTTCATCTGAGGAGGATATATTGTCTTTGGCATTGATATCTTTTACCTTAAAATGGAAAAATATCATCATTAATAAAAAGTGGGTAAACAGTTTAAAACAATGTCCTTAATAATAATAACCAATTAATGACAATAGTTGCTACTTATCTTAAACTATTAGCATCACTGAAAAAAAAACTATACCTTCGTTTATAAACGAAATGGTGTTTATATACTACAATGGTGTATTTTCAGAAATTTGATAATATAGCTGAGGATTTTACTTTTGCAGAGATCTATCAAACAATCCCGTTCTCAAATAAGTTTACATAACTTTACAACAGTTTAAATACACGATATAAATATACGTGTATACTATTTGCATTAAACAATACACACATAATTATGACAATAGGGCCACTATGGCCCTAGGTCGCTCACCTGATACCTATGCATGAAGTTTCATTAAAATATCTCAATAGGTTTTCAAGTTATTGAGCGAAAACTGTTTTTCGCGTTTTTAGTAGCAGTGACCTTGACCCCACCCACCACATATGTTAAGCAAGGTCTCTACGTATGAAGTTTCATTAAAATATCTCAATGCGTTCTTAAGTTATTGAGCTTAAACCGTTTTCTACTTTTAATAACAGTGACCTTGACCCCACCCATCCCATAAGAAAACCCAAGTGAGGTCTCGATATAAGATATGTATAACAAGTTTCATTAAAATATCGCAATGCTTTCCTTATCAAGTTATTGAGCGGACACTGTTTTTCTATTTTCAGTAAAGTGACCTTGACCCCACCCACCCCATATGCAATCCCAAGCAATGTGTTGATATAAGGTACTTATGTATTAAGTTTCATTAAAATAGCTCAATGCGTTCTCAACATATTTAGCGGAAACCATTTTTCTATATTTAATAACGGTAACCTTGACCTTGATCCCTCCCACCCCATATGCAATCCCAATCGAGGTCTCAAACTAATATATTTATGTATTAAGTTTCATTACAATATCTCTATGCGTTCTCAAGATATTGAGCGGAAACCGTTTTTCTATTTTTAGTAACAGTGACCTTGAACCCTCCCACCCCATATGCAATCCCATGCGAGGTGTCAATATAAGGTATCTATGTATTAAGTTTCATTAAAATATCTCAATGCGTTCTAAAGTTATTGAGCGGAAACCGTTTTTCTATTTTTAGTAACAGTGACCTTGACCCCACCCACCCCATATGCAATCCCAATCGAGGTCTCGATATAATGTTTTAACCAAATCTGAAAAATATGAAACCTCTGGGCCTTGTGGTTTCAGAGAAGAATTTTAAAATCATTTTGCCATTTACGTCTATATAAACCATGTGAGCCCCGGGGTGTGTCCAGCTTTTACCCCAGGGGCATCATTTGAACAATCTTTATAGAGGACCACTACACAATGTTACATACCAAATATAAAACCTCTAGGTCTTATAATTTCAGAGGAGAAATTTTTTAAAGTCATTTTGCTATTTAAGTCTATATAAACCATGTGACCCCCGTGGTGTGGCCAGTTTTGACCCCAGGGGCATCACATGAACAATCTTTGTAGAGGACCACTATAAAATGTTACATACCAAATATGAAACCTCTGGGCCTTGCGGTTTCAGAGGAGATTTTTAAAGTCATTTTGCTATTCAAGTCTATATAAACCATGTGACCCCAGGGGTGTGGCCAGTTTTGACCCCAGGGGCATCATTTGAACAATCTTTGTAGAGGACCACTATACAATTTTACATACCAAATATGAGACCTCTGGGCCTTGCGGTTTCAGAGTGAAAGATTTTTTTAAAGTCATTTTGCCATTCAAGTCTATATAAACCATGTGACCCCGGGGTGTGGCCAGTTTTGACCCCAGGGGTATCATTTGAACAATCTTTGTAGAGGACCACTATACAATGTTACATACCAAATATGAGACCTCTGGGCCTTGCAGTTTCAGAGGAGATTTTTAAAGTCATTTTGCTATTCAAGTCTATATAAACCATGTGACCCCCAGGGTGTGGCCAGTTTTGACCCCAGGGGCATCATTTGAATATTCTTTGTAGAGCACCACTATACAATTTCACATACCAAATATGAAACCTCTGGGGCTTGCGGTTTCAGAGGAGAAGATTTTTAAAGTCATTTTGCTATTTAAGTCTACATAAACCATGTGTGCCCATGGGTGTGGCCAGTTTTGACCCCAGGGGCATCATTTGAACAATCTTTGTAGAGGACCACTACACAATGTTACATACCAAATATGAAACCTCTGGGCCTTGCGGTGTCAGAGGAGAAGATTTTTAGTCATTTTGCTATTAGTCTATATAAACCATGTGACCCCCGGGGTGTGGCCAGTTTTGACCCCAGGGGCATCATTTGAACAATCTTTGTAGAGGACCACTTTACAATGTTACATACCAAATATGAAACCTCTGGGCCTTGCGGTTTCAGATGAGAATATTTTGAAAATCATTTTGCTATTCAAGTCTATATAAACCAGGTGACCCCGGGGTGTGGCCAGTTTTGACCCCAGGGGCATCATTTGAACAATCTTTGTAGATGACCACTATACAATGTTACATACCAAATATGAAACCTCTGGGCCTTGCGGTTTTAGAGGAGAAGATTTTTAAAGTCATTTGCTATTCAAGTCTATAAAAACCATGTGACCCCCGGGGTATGGCCAGTTTTGACCCCAGGGGCATCATTTGAACAATCTTTGTAGAGGACCACTATACAATGTTACATATTAATAAGAAACCTCTGAGCCTTGCGGTTTCAGAGAAGAAGATTTTTAAAGTCATTTTGCTATACAAGTCTATATAAACCATGTGACCCCCGGGGCGTGGCCAGTTTTGACCCCAGGGGCATAATTTGAACAATCTTTGTAGAGGACCACTAGAGGATATCAGATATCAAATATGACAGCTCCAAGCCTTGTGGTTTCAGAGAAGAAGATTTTTTAAAGTTTTCAGTTTTTATATCTATTTTTAGCTCTGGTGACCTACATATGCAGCGGACCGCAACGATTTGAACAACTTTGAAATAGGGTCATCCAAGGATCATTCCTGTGAAGTTTCGTGAAAATTTGCCAAGCGGTTTAGGAGGAGATGTCGATTATATGAAATGTTGACGCACGACGGACGACGGACAAAAGGCGATCACAAAAGCTCACCATGAGCATGTTGTGCTCAGGTGAGCTAAAAACACGCCAATCTAAGAAAATTGACATTGATCCCATAGGTTTCAGACATACTGAAATGGGCGCTGCTTAAGATGGTGCAACACAACCGTGTTCCCTTACCATGAGCAGGCGTATCCGGTACTCCCTACAGAACGCCTCCACGAGCTTGTAGAGGCCGGTGTGCGCGGACATCTCTGAGATCAAACACAGGACCGAGGAGCGGAGGCGGCAGCTGTGGGAAAAACAGCGGTCGTGTGTTACGAACTTCTTTAAGCTAGTGTATTACTTAACATGCAGACAATTAAGGAGTGCAGATGGTATCAGTGTTGTTGAGGTGCCACGGAAATTGTATTTATAAATACAGAAATAAAAATATAATCTGCATGTTTATGTGTACAATTTGACATTCACAGTTAGGAATTCATCTGCAAGCAAGAGAAATCAAACACTTTATCATAGTAAATTATTGGTCTCACCAATTGACAGACCCATCTGTAATATGCCAGAAAGTGAAAAATATAGCAAAATCCAAGTAATCCGGTATATATAATACATACATTTGTGGACGTGTTGACGTCGGAAATGTGTGTTTATTTTATATAGTATTTCTTTAAAGTAAAATTAATTGCTGATAGCTTACCTCTGCAGATGGTCGCAGACATCCAGTATACCGGACACGAGTCTGTTCTCCGCCCTGGCTTGCTCAACCACCTGATGTACAGCCTCACCGATAGGTCTCGGCGCCTTACTAAAATGAAAGTTTTATCATAAATTTTGGCAAATTTCTTCTAGTTTTTTTGTCTCTTAAGAAAATGTTGTACCCAAACATACTTTTTCTTCAGCCAAATATTCAAATTTGCATCAATTGGCAAAGGCACGTGGCAGCTTGAGCCCTAGGGCCATATTCCAGAAACATCTTAAATTTATCTTAAAATATTTTCACTTTAGTTTCAATTTTTGCAATGTAATATTTTTAAAACTACATATAATTTAATGAATCAAAATACTGTTTAGTAATTAGTAGTTAATAATAAGTTGATAATTAGTGAACATTAGGCAGAATTTTATGCATACTTGGAATAAAATGCTTAAGAAAAATTACGATTTTAAGGCTGAGGATAACATTTCACTTAAGACGTTTCTGGAATACGACCCCTGGACGAGAATAAGATCAACCGAACGCTAAGAAACGAAATAAAGCGTGTTGGCGTATTATCATGTAGCGTTGCCAACTGGCAACCAGATTGTAACGCGTCTTCCGCCTGAGATATTAAACCCATGGGTGATGCTGCTGGGTACCGCAACACACAGTACATGTAGGCCTATATTTTACATGTATTATAACGACTTGTCTAATATGTCTATCGGGAAAGAATCATGGAGATTTAAAAGCCGGATTTGATATCAATGGCAACCTTTATTTGGCATGGGCCCGTTCTCATAAATACTTCAGCAAATTTCATAGTACAAAAATCGTAAATAAGTGGCTTTGTCATTATAGTTAAATTTGCACTGAAATGTTTTTTTTTGTATTAAAGTAACGAGTAAACAGAGGTTGCTTATTTTACGGTATTGATAATTCTGAATATAAAGTTATATTGACATTTCTAATCTAAACTGTTTACTTGAGTACCGGTATATTAAACATGATTTATCTAAGGAACTTAAAAACTTCAATGTATGAACAGTTTATTATCATACAGACAGGTTGATTAGTGTTTGTCCAGATTTAGATTCATGACTGTGGTTGGGAATAAACATGTTATTATATTGGACGATAGATTACTATAGATGTCAATAATCGACTGTTTAATAATGCTGTTACATTCCTGTCAGTACAAAGAAGTTTTGCGCTCTTCGAATTGTCTGCGCAATTTAAAAAGACTATGTCAACGAAAATTTGATTTCAAACTGCACTATAAATGATATTAGATAATAGAAATGCGCTATACTAAGATATGCACATTAAATAAATAATATAATACATAATGAGATAGATCTATTTTATAAAAACTAATCAGCAATTTAAAAAAAATAAATAAATAAATCCCAAGCGGGTATCTAACTTACAACTTTGAAGGCATATGAAGAACTGACAGTAGACAGCGCTTTAATCAACTGCGCTATGATGCTTTATAAAGAAACTTGTGTAAACTATGGTTATTCAAAATGCGCACAATGATGACGTCAACATGTAACCACGAAAAGGACCAAATGTAGTTAAATATCATCTACCACAAATAACTTATTTACTGTAGAGACGTTCTAATGAACTTGAATATTATATCCTCACGTAAATGCCGTATTTGTTTGACAGTAGTTGGTGAATCACTCAGGTCAATGACCGGATAATACATCGTAAATAACAAAACCCACGTACAATACTATACGAACGCTACTGAAGTACCCCACTTTAGAATTCTGACAGTACATGTATAAATTATTCAAGTAAATATCAACTTCTAGAATAAACAATAACAAAAGACACTCTCTTTTATTTGGTATCTTTTAAACAGGCCAAATAAATACAGATTCTGTGTAAACCGGACCCCGACTTTGATAGACGGTTTCGTTTTGAATTAAATAAATTAATGAACCGGTCGGTCTTCTGTATATTAATGTAATATAAAGTCCCTATCACAAGTGTTAATTTCTTTGACAAATATTATTTAAATTCATCCTACCTTTTCGAACATTCCACTGTCGTGTTCATGGCAGTACGACAAGATTTATCCGAACAGCGTTCATGAACAGTAGACACCATTTTGCACACAAGTGATACAGAGAACGTATTCCACATGTTTCATCATGCGTTTATATCTAGTTCAGATATGGGCGGTCTTCAAAACGTCAACATTGATTCTGATTGGTTGCCTATTTTTATCCACTTCCGATCAGCTCTTCGGGAATGTTCGTATTGTTCGTCTGTGTTCGGAACAACATTTCATTGGCTGCCGATTTTAGCAATGACATAATTATGAAACGAGTGATCCCGACAACATAAAACCTAAATACAGCGTATTTTTTTAACTTTGTCTCGGTTTGCTGATTTCATATCACCAATGCAATCAAATAGGAATGTATAACGCACCACGTTCTGTTTATACATCTTTATAACAGGTATCCCATTCTCTGGTACTATTTTTTTTAGTAAATGGTCATTCAAGCTTGCTAACGTAACGCATATCTTACGGTTTCAAATACATATATAGTTATCAACTATACCATTTGTTTCTGACATTGTGCACGTAATCAGTCACGGTTATAAAAAATAAACACAAAAAGTGCCCGAGATAAATTGTAACATTACCGGCTTGTCAGTTGGCAATTTATCATGTGTAGTGAAAAACGGCCGTATTCCAGACAAAACCCGTTCCGATAATAACAAGAACAAACCATGTATAACTTTTTTCATCTAACAGAACGATCGATATACAGGATCTCAAATCATGCGGCATGCTCCAAGACTGACGGAAACTAGTTGTAGCGATGCGATTGTATTTTGTGCTGTTGATCTGAAAAATACCAGGCACGGTTACATGATTAGGATTTGGAGTTCAGTAGAGGGGGCGGACAATTCAGTAACTATATCCAACCACCAGTTATATACATGAAACGATTAAAACAATGCCAGTTACATTGCGCAATATCATAGTTTCGCTCGTTACAAAGATTCTTTTAGCGTAAACAAAACAACATGTTTTTTTTTCAGGTTCCCCGACCTACCCTACAAAATGCCCCGAACCTAGAACATTTTATTGAGTGGGTCAGATATTCTGTTGTTTATTTTAATTTCTGCCAATAATTAAATGTTGTTAAGATAAATAAATGTTTTGTTATGATAGCATCCACTTAAAACAATGTTTTTATGATATTAGAGACATGTTTTGAATATTCATTCAGTTTCAGATTCTTCAAGTTGACATTTTACCAAAAAAATACCCTACCTACTTACCCTATTTTGGGGGGGCACGTAACCTGAAACAAACATATTTTTACGCCTTACGTGTATTAACCTTTTCGCAATATAACATGGTAAACCTACTGTATCTCAAAGAACGTCTCGGTTATTATAAATCGCATTTTAGACAATTTTAGAGGGGGGGGGGGGGGGGCGTATGTTGATTTATTCGGTATTTTAGTGTTTCTTTCGTCACGTTTATGTTTATCTGTCTGCTACAAGTACTTAATATTGTCACTTTCATCTGTTTATTTTGAAAATAATTAATATAAATCACCGTACATGCACACTTTAAATACGTGATTCGGGATTGATGAATAATTATGTACATTTGTCACGCGTTACCCTTTATAGTTCATGCAGAATTGAGATACAGATTCAATAGAGAGAAACGAGGCATTGGTCTGTAACCACGGACCGGTGGACCTGTACCTTGTTGTATCCTCAGTATTGACTCTAAATGGCATAGTAATTATTTGCCATACGTCATATTATTTTTCGATATTATGGTTAAGTACATGTATTTTTAACGCGACGCATAAGGCAAAATATGTTTGTTTCCGGTTACCCGACCTACCATAAAAAAGCCCCGACCCTAGAACATTTTATTGAGTGGGTCAGAGATTTTTTTGTTTATTTTACTTCTTTTCCAATAATTAAATGTTTTTTGGCTAAATAAGTGTTTTGTTTTGATAACAGCCACTTTCAAACAATGTTTTATGATATTAGAGACATGTTTTGAAACACTTAACTTTTAGATTCTTCAAGTTGACCATTTACCAAATAAAAATCATAATAATTAAAAAATAATTACCTTCCTACCTACCCTATTATGTAACCTTAAACAAATATATATGTTACGCCTAAACTTAATATACCACCTGATTAATTTAGTCTCTCAAAGGCTTTCATCGAATGTCGGTTGATTAAATACATGTAATAAACAAGTACGACATAGTATACCTGGGCGCGATCGAACTTGCCTCGATAGCGGTATTGACTTCCAAATCTGTCACAGATATCGGACATGTTTTGCTGGAAAATACTAGCTTCTCTGATAGCTGACTGGTTCCCGCTTTCTTTCGTTTCGTCGCTGGATGGTTCCCGTATTCTACTGAGTTGAAATTTATGTAGAGGTCACAGAGTGTGATAAATATGATGACGGTGATGATAACGGAGGAGATGAATATGATAATACTGGTGATGGTGATGATGATGATACAGATGATGTTGATACAGATGATGATGATGATACAGATGATGATGATGATGATGATGATGATGATAATGACGTGATGATAATGATGATGACGGTGATGATGGTGATGATGATTACGACGACAATGATGATGATCATGACTGTTATGATGATGATGATCATTATGATGATCATAATGATCATGATGAAAATGATGATCATGATGATGATGATAATGATGATCGCAATGATGATAATGATGATGATAATGCTGATAAGAATGATGACGGTGATGATGATGCGACTTAAAAAAAAACATTGGATCTGAATCTGACTCAGAAACGATGGTATTAAATCCTAATTCACATCTTATTACATTTGTAGTTATTGTATTTTGCTGTTGTTGAAAACGATAAACACACACGCACAACTGATGTTGATGTGTTGATGTGTATTTGCTATTCAGTTTACATCGATGTCCAAAGCAAGAACAGAAATAAACAGAAATGTTATTAGCGACTTGTATAAAGTACATTATACAAGGCGTGTCGTGGGAAAACCGGGCTTAATTCATGTGCAGTCCGCACAGGCTAATCTGGGACGACACTTTCCGCCTACAGTTGATTTATGTTTAGAAGAGACTTCCATAAAACAGACAATACCATAAAAGCGGAAAGTGTCGTCTCGGATTAGCCTGTGCGGACTGCACATGCATTAAGTCCGGTTTTCCCACGACACGCCTCAATACAAATTTTAAACACAAAGCAACTAATGATGCCAAAGGCAAGAAAAAACTCGAATAATCGAGAACGGACAACTATCGATAAAGTGGATGTCGAACTGTGAAACAAATTCTTAAACGTCTCCTCTCAGGTACAAGGCAGGTTTTTTGTTTTATTGTTTTCCGGTAAAAAAAAGAAAAGATCTTGCACGTGTAAATTTTGTAAAAATGTTATAATTTTTTAGGAGTATGGACCGGAGGCCATACTGCAATAAAATAATTGTCGTTTTCAAGTAATGTTTTCCTTTTTTATTGACCATATGAAAGATATGCACATATACATGTATATAAATAATCTCATAGACAGTTGCATCTTAAATTAACTTTATGCTCTAAAATGCATTTTATTTTACTTTAAACCAATATATACTAGTATATCCGTAACTGCAAACTGAACACAAGGGAGAGAACTAATGCATAATTCCGATCGTTATTACCGAAATCCCTTTATATGATCGATATTATCCATAAGTAAATAAAAGATATGCATAAATTTTACTTTCAAATGACTGTTATCTCTTTAAAATGCATCTTATAGATTATACTATTTAAATTTAACCAAACTCAAACGGATTTCGGTAACAACGAGGATTTCGTCACGAAGATGGCCGAGTAGTACAGTACGGAAATCGCACCATCTATGAACTATTTTTGGAATGACGGTCCAGCATATAATTTTACATTTAAAATTTTACATTCAGTCTATGTTTCCGTATTAAATCGTAAATGAATTTTGCAAATAAAGCAAATATAAATATTTTCTTCTAAATTCGTGAAGACTTGATGACATACGATCAATATTTTATATAATAATCTGGCATTTAAAAGAAAGATTCGACAGAGCATTTAAATGACAAAATTAGCAGGCAAGTAACATGGAAGCAACAACTTTGACTGAATATCATAGGTATTGTAACGTATGTCAATAAAATTTGGAAAAACAAAATCTTACAGTTGCCGGTGTACCGGCTAGAAGGAAGAAACTACGACGTGGAACTCAGATTTGTGTACCATGTAGAGAGTTGACAGATACCACAAACTTTGAAAGGAAGCTGCTTTGTGCAATTTTGAAGTTGGGATGTCATCAAGCTTGATGCATTTTTGGCAGGATTTGTCCTCCATACTTAACTAAATATTTATTACAAATCCATTAACGTTTAATTATACACTTTATCGGTCTAGATTCTTATCTTCGTACCAGAACCATGATAACTATTCGCGCGACAAGCGGCCGCTAAATGTGGGTAAAACCATTCCCCTGGGATATCGTACTTACTTTGAAATATGTTCGATATCGGCCTGTATCGAACATCCACTAACGAATTCATCGATGCTTAGTTGGTCAAGTTAAAATTATTAATGCATCTCTATTGTTGTCTTATGCCATTTTAATGTTGTCTTTAGCGTTGCAAATTTAACTTTAATTTTACGCTGCAATCCTAACAATTTCAGCAACGATGCTCAGTCAGAGATCAATGTGTCGGATGTATCACCGTCGGACCTTTGCGAAAGTTTGTGAGTCATTTTTCAAACAGTATATATTATGACAACGTAAGGAGTTCTATTTAATTTGTGGAGAATTGTTAAAATTATATATATTTATTTAAGAAATAATTTTCGAATTATTGTTGTTAATCGGCCAATAAACAACGATTTGGAGTTCTGATACGTAGGAATTATATTTAATATAAAACTATATATATATATATTGTCAATAGAAAAATTAGCGAGTATCATGTTAGAATATTTATTAAAATCTGTTTTATAACCATCCTTTATAAAAAAAAAATGAGTGTGTTTTCTGTCATGTTTACAACTATTGTTTGATTTTGTTTAAATAAAACTGATCAAACATACATGTACTTTAAACTATATTTTTCAATGATATATATTTTATACATTAAAACGTTCTTCTTTTCGCTATTATTTCATGTTAAATTATTTCGCATTTTCTATTCTGCACCTTATTCTATACTTTTTACTTATATTTAATTTGCCATCTTGTAGCACTGTGTAATTTTGACACACTGCCCTTGACGTATTATCTATATACCGGTACATAAACTATGTTTTGTTATAAATAAATGCCATTGCGCTCAACTATGCCTTATAAAACTTTAGCGAAAACTTTACATAATTATGCAAAATTTCCCCCCAGTGGGGCGGGGCGGACTGACCCAGTGGAATTTGACGAATTTAACGTTTGAGGGTCTAATTCCCCACCCTAGAGCCAAGCGTTTTTGTCTAAGTTCCCAAAGAGGGAGATGCTTATAGTACATGAAATGGCCCGGGGGAGCTCAATATGACCAGGATCTAACATCCGACCAAAGTCTATTTCCCGGGACCCGGAATCTTTCGGCATGTCGATTTCCCTCCTGTTGGGAATCTCTTTCAGTCTGAAGTACCGTATATGCCCGCGAGCTCTATATTGTCTGGAATATCACGCGCTTTTGATTAATTGAGTCTGCTGCTTCCAGAAGCAAAGTTCAAGAAGACAATAATTAAAGTGAAGCCCATGAAATAAAAAATAAACATCATGAGGTCATGTCAAGATAATAAACAGTAAAACAGGCAAATGAGATAACGAATCGGACACACGAGATAATGAGTCAGAAACATGAGATAATGAGTCAAACACATGATATCATTAGTAAAGCTCATAAGATAATGAGTAAAGCTCATGAGATAATTACTAAAGCTCATGAGATAATTAGTCAAGCTCATGAGATAATTAGTCAAGCTCATGAGATAATGTCTAAAGCTCATGAAATAATTAGTCAAGCTCATGATATAATTAGTCAAGCTCATGAGATAATTAGTCAAGCTCATGAGATAATTAGTCAAGCTCATGAGATAATGTCTAAAGCTCATGAGATAATTAGTCAAGCTCATGAGATAATTAGTCAAGCTCATGAGATAATTTGTCAAGCTCATGAGATAATTTGTCAAGCTCTAGTGATATTGAGCCAAGCTAATGATATAATGAGTCAAGCACATGAGATATTGGGACGTGCTAATGTGATAATTAGCCTAACTCATGAGTAAACGAGGCTATCTCTTGAAATATTGAGTTCAACTTATGATATATTAAATCCGAATCATGATGTATTTAGTCCGACTCATGAAATGTTGAGTCAGTTCAGCTCATGATATATTAATTGAGTCCAACTCGTGCGATAATGAATCGAGCACGTGTTATAAGCCATGTTCAATAAAGTAACTTATGATTATAAAAAAGGCGTTAACGCTTTAGGTAACAATAAAGATAACTTTATTATAAGTCGGTGCATACAAATAGGTTAACGGCACAAGATAGATAAAGGTTACATCAAAATTAGTCAAACGAAATTATTACTTAGTTTTCTTGTTTTAATTAAATTTCAGATGATGAATCTGCGACTACTGAGTCTTATTGCGCTTCAGTTGTACTACGCAGGTAATCCTTCATTGAAAACGTTTATGAGGCGTGTCGTGGGAAAACAGACTTAATGCACGTGCGTAACGTGTCGTCTCGAATCTGCACAGGCTGATACGGGACGACATTTTCTGCTTTTATGGTATTTTCTGTTTCAAAGAAGTTCCTTCTAAACATAAATTCACTGTGGGCGGAAAGTGCCGTCCTGGATTAGCCCGTGCAGACTGCACAGGCTGCTCCGGGACGACACTTTACACACATGCATTAAGCCCGGTTTTCCCACGACACGCCTCATATAGTTTTCTGGTATATATAATACATTGAAGTTCTTGCTTTATCACTAGTGAGTGTAATGTTCTATAAATACATAAAGTAAGCTGCGTTTAAGAAGATTTGAAAAAAAGATTTCACATTGAAAATAACTCATAAAATTTCTTGCACCCCATTAAAATCAACACGAATAATTTATTTTAACGCTTTTGCTATTAAATAAAAAATATTTAAATATAATATACCGGGGAAAATTGAATGAATTTTATTTTCTATACTGTACTGTTATAGACCCGTTTGACATGTGTCCTTTTTTGCTAACAGTACTGAACCTAATCATTCAATCTAAAATGTAACTGTCTGGAATATCTGTCCTGGATTTTTGATATAATTTTTCCTTTTTTCTTGGCCCTTGTTTTACATTGTTCTGCAGCCCCTAAGCGAATCTACCACGTGGCGCTGCTTTTACTGAGACCAACACCACGAGGTCCAAGAACGGATACCTGTCGCTGTCTATAGCGGGGCGACCCATAAAGGAGTCCGATATCTGGAACGTCGCCTGCACGTTGGACCCGGGCACGAGCAACAATGAACATCTAGCCGTGTACAAATTAAACCAACCCGATTGCGAACCCGTAACAAATCCGCCCTTAGGTGTCAGCCGAAGCGGCATGAAGTTTACCGCAGCCAACTCTGCGACGGTGAATGTGAAACAAACGCTGTGCGATACGGCGGAGGGGTATATCGTAATACCCGACATGCACCTCGGTCGGGAATACCGCATAGGGACCTACTGCAGTACCGGCGGCTACTGTCAGTTCGTGGTCACTCCGGTGGAGGATCACACCTCGGTCACGGTGATTTTTAATAGCCCGGAGTAAGATGTACACTGTGCCGACGACGCAGTAACGTCACAGGACTCCCCGTAAAGTTGAATGAGCTGGACGTGCTGCGGATAGAATCTGAGCGTGACCTCAGCGGAACGCGAATCATCGCGGATAAAAATATCGCCGTCTTCGTGGGGAGTAGAAATATCACAAATCGCAGAGGGGCTGATTTTATGATTGAACAAATTCCTCCGGTTGACAAATGGGGCACCCGATTTGTGTTAGCTGCAAACCCGATAAATCATGCTGGAGATGTAATAAAAATAATAACACAGTCTGTCGAAACGAAAGTGACAATCACTGGGTATTTCACCTTTCATTATGCCCAGTAATATCACATCTGTGGAAAAGCGCATAGACTATAAAGCGACCAGTCTGATCGAGACCAGTCGACCGGTACTCATTCTTCACATAATGTCCGTTGACCTTTATAACAACACAAACGAGGCTGAAAACGCTCCCTCCCTGGTTGTCGTTCCAGACGAATCTCACTGGAAAGCAGAGGGCAGAGTTGCGTGCCCTTGCAACGAGGAGTCAATTGTGACGACCTCTACAGACGACAGCGAACCGGCGGCGCAAGAATACCGAGTGCGCGGGACTAACTTCAAGGTTAAGTATCACGCTTGCGACGCGCGTGAGAAAATAATTAGGTTTACTGAAGTCTCAACGGCGTATGCTGTCTGCGATGGAACCCAGGCACTTTTGCTGTATTCTGACTGGAGCGAAGACACTATGGTAAATAGTTAGCCTTTTTTCGTTTCCACAATTTGCATGTCTAAATCAAATGAATTACAGTATTTAAGTTTGGTTATTTGCGAATCACAATTCTTCGTAGGGGTCTCCATTGTTGATTTCAGAGTACGCCTGAACAGTCAGCGTCCTTGGTTGTGAATTTCAATTCATTTTGAACAGTTATGTAATATGCAATATGATATTTAATATGAGTAAGATCGATGCCAGGATGACCGTATTTCTAAAATGTAACATCTCGATCGTACATCCGCCACATCGCTGTACATAAGGATATTGTAGTATACTATAATATAATATTACTCCATACGCTGACGTCATATCCGGCATTGCAGGACTGTGTCCGGACAACCGCCTGTGCCAGGGACCAGATCGATAACGACTGCGACGGTCTAGCAGACGAGGAAACGTGCGATCACGCAGATTTGTGTGCGTTTTAGAGTGAAGTTAGCTATAGTTGAGAAACACATGTGCGTTGTTGAGTGTAGTTAACTACAGTTCAGCGACACATGTGTGTAGTTGAATGTAGTTAACTATAGTTGCTCGAGAACTGTGCGTTGTTGAATGTAGTAACCTATAGTTGATTGACACGTGTGTGTAGTTTAATGTAGTTTACTATAGTCAATGGCCACGTGTGTGCAGTTGAATGTAGTTAACTATAGTTGATCGCCACATGTGTGTAGTTGAATGTAGTTAACTATAGGTGACCGACACGTGTGTGTAGTTGAATGTAGTTAGTTATAGTTGATCGCCACATGTATGTAGTTGAATGTAGTTAACTAGTTGATCGATAGATGTGTGTAGATGAGTGAAGTAACCTGTAGTAGACCGAAATGTGTGCGTAGTTGAATGTAGCTAACTATGCATGTAGTTGAAATGTGCCTGTGAGTAGCTGAGTGTAATAATCTATAGTTTACCGGCAAGAGTGTGTATTTTAATGTTAAACTATAGTTGACCACAACGTATGATTAATTGAACAAGTAAACTAAAATTGACCGACGCATTTGCGTATTTGAATGTAACTAACTATAGTAGACCGTTACACGAGATACGTGTGTATTTATAACTGTAGAAAACCGAAACACATTTGACGTGGAATGTAGCTGTTTATGAGAATATATATTATGCATATGCGTAAAGTGTCGTCTCGGATCAGCCTGTGAAGTCCGCCACTTTCCGACAGTTTATTTATGTGTAGAAGAGACTTCCTTGAAACAGAAAATACCATAAAAGCGGAAAGTGTCGTCCCGGATCAACCTGTGCGGACTGAACAGGCTAATCCGGGACGACACTTTACGCACATGCATTAAGCCCGGTATTCCCACAACACGCCTCATACTATATATTATCTATACGAGATATATCTCAGAATATCTCGAACCTTACTATTAAAGTATTGAAGCTGCAGTGTACATCATGTATATCATACTGTTTTTAACTATTTATTCGTGCTTCGTGACACGTAAAGTTAAGATTTTGATTTATTTATAGACTTAAGTGTCAACACGGCGTTCACCGGATTAAACTCAGAAATTGGATCACTGACAATAGATGGCATCAATTTCATCCGTTATCCGTATATCTCCGTGGTAGCCAAAGATGCTTCTCTACAAGAGGCAACCGTTCTAGTAAATATTTATTTATTTCTTTAATCAAATAGCATGTATAATGGAAATATTAGTTGTTAAATTGTTGTTGTTTTTTGTATATTTTTTGTTAAACTTAACCATTATCTATTCTCTTTCTACGTTAGATGGTAATTTGTACGATGGCGTACAGAATTTTCAAAGGGTTGGCATGGAATGAAAAAGTAACTTAGCTTTTATTAGAAAATAGAAGATAAAAATGAAACATTGGAAGGAAACGACATGAATATGTATTATGGGCTGGAGAGAGCACTTTTATATTTTCAGGTGACGTCATCCGAGATAACATTGTCGTTATGCAATGTCGAATGCGTGGAAACTAATGCAACAGTTAGGAAACACTAAAGGAGACGGCTTTCTTGTAGAAATAAATATAGATTTGAAATCACATGAAGAATTGGTTAAGTATATCCTGGCTTATAGGTCTCTACATCAGGCCTATTTATTCATTTGTTTTCGATGTACTTTCTTTTCTTTGTGTATTTTCGACATGGATTTATAATAAAATGCGGGCTCGTATACAGGTAGTAGTAGGCCTATAAATATCAGTGAACTATTTAACTGTCAAGTTTATATTTGTTTTCGCCTGTGATACTCTCTTCAAAATTTACCGTTTTAAATAACATTTCAATACTTCATTTTTTCCAGAAGGTCACCTATGAAGTACATTCGCTGCCACTCACGGTGCGACCAAGAGAAATGATCATGTTGTCCGCGGCAGGAAAAGTGGATTTCACATTGGGTAGGAATCAGTAATGTTTGCAATAGCATACGTCCTTATAGACAGTGTACACCGGATGTTGCGATTGCGTACATCATCGATAACACACATAATCTATGTCGCACCGGCTAGTGTGTAGTCAAAAACTAGAAAACCTTAATCTATAAGACAAGAAAAGAGAAAATAGACATTTTTCTTTTCTTTTGCAATGACAACTTTTGTCATTTGCAATCATTTTTCAGTTTGTTGTCTTGGATATATTGCCATAAACTTCATTAATCACTTGATTCAACTGAAACTTTGGAAATATATACGAAGTCAAATGTGTTTTACTCACATGTTGCCTCTTACATTTATATGTGGGTACATGCGTTAGTGTCCGATTATTACTTTAACAAGTCTAATTGTATGATGAGCAGTATATGTAAGCAAAATATACGACTTTTTCGGATAGGTGTGCAAATCAATTTTATACATTTAACTGCACTACGTCATGTAGTGATTTGAACGCTTACTGTGATTGTAGTGAACGCTTATTGTGAGTTATTGTGAGTGATTTCTGGTACTTTTACTAGTGAATAATGTATGTAATTTATGTTTTCTTTGTTAAAACAACGCCAGAGCAGTTGCTTTCAGTGATTTTTCTAAATACAAACAGTAATTATGTTCTGGTAACACTGATAATACAACTGGTAGGGTTCTTCACACGAGCCACGCTGGCTTGTATTGCACATACAACAAACATACACTTCAGTAACATCTTAGTTTAAGGGCCTCTGCGGTCTAGTGGTAGAGAACTGGGCTTGAGAGCGGTAGGTCGGGGTTCAATTCCCGGTCCGGTACTGGTCCCCACTTTCATCCGTCACTTTCATCATAACACTAATTTATTATCAATAATAAATCACCCTGGATTGTCAGACATGCCTAACTTAATTCCTGACATTGCTGACCTGTGACAAGGTTTGTCAAGCAGACTGCATAAGATCAAAGTAGTTACAAAGCATATGCAACAAAAAACGCGAATGAACTTGAAAGTATCCCAAGACTCTGTATCCGATAGATGGGAGGAATAAACTGATAGTACCTGGAATCATCCTGACCGCTGCAGGAATATTAAAAATGACGAACATGTATGCCCAAATGACATACCATAATAAAGCATACTGACCACGAGGGAGAGTGTTATAAGTGTACCAGTTCCCTTGTCCAGTTATGCACCTATCAATGTTTTCCCCCAGGGGGTGGAGGGGGGGGGGGAAGCGGCGGGCATATACGGGACTTAAAACTGAAAACGATTTCCGACAGGCGAGAATTTGACATTCCGAATGATTCCGGGTCCCGGGGTAATAGACTTTGGTCGGATTTTAGATCCCGGTTATACAGGCCCTCGGGCCATTTGATGTACATATAGCATCTCCCACTGAGGGGATTTAGACAATTATGCTTGACTCTAGGGTGGGGAATTAGACCCCTAAAAATAAAATGTGTCATATTCCCCTGGGTCAGCTCGCCGCTCCCTCCTCCTAGGGGAAAATATTGATAGGTGCATTATGTAACTAAACTAACCAGTGTGTACGTAGTGGCTGTAACATGGACACAATATAAATAGACTAAGTGGAGCTGTGGCTAGGGACTGCTAGCGAAAATAGTGCAACACCGGACACAACTAGGATGTTGAGTTCAGTTAAAATTAATGTGAAACGTTACAAAAATTATCAAACTTTATCAGTCAATTAATGTTAAATTTTCTAATGTTTCGTATTGCAAATATTTGGCTAGCTTTTATATCGTTTTCAGTAATTTAATGAAACTAACGCTGTCAATATGATAATCAGAATTCTATGTTATTCATAATGCCTCGGAATACACATGTCAGTAAATTCCCCGACCTCCTTGCGTCCGAGCATAGCTGGTTTAAATTCCTTCCGGCATAAAGTTCCACGTGACCATAGGCAAACACTTGGCGCGAAATAAAATCGTGGACAAGCACATGATAAAAACGCGGAGAACGTAACATCCGTGCTTTGTTAGGTTTCCTTTTTTGTTTATATATTTTTTGTTCTCATAATTTTATATATACACCTGGACCAATAATGCAACATGTCTGTGTCATTGTTATAAAATAATTATGATTAAAATTTGGTAAAAAATAAATCTTCAATCACCTCATAAGCGTCTCCCCTGAAAACTTCCAAATCTGTAAGTTTTTAACTCATGGTGGCAGTGGTAACTGAGAAAAGTACAAATGAGGAAGTAACCACTGCGAGGAGTTTGTAAATTCCCGTTGCCAAAAAACCCAGCTGAAGTTAAATTCTATTAGCTATTCTTCAGGTAATAGTGGACTTGGCCGAGTCATTCAAGGTTGATGGGTTATATTCTGATGTATTTTTCTATTACTGGCACAAATATCTTCTTTGAGTATCGGATGTCTTCTGGAACTGTATTAAATCCTTTGTAAATTTAATTATTCTGTATTTTTAAATTGCTTGCTTTATGGTGATTTACGTAATGTTCGATGATGATTCTAAACTTGTCTGTTTTGTGTTTGCAGTAAATACATATATGTACTCTTCCATTTACCACATGCAAACAAGAAGTTTTCATCACAATAACAATTCAACGCTATATAAGTAATACAACATTGTGTATAACATCGACTGTAAAAAATCAAGAGTTTGGACTATCAAAATAGTTCGTACAAAATTGAGAAAATCACATCGCAATAATGTGTACACACAGTTTTTCAGCAATCGTAATAAATCATTCAATGATTTATAGTAAGCTGTACAATACTGCGATTCATACCTTGTCTGGAAATTTAGGATTCATTCGATATTTAGAGGAAAAATTAGCAAGTTGTTTATTTCATTATAAAATTATGGTGGCATACTTTTGCATAAGATAACCAGATACTTTTCGTGAAATTTGACTTATTTTCAAGAAAAGTTATAAACTTTTCATAAAAATATATCCAGTTTTAATGAAAACTTTCTACTACCACTTCACTTACATTCACCGTATTAAATTGAAAATTTCACGTGAGCTCGTTGAACTGCTTACGATAACTATTCAATCTCATTAAAATCAAATCCTAACATTGTTAGGATCTGAAGACATCGTGTAACAGGTCACGTTCAAATGACCTACCGAACAATAACAATATGAGCCCTGCTGCGCCCAATGAAATTGCCTTTTGCATAGCAATGCTTGGCCACGGTTTTTGAAACGTGATGCATTTCCAGCTGATCCTCGGGAATAAACCATTTACAATTAATTTTCACGTGGATAACATTGGGTATAGTGGTACCTTAGGCGAGTAAAAATCCAAAGTTCACGTTAATTTCGTGCATAGTATTTGTGGTTTATATATGAAGTTATACCATAACATTTTGAAGGCAACAGTTTGATTGGCTCCTGAAAAGGTCATCTGAACATGACCCCTAATGCGCAGTCATCAGATCCATTCAGCAGATAATAAAGTAGCGTCAGACTGGAGATGATTTTATTTAGATTGGATAACTATGGTGGCATATTGCTGCCACCACTTAACTATCAGATTTTATGAAAACTTTCGCGAAACAAATGGGGGATTTCATGAAAACAGAAAAATATCATGAATGCAAAATAAATATCTGAACCTGAAAATTTGCTAGTTACTGCTTTAAACTGCCACAACATACCTGTTAAATTTTGTATGATACTAACTAACTTTTCAGGAAAGTAAAAATTTTTTCAAGAAAGTAGGTAATTTTTTTTTTTTTTTGCGAAACTTGTTGCTTTTTTAGAGTTAGGGTTAGGGGTTTATATAAACCTAACCCTAACCCTAACCCTGCACCCCGAGTAAATGTGCCATGTAAGACAAGAAGCAATGTTCGCCGAATGAGCTATATATCTATTTTTAGATAACTGGTATCATGAAAAGATTTCATGAAAAATTGTGTGCTTTCGCGAATTTTTTTTATAAAAATTTAAACTTATTTTCGTGAAATACTTATTTGGTTTCATAACACATTTATCTGGTTTCATGAAAAACTTATCTGGTTTCATGAAAACCATTATTATTTTCGTGAAAGCATAACCTTTATGTGGTGTCAGTTCAGAGCACTAACAAGCATAATTTCATGTTAAGATGATTTACTTCTCTTCATGATAATTATCTGCTTTCATGAAATCCCCCATTATTTTCGCGAAAGTTTTCATGAAATCTGATAGTTAAGTGGTGGCAGCAATATGCCACCATAGTTAACTATTTAAAGATCGTAATATTTTTCGCGAAGGGCTTAAACTTTTCTCGAAAGTTTGAAAATTTTCATGAAAATTTAATAACTATCTTGCCCAAATATTTAAAGTTTGTATGAAAATCATTGTTTTCGCGATAACTGAACAGTATTTCGCGAAAACAAAATCAGATTATCTAATGCAGTACTGGGAAGTACTTTGACTTTCTCTTGATAACTAGCTAATACTTTCACGAAAACGTCAATATGTTTCGCGAAAGTTTTTGAAGTTTTCGTGAAAATTTGTTAAGCTTTCATGAAAAGTATCTGGTTATCTTATGCAGAAGTATGCCAACATATAAAGTAAACATACTGGACTACCTTGTGGTTATATAAACTGTCCATAAAAAAATATTGTGTTTTGTAAAATCTTGTTTTAATTTGTTTTCCACCTATATTTACACTCAATGGAAGCTGATTTTTTTACTTTCTCGGTTGTACACTTCATAATTCTTTGAAAACGTTATGGAAAAATGTCATAAAATGTCGGAATGTGAGGACAGGTTTATCACCACAATCGTAATCACAACATTCGGTAGTACGTTCAAATGGTTTAAACACTGCGTTATATGTATTGGTTATACTTAAATGAAGGCATCATATGTTACAACGGCGTCATCTGTAACTACGGCATCATATGTTACAACGGCGTCATATGTTACAAAGGCGTCATATGTAACTACGGCGTCATATGTTACAACGGCGTCATATGTAACTACGGCGTCATATGTTACAGCGGCGTCACATTTTACAAAAAGCATCATATGTTACAACGGCGTCATATGTAACTACGGCGTCATATGTTACAGCGGCGTCACATGTTACAAAAGGCATTATATGTTATAACGGCGTCATATGTTACAACGGCGTCATATGTTTTAACGGTGTCATATGTAACAGCGGCGTCATATGTTACAGCGGCGTCACATGTTACAAAAGGCATTATATGTTACAACGGCATACTATGTTACAACGGCGTCATATGTTTCAACGGCGTCATATGTAACAGCTGCATCATATGTTACAACGGCGTCATATGTAACTACGGCGTAAAATTTTACAGCGGCGTCACATGTTACAAAAGGCATTATATGTTACAACGGCATACTATGTTACAACGGCGTCATATGTTTCAACGGTGTCATATGTAACAGCGGCGTCACATGTTGCAAAAGGCATTATATGTTACAACGGCGTCATAAGTTACAACGGCGTCATATGTTTCATAGGCGTCATGTTACAACGGCGCCATCTATTACAACGTCGTCAATCTGCTACAACCGGCATTATTTGTCCTAACCCTTACCCTCTAACCCTGTTACACTGTAACCCTCTAACTTAACCCTCCCTTATCCATAACCATGCAAATTGTTTAACATATAATGCCGATTTGTAACATTTAATGCCGGTTGTAATATATTATGCCGTTGTAACATATAATGCCTAAAAGGGGCTTGTTCACATATTTTTTTTATATGTTTTGAAGTTTGACATTAAATGTCTTAACTTGGCAGCTTTAAGCATCGGAACTAAAGAGCTAAACTATAATAACAAGAAAAGGATACACCCAGAAAAGAAAAGAAAACAAGTTGCCCTCTCAGGGGTTCGAACCCCAGACCTCCCAATCACGAAAGGCTCATTTGTCCATCAATCTGTGAGCAGGTAACTTTAACAAACGCTGTACAGATGATAAAACACATTCTGATACGTATAACCGTTTTAATTGTTTCAGGGATGATGTTGAAAGACTGCGGGAAAATATATTCAGGTATAAACAATAATCAGTTAAAATCAGTTTTGTGAATACTCATGACATCTTTGAAACTGAATTGTAACTGTGTTGTTTCTATATAACGAATCAAGCGCTCCATGTGTTACTATTCGTCACACTAACTTTTGCTACAATTTACTTAGCTGCTGCTGACGTGTATAATTGCATTTCCATCAGCATTACTTAACATAATTCAATACATATGAAAATTACAGAAAAACACACAGAAAATGAGCCGTGTCGTGGGAAAACAGGCTAATCCAAGACGGCACTTTCCGCCTACAGTGGATTTATGTTTAGAAAAGACTTCCTTGAAAAAGAAAATACAATAAAAGCGGAAAGTGCCGTCCTGGATAAGCCTGTGCGGACTTCACAGGCTAATCAAGGACGACACTTTACGCACATGCATTAAGCCCGGTTTTCCCACGACACGCCTCAAATAGTGTTCATGCAACTATATTACAAAACAATATGTAATATGTCAAGCTTATTTTATGAGCAGCTTATTCATTCTTAACTAAGGTAAATGTTTAGTTTGCTTTCATTCGGGACTAATGTTTAACAGCTATGCTGAAATTAAATAGTATGGGAAATACTGGATAACAATAAGGTCAGAGTGGTGCTCAAAAAGAGAAGGTATGGGGGTCGGGGGGTAGGTGGGTGGAGCCGGACCAGTTATTTGAAATTTAAAAAATGAAATTGTTTGTTTAGCAGTTCAATACTTCAAATTGTTAAAATGACCTTTTTAAGTATCACTGAATATTTGCAAAATACTATATATTTAAAAGCATTTAAAATGATATTAACTATTCCTCTATTGACAATTTTATATGATCATATTAAACCGTACGAAAATGCTCCAGAGTGGGCCCAGTACGAGTATGGAAGACGAAGAAGAAGAATATCAGCTGGGTTAACCAAAAAGGGGCAGGGTGCAGCACCCTGTTATTTCGCTCTTGATCTTTCACTAAAATGGGTTTTCCTTGCAGGAGAAGCAGATAACCGAGGTGTAGAGTTTGTGCTGCCACTACTTCCGAATACTGCTATAACGCTGGTCATTTTGGCGCATAGCGAGGACGCTCACGTGACTTGCTCCACTAAACAGGCCGGATTTCATGGCAATCTAACTGTTCAATCTGACACTGAGGAAGTCATCCCGGTAGTCAATGTGCCTATTTACTCCTCGGGAACAGAAAGGGTATTAAGTTTTTCACAATCTTTTGGTGTTTTGCTAATATAAATAACGGGTTGATTAAATAAATAATGAATGTGCGTCAAGTGTTGTCCCGGATCAGCCTTTGCAGTCCGCACAGGCTAATCCAGGACGGCACTTTCCGCCTACAGTGGATTTATTTTTAGAAGAGACTTTCTTGAAACAGAAAATGCAATAAAAGCGGAATGTGCCGTCGCGGATTAGCCTGTCCCGGGACGACACTTTACGTACATGCATTAAGCCCGGGTTTGCCAGGACATGTTATATATAATATATATTAGTGCAAGAATATTCTCATTGTAGATACTAATCGAGGCAGATAATGAAATTTCCGTGCATGCTCTGTTCAACACCGTCAACGGGAATTCGAACTTCGTCGCGAGGCTTATGTGTCGTTTGCTGCCACTCTGGGTACACAGGCGATTCTAAAAATAAATCGCCTCTGGTACATCATGCGACATTTTGGACTACTTTCAATCACATGATCATCAAAAATGGCTGCGCCCGTAAGCTACAGTATTGAACTTTCGGTCAACATTATGCACACGAAAATGTTGAAAATTATTATAAATAAAGTGGTCGGAGTTAATAATTACTCAAATAATAGTACGGTAAATAATATGAGATGCCATTCAGCTGTGGAATAATTATATTTTCAGCTCAATTTGAAGCCAACTGGAGTTTGGAAATATGCCGAGTTATCTTCAGCATCATTTCTGTGGAACACTGAAACATACGTACTAGTGTTTCATAGTTATGGTGCTTTTGACATAATGTTTTAAGTTTATGCAGAATGTGTAACTGTTATTTTGCTTTCTTTTTCTTAATAAATGTAGTATACTTTGGTATTGTTTTTTGGAGTTGTTGGTAGGGTAAGCATTGTTGTGCACTAATAAATCCCTGATATGTTTTCAAAATGGAGACTACAGTAGGACACGTGCACAACTAGACAGTAGCCGGTTAAAAGATGGTGATTAAACAGTCAACTTCATATAGTGTCGAGTTCTTTCTTACATATTGCATGACATACCCTTTTTATTGCTTAAATCAATTCAGCTTAGAATGTTCTTTAAGAAAAGATATGGTTATGAAGGTCCCTATGTGCAAAATGTTGCATTTATGTTGGGATAAAGTTATCGATTTTACATTAAATTACATAAGGATTGGAATGAGTTTATTGTAACCTAAAGGTAACGAACCAAACAATCCCACCAGCTCCGTACCTTTGAGTACACCGGAAGTATGTCCTTCGCCCCCAAGAAGACCTATATGGGTTAGGTGGATTGTGCTAGATACATAAGACAGGTGACCCGGACTCTGGGTCTTAATTTGGTACTCTGCACCTCGTTAGTACGTTAGCGCATATAGCGGGGGCTTTAAAACGTGTGACCCCTGGGATTGGAAGCCAGTGTACCTTCGCTGTAATTGGCGAAGTACTTTATGTACTAGTACCTATGTTTGTTTGTTTGTTTGTGTGTGTGTGTGTGTGTGTGTGTGTGTGTGTGCGTGCGTGCGTGCGTGTGTGTGCGTGTCGCACAGACAGGGTGTATGTTTTCCAACGAGGTCAATTGTATGTGTGTGTTTATCAACGAAATCATGTTAAAATTCAGGAAATAATTCAGGCTGTATGTCTTAATTTTCTTAAAGAATCATACACTTGATGTCTTTGAGAAACACTTTTCGAAGTCTTTGAGAAACACTTTTCAGTGGAATAGGCTTACCCGTATCTTTATGTTGAATTCAGTATTGATGATGGTATATAAAAGATAGGTATATACTTTTTTTTTAATAATAAAGCAGATGACAAGAACGAAGATAAATATGTGTTGTTGTTTTTTAATATTTCTATTACATCAGCTGGTTTTTATTTTATAAGTCATATAACAAAACAAGTACCGATTTTTAGCTGTGCATTATCATGTGATGGTGCACATCAAAATCCATATTGAACTCGGCTGTCGCCTCGTTCAAAATGGATTTTGATGTGGACCATCACCATGATATTCCACAGCTAAAAAGTCCATATTTGTATAATATACAATAACTTGGCGGATGCAATAACCTAACGTTATTCTCCTTTTTGACGATGAGAATTTGCGGTGTAGCTAGCTAAGCCAGCTTTGACCTTTTTAGTCCAGTCAGATTGGTGAAAAACTAGCCCTGGTTTTGAATTAACTAAATTATTTAATTGGTTAAATTCGCTAAATTGTAAATAAAAGAAGCCATTGTAGCTTATAGAAGAATCGATTCGTATCAATACTTAAAATAAAATAAATTGTATGGGATAAAACTAAGTTATGTATTAATTTTTAAAAATGATTGGACATGTTATGTTCTACATGCGTTTTGCCTCTTTTACTCATGTCGATTACTCGCGTCGCCATAAACAATATTTAAATAAACTAGTCGTATGATACACATTATCCAACGTATGATACACATTATCCAACGTATGATACACATTATCCAACGTGCATAATGTGTGTTACACTTCGTATTATTGCTACGCACGTGCATTTCAGCACCAGGGGAGGAGTGCGTCACGGACTGTTTTTGCCCGTGCGGGTGGGTGGCGTCCCCTAGAAACTACACTCCGGAAGAAGTTGACGCCATCGTGACAGCCATCCAGGATAAACTGAAGGTGGACGTCAGGAGTCTCAGCTCCACGGTAAGATGACACAACCACGTGACCAGCTATCCCCGTCCCCCCCCCCCCTACAACCGCGATCTTATTAATTTAATAAGTAATTTTCGATTTATCGTTGTTTATTGGTCAATGAACAACGATTTGTAGTTCTGATGCGTAGGAATTAAACCATGATGGCGTTAGCCGTTGGCCGATAAACGGGAGAATTATTTCGATTCTAACATGATTTGACGAACATTTGTGCAATTGTAATGAAAACTGGAATCTACATTCTGAAGCTCACAATCGCGACTACTTTTTTGTGCTGTTTATTGGATAGTTAAACCACAATAAATGTGTTCTTAGCGAGTATCATTTTAGAATTATTGTAAAATAATAGACGAGATTATAATATAGAGGACCTGGATCGCTGGGGAATTGCAAACATTATCATTACGTTTAGTTAATACACTTTTGACAAGATGGATATGTAATCTTCGACGATATGAATAAGTTGTATAGTGTTATTTAATTAGTTATTTATTTAGAACTCGTATACACGGAGTGTCTTACGAAACACTTAAGTATTTATAACTTTCTTATATACTTGTATGCAGATGTTTTAATCAGATTTCGCATGTGCCGTTCGAAATAATAGTATACTATTTGCAGTACGAAAGCAAGATTGTTGCAATTATTTCAAGGAACCCATATACTTGCAACACCAACAGTGTCTTATTTTTCTTATATTTTAAAAAAGTCATTACGTGACATAATTTAAATTGCATCTATCGACCAGCAACGGAAGCTGATCAGCGCCCCTGACTTCCGGAAGTCGGCTCAAGCAGCCGGCGCCGTCGGCATCGTGTTCCTCATTGTCGCACTGGGCGCCATCTTCCTGTCGGACCTCGCGGCCCTCTTCCGGGAGCTGCGGCAGTGCGTCGGCAACGTCCGCTAGGTGATGCAACCTTGACTTCTGGTCGGTCGCCGCGGTATTTGTGGAATCGATAGACTCCAGCGTGACTTTTTGTATTTTTATTTTAATTGATGTTGTTATTAATGACTTGTTATAATGATGTTGTTGACGAGGTCGTTTACGATGAGGAAGAGCAATCGACGCTACGCTATGGGAGACATCGCGAAACTTAAGAGGTGTTCAGCAGACACGTTGTCTTACAGCCGTCAATATTATGTCAGACAACCATGCAGATTGAAAGTAAGACGCACACTGCGAAATTAGCAGAACTTGAAAAAAATCTGTCAAACAAGAAGTCTGGCAAATGCTTCGGATCTGTCAGACATTTTCAGATTATGTCAGACTTGCCTGACAGTCTGACACATTTCGCGGTGTCTGCTATGGGATTTATTGACAGTCTGACACATTTCGCGGTGTCTGCTATGGGATTTATAACCACGCCTACTCTGGTCAAACACCGACAAGCACCGTTGCCAGTATTTTTACAGTGGTTTAACAAGACATCACAGTCAAAAAATTAAATCCTAGCTTTCTGAATGGCTAAACACATTATCAAGTAAATCTCGTCGCATGGTCAATGTCGAAAGCAGACCGTGCAAACATGTTGCGTCGTTGGACATGTTCAACGACTTTTAAAAGTATTTGTTATTACATATATACATTTTGCTTGATACGAACAACGATACAACCTGACACTCTTAAACTGTATTAGCACGATAATGTGATTGAATTATTTGCTATATTCATATCGGTTTAACGGGATTACATGCCGAAAATAATACATTCATCGTAACGGATTTGTAATAACAGTAATTTATTAATGCATAAGGGTCATTATGCAGTTAATCTGTGTGAGTTTTAATAGCCCCTGCACAGTTTAGTTAGGATTAAACCGAAAAAAAAACGAAGATCTAAATGCATTTTACAATTTTATTTGTATTACTGTTATTCTATTTCTATTTAAACTACATGAAGTATGGTAACAGCACATGTTTACATGTTAAATAATCTTTAAAACTCAATATTTTATTAAATCAAAAACGTTCTGACATACTTTTTGACATGTTAACGATTTTGCAAAAATAACTGCACAGTTTTTATGAAGATCAATTAGTTTATGACAACATCTTTTTTATGTTAGGATATTTGTTGGTTTCGGTAGAATATCGATTTTAATTCACGCGTTAATAAAAAAAGTCTATATTCTACCGAAACCAAGAATTTGTCTTTTTATTTTATGCTGTTTCCACCGTTTGTTTTTTCATTTTAATTGCTATCTAAGTGGGTCTTATTGGAAAATATAGCGGGACTCATTTGACTATGTTGAGTCCGGCATCGTTGACGGTCCGTTTCATTTACTGTTTTAAATCGGGAACCAACATAAAACAGTGAAAATTATCAGAGTGGTAATTTTCACTGTTTTAAACAATGAATTACCAATTTTACTTCACTGATATTTCCCCAAAAATTACTGGAAAGCATAAAATAAAATGTTTTAAAAAGTGTACTGATTAAAAATATTTATTTTTTAATACATGGAAAACAAGCTGACAAGAATTACCTATAAAGTAGGAAGAAAATTGCGAAGTCATTACATAATGTCTTACATAAATAATAAATATCAAATATAATAAAATAAAATAAAAACAACAACAAGAAATCTTAAATAATCTCATAAAAACATAAGGAACGAGAATGTTAAATAATAAAAACACTCAAATTATGTATTAGCGGTAATGTAATCGTATATATACATGATACATGGCTAGCTAATAAAAGTTCTTTTCAAAGACCAGTTCAAAGATCTGTTCATTTTAGACAATGGAATTCTTATGTCACCGCATGCAAAACCACGTGACCCAGAGGCAGCGCTCTATATATAATTTTAGTTAAAGTGTACTCGCTAAATCCAAAAATAATAGGGTATTTACTACAAAAATAATGTTTATTTTAAGGTTTAAAGATGTCTAAATACTGCCACATTATTCGCTATTCAAATAAATATGTACTAAATTTCCATTAATAATTATATTGTGTCAAATTAAATATTAAATATTTTAAATAAATTTAAAACGTTGCTCCAGTGTCAATCACGTTATCTGTCAAAATGTTTAATGCTAACTGGTATCTACCCCTTTTTAAAATTTTGTATGATTTTTTTTCTTAAAAGAGTATTTACTTCAATACCCCTCTTTTCTGGAGCACTGTCTAACGGCGTAACTTAGTACTGCCGAGATTCGGACCTGTATCTCACGTAGGAGGTGTCGAAGTTTTCCGCTTTCTTGTACATCGACTCCGAGTTATCCACGGCGATGGGCTTGTCAAAGTACACGTACCTGACGTCACCACCGGAACCGACGCCGCCGTTGCTCTGCATGTACTTGGTTTCCCCGCCTCCAGAGTGTTCCTCCGTCAGAACGTATTTAGCTTCCTTACTGCCGGATGAGGTACCCTTGTCACCGGATGTGGTGCCCATGCTACTGAACGCGGTACTCGTACCACCGGATGTGGTACTCTTGGCACCAGAAGCGCTACTCTTGCCACCGGATGTGGTAACCTTGGATTCCTTCTTGGACTGGATACCGGTGACGACTGTGGGTTCGCCGTCCATGTCGTAATCAAACTCTCTGCCGGAAACCGTTCCACCGTGGCTCTCAAGATATTTGAGGTCCTCGCTTGTAGCTGGTTCTCCCATTAAGACGTATTTGACGTCGCTGCTGCTCTCCCCTGCTTCCCCGCCCTGGAGGTACTCGACTGCGCCAGAAGATGCTCTGTGGGCGGTTTCCCCCGCATAAATGCGTTGCGCCTCGTTTCCAAAGGCGTGTCCCCCGTCAAGCACGTGGTTCGCATCTCCTCCAGACACCATTTCTGTGGCCTCGAAGTATCTGGAATTCTTGGTTATAGTTGGTTCCTCGTTAATAATGAGTCTTAGATCGTCTCCAGAGACGGTCTCACCTCCATGGATGTACTGCGCACCCTTACCCGAAGTTGACTGTCCGCCGCTGTGAAGGAATTTGACATCACCGGACGTTGGTGGTTCTGAGGACACGTAATATTCCCTTGTCTGGACAGTGACTACATTTGATTGCCTCCTGTTGTAGACGGCAGAGTTTCTGGCTTGGTTGGCGCCAAGAATGTCACCAGACGATTTTCGATGTTCGCTTGAACCAAGTACGAGAGCAGACGATTTTCCAGCTTGGTCCTGTTCAAGGATATCACCCGATGACCGATGGCGTTCATTCGAATCGATAATAATAGTAGACGCTTTTGTCGCTTGCGCTTGGTTGAAGTCATCAATATCACCGGAAGACCTGTGTTCGCTGGAAACAAGGGCAACACCACCTGCTCCTGATGACTTTCTTGCTTGACCGTTGCCAAGAATGTGAGCAGCAGACGATTTTCTATGTTCGGTAGAACTAAACATGACCGTAGACGCCTTTCTAGCTTGGTTGAAACCAGCGTTGTTACCGGAAGACATTCTAGCCTGGCTGGAATCAACAACGTCACCGGACGACATTCTAGTCTGGTTGTAACCAAGGGCGTCACCAGACGACATTCTAGCCTTGCTGGAACTTAGGACGTCACCAGACGACATTCTAGCCTTGCTGGAACTTAGGACGTCACCAGACGACATTCTAGCTTGGTGGTTGTAACCAAGGACGTCACCAGACGACATTCTAGCCTGGCTGGAACTAAAGGAATTTCCAGACTGAACAAGGCCATTGGCGTCTTTAGAAAATTTCCTGGAGTGAAGGTAGCCGGTGTCACTGGAAGGCACGATATAGAGGCCCTGCGAGGCGGTGGACGGTCGATGCGCCATAAACGCTTCGCTGTTGTAGGATGGGGGAGCTCTCGCGAGGGCGCTAGTTCCGTTCGCCAACTCATTGTAGGGTGTAAGTCCGAGGTTTGAGCCCTCGAAGCCGTGATTTTTGTCGCCCTGCAAAATAGCTGTCAATTATATAAAAAATTATAAAAATACATCGGCCTAGTCAAAACATAACCTCCGGCGTATGGCATAGAAGTATATTTTCCAATCGGTTACACAAACTGCACAATTAACATTGCATACAATCTATTTCTGACATCTAAATCTATAGCATAAACAGTTTGCAGCATAAACCCTTTCAGCGGAAACCTTAATCTGAAATTCTGTGATTATCAGTGAAGCAGAATTGAATTTCAACATAACGTGAAAAACTTAATCGGGATACAATTTTTACAGAGGAATTCAGAATAGTTGTGATAATATTTCGAGTTCGCTTGCCACACGGCTTATCCTCGAGTTATATCCATATTTATCAACAATCATTTAAAACATCAAACAATCATCGTACAATTTATGTTCGTTAAGACCAAACTCAATGAAAGCGCAAGTTGCACACAACGTCACCGCCATAGGCGGTTTTAAAGGGGGGCGGACGCGACGTACGCTCCCCCCAATGTAAAACTGTCTCAAGTTTCCATTTGTTTAAACGTCACACTAATTTAGGATAACTTAAGGCATTCTCGCTCAGCGAAGAATGATATAAGATTATTAACGTTCTTATCATGTTGTGCTGCAGAGAAGCCTAGTTCAAGTCTAGAAATTAGAATTATCGCGCAATTTAATTGTCACTGCTGTGCAAAACATATCATTAATACATGGATAGGTTGGTGGATACTGAATTGTTTCCGCCCCAGCTATCTCCAGGGCCGTATTCCAGAAACATCTTTGGTTTATCTTAAATATTTTCACTTAAGTTCTAATTTTTGTATTATAATATTTTTAAAACTACACATACATTTGTAAATTCCTTTAAAGTTATGTGAACAATAGTTAATAAAAAGTTGATAATAAATAACACACTTATGTATGCATGTATAATGCAAAGATCTATATATAAATTGTAAAATAACATCGCCACTCACATAAGAGACTTGGGACATCCGCCGGAAGTGACGTCTCGCCAGGCAGCGCTTCAGCAGAGTGCCGAGGGCGAGAAGCGCCAGGAACAAGAGGCCCAGTACCGCCAGCGCGATGAGGATCTTACCCAGCGTGCTTAGTGGCGCTGGACCGGAAGAGGCGGCAGCGTTGGGGTCCATAGGCTCCCCGATAACTGAAATAACAGAAACTCGGACGGCTGTGGTGTGACGCGCCGGATGTTCGTGCAAATTTGTGTAACATGACGTTAACATATTTATGGCGTTAATTAATTGCTAAATATATACATGTATTGGAAACATAAGATAACTAACACATATGGAATATATTTTTTAATTAGAAAAGGCATTGCTTTAAATGAATAAGTCACTGGAATTTATGGATGCAATATACGTTGAGTATAAGATTTAGTACAGCGTTTAGCACAGCATAATGCAACTGTCAGAAACCACCATGGTAGCAGTAATGCACCTATCAATATTTCCCACCAGGGGGAGTGGCGGGCATATACGGGACTTTAGACTGAAAGCAATTCCCGACAGGCGGGAATTTGACACGCCGAATGATTCCGGATCCCGGGAAATAGACTTTGGTCGGATTTTACATCCAGGTAATATTGGCCCCGGGCCATTGAATACACCAAATAAGCATCCACCATTGAGGGGATTTAGACAAAAAATGCTTGGCTCTAGGGTAAGGAATTAGATCCCTCAAAATACAATCAGTCAAATTCCCATGGGATTGCCTGCCGCCCCTCCCATGGGGGAAAATATTTATAGGTGCATTAACACGCGTAGTGTACGTCTGAGCGTACACAACTGATGGATAAACCCTTGGATAACATAAACGAAGTTTAATTCATTGAGATTCTTATGATATATAGTCTACATTTCCTCTCTGGTGCAAAACACATGATGTCTTCTGTCGCAGGCTATAAAGTGAACAGCATATGCCCGGTGCATGTATATATGAGGTGTGTCGTGGGAAACCGGGCTTAATGCATATGCGTAAAGTGTCGTCACGTTTACCCCTACAGTGGATTTATGTTTAGAAAAGACTTCCATAAAACAGAAAAAAACATACAAGCGGAAAGGTTCGTCCTGTGCGGACATGCATTAAGCACGGATTTACCACGACACGCCTCATATACAGTAGGACTTCTTAAAGTAAGGAATATCATTTAACCTGGCTGTGGATCTCCAACTGTGAAAGCGTTTGAGACCGGAAGTCCTCCCAACGCCGCCGGTTTCCCCGAATCGCCGGCAACGAACTCTTCAAGCCTGTCCGAAACCGACTTCCGCATACCGGCCTCAACTTCCGGTTCGCTGGGACCGGAACGCTGCATCTGGGCGGCGCTGTCCACATACACGGTCTTCGGATCGTCACCAGATCTAAGCATTTACGGAACATTGGTTATAATGACTTAATAAGTCTTTTGAACAGTTTTTATTTCAAATGGACGCTATTAAGGTTCAGTTTCAGAGATGCTTTAGAATTAGCTTCTTTGCATTAATACCTTTATACTTAAACTACAGAGCAATACTGGTTTAATCAGAAACACGTTTTATAATACTAATAAAAATGCTTTACGCATTAATTCAATAAATGAACAGAACATAATTGAAATTCAATTTGGTTGTAATTGTTGTATTCAAATGCCATATAACCTAAGTGTTATAGTGAATTTCAGGGGCGATCATCGTATAAACTTGCTTTGAAGTGTCAAGAGTTGTCGTACCTGAATCCCTTAACCTTTACATCTTTATAACCGTCCATGTCGTGGAAAATGTCTTTAAGCTGAAAACAGAAAGTCACTAATACCATTATGGTAAATTTCTGGGAACTTAATCAATTTATGTGATTTAATAGTAAAAATACTTTGACACAATAATTATGTATCCACTTGGAATGACAACACTTTCAAACATTGCGAATTACACCAGGCATATCCGTGTGCATACACTTATTGTGAAGAGTTAACCATTCATATAATAGCATCAGTTAACAGGCAATGAATAGCAACATTTTCAAAAGATGAACACATTTATCACGTGGACTACTGTAGCCCTATTCGTGACGATCCAATCCAAAGGTTAACTTTAAAGCCGCAGTCCATAGAATAAACATCTCACAATGGCATTACTTCTAATGAACATTAATGATGTTTATTTGACTGAAAACTGTTTCTTGTGTACGAAAGTCATTTTATAATGTCTATGTTCGAAAACGCTTGGTACCAACGGAATATACACCTATGTACAATGTGATTTACTCCAGAGGCATCACCAGCTGTCGCATACAGATAACCATACGATAAAAAATTACCAAAACGTTATTATTTAACAGATTTCAATGCGTTTTTTTTTTTTTTTTTCATCGGTAAGATGTCTATTTGAAACGATTTTAAAACATATTTTTGGACTGCTGCTTTAATCTTTATGATGCTAGAGTAGGTGCTGCTTTAGAGATTTACAGTTAAGCCACGAACAATTCAGTATACCCCATGATTGACATTCGTGGAGACGTTTATTCCCTTACCCCTGGCAGAACTTCAGCCTTCAGACCCTGTGCCACGCCCGAGTCCTTGGTGCCATAGCCCTCATGCCAGCTGATCGGCAGTTTCAGGGTGAAGGGCACGTCACGCTCAATGGTTACCCAATCTGTAGCGGGGCCTTTAATGGACAATAATCAAAACCGGAGTCAAAAAATAAGGTCCAGCCACTTCGAGACCGCATTAAGCGCGACCATATTATAAGTGTTACTCTTATGTGTTCATTTTAGTTTCATATCTGAGGCAACATTAGGAACGAGCATGAATGGATATTGTTAACATCTTTTAACAGTAAGCGTAAAAATATAGATTGGTATTTTACACAACTTTGATACTAAGCGAAGAAATAAATGGGTATTTTGGACAACTTCGACATTCAGAAGTTTAGAAGTTATAGAGCGGACACGAAAATTCATGATCTATGACCTTGAATTGTGACCTTGACCTTTGACTGACGAGCATGGGAGTTGTACGCGACACATCGTCTGGTCATGGGGAATAAAAATCTGAAACTTTATTAAAATCCATCCAGTCTTTAAATGGGAACAGAGCGGAAACGAAATCCGGACGGACGGATGGACCCACCAACCAAAAAAAAAACACGCACACACCCACGGACGGACGGTGCGACTACTATATGCCCTCCTTCGGGGGCATACAAATATTTAAGACAAATTTCTAAGCCCCCAAAATATATAATATTGCTTCAGAATGACAAGAATTTAATTTACCTGGCTGTGGTGCTCCTACTGTGTACGCGCTCGACAGCGAATATGGTCCCAACGCCGCCGGCTGGGCGGCCACAAACTGCTCGAGCCTGTCCGAAACCGACTTCCGCATGCCGGCTTCGATTTCCGGAACGCTGGGACCGGAACGCTCCATCTGGGTGGCGCTGTCCACATACACGGTTTCCGGGTTGTCATCAGATCTAAGTGATCAGGAAACATGGAGGATAACGATAAAACTAGTCGTTTGCCACAATTTTATCTAAATGGATGCTTTCAGGACTTTATTCCTTAGTTTGGGGAAATAGGAATATAGGAGACGGTTTACGGTCTGCATGCCCTACGTTTAGAGAAAACTTATTGTTACACATTTTCTAAAGGTGAACAAAAAAAATCCATGTGTAATGTCAGCTTTCGGAAAAAATGAATGACTTTCAAGAAATTTTATTTAGGGATGGATGACGTTCAAATTTGGCTACTGCAAACTATTCTTAAATTATTAGGGGACAAGACCAGGTTACGTTTACATATGTTTATTACCACACTATCAAATTTATTTTCTAACGAAAGAACCACAAATTGTCATCTAAAACCTATTGAAGTATAGAGCGAGTTCAGGGGACATAGTCGCTTTAAAACTGTGTCAAGAGTGTCCGTACCTGAATCCTTTAACCTTTACATCTTGATAACCGTTTAAGTCGTGGAAAATGTTCTTCAACTGAAAATAGCCAATCAGTTATATATTAATATTTACTTACTGGGAAGTCAGTAAACCATTCCCATGAGATCATACAAAATACAATTAACAATCAGTTGTATAAACTAAAACGATGATATTTCGTATTCAATTACCGGATATTGGGAACTTCAGATATAATGAGATTCATTCATGTTAAATCTATGTGAAGGTCGATCTTATAACACAATGCGACAATTTAAGCATGAAACACGCTGCCTTTCTTGAAGTCGTGCCATTTGAAGTTGTGCCATTTTGATAACAATATAATAATTTTTCTGCGTGGAATTCAACATTGCGATCACACCAACAGGTTAATTTAATGGTCCCAGAAAAGGCGAAACCCGTTTCTTACCGAGGGTAAAATTTCGCCCCTCAGTCCTTGGGCGATGCTCGAATTATACGTGCCATATCCCCCATGCCAGCCAATCGGCATCAGCAGCGTGAAGGGCACGTCACGCTTGATAGTTACCCAACCGGTAGGAGTGCCTGTAAGGGGGTGATAATCCAAAGATGAATCGAAGAATTTGGTCGAACCATATGTTGGGCAGCGTGTAGTAGTAGTAGTAGTAGTAGTAGTAGTAGTAGTAGTAGTAGTAGTAGTAGTAGTAGTAGTAGTAGTAGTAGTAGTAGTAGTAGTAGTAGTAGTAGTAGTAGTAGTAGTAGTAGTAGTAGTAGTAGTAGTAGTAGTAGTAGTAGTAGTAGTAGTAGTAGTAGTAGTAGTAGTAGTAGTAGTAGTAGTAGTAGTAGTAGTAGTAGTAGTAGTAGTAGTAGTAGTAGTAGTAGTAGTAGTAGTAGTAGTAGTAGTAGTAGTAGTAGTAGTAGTAGTAGTAGTAGTAGTAGTAGTAGTAGTAGTAGTAGTAGTAGTAGTAGTAGTAGTAGTAGTAGTAGTAGTAGTAGTAGTAGTAGTAGTAGTAGTAGTAGTAGTAGTAGTAGTAGTAGTAGTAGTAGTAGTAGTAGTAGTAGTAGTAGTAGTAGTAGTAGTAGTAGTAGTAGTAGTAGTAGTAGTAGTAGTAGTAGTAGTAGTAGTAGTAGTAGTAGTAGTAGTAGTAGTAGTAGTAGTAGTAGTAGTAGTAGTAGTAGTAGTAGTAGTAGTAGTAGTAGTAGTAGTAGTAGTAGTAGTAGTAGTAGTAGTAGTAGTAGTAGTAGTAGTAGTAGTAGTAGTAGTAGTAGTAGTAGTAGTAGTAGTAGTAGTAGTAGTAGTAGTAGTAGTAGTAGTAGTAGTAGTAGTAGTAGTAGTAGTAGTAGTAGTAGTAGTAGTAGTAGTAGTAGTAGTAGTAGTAGTAGTAGTAGTAGTAGTAGTAGTAGTAGTAGTAGTAGTAGTAGTAGTAGTAGTAGTAGTAGTAGTAGTAGTAGTAGTAGTAGTAGTAGTAGTAGTAGTAGTAGTAGTAGTAGTAGTAGTAGTAGTAGTAGTAGTAGTAGTAGTAGTAGTAGTAGTAGTAGTAGTAGTAGTAGTAGTAGTAGTAGTAGTAGTAGTAGTAGTAGTAGTAGTAGTAGTAGTAGTAGTAGTAGTAGTAGTAGTAGTAGTAGTAGTAGTAGTAGTAGTAGTAGTAGTAGTAGTAGTAGTAGTAGTAGTAGTAGTAGTAGTAGTAGTAGTAGTAGTAGTAGTAGTAGTAGTAGTAGTAGTAGTAGTAGTAGTAGTAGTAGTAGTAGTAGTAGTAGTAGTAGTAGTAGTAGTAGTAGTAGTAGTAGTAGTAGTAGTAGTAGTAGTAGTAGTAGTAGTAGTAGTAGTAGTAGTAGTAGTAGTAGTAGTAGTAGTAGTAGTAGTAGTGGTAGTAGTAGTGGTAGTAGTAGTAGAAGCAGTAGTGGTAGTAGTAGTAGTAGTAGTTGTAGTAGTAGTAGTAGTAGTAGTAGTAGAAGTTGTAGTAGTAGTAGTAGTAGTAGTAGTAATAGTAGTAGTAGTAGTGGAAGTAGTAGTGGAAGTAGTAGTAGTAATAGAGAAGAAGAAGAAGAAGAAGAAAACGAACAAGAAGAAAAAGAAAAAGAAGAATAATAACAAGAGGGCCATGATGGCCCAAAGCGCTCACATGAGAACTGGTACAGATGAAGACCATACTGTTGTGACAAATTTGAAAATTAAGGTATCTGAACAATACACAAAGGGGGATAGGATCGATTTGACTTTAAAAATCAGTTTTGCAATGGGCTAACTAAAGTACGAGTTGGGTAGTGGATGTGCGGTGTTTTTGCTAATGGTTGTCAAATAATTTGTCTCGATATTCGTACCTGACCCCTTTTCATTGTCAGTGACAATTCTGGAACATGCAGAAACAGTAGAGTTTGATGTCTTTTTCGCAGACAGTTTTGGAGAACTAGTTGCTATTTGATAATTGCGATGGCTGTGCTATAAGGTCAAGTTTTGCTTGTTCTTTGATCATTTTCCGTCCAATGATGATAAGTTAATGCAGGCTATGAAGACATAAATGTTGCATGTACAAATAACTGCATGCAAGGTTTGTCACTGTTGGAAATCAAATTTTATCAATAAATTGTATGGCCATACGCAAACTGTGCAAGTTTGGTCAACATTAAATACAAACAATCGTGTGTGTAAGCCAATCATTGATAACTTGTTGATTTTTTTTTCACACACAAGGCAAGAACTCTGGTGTTACTGGCCCGAACGTGTTTATATTCGACTTCACCTGTAATCTTACATTCATAGAAAAACAGTGCACACCTGGTGAAGATTGGATGACAAATGAAGTCTCTATCCTGAATGATTACCATTTTTGTATATTTTTTTTCACAAACAAAGGGCAATAACCCCCGTGTTTCTGGCCCAATTTTGTTTATATTCAACTTAACATGTAATCTTATGGTCATAGACAAACTGTGCAAGATTGATGAAGATTGGATGAAAAATGGAGTCTCTATCCCGAATAATGTCCATTTTTGCATATTTTTTCACAAAGGGCAGTAACTCCGGTGTTTCTGGTCCGATATCGCTTATAATCGACTCCAACTGTTATCTCATGGTCAAAGACAAACTGTGCAAGATTAGTAAAGATGGGATGAAAAATAAAGTATCTATCCTGAATAACGTCCATTTTATATGCAGTTTTTTTTATAAACAAAGGGCAACAACTCCGGTGTTTGAAACACGATCGATCTAGCCCATTTTTGGCGTCCCCTGAGACCTGATGGTCATCCACAAACTGAAAGTTTGGTTAAGATTGGATGGAAAATAGTCAATATGTTGGGACAAGGCATTTTTGCACTTTTTTGCATTAAAAAGGGGCAATAACTCTATGTTACTAGTGTGATATGTCCGAATAAAAATCCCGTCCGAGATTTTATGGTCATACACAAACTGTTTAAGTTTGGTTAAGATTGGATAAAAAGTGAAGTCTCCAGCGTGAGAACGAAACAAATTGTTGACGGCACACGGACTACATACGACGGACAACAGACGACGCAGGAGAGGTCCCCTATACCAATAGCTAAAAGAAGAAGAAGGCAACAATAAAAAAGTTAACTGTATCACATAATGGTGACTATCAGACTGATACATCATTCAATTAATAGTAATACTCCACACAAAACAAAAATAGACCCTTCCGGTTAAATAGACCTTCGCAAATGTCAATCACCTTCAGAATTTTTTGACAGATAATCCAATCAATGTGTTTGGTCTTGGTTTGCACCTTGTTACCTGTAAATCTAATTTATATGAATGAACAAATGACCAACCATTGTGTAGAAACATTAATAGAAATCAGTTATCTAACAGAAAGACGATGAGCTTATATTACTGTTGGCTAAAACCAGTAAAATTTACAAAGATAAGCTTCTCCCACATACTGTTTTGTGTGATTTATGGCATTTACACGTGCTTTACACGGGCGGCCAAAACATAACCATACGCCCTGTCGTGTGAACTGAGTGAGCAGTTTCTCAGGTGAGAAAATACAATTGTCGAGTAATCTGCTATTTCATTTGAATAATGATTCGGACTAGAAAAAGGACGCAATTCCCTGGAGGTGCATTGAAACACTTTGTTTCTGCACATGCTTGTTACTGAATTTAGCAAACGATTTAATATTTTGATAACAACTTTAGACAGCTACGTCAGTTGTGTATCACTTAACACAAGTCGTCCTTTTGATATTAACATAATATTGCTAAAGGATGAAACGTAATGGTCATACGTAAATTTATACGACTGACGAAGAAATAAAAATTCCCACAAACGTTACGAAAATGCCAGCCAATATGCAGTGATCACCCGCTCCTTGCATCGAAAGCAGACGCGGTTACAAGATTTAGAGTCATGTGGTGCGGATGCCTAAAATGACGCGCTTTGTGTGGTTTCTTAATTTTATGTTATTAGTCAATGAATGTAAATAATATAAGTCAGGATGCTTAGTACAAGTCATATTAGTTTTGCAAGTAAACATTTGCTTTAGCTTGTACCACTGCCACGAATAAGTTATAAAATAATTTTTTTTTATCGACTTAGTGTTTGTTTTTTTCCAGCCTGGTTTGTAGGTTTTGAAAATCATGGGGACGCTAAACATAGAATCAAATTTGTATGGCCTTAGGTGTAAACCACACTTGAAACACATATAAATATCAGCAGTAAATACATATTTCAGACACATTTTCGAGTCTAAAAATGTCATTTTCTTGCGTTGACAACACTACATTAACACATCAAATAAATGCGCCTCTTAGTCGTCCCAGTTGCAGCACAAAACTGAACAGCATATAATAGGCTTTCAGAATGACAATATACACACGTTGTATTTAGTTACCTGGCTGTGGTGCCCCCACTGTGTACGCGCTCGACAGCGGATATTGTCCCAACGCCGCTTTGCCATCGGCAACAAACTTCTCTAGCCTGTCTGAAACCGACTTCCGCATGCCGGCCTCGACTTCCGGCTCGCTAGGACCGGAACGCTCCATCAGAGCGGCGCTGTCTACATACACGGTTTCGGAATCGCCACCGGATCTATGTATACATATACGAATGGATGATACCGATATCGATTGATTGACGAATCGTTTGCCACACTTTGGACGCTAGATTTCATTGCAGAGATGGATAATTATAGATAGCATCCATGCTTTAGAATTTGTTTTATGCATTACATTTTTGCTTCAGATAAAACGAAATAATCAAATAATCAACAACAGACCCATGAAGCCCCAAAGCGCTCACCTGAGTACTGGTTATGACGGAAACCTTACAGTGGTAATAGTTTGAACAACATTAATGTTATTTGTCATAAACAAGAGGCAGTAAGTCTGGTGTTTCCGGTCATGTTACGCATTGTTTTAGTATACGTGCACGGATTAACGTGGAACGTTTGCAGTAGTTGTTTGTTTTAATGAATGTTTAATGAGCATTTGCGGTTTTCTTATCTGGTGGGAGTGTCATTTTAATTCGTTATCAAATATATGTATCTACAGGTTCATTTCAATGCAAAATAATATGGTGATATGAGTTTCCATATATTTAAAACAGAAACAAGACAAGTGTATACTTTACATAGCACAAGTACTGCAGTCCATTTGAAGGGAAAACAACGAACTGCCATTTAATCCATAAATACAAGTTCAACTGAAGGGAACATTACAGGGGTTATCGACGGCTGATACGGCATAATATTTTGAAAAATAAATTTATATTTTAAGAAGTATTTATTAAATGTTTACTAACCACACAGGTCTCGTGTTGATAAACAAACAGAAAAATATGATTATTTTAATAATTCTAAATAGTGGTAACCTTGACACTTTTGGCGGGCGCGGGAAAATAAGTAGTAGCAGTAGAATCGATAAAAATGAAACGTACATAAAGTTTTACTTGAAGTGCGCGATTTTGTAGGCGTGAGTTCAAATCCTGCTGGAATCGTGTATCGACAAACAAATTTAAAGAATTGGTTTTACTTTTTTCTTGACGATTCCATCAATATATTATTGCTATTTGAAAAAACATATTCGTGAAAAATAGATTTATGCCTTGTATAATACTTGTCTATATTTATGGGACTTACCGTCGATATGCCCCTTTAATGTGAATGTAGGCTTTATAGTTTTACAAGTTACCGCACCTGAATCGTTGAACCGTTGCATCTTGAAAACCGTCCATGCCGTAGAAAATATTCTTCAGCTGAAATAGAAAGTACGATATATAGAGGATATTTGTTTGTTTTCGGTGTGATAACGCGTGTGATCACCGGAAAGGGAGACAATTAATATTTTCAGGAGCGCTTATGTAAATTGTCTCCATTTCCGGTGACGATATCACGCGTTATCACACCGAAAAAAAAAACACATTTTCTTTTTATTTTATGCTTTATTAACCTTTGTTTTACTTTTTTTTGAAAAATATCGCGGGAATCATAACGTCATGACGTCAAAATAATGACGCCATTTGACAGTTTTGAGCCCGGCATCGGTGACGGTCCGTTTCATTTACTGTATTAAATCGGGACACAAAAAAGTATTCCGTCGGTTTGAGTTATATAGGGATATATCTCACTGATTTTTTTGGCCATATTTCACTACTTAGCATTAAATAAACATTAATATTCTTTTATTGGGAATTCAGTCGTTCATTATTTGATATCATAAAATAGTGAATCACGGGTATTCATTTGAAACGAGATCACCTCATATTCCATCGTTGTGAACAGCAGATAGAATGTACGTTATGTAGGACCATATTTTTTACAAATAATATTTTTCACAGGTGTGAAAAATAGGATCTCATTTTTTTACTGGTTTGAAAAATAGGATCTCATTCTTCACACATCGCAATCTCATTCTTCATATTTTCTGGTAAATTTGTGATCGAGTCCAGTTTTTGATATGCACTTAAATCACATGCTTCACACACGATAAGAAAGTGTTCACATTAAAAAAAAGTGAATTTGTTACATCATAATCCTATTTTTCACACTGAATGTGACTGAAAAAACGATGCGATTTACGGTATGGTACGGTATGCATGGTATGGTACGATATGGTACGGCAAAGTACCAGACGGTTAAGTACGGTACGTTTTGGTATGGTTAGACATGGCATGGCATGGCATGACATGTATGGTATGGTTTGTAATGCTATGGTATGGTACGGTACGGTACGGTGCGGTACGGTTAGGTACGCTACTGTACTGTCCAAACGTCAAACTCCATTATATACATAGAGTGTGACGTCACTGCTTTCGTCTAACCTCTATACCGGGAACTGATAACTATCCATATTTGGCTAAATGGTACATACACTGAGATATAGTCCGCGGATGAATGAAATAATTTCCAAACAAGGACAATTTCCGTATATTCTTAATAAAACCACGTTTAACCATGATAACTATATCATCATTAACTTCAAACACTCAAAGCATTGTGTTTATACCTGTTCGTGCAATAAAATGCGTTTTACTTCAGTTGTCATGCAGTTGATACTTTCACTTTCGTACACTATGTACAAGTGAGCAAATAGAGATAAAAACTGTTATATTATTGAAAACAACGGCGGATTATATTTTCAAATTGAATTAAACAATGCACAGATTGAGTTCCTTGCACCAAGTTACGTCCTACAAGACTTATGACGATTTTGCTAATGTTTAGGAGAAGCGTCTCATGCTCCAGTTGGCGCCATATGAATATAGTGCTTACCCATCATGCACAGCGCGAAATCACACAGGTAAGTTGCCAGAAGCGACACCTGGTGGACACAATGGTCAAACTCCTCGCAGCGGTTACATTCCCTATCGGTTAACGGTATTTGATCAATGATCATTCTATACACCGAGGATGACGTCACACGCCAAACCTCAGTACTTCACCGCATTATTTCGCCCCAAACGGCAAACTGTGCTTACGCATGAAGTAATCCCGCGTGTGAAAGTTGTTTCATGAAATGACTTTATTGATACCATTAATGAATCTAATATTAAGTTAATACTGACAGCAGAATATATTTCTGTTAAATAAAATACTAGTAGTTCGTCTTTGACGCTGTTTAGCGTGTTTATTTTATAAAAAGCTACTTTCACTTTCGTTTTGTGTGAAAATTCAAGGTTAAATGCTAGTAAATCCAATTCCCATAGGGTCTCATTATCAAACAGCGAACTTTCAGATTTCAGTTTGTGCAAGCTTGCTGTCAGTTTAAAGATGAATCTTTCCTCTTCCAAATATTGCAATAAAAATATATGAATTTACTTCTAAGAAAATGCGTCTCACCTGAATGCAGGCACCCGTAGTTCATCTTTCAAGTTAGCGTCCAAAGAAATGCACACAAATGTTCTAAGCACAGAGAGGATATTAGAAATAACCCAAAAAGGCATGTCTGACATTGCAGAATGCTTTTCATAGCAGAAGAAAAAAAGTAACTATAGTAAAAGGCAATATTTCCAATGTAACACGGAGGGAAACACATTTATTTACTGGTATCTAACCTCAATGCGATGTTAAATCAACCATTGCGATGTTAAATCCACCATTGCGAGCTACGCTGGAAAGTAGCGAATATCCATAATGCTTGGAGCGTGAGTACACAGGTCTGTCAGACCGGTATAGACACAGCGGTATTTGATTAGAGCTTTGCTCGGATCCAGTAATCTCGGCGCGGAGGTTGTCCAAACGTACGTACCAACATGTGCGGAGGTTCTTATAAGGTCATTATATGTGTATACGTATATTCTAGTTCGGGCGGACATATGCATGGTTATTTTGGTTTTTATGATCCAAAATAGGACGTTTGTTTGTAGGGTAAGTTCGGATGCGTGCATTGGTTAATATCCCAATAAAATGGTGTACGTTCGTATGAACTAACGCGAGTGTGCATTTCTATCTCCTAATTCGACCGTAAAAACGTACTGACTAACGATTAAGCGCATGCATACATTAACAGCTCCTTTATATGGCTTAGTTTCTCATAATGACGACAATACTGATGGCGTTAACTATAATGATAATAAGGGTGATGACGAGAATAATTAATATGACGATGATGATGACGATGATGATGACGATGATGATGCCGATGATGACGATGGTGATGATGATGATGATGACAAAGATGATGATAGTGATGATAATGATGATGATGATGTTGATAATGATTACTGTATAATTGTGATCCAAATAATGATTCATCGATTGTCGCGATACAATTACATCATCAAATATGTGAAAAATGTGATCCGTACACTTACCCCCTTTTGGCCAATTACATTCTTCACATTTATAAATGTGACAAATTAGATCCTATTCTTCACAGGCGTGTGAAAAATATGATTTGGGAAAACTATGATCCAACAGGACGGTATATTCAATCGATGTGAAAAGTCAAAAATCATGCAAATCGCTATAATTTCTTCAGCATAACATTTTTAAAATCCAATCATAGAAAATACTTACAGGTAGAGTTTGTTTAAACCTATTTATTTTAGCTGGGCCCGTATTCACTAACCTATTCTTAGACTTACGAATAAGAAAAAAACACAATAATCTTAAAACTGTTATATTCTAAAACCACTTTAAATTTCAATCACAGTTGGAACTCACCCATTCTAATTACACCATTCTTTATTTTAGAACGATGTGTCAATGACATAACATTGGTACCCGGAACATTTGCAAACGCACAAGTATAATAAAATGAGTCTTAGTATGTTCTTTATTTTTACGTCTAAGAATGGGTTGGTGAATACGGGCCCTAGTTTGTGTGGAACGTCAGAGGCTTATTGAAACACTTTCGAGTCTGTTTCCTGGGTGTTACCGGTAATTGGTGTATTTTTATTTTACAAAGACCATTCCAGCGCTCCCCGTGTACGGATCGAATTAACGATCTCTCGATCCAAATGAACACTATATGAGGCGTATCGTGCGAAAAACTGGCTAAATGCATGTGCGTAAAGTGTCGTACCGGATTAGCCTGTGCAGTCCGCACAGGCTAATCCAGGATGGCACTTTTCGCTTTTATGGTAATTTCTGTTTCAAGGAAGTCTCTTCTAAACATAAATCCACTGTATGCGGAAAGTGCCGCCCTGGATTAGCCTGTGCAGACTGCACAGGCTAATCCGGGACGACACTTTACGCACATGCATTAAGCCCGGGTTTTCCCACGACACGCCTCATATGATTTGTAATCATTACATTACTGCAACTTATACTGTCGTTTATTCATATGCTTGTTTTTTTTATATAAAGGTCATTGTTTAAATGGAAATAAATTCTAGGCTACTTAACAATTATGTTTCAATTAAGAATACAACAGTGCCAGTGTAGTCAAAGTACTGTCCATAAAATGCCTGCTCCAGGCCCGGTATACATGTTCGGGCCCACGAGCGATATCCGGCGTAGAGAGAGGACTCAACAGTAAGTAGAAGGGAGATAATAACTTACCGAGGGCAGAATGTCGCCCCTCAGTCCCTTTGCGAGGCTCGAGTTATACGTGCCATAGTCTCCTTGCCAGCCGATCGGAAGTTTCAAGGTGAAGGGGACGCTGCGCTTTAAAGTTACCCACTTGGAAGAAAAACCTGAAACGGGAGATTATCAAATTACGATTTCTAAGATTTAAAGAAGATATCATTATAATAATAATACATCGATTAATTTCACATGTTAATTCTTACGTCGTGAAAGTACATTTACCAGATAACCGCTTTGCGAACTCTGGCCAAAATGGAAATTATCATCGATATTAGAGGAACCCACAACATGAATTAAAAATACTTGTACTGTGAAACATTGTGTCCAGTTACGTCCCTTTGTGATTGCTGACTACCGAGTTTATGGTATTAGTATTATACAAAATTGGGTTTATTCCTATTACTAACAGATGTTTCCGCTTGTCCGCTACCTCTGGCATTTTAGGGACACAGCGAATAAATTTACCTGCTAATTCTTCTGCTGTGAAACATCGTTGAAGTCCAGTTGCCTCTCTTTGCGAGTGCTGACCAAGGACAGCGGAGGGGCCACTTCCAGTCACCGAGCCGCCCCAGCTGGTGATAACGTATGCGCACGACGTGCCGTCGAAATTAAAATCATTAGCGTCTCCCGTCACCAACGAACGCGAGAACGTCACAGTCGTAACGCCGTTTGCTACGTTACCGGAAATAACCTTGACGTCTTGTGAGGCATCTACTACCGGTTGTGAATACGACGTTATGTGTCTATAATGAAAATGTATACCCTGTTTCAGAAAATTAAAACCTCAAATGACTGTTTTCGGTATTATAAACGGCCGTAACAATATGAAAATCAGTTGATCCCATCAGCGTGCGTGCATTGACGAAATAAATTAGACATTTCATATTGAATTTTAGTGGATACAAAAAATATTGTCGAAATAGACCGGAAGTAACGTCACCTGTCGGACACCACTGGAACGCCATCTTCCATCCAGGCCAAAATGGCGTCTGCACCAATCTGAAACCGAAGATAGCATACAATATATTGTATGGTATTATTGTAATATTTGTGCTGACACATATTGCTGCAATACTCACATATTCTAGACATTTGTACGTCCTTCATGTCGCGTTTTCAATATCTGTTTACTCAAAATATTAAAACGAGTTCTGACGTAACTACATTTGTGGCGTGGCGTGGGAAACCCGGGCTTAATGCATGTGCGTAAAGTGTCGTCCCGGATTAGCCTGTGCAGTCCACACAGGCTAATCCAGGACGGCACTTTCCGCCTATAGTGAATTTATGTTTAGAAGATACTACCTTGAAAAGAAAAAACCATAAAGCGGAAAAGTGCCGTCCTGGATTAGCCTGTGTGGACGACACTTTACGCACATGCATTAAACCCGGTTTTCCTACGACACGCCTCATACGTAATTTTCACAGAAACCGAACTAATTATCTTTATAATCCGATTTTCTTTACAAAATTCATTCAAAATATGTGACGAGTTATGAGTGGTAACTATTCAGTCTATTTATAACTGAAAATGCCGTAGAGACCCCCATTGATTCCCGCTACCGTATGTCAAGTCAAATTGGATGGCGATTCCAAGATGGCGGTCACAATACAGTCATATTTTGTCTCTTGATTGCATTGTTATTTTATCTTGAATTGGACCATTTTGGTACCAAACTAATGAATAAAAATTGAACTAAAAGTATGTTAAGATTGTCCGCCTATGTATTTTCATAAATTATTAAATTATTTAAAAACAATGGCTAACTATCACAAAAACCGGATTGTCAACTATATATAATTTGAAACTATATGTATGATCAACAAAGATTAGTTTTCTTTTGTTCGTGTAACATACAAGTATGCAAAGGCTACTTGCCATGCGATTTTGATTGTTAAATCCTATCGCCAACCACTGCCGCTCTGTTTCCGACAGCCGCGCGGAAACAGTAAAGATCATATTCTTGGTGCTGTTTTCCCACTTCCACGTAGTGAAGTACCGACCTGACGGGTGGCGGTAAGTTTCCCCACTTCCGTTACCAGAACCGGTCGGCTGGGCTAAAAATACATGTGCGTTTGCACTTTTTACAAGCTCAAAGCTATGGTCCATGTCCAGCCCATAGAAACGAGTTCTTTATCAATAATATACATTTATCTTAAAGCCTCTTTGTGCCATTTAAGTTAACGAAAATGTATTAAAAATTGCCGTTTTTGTTAATCTAAACCAGTTTTATAAGCGAATTTGATATATTTCCTTAATAAGACAATGAATGAAAAACATACACACATACCAGCAAAGGCACTACATAGGGAATACTTCGTAATGTAGATACATGTACATCGAAATTAAATACAAGTTATCCTATAGGGTTGTAAATGAAATGATTTTAAGACTTTTGAAACCAAAAACAATATTGTAGTTTCATATTTCTTCTTGGGCCTTTAATGAAAGACTTGAGAATCGTATAATCGATTTTGTAGACAAATCTTTTGCAATTTAAATGAAGTTTTGTGCCAATTTAAAAAAATTGCCTGTGTTCTCCCTGTATACACAGTCCATTATTGACCGCCAAAACAAAAGGAGGAATAAGATGAAACAGGTATTCTGCTTGTTAAGTACTGTTTAACCTACGATTTTCTTGATGAAGTTATCTTTATGCTATTTTTATTTAAAATTTACAAAAGACAACGCTTGAAATCATTTACTGTACTGTGCAGTATACAAAGCGTTGAATACTATACTTTTCTCCAAGAACATGTCTGTGACAGTTAAAGAAGTTTCAAATAAGATGTAATATCTTAATGACATTTTAATTAAAGTACAACTGTCCATTTTATCTTTAAGATATTTCAATAAAAAAACACAACAACAACTCGTTATCCATATCAGCACTGGAAGAGGTAGATTATAAAAGAGCGAATACCACAAGCGGAGCAACACCTACATAAGAAATCAAGAGTGAAGAATCCTCGATGGCCGTACGAGGTGTCCGCAAGATCGCGCCCGTGGTACTTCAGTTCATCCTCCTTGTAATAGTACGGTATGGAGGCCGCTGACTGGTTGTACTCCAAACCGGAAGCGGGCACGTGGTGGATGTTTCCCGCCGTCTGACCACGCGCCCAGATGCAGTGCATAGGTCCTCGTTCGAAACTGTGGTCGGCAGGGTCGGAGCCGGCTGCAGAAGAGAGCCCTTTTAAACAATCTAAATTTATGTTGGTCTGCAAACAACAAGAACAACAAAAACAACTATGTACACGGACACGACAAGAACACACTTAACAACAAAGCATTTAACAATAACAACAAAGACAAAACCACGAAAAAAACATTATCATTTGAATTATCACTATAGTTAAATATCGTTTGCAAATAGAGAGATCAAAGCGTTGAGCCCTGAAAGACTGCCGCTTGCTAGATAACGTTAAAGGTCACGAACAGCTATTAATTATGAATATTAACATATTAGAAAACTAGTTCTTCAACAAAAATGCTTCAAACTTATATTTGTATGGGTGTTAACATTTTATGTCTTATTTACAAGTTTATCTGAAATATAACAATGCATCAAAAGTTTATCCGAAATATAACAATGCATCAAACAAATAATAACTAGTGATTCAAATCGGTATTTTTCTGTGTATGTGGTGAACGCAACGTAACGTAATTATGCAACTTAACAGTATAAAACACACACAGAAACATACCGATTTGGCACAACATGCTATGCACCTGTACAAGGGGAATAAAACACAATGGTTGTTCGTTCATATGGTTTGAATCTATTGTAGTGGACCAATACATATATAGCACGGAGTTGTTACGCAGTTCTGATTAGCCGTGAGCAGTGATCTCCCCTGCTCCACAATATTGAAAGCAGTGAAGCAGGGGAGGCCACTGTGGAATTGCCGTGTCAAAAGCGGTACTTGTTTTCGATTTGCAGTACTAAAGACTCCGGGTGTCGCCGCAGTCTAACTAGTTATGAATTTTATTGTTTTTGAACACTATAGTAGCATTATCATCTACAAATAGTATCGTAGCGAAATGCCATGCGGCGTTCGCATACTGATACCAACTGCAGCAAACAAACAACGTACCTGACAACTTCCGCCGGAAGAGAATCGTCGTGTAGCCGCCATTTTCCTCTCCAATGGCGGCGGTAAGACTATTCGCGCCGCCTAGCTCCTCGTCGCGCATGGGCGTGGAGCGGTCACGTGAATAGTAATCCCCTATCCTGGACAACGACCCCTTGGCGGAACCGATTACCATGTCAGTGCAGTCCATAGCATGGATAGGATCTGAAACAGAAAGTGGATGTTATAAATATCTTATTACTTTGAGTTGTCGACAAACTTCAAGGGGGTTACAATGTTCTTGTGAACTATATGCGGCATTATGAGCATGATGCCTATATTTAAAATAAACTTGAGTTGAGTTGGTCATACAAACTTGTGGTTCCAAAGGTCTCTGTTTTAAGGCCAAAAAAAATTAGTTTCGTTTCTGGTCTCCTGCCCCAAAAAATAAGGTTCGGTAGGTAAGGATTTTTTATTATTACTTTTAGTTTTTATGATGGGAGAATGGTGTGTGTGTTCCATATATATTTATATTCAGATGAGTACCGTGTATTATGGTAAACCATGTATTACGCGCACATGTTTACCCTAAAATTCGGCTATGAAAAATTCGGTGCGCGTTGTACAAGGTAACAGTCTTTTTCAGTCAGGTTTTTGTGTGTGAAAATTTAGTGATATTTTATTTTATATTTAATTCATAATTTTTTATTACTGAAACATTGCATCCTAATTACATTGCAATCATATTTCTAATAACACCTTTTACAACTGAGAAGAGTGAAAGCGCAAAGTTATCAATTTTGCCAGGTCTTTAAAATCAGCAAGCCGTTAGCAACAACCATAGCAACGGTGTCGGTTTGACTTCAAAAAGTCTTTGATGAGACTGCTAAGCTGGGGCCATTGTCTAGCAGTTTGTAGCACTAAGCGTGTAACACGATTAACACGTGGTCAGCGAACAAAGCATCAATCAATGCTATTCTACCTGAACAATGCAAGCAGTGTCGATAGGGCATTAATGAATTAGCGTTCAAGAGGAAATGTGTGAAAAAAAGTTGTTTTGTTCCATCAAATAAATTGTAGATTTAAATGGGAGTTCCGAAATATTCATGTATTGGTTTAAAATGGAGATTGTGTTAAGGCATAAAACTTATTCAATAGTAACATAAATATTTGTATTCAATTTGGATTAATATATGTGTTTCGCGCACAAGGACATTAAGTATGCGTATCTGAATATACATTGATTACGTCAGTTCAATATTCCACAAAATAACAATAAAAACATGGACAAATTTGGTAAAATATGTGCCATGTGCAACAGTGAATCATTATCAGGTTTATGAAACGCGATATCCAATTAAAATCTTGTTTGGTAAAATGACTAAGAATATTTATCGGCGGAAATAAATAAATTATATTTGGATAAAAAATATTTAGGGTCGGCAGCAAAAGTAAAGGGTCGGTCGGGAGACCAGAAACGGGACTATTTTTTGGGGGCCTAACAAACATTTAGTTTTTTAATCCAATGACATATGTAAACGAAATGCAGAAACGTGCGGTAAATGCAACATAAAAAATCACTGACCACCAGTTGTTGGGCTGTAGCCTGCGAATAGGACACCACAACTATCTCCGGGCTTGCTTTCCCCTTCAGCCTCGCCTTCACCCTCGGGCTCAGTTTCACCCTCGGGCTCAGTTTCACCCTCGGCGTCCCCATCATACACCATTACGCCCGCTTCTCGGCGGGTCCGCTCAGAGACCGGCCCAATTATGTTCCAGTCGTCTGCGTATTCCCAAGCTCCCTGCGCATGTATCTTGCCCAGGCCTAGAGCTCTCTCTAAAATCACGAGAGAAACGACACTGATCAAGCATGTAATTAAAATGCAAAATCAACAACATGAAACAATTACTTCCGGCAAAGAGGTTATATTTTGTTGGCGTTGGTTTGTATTATATAAATATTGACTTCCTTGAGGGTGACAGTGCGTCTCGTCGACATTGGGCGACATTGCCGGGCGTAATATCAAATTGTTGCCCGCTGCAGTTTATATGCATTATATAGAGAAATAATCAAGTGAGGTATAATAAATCTGTTTGTTTACCAACTTTACGCAAAAAGTAATCAAAGGGATTTTCATGATTTTATTTTCTAAAGGTTTGAAATGGGCCAAGAATTAATGATAAGATTTTGGTGGAGATCCAGAACATCGCTAATCTTACACGTTTCCATAGGTGTAAACCATATAATATATACATTAAATTATCCAATCATTGCACTCGGATATCACACGTTGACCTATTCTACGCATACCAGATAACGCACAAAATGGAAAAGCTTCTGAATCGCTTGTGAATCTCAAAGAATAGAAATCAACTAACGCTTGAAAGGAGAGAAAAATATATGTGACAAAACTATAGAGATAGCATCTACACCTGCAAGTTCGTGGGTGTTGAGCTTTCAAATTTGCGCATGCGCATAAAACCCCACTTGTTTCAATATAACCAAATCACATTAAATCGATCTGAATGTAAACTATCTATTTTATATGTAAAAATTGCCAATATTTATTCGGAAATCTGTAATCTTACTTGAAAATAAACATGACCCAGCACAGACCTAGATCATTTTGAACTTCCTGTAAGTTCGTGGGCAACTTTTGATGACGCCATACGAAAAGGCCCTTCCACTAATTTTCGTGTTTTGATATGAATACGAATATTTTTTAATGTCCTTGTTTGTTTTCATTGATTTTTGTGGTTTTTAATGAAATTAATACTGATAAAATGTTTATTAACACCACGAGGGGTTGACTTCTTTTAACTATTAATAAATTTCAGACACAAATAACTGCAATAAACTTAAATAACATGGTACATTTATATGTCGATGTTTTTATCGCATAATTGTGCTTTCATAAGTCAGGCTATTCTTCGGCACACACTTCCATAGAATTCGGACACACGACGTTGCGTCATTTAAGAGACAATTACATCATGATTTCATCCACGAACTTACCGGAGGCCACGAACTTGCCAGATTAATAGATGCGTTATTGTTACCGCTATGGTGTAAAGGATATGTCGTCCGCCGTGCTATCGAGAGGTCCTGAGATTGATCCCGACGTGGAGAGTGAATGATGTTTCTCAAAAGACACCAAGTATTGGTTCTACTCAGCAAACTGGTTCAAAGTGTCTCAATAAGTCTTAGGCTTTGGACAAAATAGAGCTGAAATAAAAAGGTTTACACTATTGTTACCGCATGATAGGGACAGGCACACTTCCGGTGAGATGTAGCGATTCCGATGTCTCAGGAGAGTGTTTCCGATCCGATGTCCGTCGGCAAGAAAGAGGTGATAGGTCTCGTTTCGGATGTGTTTGTCGTTAACATCACCCGGCACTAGCGGTCGAACGAACGTGAAATTCAAAACGTCGTTTACAAGTGACGCCGATGTCAAATTGACGTCTTGTCCTTCGTCGACCATTGGTGCAGCTCGATAAGGGCCTATATACCTTTAACAAATAAAGGACCCTTTAGGTGATTTACAATTGTAAAAAAGGGTAAAGAGTTGTGTGTTTTTTTCATGTATTGTATCAGTTTTATCACCCCAATTTTGACACACATCTACGGTATTACTCAATATGAAGTAGATAAGTATTAATGTGAATATGTCATTTGTTCATATCACGAGTATTTTCACACAATATACTTATGATTTTAGAACCTTTGTTAATTTCTGACGAGTTCAGTGACGACCATATTTCTTAATCAACAATCGTGAGCAGAGTTTCACGTACGTTTTGAAGCAGAACATATCAATTACCTCAGATTTATTTATTAGTAATGACATATATGATATATTATTTCTATCTATAAAACGAGAAATATCTCGTGAACCTTTTCTGAATATACATTAATATACAACAATATCCACTATCTACATGGGTATCCATAGAGATAACGTATTTATGACGCAGTCATATCACCTGTCCGAAACTGCGAAACGGTAGTGGTCATCAGTGAGCAGCAGAATGACGTCAGTGTTGACCTAAAATAGTATAATTCGGCCTTCATTCTCCTCCTATTTAACGTTTGACTTGCTGACGTATGTCATAATTATTACATGCAGTAATAGTAAAACAGCGGTGTAGACAGAACAATATCAATTGGATGTGTCAAGTTAAAAAGCAGTAAATAAACGTATCAGTTACCATTTTCTCGTCATCGGAAATTCCTATCGCAATCCAATTGGACCAGTAGTCCCTGATTCCCTTGAACATGACGCTGAACGTGATGTTTTCCTCGTCGTAATACCACTCGACATGGACGTTGGAGCAGTTCCCAGTCGGGCACCAGTGGTGTCTGGTCCGCCACTTGCCGGAACCAAAATCACCATCTGTGAAGTTCCTTCCTGTGCTCTTTGTAAACCTCCAATCGGTTGTGACTCCTCTCCAGTCGTCCGTGGGTTTTGCAGTTACCTTAGTAGATCGTACAGTAACCTTGGTAGATTGTGTAGTAACATATTCTGTGGTCGTATCTTTATAATTGCCGCCAGTGGAACGCTCTGGATAAGGAGGCAGTGTCGGCCATAACTTGCAGCCACTTCTGTACCCTACAGAACATATGGTATTTACATCAGTCAACTGATTTCCATCACAGTGAAACAGTATCTATTCAAACGGATGTTTTAAAGTTATAAATATGTCTTAAAAGATTTTAAGTTATAGATTCAAGATTAAGAGTAAGTGGAAACGTCAAAACATTTGTTTTAAATTTTCTTGGTTTAAAGTATTGATAACTCGATTTTATTTATTTGTTTTAGTAACTTTTGTGACTTTTAATGACCTCTCAAAATACAAGGAAATAAATGTATTCGCAAATCCAAACAGTTTATAAAACGGTATTCATACAGGGCCTACAACAAGAACAATATAAAAATACAGAACAGTAAACACGTTTCGAAAACGACGCAGTGATATTGACATATGTAATTATAAAAATAAGCATTTAAACAGGATCCTTATTAGAGATAACTACAGAAGATTTACTGATAAAAATCCTCATGGGATTTTGTCACAATGTTATAAACCAGGTTCTCTAAATATATGAACCGACATACTTCAAGTTATTGTACTGCTTTGATTACTTGGAAAGATAACAATATTAAGTCATCGTATCTTTCCACATCTTAACCACCTTCATATCTCTGTTCCATCAGTTTCTAAAACCGTCATATAAGGTGGCCTAGCCACTATCCCTATGGTGTAATGCTGGTACACTAATGTTGATAAATAAATAGTTGTACTTACCATCAGGACGCCACCCAAATCCAACCCAAGTCTGTGTTTTCGCTCGCAGAACAATCTCCATCTCATTCGTCTCCTGGCAATGGAGAAAGGTAAGCACATGGTACAAATGTGTGAACAAAAGGTTTTGTGTGCGTGTTCTGTAAACAACGGGGTAGATTAAAACCTTACGGTAAGTATGAGTTATTTAACACACATCCAGTCTGAATGGTCCTATTTACACGATATACGTATACTTGCTAAATCACGTGATACACACATAAGACGTTACAGACATGTATTAAAATCCGTGTATGCGACATAGCACCACTACATTAGATCGTTTGTTAAAAAAAAGACCTGAACAATCTATCATTTTGTATGTAATTTACATGATTAGTTTTATTGGAACAGAAGCCGTTGTTTACTGAAATGTATATGCACAATATGCAATCACCTATAAGAAGGGGAGACAACAACCATGACTATATATCATGCAGGTCATATTGACGCCCTATACTTATATTTTCATCGGAACACATGTTACAATATTTGTTCAAACGGAGTATGTGTTATGAGCATACTCAACATCTTACAGTCGTGAATCCAAAATCAATATCATGTTTCTGGACCGTAGATAATGTATAGCAAATTAAAATGTCTTTCAATACATACACGACGCAATGGTTTTACCGAACGTTTTCGCAACAAACAATAAACCGCAACAATAAAACGTTTAGGGAGGCCCACTGTCGGCAATCATTTATTGGCGCTGTATGTTGCTAACACCAAAAACCTTCGCTGGTTGCACTTTTATGGTAAAAAAGGCATTAACGACGAATACTGTTGCGTTTAAAGCCTTCTCAAGTTTCATGCTAATTGCAACTCGCAGCTGTGTGCAGAGGGTCGACTTGAATACTTGCCTCGTGTTTCAGTTCGATAGGTTGTCAAATATACGATAAACAACAGTTAACCTGAAAGTTTGTTGGGATCAGCTATTGATATTGTGTACGGTTGGACAAGTTGCACTTAATACTTAAACCAAAGGTTTTCCCTTCACAAAATGATCTTTCTTTAAGAAAATTAAATGTTAACCGGCAAATAAATCTGTAGCATGTTATATCATATTACAGCAAACATGTACTCATTTTTGAAAACACGGTTATTTGAATGTAAACATCAGACGGTATTATCCTTATAGACTGTCTTGGAGGTTGAGGGTTTACAATAGTGTAATATAGTGTTATAGTATTATATTAATTGTTATTTGAATTAACAAAACACATTTACTCAGATATTGAGCTTACGTGTTTTCTCGATGAAACATGTTTAAAACAAAAACTAAAGTACACAAGTCTGGTTTATTCACATTCTTTATTTATTTACATCAGTAGATATAGGCCACTTGAAGTTATTAGCAAGTTTTTCAAGCGTTACTTACAGGAATAATTCTTCGATACATTTTGAAGTCCTCTGTACCGGCAACCGACGTCTTGATGTGTTTTGTGAGGTCTAAAGCATCGAGTGTTTTAACAGACGAACCTAGGCAATAACGGAAACATTAACAAATATGCCATACAAATAACTGACGATTAACTACACTGTTGTTAATAATATATATCCTAAACTGCAGCAAATATACGCACAATACCGCTTGGAAGATGGCGAGCTCGATTCATACTCGAGGAGCGCTCGGAGTGCGAGTGTATTATATTATGCTGACGTTTACATACATGTGTATTTGTACAATAAACCGTCTTAGATCGCCAAATCGTTAAAGTACTCGGAGTAGGAGTTGAATCAATTCCCTAAATCAAAATTGCTGAAGCTTTTCACAGTGGGTTCCGAAGAATCCAGGGTTACAGTAGCAGTTGTTGCGACGGTATCAGTATAAATCTATATACATGTGTATTTGTACTTTAAACCGTCTTAGATCACCAAAGTACACAAAGCTGCCATTGAATGAATTCTCTAACTCCAGATTTCTTACGTTTTTCACAGTGAGTCCCGAAGAATCCAGGGTTACAATAGCAGTTGTTGCGAGGGTACCTGGTGGACACGCCCTTCATACACTGGCCCTGGTTCAGGCAGTCGCCGTCAGTCTCACATTCCTCTGTGAAATAAAAACAGTTAAAAACTGGAACATCATTGATATTGATTACGTGTAAATATCGTGGCATGCTTGTTAGAATATATATTTGTTTGCCCGGATTGATGCAGATACTTGTCAGGCTTTGGACATGACATGTGTGTGCGTCTGTACGCCTGTCAGAGCGTATATGTTTGCTATACTTTCATATAATATTCGTCCATTGAAAGCCAAAACCTATCAGCATATGTGCAAAGAAGGCTGATAGGCTCTTCTGGCTTTCAATGGACGAATTATGCTTGCATCTATTCGTACCGATGTATCTTCCATTGTAGTACCCGGGGCTGGGTTGATATATATCATGAATTTGTGTCGCCAACACATCTGTGAGTCAAACGAACGTGTATTAAACATCTAATCATTCTCGATTTGAAGGAACACTTGCATGTCTGGAATTCATGTATGCGTTTTTGCCTGTAAGTATAAACTTGGCGCATGTTACCGACCTAGGGATGTTTCACTCCTAGACTAGGTCTTAACGGCGGGTGTATCAACAGATAAGGAAAGATCTAAGATCACAAAAGGTACTGGGTGCTGCTAAAACGGATCAGGGTGCAAATCCATACACCTCTGTTGACATTTTCATTATTTTGTGGTGACTTGTCCAGAGGGGCAGCACGTTGGAACCAAAAAGGAGCAGGGTGCAGCACTCTGCTATATGGTTCTAGATATTTCTCTACAACAGAGGTTTACTTGATAAAAACTGCACCACTTACCCTGGTACTGACATTTTGGCCCCGCCCACAACTTTTCACAGACACAAGCACTGCCGTCATGCACCCCGTGGTAAGAACACTTGGTCACGAACGTATCTGAAACAGAAATGTACTTGAAACAATCAAATCCAGCTTGACATTTTGAAATCAATTTTGAACATTATATTGTATATCTAGCAATACATATTTCAACGCAAACATCGTATATTCTACTTATAATTTTACAGTTAAGTTAGACATTAATTAAAGTGAGCGTTTTGACTAAACGGATTGTAGCTATATCAAAGCTTGGTTATGATATAAATTATAAATTAAATTAAATAAAATGCCTCTTCAAAACAAGTTACACGCACCTACTATTTGTAATACCACACTATTATATCAAAACAGAGTTACGTTACCTTTGTAAATATTCACATCAGCACACGAGTAGAATTCGTAGCGGCCGTTGTTGCAGCTTGTGATCCACTCGCCGGCCTCCCGGCGCAGCTGAATCGTGCAGTTCCGGCACTCAATATTCGGCAGCCGGATTTCGTGGGACAGTTTCCTGTAAACAGAACAAGGCTTGTATTCGATTCCAAAATTGTCATATTGCGAACTGGATTAAATGACTTTTCAGGACAGGTCTGTAATAGTTTTATAGCATAACGTAAGACATTCTTTGCAATATATTGTGTAATTAATAAATCAACTGCAATATTGCAACAGTTTTTTTAATGCAAACGAGAAATATCGATCTTAAGTTGTCATACTGCAAAATTTAAACTTAATATCAACTAGTCATGTTTTCAAAAATCGTCAAACATGTATTGTCACGTTTGCAATGTTACCGCTTTTTTACAATAGTAAATTTTGATCAACTGTTTAGCATAACGTTTAAAACATCCTGTTATTTTTCCAATGATTTGATGTTGGAATTTGTATATACATCGCCATTAGCTATACAAATTTATTCATTTCAAATAAACAAATGTGAGTATTTAATCACCCTGAAAATCAATTTGAAATAATTGATATTCACTTTGCGGACCCTTAGTACGTGTTTACGTGCATTTGTTTGTTGAACCATAACAAGTAGAGTGATGCAATCGTCTTAATCTGACCGTTGTACCTTGAAAAGTACTTACGATCACTTAATGTCCATTAACTTTATAATTAAATAAAATGTGATATGGACGAAATTGAACGATAATTGCAGCGAAGGTACGACACTTATCAGAGATAGTTCAGCGGTTATTAATGTCATGTCTCAGCGTCCATAGCGTCGGCCGAGGACCACGATGTTCCAGCACGATTTTTGAGTAAAATGAGATATTTATATCACTGGATTCGTCATTTCAGGCTCTTTCATATAGTACAACTAACATCATTGTTGAAAAAATGCAAAAGCAGTTATAAGCAGTTCTACAATGTTCTGACTCCGCTAAGCGCGTTTTCTTTTATATCCAGACTGTCCTATGTGTTCTATGTAAACATCCGTTTATAAACAATACAGTAATAAGCACCTAAAACTCCAAACTCCATTTTCTCAGAACAGTAAAAAGTACAGTAAGAGCAACGTGCTCCTCAGCCGACGAATTCGGTGAATTGTTTTTATTTATTACTTAAAAACAACACTATTGCACGAATGGTTGTATTTCAGATTTTATTAAAGGATCATTTTCATCAATAGTCACAACTAGTATGTTTACCGATATTCCAAACCAACTTCTTCGTCCTGAACAAAACCGCTGTACACAGTCTTAGTCTAATTTGCATTCCTTTTCATAAATACACATCCTATTCTATTTTCAAATGGATTTTTGGAACCAGACAATATTTAACATAACACTGTGTAGCATTACCTGGACCGGAAGTGGCAACTTACGTAGCATCCGGCGTTGAGACGAAGCCGCCAGTGAAGCGGTGTATTTCATCCTCATTGGCGTCCAGCAAGGCGATCCAGTAGCCTCCCTAGCAATTCATACTGGATACTGAGTATCAGTACAACCAATGAATACTTATCATGTTTTATTGTTATGTGCTATTTCGTTACAACGTCTGAAACTTTACCTTTAACGTGTTTTAAAAGATAACTACTTTTACGTTGCAATATCTGACAACTTACCATTAAAAATGAAGCTGTTCAAAAGAACAACATTTTCTCTTATGTTCTTTTGTAAATATACTCAGAGTTAGCTTAGGGGTAAAAAAATGCCCCGACCCTAGAACATTTTATTGGGTTTGTCAGATTGATTTTTGTTTTATTTACCCTTTTCAATAATTAAAGACGTTCGCAACAATTTTTTCCATTTTTTTTCCAACGACATATTTTTTTTTTTAAATTAGCACAAACCAAACATGTGTCATTGTATCATAAAACTAAAACAGTCTTAAAAATAGGGGTCACCGGCCTTGATCCGGAAATATTGGGGTTTAAATACGGTACCTGTCGAAGCCCTTTTTTCAGTTTGTGTGACTAGCAATGTTCAATTATATAAAGCGTTCATATTCAAACAAGGACGGAGATTTTTAAATGCATCTTTTTTAAAGATGTTTCGTTTGGCAATATACAAGTGCAGTTTAATAATAAAACGAGCGTTATCTATAGTTACCATTTAAGAAATGACTTTTAATGGACGCTTTATGAGGTTAATTATGCATGTAATATGCCTTTGAAAACATCAATAAATAATCAAATATACGAATATCTTTTGTTCCAAACAATAGTTTTTGTTAAAAATTTCCATATGCATGTGTCATTGTATACTGAAACTATAACATTTAAAAAAATAGGGGTCACCGGCCTTTTCCGGAAATATTGTGTTTTGAATACGGTACCTGTCGAAGTCCCTTTTTTCAGTTTGGATTTTTAAGCATATTGGAGAGTTTTCTTTCAAACAATGTTATGGATCTTTCAACTGATATGTTTTCACATGTCGTGTTTGGCAATAAACATATGGTAATAAAAAACGCTTTACCTACAATTACTGTTAAAGTAATGAATTTGACTTGACGTTGGTCGAATGGGTACTAATAATACCTTCTGAATGTCATTTATTATGCATCAATATATTTTGTCCATATGACAGATTTTCTTAAATGTTCGCATATACATACACCAATGTATACTTACACCAAAACATTAATAAAAAGAATAGGTCACCGAACTTGTTTGGGAAATACTGGACTGTAAATAGGGCACCCGTGTAGCCTTTTTCATAGTTCGTCTTTACGTAAACAACGTATCAATTGCCAAAATAGAATGGATATATTTAATGGATCTTTTTTGAACTAATTTGTTTGGCATTACATTGTATAGGTGTGTTTTTGATTATTATAATGCTTTATGAACTTTAAACCATTGACTGGAACCTAATGACTTCCAAAGATTTGTATTTATTGATTGAAATGAGTATATTGTAACCTATATACAATAAAGAAATAATGAAGCAAAAGGAGAAATTAACCCAATTATTTTCTTTTTGTTGCGAACGTGTTTTGTTTGGATAGTATCCACTTATAAACAATGTTTAAGGATATTACTAATATGTTTTGAATATTTATTCAGTATTAGAATCTTCAAGTTATCCATTTACCAAAAAATAAATAAATTATTGTGGGCATGTAACCTGAAACAAACGCCTTATATGGATTATATTTTATGGATTTTATTGCTTATATCAGCACCTCAGATACTATGAACTCACCCTGTGAGGGTAGGCCAGGTGCCACGTGACCGTGATGACGTCATTTGCCTGCAGGTTGGTGATTGGTCCTAATCCTGCAAAAATGTCACGTAATTATGGACGTTAATGAGTTCAAATGTCTTTATTAGTAAATGATGTAGACCAAAAAGTACGTCAAGGTTTTGTTTGCCAATCAACTACATGTATAATAATAATAATAATAATAATAATAATAATAATGATAATAATAATAATAATAATAATAATGATAATAATAATAATAATAATAATAATGTAGTTGGTTAAATCTACTACTACAACTGCTGCTGCTGATACTAATAATAATAAAAATAAATAAATAATAATAATAATGATAATAATAATACTAATTATTATTATTACTACTGCTATTATTATTACACAAATTCCGATGTAAAAGTTTGAATTGTAACCATTAATATATAGCGATAACACTTGCTGAACTGTTTTTGTCAGTGAATGAAATAAAGACTACAGTGTCGAATGCGATCATTGAACCAAAATTCATTTTGTTGTCAATTATTTTCACATCAGATAGCTTGCAAGTGCTTCGCCGATACGTACATATCATCAACCACTGCAACGTGAACATTTTGTTTTTGTTTCAAAAATATCCAACACGCATTAGGCTTTGCTTATAACGAAGCTTGCTTGAGAATTGTGTGGTCTGTATAAATCGAGGTTACACTTTGCACAATATCGAATACGGTTGCGGGGTCCATGAAAAACGTGCATAGTATTTGAAGCATAAAGCAATTAAATTACTGATGACACACACATATTACGATTACTTCTGTTAATAATTTAGTTTAAACCTATTTATTTTAGCTGGATTGCATCGAAGGCCTTAGGTTTATAGAGACACACTCTCAAATCCGTTTCCTGGGAAGAACCAGTACTTTGATTCTTTGGAAAGATCTTGATCACGCTTCCTGAGTGGGGATCGAAACCTTAGGTTTATAGAGACACTCTCGAGTCCGTTTTCTGGGAAGAACCAGTACTTGAAGTCTTTGGAAAGATCATGAGAACGCACACTGAAAGGGGGTCGAACTCGGGACCCGGTCGCATGGCGGTTACCATATCCACTACACCATCGCGACGTTAAAATAATTTACACCCGTTTATTATGTCTACTTTCTTATTCAGTTTTCTGTAGATGTGTATCTTCACGTTATAGTGATGTTTGTTTTGGTGTTCATTTTTTTCAAATAAATAAGATGGTTCTATACTCATTAATAACCATAAAACGTTCCCATACTATGATGGGACAACATTGATGTCAAGACACAACACAATGCTATAAGAAGGAATACCCTTATTACATGTACCCGTATAAAGATACAAATGCGAAACAAGCAGAACATCCATTAAGTACCAAAATTGTAAGAATATTCCGTCCCGAGAAAATAAAGCTGAAAATAAATACCACCAATGTTAAATAGGTGTTAATTAGTTCTTTTTATGCTTCCCGAAAAAAAATCACAACGAGGTATGCATATTACCAGGACGTGCCGCTTTAATGATTTTTGTCGGAGTTATGGTACTTTATCTCTGCCTTTCTCATGATATTTACTTTGCTTGACAAAGTTCAATGGGTAGCATCCATTAGTTTTACTGATAGCCTTGTCTTTTTTCAGAAATGAAACCCATTTCAAAATTATACAATTATATTTATTTATTAACGTAATATGTGTTGTGTACTTTCAATTATTTCACGTTTTGACGTCACTTGAATACCAAAATATACGTATTTCAATCTAGGAGTGTCCTGTTTTGGTCTGAGCTTAGTAGCCAAACGTTTTTCGAAGTCAAACTGTCATAAAAGCCCACTCAAATTTAAATTCAGGTTCATTTAAAACGCCGCCTTGAATAACTTAACGTATTAACGTAATAAAAACGGTTCCCTTCATGGACATAATCTTACCTACTGGAAGTTGCCATGCACCGTTAATACATATGTGATCAATGTGTCACAAGCAAAATAATGCGTATGAGTAAAAGGTTTTGTTCAAACGGTTAAGGGACCTATTCTCAGATTTTCGTATTTAAAATGCCATTACATGTCTTAAGTGCGAAACCTAGACCAGTTGAGCAACAACAGAAATATGATGATATGAATAAACGGATACAAATGTTGATGCTTTCCCCAGGGTTCGAACCTGCTACCTCAGAGTCATAAGTATGTCATGATAACTACTCGCCCTGAAGGTCTAATATGTGATACACGTTTTTTTTTAAACAACAACAACAACAACAACAACAACAACAACATTTCAAAAGTGTTAAGATTCCGGTGTAAGATCGTTTTTCATTTCACTCGTGTTCATAGAAAATATCCATTTTCACACTATGATTTTTATACCCGTTTTTAGCATTTAAATTGCTATCTAATTGGGTTTTATTGGAAAATCTCGCGGGACTCATAACGTTTTGACGTCAAAATAATGACGCCATTTCACAATTTTGAGTCCGACATCGATGACTGTCCGTTTCATTAACTGTATTAAACCGGGAACCAGAGCCGGTATTCACAAAGATCCTTAGGGAAAACTTAAGTAAATTTCTTAAATTTATAAAATTCCTTAAGTCTCTGGCTGTTTCATATATACCTCTTTTTACATTTAAATGTTTTAAACTAGTAAATATTGCTAAGATGTTTCATATTTTACCCTTTTGTAAACACAATTCAACGAAATTCACATAGAACATTTGATCTAAAATGTTCACTGAAGTACAACTTAAGTTAAGATTTCCCTTAGAAGATTTGTGAATACCGGCCGATTGTGAAACAGTGAAAATTACCAGAGAACTATTTTATTTTCACTGTTTTAAAACAGTGAGTTACCTATTTTATTTCACTGCTGGAAAGCATAAAAAAGTGGATTCTCGTTTCCCTAATAAATAAACTATAGCATTATGGTTTTATTACCTTTTATTTATCAAACTGGATCAAACGTTGTCATGCATGTATGTGTAACAGGCATCAATGTAAAACAATGTGTATATTGGGAAAAGTACAATTTATTTACTCAAACGTACGTACTGTACCGAAACATATAGATCTATATGTAACACTCGGAAATTGTAAATTATAAAATGAAATAAATCATTTAGACATTATCATAAGCAATCTATATTATAATAATTTTTGCCAGGCTGCCTTTATTAGAGATGATAAAATTCCAATTAATATCCAGAAGTTTTTGGTATTTTTGTTATATTCTAAATTGTTAAAGAAACATACAGTTAAATCGTATAACAGAAAATAATACATGTATAATACTACTTTAATAATGCTATCAATGTATCCGTCAACTTAGCTTAAATTTTACGTGAATACATATTTCGAAGGGATTTCCCGTTAAAAAGTCGAAAATTATTTCGATATTAAATTACGAGCTTAAAGCTCATTTTTCACAAATGGTATTTTGAACTTCCATTTTAAATTGAAACAAAACAATTACAACTATGATTTACGTACGTGTTGTTTGTTCATATCCGCTGTCTTTGAAAGATCGTATAACTATCTTAAATATTTACCTTTTTTCTATGTTTGAGTAATTCAAAGCCTTAATTTACCTTTAGACATTCCACAGGGTCCCGGCGTTCTTTGAACATCCATAAAGTCGAACGGGTACCTGCGTGCCGGCGGGTACGTCAGCGTCACATGACCATAACACGCGCTGACCAGCGTCAAAACCACAAGAGCACGTGAAATTCCTATGTGAACCATTGTCAATACGTCTATTTTCAGTTCAGGATATTTTTAGTTATATTCCTTCTTCAAATACAATGTCTGTTCAGTGTGACTTTCACCTCTCGAAACTTAAATAAGAAAATCATGTAACGACATAAAATATTGTTTTTCTGGCTCTAACACTCGAATAAGTAAGTTGCCACGAGTAAATAATCAAAAGTTTGAAATACATATTAATCTCATGCTAATGATAAGGTGGCGGATGCTTTTAAAGTAGCACACAAGGTTTCAATCTTTAAAAATGCCAAATTACGTAATATTTTATATTAATATGAAAATAATTTATATTTTGCTTTTCAGAATTCAAATGCAAACTCCACATAATTTACGTAATTCTTTTCCATTTTGCAGTTTGCATGTTAATTATTTACGCATTCATTTTAATATTATCTGTTTGCATTTGCTCAATAAGCCCAATACCTTTATTGAATTCCAACAAACATCTTTTATAACAATATTTAAATATTAAACAACAACAACACGTACGCTGAGAAATACCAAATGAATTTTCATTAATTTTAAACCTTCAAAGTATGTCCATCAGCGCATAGTCTTAATATACGAAATGTTCATTCGCTGTATTGAAATATTATGCTCACGCGCTGGTCGAAAAAGCAACTCTCTGCTGAAAGCTTGTACCGCGGAAGTGAAGTGGAACGGTTACTTGTCAGTACATCAAACTCACTAAGGTGTGACCATTCGTGACATCTGAATTAACATGAACAAAAATAACCAAGCAGTTCATTTTTCAGTACTGGTGCAGTACCTAAATCCGGACACTTTTGCTGGTTTACGGAGGATAATAGCATCAAACGAAAATGAAAAGTTAAACTTAATAAGTTGGGTTTAATCTTAAGCTTTGGTCAAAATCTTAGAGGGAATAGCTATCTTAAAGTAACAGTATGATGTGTTAAAAAAGCATGTAACGTATCAAAATACAGCTAGAGAGTATCTAAATCCGGACACTTAAAAAAAAATATGTTTTATTAAAAAAAAAAGAAAAAAAAAGCAGTCAACTACACCATGTTTGTCAGTAATCGTCTTTTCTTCTTTGTTTACATTGTTCTGGTGTTTACTTTAAAAATGTTCTCTGTAAAGCTTTATTTAGCGGTTCTACTGTTTTGATTTCAATCCCCCGCGTTCAAATGTTTACATTTAAACGGAAGAAAAAACAATAGTACGTTAATGAATTAATACTCGATTGATTATGTTGAAACTTGACATACGTTGATGAGACAGGTGCGTACATCAACTGATACCATAGAATTATGGGTCTTGATCATACAAACACATTTGTTTTCAGGTGTCCGGTTTTAAGTACTGTCCGGATTTAGGTACTTCACCAGTACTGATTGAAAGATGATTCACGGTTAATATAATGAAGCAACATCAAAATGAATATTACTGAACAAATTACAATTTGCCGTAAAAAGGCGTAAAAAGTTCTTTGTTTCCGCTTACCACCCGCACCTACTTTTGTTTCGAGGACCCTAAATATTTTTTTTGCCTATCCATCTTTAACTTTTTCTGACTTTCGGTCAAAATAGCAGTTATCGCGTATATACGGCTTTTCCCTCAATCAAATTTTGAAAAAGTAAATTTCAAACTCATATGACCTTATTTATAGCTAAGGTACAGTTTATTTGATGGGAGGCATTTCGACACTTTACATACAGTACAATACACATAAACTGTGTGGTGAATATGCTGCTAAGAAAAAAGTTAAAAAGTTTTTTTAACCTCCACACCCCCTAGATATTTTGGAGATGTAAGCGGAAACAAACAATTATTATTTTTGTTTGGTCTAGGTTACAATACACTAAAAAATATGCATGTAGGGCTATACTCTCTAATTAAATCAACACATTTCAATTAAAGACATGTTTTTGGGGTTAAACACTTGCTATGATATTCTTTTTCATGTTCTTTATGGACATGTTGTAGGGTAAGCATTGGTATGCACTAATAAATCACTGTTATTTTTTAAGATTGGAGACTACAGGATGAAAACACAACGTTTGGCGGGTCACCATCAATTGGAGAGTAGCCGGAAAAAAGATGGTGAGGAAACAGTCAACTTTGTTTAGTGCCGAGTTCTCTCTTACATAATACATGACATACCTGTTTTATTGTTTGAATAAATTCGGTTTAGAATGCTCTTTAAGAAAAGTATGGTTATGGGGGTCCCTATGCTCAAAATGTTGCATTCATATTTGGTTAAAGTTGTCGCTTTTACATTGAATTTCTTAAGGAAAATAATTAATATAGTGTGACCTATAAACCAAGGTCGGGAGTAAGCGGTACATCAAACTCACTCAAGTGTGACGATTCGTGACTCCTGGATTAACGTGAATATAAATAACCAAGAAGTTCAGTTTTCAGTACTGAATGTATGATGATTCACGGTTCAGATAATGTAGCAACATCAAAATGAATATAAGTTAACAAATAAAAAATTGCTGTAAAAAGGCGTTAAAAAGTTGTTTGTTTCCGCTTACCTCCCCTACCCCACCTATTTTTTCTGCTGACCCTAAACGTTTTTTTTTGCCTATCGATCATTAACTTTTTCTGACTTTCGGTCAAAAAAGCAGTTTTCGCGTGTATGCGGCTTTTCGGTAAATCATATTTTGAAAAAATACATTTCAAATTCATATGACCTTATTTATAGCTAATGTACACTTTTTTAACGGGAGGCATTTCAACATTTGACATGCAGTACAATATACCTAAACTGAAAGGTGAATATGCTGCGAAGAATAAGTAAAAAAGTGTGTGTTTTTTTACCTCCACACCCCCTAGATGTTTTGGAGATGTAAGCGGAAACCAACAGTGATTATTTTTGTTTGTTCTAAACCAAGATCGGGATATGGAGTAATTGATAGACCGATACTGTTAGACCCGCAAATTTAGAATGAACATAACCGTGAAAATTTTGTATACTTGAAGCACCTCAAAATCAGTTGTACAAACGTTATTTGATTTAACGACTGTATCAATATAATTCTAAATTCATCTAACTTCTCGTACACACTAACACAACGGCAGAACGTCTACTTCAAGCATTAATCGATTATAAACAATGCTTTGACCTAAAATATCGCAAACTGTGCATGTTGTTATCAATAAGGCCAAAAAAACATACAGTGTGTGTTTCAGGCAACGGTTTCAAAAAAGTTGGGTAGGGTGGGATTGAGTTTTTTAAGTCTAGCCATAAAAACCAAACGAATGACAAGCATAGATATATAAACCTAGATGCCGCATCGCCTATTACCCGTATGCAAGTGAAATGCGTCTGCGCGTCCGCCATATTGGTGCGGTCGTCGATTGTAAACATTGCTATGATTTCTTAGTAAGGTTATCCATAATTAGGCTTTTAATTTGATAATCCTAGGAAAAATCTTAAAATTAATATTGTTTTATTTTGGTCTTGTGAATATTATCTCTAATTATATACAATAACTATATTCTTTCGTGGAATATAATTGTAATTATAGATGTAAACGGATTTCGGATGAACACTCATTCTGAATTCTGATTCGATTTCGGATACAAATATTTCTGCTAATTACAAAAATCACGTAGCTGACAAATGAATTGCAAAAATTGATGGCAACAGTTAATACAACTCAGCTTGAAATGTACTAGCCGTATAGATAGATTAAGTATGCCAATACATTTATCCTAGAAGGTGCGTGTATTACTATTATGTATCATCATGGATAATGGTGTTGTGCAGTGCTTAAATAACAACAATCTTCATTTATTCTTAAAAATCTGGATTGATACTGACATTACACTGCAGAGGCCAAAAATGGAAAATGGGAGCCTGGAAAGACAGGTATATAAACAATGCAAGTTCAATTTTAGTCAAGACAATATGAATATTTTGTCCTAAGTATTTGTTTAAAATGACTGCAGTCTGTTGGAATCTATCTAATTGCCCTGCAATTTCCATTTTTAAAAATCAATGTTATCATTGTTCAAACAAAAGTCATTCATGTTCACTTTGAATTAAGTTTCTGTACTCTTTTATTTTTTATGCTGTTTGTTGTAATTTTTCTTAAAAATCCACTTGCCAGAAGGGAATTTGCCATTTTGTCACTGGTCAAGTGCAAATTTAGATTACCAGCTACCAGCAAAATATTACTTTTTGATGCCTAACAACAGTATTCTTATAAGATTCTGTTTCAATAAGAAAAACTAGTGTTAGTATTTTAATTGTATAAATGGGTTAAATATAATCAATCAGATCTACATGTGATTGTATGATATATTAATTTTAAGATAACTTAATGATTTATGTTAATAATGAATATAACACTGTTATGTACTTGTTTATTTGTTAAATATTACAGTTTGTCTTATTTAAAGGGAAATAGTGTTGACATAATTTAGAAATATGTAAAATCATTGGTCAAATCCTATTTAAATAGTTCTTTTTCTTCTTTCAGATTTAACAGCTAATGATTTTTCAAAACTATCTATTTTCGTTCTTCAGATGAAACAGTCCAACACTGGTAATATACAATAAAGAATACTACATTCATATAATTATTGTTGTTATATGTTTATTTCATTATATAAATATAGTTGTGTTTGCAATAAAACTGTACACACCACACGTTGTTTAAACTTTTCTTGTTTGCAATGTGCATGCAAAGTTGGAACTATATGACAAAGGCTACAGACACTACTGTAGTCTACATAAAGTATTGTGAAAATATACTGAGTTTGCATACAATTCTGAATGCAAATTTGATATACCTTGTAATATAGAAGGTTTTTACATTGTTCAAGCCTTTTAAAGGTTTGCCACTGGAGGTCTTCAAAGCATTTATCTATTTATAATGGGTAACCAGGTTACGAAGGCATAGTGGTTTCACTGTATTATAATGTGGCCTCCATTTTGGCCATATTGTACATGTATACACAGGTTGTTACTTAGAAATACAAATTGGTAGCCACATGTTTTCTATTGAGCCTGTCAGTTTGAAATAAAAATTGTGAATTTAGGTTTAGTTGCAGTGGTGTAGTGGATATGGTGTCTGCCCTTTGATTTAACGATTCTGAGTATGGCCCCTATTCATGGAGCATCAAAAAGACACCCAGTACTGATTCTACTCTGGAAACAAATGAATTATTAATTCATCGTCAAAATATCTCAATAATAGTCGGGCTTTCTACACAGTAAAACTAAAATAAATAGTTTTAAACTAAATATGATTTTTAATTTCACTTATTTTTCCTGCATGGATTTTTTTTTACACATTTTCCCATAAGTAAATAGCAACCATAAACACACATCTGGTAATGTTATGAATTATTAATTCAACAATATTAAAAACCCTCCCAGACAATACACCCAATGTGGTAACTTTTTTCCAAAAAACAATAGATCTCTTTGCTTAAATATTCATTTGTTTTCATATTTCTCCCGTTGTTTGAAGATTACAAAAGGGCGTGATTTTAGAAATATGTAATTGAAGGAAATTGATTTTGCTAGAATATATAAAACATTGTCATTTCACAATTGTTTATGTTTGCATTTAAGGCTGTGGAAATCTGCAACTGAAGCTTAAAATCCTCACTGTTTAAATTTAAAGTGCAACCACTTAACAAATCAATGTAACAAACACTATACTACAGAGTCTGAGGCTTGCAGAACTTCAATGATATTTTATATTCTCAGAAAAGTCTTGAAATACATATTTGGTGGCAGTAATAATATCAGTCAATTCAAGTTCATGTACATGTATGTTGTTGCTGCCTGGATTGAAGAAATGCATGCCATCTTTTTCATAGCATATTCATGGATCCCTCTGAAAAAACAACAACAACAACATATCAATATTTCTGGCATATTTGTATAGTTATGGTTCATGAATTAAGATCTATATTATTATTATTATTATTATTATGTAAAATGTATAATGTATTAGTGTTAAACACTAGGAACTGTAAAGTTTATTTGTAATAAAATTCTGTTCTGTTCTGTTCATTATAATTATTATTACTTCTATTATTATTATTATTATTATACAGCTTTAACAGACACAGTAATATTTTATATTATAATGATTTGTGTATCAAATAATTAAAACATGATTTAAATGAAATATTGTTAAAAATAATAATAATAAAGGAAAAAAAACATCAAATTATTTGTACACTCTTATAAATAATAATAAATACTTATTTGTAAAAGTGCAATCTAATAATAATAATAATACATAATAATAATAATAATAATAGATCTAATAATATTTATTATTATACTATTATTATTATAATTAATATTATGTCATTGTAAAAATATAAATATAATATTATTGCCTTATCCAGTTTTTCATTTAAATGATTATTAAATAATAAGTCGTTAACACTTACGGCATATATTAAACTAATTATCATTGTCATTTATGAGCGTTACAGTACATTTTTTATTACAATAACATTATTCCTCTACGCCTTTGTTGTATGCATTGACAATCTCTCAGCAGAAAGGCGCAATGTGTTAAGAAATAAAAAATCAATCCTTCCATTCCAGTATTAGGTCTAAGTGTTTGTTTACAATCGACGACCTTTCCAATATGGCGGACGCGCTGACGCATCCTATTGGATGTGACGCGGTATCTAGTTTTCTATATCTATGATGACAAGCACCTTACCGGCAATACTACTCATCCATGAAGAGATCCAGAATACTGTTACTAATATTACGGACTATCTAGTAAATCACGATTATCTTCCCTGACAAAAAAATCTGACAAAATCAGATTTTATTTAAAACAATCGTCTCTAAAAACTTTACGGTCGGGGGGTTTTTGGTAGCTAGGGTCGGGTTGCCCGAAACACAGAACTTTTTTGTTTTGGCCTTCATATTATGTTATGTTTCTAGCACTCAAATACCTCTGTCATATTTCTAACATTCAGATGTAATATTATGTATACACGTTCAACCCAGAATTGCAATTATATGTATATGTAACTAACACTGAACTTATGGATGTAAACTTATTGCTTAAAATGCAGTTTGTTCTTTTTCGGCGTAGCTGTCTAAGATCACTTTCGACCTAATTTTCTTGTAATAATTATGCAGCGGGAAAATTGAATGCCAATAGAATTGGGCAAATTTTCTAAGGTAATGCAAACTTACAACAATGGTTAAAGTATAGCAATAACTGTTGCATACTTTTGAGGATTACAATTTACATAAGTGTTTATATAACCGGTTAAAATTAAGTTATAAACAAATCTTCGACATACACTCTAGAACTGGACATAATTATGAATTATGAACACTTTTACTCATTGTATGTCATGATCAGAATGTTATATTCATTCACATAATGGAATTACTATTTTGTTTTGCCTACATAATTGGCGCGCTCTATAAATAGCAATTACAACGCTAGTCGGGCACGACAGTCGGTCACAACGTACAATGTTGCCTGTTGAGATTGCGTCACGTCTGCCTGTCAATAGTGTTAAGGTTTCTTGTGACAAGCACAAGATATGAAGTGATAAATTTATGGTATTTTTCTGATAAATAAGCAAAAAAAAAACATAAGCAAACTTGATGGATCTTATGTTTCCTATTATTTTATCATTGTGTAATTTTATAAATATTATTGCACGTTGTGACCGACTGTCGTGACCGTGAATTACTTCTAGCGAGTAAAAAAACACTCCAGCAGGATAGTGAATCATTCTGAAAATAGAGCGCGGTAAAGCTGTGTTAATACACACGCATCAATTAGCGTCCGGAGAATCCTAAACCCGAAAATTTCAATAAATTGGGAATTTATATTTATAAACTTACTGTGCATGTTAATTCATATTTGAATTGTGATTGCGTTTTATTAAGACTTATTTATAATTGCGCCAACTTCTCCAGTATATGTTATTGAAGTTATAAAAATGTTCAACATCTTTATATCAGTAAAATGTGGTGAAGAAGTCTAAATGTTATTCATGTTACTTTAACTTTATTTGCTTAGCTGCAATACTAATGATACAAATATATGTAGTATATTATTTAACATAACTACATACACTTGTCTGATATATATAATAATTTTCATTCGTTCCCGCTATTATTTTCTGACAATGTTAATTTGTTAAATTTTCCTGACAAAATCATGTATCAATTATGTTTACGTAAATTATTAGTATTCAGTATTTAGGATATTCATGCATCCCTGGTGAAAACATGGGGCCGTATATGATCGGTTTATTTACAGATATTACAGATGTATATATATTAATTATTGAGTTTATCAACATTAATTTTGGGGCCGATACGTTTTCTTATTTTGTCCAAAAAATCTAGTTTCCGGGAAATCTCCTTAGTAGGGACCGAAAATTCTGGGATCCGAGAAGTCTCCTTAGTAGTGACCGAAAAATCTGGGGTCCGAGAAGTCACCTAACCAATCATCTTGGTCTTCTTGTATTATATTAAAGGCAAAAAATGACATCTCAATATTAATTTCAACGCCGATTGTGTTTTTTCAAGACATTTCTTGTTATTATTCCTTCCTCGAAGTTTACTCATTACCGGTATAACGTGTAAATAAAGTCGAACAAACTGAGCATGGCTTAAGCGTTCAAGCATGGAAAAGGGAGATAACCAACAAATGTCTTGCGCATTCGTGTTACGGTTACGCATGCGCAAATAAATTCTTTCTACAATGTTCAAAGTTTGATCTCAATTTTCACCATGACCAAGCTACTTTCCAATATATCACCATACATTTTTAGAAAGATAAGGCCATAACCTTTTGAAAAAACAGCATGTCAAAAAATTCTATGCGTTGTAACTCAAAATATTTACCTTAGAAAAAACACACCGGTTTTGACGGGCATGGAGGCTGCCATTTTGCGCTTGAATACGTGGGCCAAAAGTGATGAAGCTGGGAACTACCAGACAAAGAAGTGCACAAAAACATGCATTTTTTCTTATTGCTTACATATACATGTATACCGTTAAAATGATACCAAAACATATCATTTAAACTGTATTTTACAAATGCTATGCATCCTGCACTCAACTATATGTGCTTATTATCTAACTGACAGCTGAGGATGTGACGTCCGTTTTGGGGTAATTAAACCTGATACATTTTGAAATACAGCGCAGGCGTTGTTTTCAAGATTTTTCAAAAGTATGAGAAATACATGTAAAAAATGTAACTTGAACCAGCAACAGTTGTATGCGTGTCTGAAGCTGAAAAATAACTACCAAAATATTTGAAGTGGAATTTCAGTTGACAGCGTAAAAAAGACTGTTAGCGAGACAATGAAAACAACAACAACAAGGATTTTGTATCTGAGTGCAAACTAGGTTAATAATAGGAAGGAAACATTCAAATGAATTATTACGAATTTTTGTAATGGCATTATTTTTACACAAAATCAGTGTATCTCATCAGTATGCTAGTTTTGATATATCGGTATGTGCTGGTATTTGGTATATAATTGCTAATAATTATACCTTTTTTTCGTATGTTTTTGCTATTTTAAGGGTAAGGACATGTGAGCATACTAAAATTGAATAAACATATTTTCATATTAATTTCAAAAAAGTACCATATGTTTTTACTTGTCCTTTGTACCGTTTTGTTACATATATTTATATGTCCCTAATCCAATTTCGTCTGTGTTTATTGAATACTCTACATGTACGCACCTGTGTCCATAGTGTAATTACATGTACATATGAGGCGTGTCGTGGGAAAACCGGGCTAAACGCATGTGCGTAAAGTGTCGTCCCGGATTAGCCCGTGCAGTTCGCACAGGCTAATCCGGGACGGCACTTTCCGCCTACAGATGATTTATGTTTAGAAGAGACTTCCTTAAAACAAAAAATACCATAAAAGCGGAATGTGCCGTCCTGGATTCGCCTGTGCGGACTGCACAGGCTAATCTGGGACGATACTTTACGCACATGCTTTTAGCCCTCTTTTCCTACGACACGCCTTATATATATTTTTTTTTCATGCAATGCAGACTATTAGCTTGTAAAAGCTTTATCGCTGAATAAATGTTGTTATTCTAACATGATACTCGCTAATTTTTCTATAGACAAAGAAAATAAGTATCGTTGTTAACCTACCCAATAAACAACGCAAACAGAAGGCCCGATTCTGAGCGGAGCATAGTGAAAAGTAGTTCCAATTACAACTGCAAAAATATATGTCAAATCATGTTAGAATCGAAATATTTTTCGCGTTATCGTTGTTTACTAGTATCGGTCAATAAACAACTCTTTGTCGTTCTAGTTCGTGGCTATTAAACAACTCGGTCTAACGCCCTGGTGGTTTAATTCCTAAGCATCAGAACTCCAAATCGTTGTTTATTGGCCAATAAACAACGACAAATAGGAAATTATTTTTGAAATGACGGGCCACATAACCAGAGTCCCTTAGTCATACACAATCATGCAATGTATGTACGGGAACAATTAAAAGAAATACCAACGCCCAAGAACTGTTCATCTCAACATAAAACGGTCATAATAATTGTGAACGCCAATTTCGTGTGACGATATGTACAGCAAATGTTTTCTACATTTATTGAATTGTCAAACAAGTTTATTGCCGATTTTACAAGGCCGAAGAATAGACAGAAAAGATTATCATAAGTGTTCTCACCGTACCGAGATATTATCTACGTTCAGTCCTATTCCAGTTTTATGACCGAACGCAGTTTAAGATACGAAGAATACGTAATTAGGCATGAATAACTGATCTTTTATAGTTTGTATAACGTCGGTTTAGGAAAAGTAAGTCAGTGTATGTTTTAAAAAGATAATTAAAGGGATTAGCAAAACCTCAAAGGGCGTGGGTGAACAGTACCATCACGAAACTTCATCAATAATGGACACTTAAATATGAAAATAGGATGTTTACACCATGACATTGACTGTTACTTTTTTATTTCCATGATTTTTTGAATAGATTGTTGATCGAATAAGACTGTTTTGACGTTTATATTAATGTTATTGAACTTGAAATGTTATTAATTAATATTAACAAAGAACGAAGGAGTGATGCCTATTAAATCGTTTGTGCCATCTGTAATATATTAAAACTGGCATATTTATTTCGCACTTTGACATCATAATGCGGTTTTAAGAAAAAAACACGTTTTTCATCAACAAAAACCATTATAACACCTCTACATATATGTCCGTACTATAAAATGGACCACGAAACAGCAGTGCTCCTTATCTATCCCCTCTGACCGATAAACTAAATAAAACGTCATCCTCTCATGCAGTATTATATAATAGAACCGTGTGACCTTTTACGTTCCTTGTTCATTATATAGAATGTAACACCCAAAATAAAAGGTACGAAGGTTAACGCCTCCAAATAAAACGTACTAGTATACTAGAGGCGTTACCCTTCCAAAATCACAATACTATTAAGTACTGTATGGACCTTACTTGTTATTAGAATCATTGTGTTTATACTATATATGCTATACTCATAACTTTTGTACAGCGAAAACAATTCGCATTAATTGTATACAAAATATAAACACGCATTAAAATAAGGCCCCTACTTTTTGAAACTTGTTGACAGTTGGCCGAACGCCTCACTGTGGCGTCCCCTGCTGCGCGATACGAATATTAATGCAGCGAAACTGGGGAGACAACTATAATATATAATCGCTACACGTTGATTTGACTATATTCAAGTTAAATCTGTGCATAATTTTGAAATTATATATACTCAATCATAATAGTTTAATACTGTATTTGATTATTTTTACTAACTCATTTCGTATTGTATTACGATTTAGATAATGATTCTTTAAAATTCATAGATAAAACATTGTAAGTATTAGTTATCTTCTGTTTTGCATATTTTCTGTGTTTGAAATTTAGCACCAACGGTATTATTATCATGATTATTTGAACCATCGCTCTAGTGTTTATTGACTTCGTGATGTGGAACTTCATTCAGTCGAGATTCGAAAGTTGAAACCGGTCTATACGTGTATTGTATTTCGAAATTCTTTGTATATATGGAACACAGATTGCCACAAATATCATTGTATGGCATCGATGACATAACAGCATCACGAAGTTATACGGTAAACAGAACACGGTGAACACCTCTACTGGTCAGTATAAATATAGCCAATACCGTAGGCTTTGTAGTCATAGTTGGAAAATCTACGTAAAGGTACGTGTAAATTTGTAGTTATAATATATACAATAATGTAGACCGAGCTGCGTCAGGAAACTCTTATCAATGCATTTAGGCAAAGTCTTGAATATTAATTATATTTGGAGTTAGTATCATCTTTTAGAACACTGTTGCAGTGATATATTATTTCAATAACTAACTAACCTTAAGTGCATGATGAGATTAGTATACAAACAAGTATAGTCAAACACATTATAGATCGAAAGTAAAACAAATGTTAGCGAACAATTCCAAACATATGAACGTCGTACAAATAATTAATTAATCAATTTCAATATATTTTTAAATATCGGGTATCGTTCAGTAATCGTTGATAGCCCAAAATAATTTATATATGGAAAACTAATATACATTGTTGCATGGCAAAAATATTCATTCACACACGGTCCTGGAATTTTATAAAACTCTATCAAATTTAAGGGTCGCTATGTATTCTGTATGTCATTGTCTCCTGTCATGTTTAAAAGCAGTCACTCAGCAACTGCAGATTATTTTCTTTACTTTGTAACACGTGAGATGAATTTGAATCGTAATGAATTGAAGAATGAGGTAACAGTAAGAGACATGTCATTAAGGATGTCTGTGGATATGCGATTTAATTAACCTATTTCACCCGTAGACTTGTCTACATGAAAGAACTTTTGAACATATCTCGACAATATATAACTATGCTCATAATGATAAAAGTCAGAATATGGGTAACGATGCCTTGAGACAATATATAACTATGCTCATAATGATAAACGTCAGAATATGGGTAACGATGCCTTGAGACAATATATAACTATGCTCATAATGATAAAAGTCAGAATATGGGTAACGATGCCTTGAGACAATATATAACTATGCTCATACTGCTAAAAGTCAGATTCTGCTTAACGATACTACACAACTATGGTCATAAAGATAAAAGTCAGAATCTGATTAACAATGCTTTGTTACAATATATAACTATGCTCATAAAGATAAAATTCAGAATCTGATTAATAATGCTTTGTTACAATATATAAATATGCTCATAAAGCTAAAAATCAGAATCTGGTTACCGATGTCTTGAGAAATATATAACTATGGTCATAAAGATAAAAGTCAGAATCTGATTAACAATGCTTTGTTACAATATATAACTTTGCTAATAAAGATAAAAGTCAGAATCTGATTAACAATGCTTTGTTACAATATATAACTATGCTAATAAATACAAAAGTCAGAATCTGATTAACAATGCTTTGTTACAATATATAACTTTGCTAATAAAGATAAAAGTCAGAATCTGATTAACAATGCTTTGTTACAATATATAACTATGCTAATAAATACAAAAGTCAGAATCTGATTAACAATGCTTTGTTACAATATATAACTTTGCTAATAAAGATAAAAGTCAGAATCTGATTAACAATGCTTTGTTACAATATATAACTATGCTCATAAATACAAAAGTCAGAATCTGATTAACAATGCTTTGTTACAATATATAACTATGCTTAAAAAGCTAAAAGTCAGAATCTGGTTAACAATGCCTTGAGAAATATATAACTATGGTCATAAAGATCAAAGTCAGAATCTGATTAACAATGCTTTGTTACAATATATAACAAAAAAAAGTGTCAGTAGGTTAACTGACCGCCGTGATATGACTGAAATACGGTTACAAACGGCGACAACATATACTGCAATTATAATGGGACATTCTTCTAGTTGTTGATTGGCAATTTAACAACGGAGTTTTTTCTTTTAGAAAACTGCGCGCATCTTGTCAGAATTTTCGTTCAAACGTGGAGTTAAAGGCATGTTTGGAATTCCTTATTTTTTATGCCGAAAAACCCAGTCGGTAACACTTTAGGTCTGTTTACAAGATGATTCTAAATTGTGATTGTCCCCATTATCTTCAGATCAATCATGAAGCTCGCTGTGGTGCTCCTTTGCTTGATGCCCTTTGTGATGAGCGCGAGCGTGAACGAGCGATTCATTGAGAGTCTGCTCGGCGGATACGACAGTATGTAGTGATTGCTTACACAGGACTCAATACTTTAGAAAGAGAATACTTAATACAAAAATACTTAGAGCAATTATATATTATCACTGCTAAGAGGATATGAACGTTTGCTGCTTACGTGCGTAGACTGAATACTGAAAAACATGTTTAGACTGTTGGCGGCAGCCAACGGTCTTTAGTAGAGCGATTTCCAGAGATTGAACCGTGTGACTACTTTTTACTTTGCAGGCTACAAAGCACTAACAATCGATAACACCAAATGTATACGCTCCATCGGCTATTTCAGCCCTTTCAGGATTAGTCGACATGTTGACTGTTATGCATAGTATTGCGTTTATATTAAGTAGTTTGCATACAAACCTATACATTTACCAAAATTTTGAAAGTAGGGAATATAACAATGAGTTGTTCGATTTGTTTTGTGTAATAATGACATAGCAGAAATTCGATTTTATTCAAATAAAATATGTCATTTCTGATAGAAAAATGTTTGCAGTCTATTTCCCTTGATTGTGTTTTCTTTCATTTTCTCGCCCACAGTATTTGTACGCTTTTAGCGTTTTGATATCTATTTCGATAGGATACGATATTATGTTGTCACGATGCACAAAGCCTTATAAGGACAGCATAACGATAACAAAATTATTATCGCTGATTAAATGATACGACCATACGAACCAGATGCTTGATTTTAATACTACAGTGATTTAATATGTGTCTGTCTCATTTGCACAGTTGTGGCCCTTGGCAAGCAGTTGCTCGGACAGTTCTCCACAGACGAGACGGAACAACAGTGCGAGACTCAGCTTTGCCCACCACTTTTAGACAAAATTGACGGCCACAATACTCTCATCACCCACCTCGTGTGCGCCGCGGCATGCAAGGAGTAAGTACACGACCGGCTAGCTCAGTTGGCTGAGCGCTGGACTTTCAATACGGGGTTCGTGAATTCACTCCCCATCCCGGCCATATAACTTTTGTAGGGATTAGTCATGAAATTATTTCAACGGCCACCCCCCGTCCCTCCGATTCAAGTAGGGCAGTTGTCAGTTACTGGCATAAATATGTGCACTTAGTACTGGTAACCCGCTTAGATCGTCTTAGCTTGCCCAAGAAAAGTGTGAGTAGGTTAACTGACCACCGTGATATGACCCAAATATTGTAAAAAACGGCGAAAAGTCTAAACAAACAAACAAACAAAGTGTAATAGTTAACGTTACATATCAATTCTGGAAATCACGTGGTTTTGTTTTGATATAACGCACAGAAAATGGTTTATCATAAAGTCGATTTAAATTAAGTTGATAATGAGGGGACAATCCATTTACAGAAATTAGGGGCAATCGTGATTTTCGGTATATAAACCGCTTAAATCGTCTATAATCGTCTGATTTATCTGTATCCATTCGTCAATATTTATAACGATTCTCACTTGCATTTTACCAACTGTAGTCCTCGGTGAGTTGTACATTGCGTTTGCAATTTCAGTATTGCGTTATATAAAAATGTATTTGTAGAGCTGCGCACTTGAAATCCATCTGAGGGTCTAACTCAATCTAGTATCATTCATGAATTATTTTTTTTACCTAGTATCTGTATAACTACTTTAACTAATGCATAAATGTTCATCCTAAAAATTGTTCAAAATATTCGTATAACACGGTAATCTTACACCACAATGTTCTGTAGTGAATATATACTCATACCTACATGACTGTCTTTTGTTTTCAGAGCCCAAGTTCTTGCTCAGCATTACGCCACGACAGCCTCTGGGCGATAAACAGGATAATCGCACACTAACTGTGAACTAGTTTTTGAAATAAAATTATAAACTGGTTTTAAATAGCTTTCCATTTGTAAATACCAATTCTGGCGTGCGAGGTTTTTACTGGTCCAGATTGGGCATGTTGAAGGTATTTCATTGTCCAAAAGATATGCTAATCGTTGTCATTAGTGCTTTCATCTTAGATGTACTGCCGTTATCATTGTCTTATTATAACACCACAGTTGCTTCACTTGAAAGTTACGTGATTCAATTTTTGTTTAATTATGCCTCTGCTCTTTAGTGTCTTGCTACACTGTTTTCAGAATATATTGATGTATAAGTCACAAACTAAAGAAAACGATACATTGAAATGTGCTTATTAAATACGATTATCTTGTACAACAATTTAATAAATGTTAATTTGTACATAACATTCAATGTTTTTGATGAAAATAAGATACCCTGAACAAATTAGTTTGTAGTGTTACTTTATTATTGATAAATACTGGTGCCGCTTTTTCCGCGGCAAATATGACTGCCCGCCTGTGTATCTGTGTGTCTGCCTGTCTGCTAAACATATCCAAGTAACCGCAATCATAATTTAAAGATGGCTGAAAAGGAAAAAAACAAACAATCTTGTTATACATCACAACATAATGAGCGATCAAGTGTCGTTTGATATATAATCCAACACAAATGCTCGTTATAAATGTGTTCGCTGATCATGGTATTTTCCGTTTTATATCGTGCCTTTAATTATTTACAAGCCTTATTTCCCTGTTTGCTTTCAATGCAATTGTTCTTGTCCTTATGAACAGCATTGCAACATATAAGCAAGTCAAATAAGCATGGAACCCTCTTATATGTTTTGTTACTGATGACCATATATCTGCTCGTGGCATACACGTTTAATACCAACATGTACTATATATTCACAGTCAATAGTGTTTTCTTTTTTATTAATGTAATTTTTCGAGGAACATTTTATATTACAATGTTGTTTTAGAATGAATGTTGTACATAAACACTTTCATCAAAATAAAAGGTAACTATAGATATTCTTTCTTGCTCTGTATATGGACCATGGAATCCACTACAGCATGCGAAGTAAAGGTTGTTTTATCTTGTCAAAAATATTATAGCAGACACTTAACACTCGCTTCTTTGACGTTGTCTAATATATTAATTTACAATTCTACTGCCTTATCATTTTCTTGACAGTTGATTTAATGTATATTCACATTGTACGAACGCAACTGTATCAATTCCGGAAGTCGGTGCCGAATAGGCATACGGTTGTTTTTGATTTACTTGATCGATATTGGATATTGTTGGAAGTGATTTGTCTCAAAATCAAAAGAAGGGTATGTGTACATTTTTTTAATTCACCAAGCAGAGTTTCCAATACATTTGGTTTTCATAAACACACATTCTCTTTTTAGAATTCCCGTTGCTTTACATATATATATATATACGTAAATGAAATGTCAATAGTCCAGATTGAAAAATTTATGCAATGAAAAGTACAAACACGTTACATGGGATTATAAATATATATTAACAACATAGCCAACGCGTTTCGACAAAGCTCATCAGGGCATAATACAATATATCATAACGTCAAAATGTCATAGATATAACGTCATTTCAATTATGATGTCATAACGTCAACAATTATTATATAAAATTTAATTGTGGTTTAAATATATGAATAAAATATTGCTCTTTCGCTAACCTAGCTGAAACACTGTCCGAAAAAAGTTTATTAGAAGGAAAAATTTGAAATTTCGGTTCAGATGTAGAACACTCATCCAGGTGTTTAGTTAAAGGCATCTGTCTTGTTGAGGGGTCCCGCATTTGTTGTTCATGAACAGATCTTCTTTGTCTAAGTTTATCGCCAGTTTGTCCAATATAAATTTTCTTGCATCCATTGCATACTAATACATAAATAACATTTTTAACATCACACGACGTGTTATCCAAAATCAGTTATAAATAAAGGAATTCAAAAAGCCCTTTCAATCCCTAGAAATGAATTACTTGCAAACTCAACAAAAGAAAATAATATTATTATTCCATTTATTTCAACATATAACCCTAAGAATAAAAAAATATTTGACGTTCTTAAAAACAACACAGACTTTTTAAAAACGGACTATGTAATGAACAAAATAATTTCAGATAATAGAATAATAAAATGCAAAAGACAGCCACCAAATTTAAAACGTCTACTAACTAAATCTAGCTTTTCCTCTCAAGAACCTAAAGTAACCAAATGCAAAGACCCTAGATGTGCCCTCTGTTACTATATTATTGAAGGAAATTCATTTAATTTTAACGGTAAACTGTTTAATATAAAAACTAATATGTCGCACTTTGACTGTATCCTTATCGCAACTTCAGTAATATTGCACATACGATACCCGTTAATATAAGGTCAGAAGTGTTTTTTTTCAGATATATTAATCACATATGTATTATGGTAACATTTTACAGTATAGAGATTAATTTATGAATATTTTTATTTGGCTACAAATGAACATCAAATCGTGTACTGTATGGCTACTAAATTGCACAACATATTTTAAATGTATGTTAGTTATACTTGGCTATACCCTAAATGCCACTTCAGTAATTTGGCATATGAACTCGTTTTAACGTGATTTACGTGTATCTTTTGACTGAAGTCATTCTTGAAATGTTAACAACCAGTGTTATTTACGGTTTACAAAGATCTACGCAATTATATGTATCCCCCCCCCCCCTCGAAGATGGCGTGATATATTGGTTTGCTAATGTCGGTCGGTCGGTAGACCACTTTCGTTTCCGTTCTCTTAAGTGCGACAGTTTTCATCTGATCTTCACTGAACTTCATGAACATGTTTGTGGCCATAATATCTAAGTCTAGTTCGATAATCAGCCAAATCGCCCTTGGAATAATGGAGTTATGGCCCTTGAATTATCTAAAATTGGCCTTTTTAGCCGTTTCTGCTCTCTAAGTCAAACAGTTTTCATCATATCTTCACCAAACTTTACGGAAATGTTTGTAATAATAATATCTAGGCCAAGTTCAATAAACAGCCAAATCGCCCCTTGAATTGTAGAGTTATGGCCCTTGAATTATCTGCCGTTTCCGCTCTCTTTTTCTGACAGTTTTCATTCAATCTTCATCAAACTTCACGACAATGCTTGTAATAATACTATCTAGGTCAAGTTCGATAATCAGCCAAATTACCCCAGGAATTGTGGAGTTATTGCCCTTGAAGTATCTGAAATTGTCCTTTTATTGGTTTCTACTCTCCAACAGTTTTCATCTTATCATCACAAAATTTCATAAAACTATTCGTTATAATATCTCGGCCATGTTTGATAAGAAGTCAAATCAGCCCAGGAATTGTGGAGTTATGGCCCTTGAATTATCTAAAATTTGTCTTTTTGCGGTTACCGCTCTTTTAGTCCAACACTATTCATACAATCTTCACCAAACTTCATGAACATGTTTGTGGGCATAATATCCTGGCCGGGTTTAATAATCAGCCAAATTGCCGAAGGAACTTTGGAGTTATGGCCCATGATTATCTAAAATTGGCCATTTTAGCTATTTTAACCTCGAGGGGGGGGGGGGGGTGTATAACAGTTTAACAAACAGCCCTTGTTAATAATATGTCCAGTATCTGTAAAATGTTTGAGGTTCATTTACAACATTGTTGGGCAGAAGACAAGCTTATTTGATGACAAATACAAACATATAACTTCTCTACTATTGTTTATTGACAGTGATTAAATAGTGTATATACGATTTGTGATATCGTTTTCTTTGTTAAAGATAAGAGCGCCAAAAACGACACAATGACTTAATCGCGTAGAAAACACAAACGACAAACGATGTAATTCAATGGCATTTGTGAAGACTAGAAATCAACTATCAGTCAAGTTTACATACATGTACTCGTATTGAAGCTTTCATTGAATTTTCATTCAAAATGAACTGATTTCACTATACAGGGGGTAGATCTTATGTTACTAACTGGTATAGTGTAAGTAAGGAAAAAACCTGGTACCAACAATGGCGAATTTTGGCTGATTTTTTAATGTTTTACACAGGATTTATGGAAGCTTAGTGCATTTATCTTCTAGATTTAACTTAATCATTAGGATGACATACAGGTATTTCTTTAACCCTCGGTATAAATCGTGTAGCTTGTACTGTTAGGAATAAAAAATCTTATTGAATAGTTTCTACGCAATTGCTTGGTTGTTAACAAATTGGACGGCCTAACGTTTCTGCCTTTTTTGACTATTTAGAAAGTTTTATAAGCAGTTTTCGTACAAAGTAGAACTCAAAAAGCTTTGGCGTACACCTTTCTTGAACACCTAAACTATACCAGTTAGTAATTTATGATCTACCCCCTGACCACGTACCTAAATATATAGAATCTAAAGTATTGTTTCAGTGATGCATACAGCGTGAATAATTCCACGTTTTTTTTTATGACAGTTCCAACCAAGAAACACAGCTGCATGCCAACTCGGCGCCGACTTCCGGAATTGATACAGTTGCGTTCGTACACTGTGATATTGGCAAAAGTTGGTCTTTTACGATATGTGCCGTTGCTGCCAGAGATCTATTCATATCTTATCATTATTGTAATTAAGTAAGCATGCAAACACCTTTGATGTTTATTATGTTTTAGTATATTGCAATGTTTTTCAGGCGTTTGTTTTTCATTCAACAATATTCTGCTGTGGTAACACTGGCCATATAGAATAATTACATACCGGTATATAATTTTGACACTGTGTTAATCGATGATGTGTCGCAGCATAACTGTCTTAATTTCTGGGGAATCATTTTTTCCGGCGTAGCTGTCTAAGATCACTGTTGACCTAGATTTCTTGCGATAATTATGCAGCGGGAAAATTGACTGCCAATAGAATTAGGCAAATTTTCTAATTTTAGGGAATACGCACTTACAACAATGGTTTAATGTATACCAATAACTGTTGCATGCTTTTTAAGATTACAATTTACATAATTGTTTACATAAGCGGTTAAAATTAAGCTATTAACATATCTTCGACATCCACTATCGAATTGAACATAATTATGAACAATTTTACTCATAGTATGTCATGATCAGAATGTTATATTCATTCACATAATGAAATAACTATTTTGTTTAGCCTACATAAACGGCGCGCTATATAAATAGCAATTACAATACTATAATTCACGGGAACGACAGTCGGTCACAACGTACAATGTTGTCTGTTTTTTTTTTCAACGACAGTTTTTCTTAAAAATTTGCACAAACATGTGTCAATCCGAAAACTAAAACAGTATAAAAAAATAGGGGTCACCGGCATTGTTCCCGAAATATTCGGGTTTAAATACGGTAACTGTCGATGCCTTTTTTTCAGTTTGTATGACTAGCAATGTTCAATTATATAAAGTGTTCATATTCAAACAAGGACGGAGATTTTTACTTGCATCTGTTTTTAATTTTTCGTTTGGCAATGTACAAGTGCAGTTTAATGATAAAAAGCGCTCTATCTATAGTTACCATTTAAACAAATGACTTAATGGACACTTAACGAGGTTAATTATGCATTCAATATGCCTTTGAAAACATCAATAAATAATCAAATATACGAATATCTTTTGTCCCAAACGACAGATTTTGTTAAAATTCCATATACATGTGTCATTGTATACTAAAACTAAAACAGTGTTAAAAAATGGGGGTCACCGGCCTTGTTCCGGAAATATTGGGTTTTGAAAACAGAACCTGTCTTAGTCCCTTTTTTCAGTTTGGATTTTTAACCAATGTTTTAAGTATATAGGAGAGCTTTTTTCAAGCAAGGTTATGGTTCTTTCAACTGATGTGTTTTCACATGTCTTGTTTGGCAATATACAAGTGTATTTTGGTGACAAAAAAACGCTTTACCTTTAATTACTGTTAATAATGAATTTGACTGGACATAGCTGTAGGTCAAATGGGTACTAAATATACCTTCTAAAACGTCATTTATTATGCATTAATATATTTTGTTCCAATCAACAGATTTTCTTAAATTTTCGCACATACATGCGCCAATGTATACTTGCACCAAAACACCAATAAAAAGAATGGGTCACCGAACTTGTTTTGGAAATACTGGACTTCAAATAGGGTACCTGTGTAGCCTTTTTCATGTTTCGTGTTAACGTAAACAACGTGTCAATTGCCGAAATAGAATGGAGATATTTAATGGATCGTTCTTTAACTAATTTGTATGGCAATACATTGTATACGTGTGTTTGTGATTATTATAATGCTTTATGAACTTTTAACCATTGACTGGAACTTAATGCCTTACAAAGATTCATATTTATTGATTGAAATTAGTATATTGTAACCTATTTACAATAAAGAATCAATGAAGCAAAAGGAGAAATTAACCCGATTATTTTCTTTTTGTTGCGAACGTCTTTAATACACACGCATCAATTAGCGTTCGGAGAATCCTAAACCCGAGAATTTCAATGAATGGGGAATTTATAACTTTCTGTGCATGTTAATTTATATTTGAATTGTGGTTGCGTTTTATTAAGAATTATTTATAATTGCACGTTTCTATCAACTTCTTCAGTAAATGTTATTTCGGTAATAAAAATGTTCAACATCTTTATGTAAGTAAAATGTGGTGAAAGAAGTCTCGTAAATACGTCGAAATGTTATTCATGTTATTTGAACTTCATTTGCGTAGCATGAATACACTATGTGCAATCCTAATAATACATATAGTATCATTATTTAAGATAACTATTTACACTTCTCTGCTAATAATTTTCATTCCTTTTTGCTATTATTTTCTGACAATGTTAATTTGTTTAAATTTGCCTGAAAAATTCAGGTATCAATTATGTTTACGTAAATTGCTAGTATTTAGGTTATTCGTGTATCACTGGTGAAAACATGGTGGTATATGATCGGTTTATTCCCGGTACAGATATTAATAATGATTGAGTTTACCTCAAATTAATTTTGGAGCCCAAACGTTTTCTTAAGGTGTCCAAAAACTCTAGTGTCCGAGAAGTCTCTAAAGGGACCGAAAAATCAGGGGTCTGAGAAGTCTCCTTAGTAGGGACCGAAAAACCTTGGGTCCAATAAGTCACGTAACCGATCATCTTGATCCTCTTGTATTATATTTAGGGCAAAAAATGACATCTCAATATTAATTTCAAGGCCGATTTCTTATTTTAATAAATTTCATTTTTCTTCTTTAGTGAGGTCATATCAAGACAATTTGAATTTTGACAACGTTTGACGTGCTTGTTGTACGACGTTATAATGAAAATGATGCAAAAATAAATGCAGCTAGTAAAAATATAAATCTTATTAAGCCATCAAAACAACTAGTTTTGTCTTAATTATTGTGAACAGCGAATACTGTGGCTCGGGACATATTTAATTTAAATGTTTGGTATGTTTGACGCATTTTAAACTCCGGACCAAAGCTGTTGTTTTTTTTCAAACTTGAAACTAGAGTAATCATTGACTTTAAGGACATGGAACTGTTTAAATCCGGGCTCGAAATACCGACCCAACTGTATATGTCTCTTATATCTTTGAATGTTTCCTTTTATGGCACACAAGTCGGCACGAAGAAGATTGTATGAAAGTGATAGCATAACAGGGTCACGATCCTGTCCGGTATGTAGAACACGTTGTCCTCTGCTGACCAATATAAATAATACTTTATAAACACATAAAAGTTTATGTCATTGGACGTTCATCAAAACTTAAATACAATTACAGTATGCTAACCCGAAAATCAATTATGAATTACTGACTAGTCATGTTAGATATAGGATCACGTGATCACTTTAAAACAATCCAAACCAATCAAAATCAAACTTGGCCATTATTACTCAGAATTCGACGAAGGCAGCTGCCTCGTTATTTCTTGCTTTTAAAACACGAATTACGCTGTTTGTGGATACTAAAAAGATTTTTTACTTGTGCATTATAACACAAGTTTATATCGTTTTTTATAAGGAATAACTCTCCTTAGGCGGCGACCAAGTCCTTTTGGTGTTTATTGGAGGAAAAGGTGGAAAGATTTGGACGACTGGAAAAAAAGAACTCTCGCGGGATCGCTCACGAGATCTCACGGTCTGCCGAGATGCATGCATGATACAGTATTCCGCAACAGTACAGACTCTCCGTCATAAGCTTCAGGACATCTCCGACTTCAGTCCGGGCGTAGTGGTACTGGTGATGGGTACCAACGATATTTACCATCAAGAACAAACGCCGCACACCGTAGCCACTGCCATCGCAGATCTGGTAGACACCATTTTGTTTGTGTTGGAAGTTCCTCAGGTTATCGTCCTACAAACGATTCATCGCAGCTCCCTAAAAGGACATACATGTACCCCGTCGGTTAAACTTCCGTGTGGATGAGATGAACTTGATGCTAATGGACATACTAAATTATTTTGTTAACGGCATAGCATGCCTGTGGCGTTTGAAGGGTTTTTGGTCACCTGACTGTAAGGCGAGAAACTTCGCAGATGATAGTTGCCACCTCTGCAATCATGGCCAGCTCCGTCTCTTCCATAATGTTCGAGCTGCAGTGGTCGCCGCCCTGAAACAGTCCATCTGTTTCAGTTATGTACACCGCTTCCTTAATATTATAAGTGTCCATCTGTTTTCACTTTTCATTTATTTCAATGCTCAACTTCCAGTAGCAATGCCCCTCTAGGGCATCAATTTAGTTTTTTGGGGCATATTCCCCCGTTATCATTTATCTTGCATTTCGCCTGATTTAAGTACAGTTCAGGCCACTTTCATGGCATGGTTTTAGCATAATAAAACTGTGTGGCTATACAATCATGGCGACAGAGAGGTAAACTACTTTTACTATTTATCTACTACTGAGCACAACATCGAACCGATGTCATTGTGTGCCATCGAACGAAAATCTTAAATTCACTCGGCCAGTCATGGGAATTGGAAAATAATCATGAACACTTTGAGGTTAAACTAAAGATTAGTGGATCTAGCTATATTGGAGATCATTTGACAAAATTTAACCAACGTTCTGTCAAGTCAAACATACAGAATGTATTATTCTAAAACAGTTGTAAACATTAACAACAAACTAAACAAGGATATCAATTAACTGATGAACGCTTCCCAATGCGCTTTGCCAAGTAATGTAAATGCAAACAGAACAGCAGAGTCCAGACAATTGTGTTCTATGTATTAATTTCAGCAATCATCAAAGTCCCATAACTGTAAGAAAAATTATTGAAGCGGAGTATCTTAGTACAGTAAACACCTCCTCTTGGTAATGAAGCTTCCCATAAAGTTTCATTAAATGCTGGCTAGTAGTTGCTGAGAAACAGTCCAGTCAAGAATTGCGCACTATACAATAATTTCAGCAACCTTCAAAGTCCCATAACCCCAAGGAAAATAACTGGAAGGGAACATCCTGTACTGTGCACACCTCATTTTGATTTTGAAGCATCACAAACAGTTTCATTGTATTCTGGCCAGTCATTATTGCCAGGACAAGAATTGTGTACTACATTCTAATTTCAGAGATCTTCAAAGTCCCACAACTCTTAGAAAATCATTGACGCGGAACGTCCTGGTTCACTGCACACCTCCTTTTGGTAATAAAGCTTCCCGTAAAAAGCCGGTCAGTAGTTGAGAAATAGATTGGACAAAAATTGTGCACTAAATACTTATTTCATCAATCTTCAAAGTCCCATAACTCTAAGAAAAAAACATTTAACCTTAACGTCCTGGTTCAGTGCACACTTCCTCTTGGTAATGAAGCTTCCCATAAAGTTTAATTGAATTCTGGTCAGTAGTTGATGAGAAATACTCCGGACAAGAAAACGGGACGGACGGACGGACAAAGCGGCGACTATATGCTCCCCCGAAAATTTTTCGGGGACCATAGTTAACTGTCAACAATTCAATTTAGTGGTTGGTGTCTAGTTTGATAGTAAATGAGCAGTTGCTGAAGTTGCAACCGCTCAGAACAAACATTTCAGTGGCGGATGACACTTCATTGTACCTTTCTTTCTCTTCAGGTTGGCATGGATTGGTGCACGGCGTCGTTGCACAAATCTCTTTTGTGGAAACAGTGGGACTTGAACCATCAAGAAGTCCAGTCAAGATTGCTGACATTTTGCTTGCTGACCGACTGTGGTTTGCCGACTATATGACCGCACGCTGGCTTCATTTCTGTGGCCCGTCATAAACAAGATGTGCCGAAGCTCACAGTCCGCATCATTCAAAGACTGTGTAGCTGTCGCTCGAAAGCTATGTGCTGTGTACCTAGAATAAAATAATAAACTTATAAAATCTGAATACGATTTGATCCCACAATATGAATAGAAAATAGAAATATGTCGAATAAGCTGTAATTACCTGATTTGTGTACCCGCACCCCTGCATAAAGCTGCAATGAAGCTTGCAACCTGCTTTGTGGACACTGGTGAGTACCTGGCGTGGAATTGGTCGGGCGTGCCATTGCCTCCTCGTTAATATGACAAAAAGACTGGATTGCATCTATTCAAAAAGGTTTTCAACACTTCATTCGGACACTTGGTTTTGTCTTTGGCAGCATACATTTGCTTGTCCATTCTGACGCAGTCCTTGTTTTGCCACTTGTTAATTTAATGTGTAAGTTGAAAATATTTACTGAAAATTTATTTTAAATATTAATAATTTATTAATTAGAATAGCTAGTTTTACGGCTTTTCAAACCATATATTAATTGATATTAAAATAAGAACTTTATTAATTTAAAGTTGAAATGCTCTTTTCCGCCCTTCATTAATATGTAAAGGGCTATTTTAGACATCTCATTTGCATAGAACAATGAACACACAATTTTAATTGCAGATGTTTTGGAGGTTTTACTTAGTCTTTAATTATTGAAAATAAGTTAAAAAGTAAAAAAAAAGTTAGTGCACTATTAAATGTTTTAATTTGTATTAAGTATTAATGTCAAAACAGAGCTGTTGTCAACCATTAACTTTTTTTTTGCTTCAGCTGTTGATCACTGGAGCTGACGCGTGTAACGAAATGTGTTTCTCAAAGACAGCACGTTCATGTTTCTTAACGAAAATTAAGACATACAGCATGGTTGATTTCCTGAATTTTGACACGATTTCGTTGATAAGAACACACATAAAATTTAACTTCGTTGGAAAGCATACACACTCTCTATGCGACACGCACACACGATAACCTGCCACAAAATCCTTAGTATGTTTGTTTTTTATTATCACAAACAGAGAAAAAAATGCGTATTATTTTCAAATCACGCTATTTAGTCTAGATATCACTATTATTAACCAATATTGTCGCTGTACAGTTAGTTTGTACATAAAATTATGCAAGAAAACTCAAAACGCATACTTCTATAACATAAACTGTACTAAAACATACAACATAACAATAGGCGTTGGTATTCTGGAAAAAAAATCATCTGCCATCGTGTAATTGCTATTTGATCTTCATGATAATTATAAAGTCCAAGAAATACATAAAATTGTACTCAACATGTGGTAAATTTAAAGGAATATGAACATGCTGTCATTGAGGAATATACACGTGCAAAATTCAGTCAGAAGTTTGTCCACGTTCTTAGTGCGTATGCCTTCAGTGGTTTACACTTTCATCAAAGTATTGATAGTCAAATCCAGGCGTGGTTTAACAAAAGACAGGTTCAGATTGTTCTTTTCAAAAGTCAGTGCTAACTGGGTCACAGGCTTAAATGCATCACACAAGACATGCGTAAGGCGCACGGTCTGATATGTCTTCAGTTGGTTGTGCAGACCGTTTGCTGATGGCCCAGAACCTATTCGCACTTTGTCAGTTCCGACTTCAACTCTGTTCTCCAGGGCCATTAACACAGCTGCATACGTATCTCATAACGAAGTCACTGCCTCCACATCACAAAGCCACATTGTGTGGGCCACTTGCTTTACTTTCTTTGTGTCACATTCTTCCAGAGCATGTTGCAGACGTTCCAGGGACCAAGGTTTGTTTGCAGATGAATAGACGGATAGATTTATTCAGGTTAAAACACACAGGTTTACAACACATGATTAATTCAGTTATAGAAACAATCGTACAACTAACGAGTGATTCTTAACACTATCAAAAGCACTAGCACTTGAATTTACTCAACTACTTTTGAATATGCTAGAGGAACAGCTATTACGAGGCAAGATAACATTTGTTGGAATCAATTAATACGAATAGATAGATGGAAGTTAATCATAGTGTGTAGCAACCTAGGATGGCCCATAAAAGCTTGAAAGCTTATTTCCGATGGGGTCCTTGGATAACAATACTTAGTTATGTTAACAAAAACAACATATACATATTTAAGATTTTGGAAATTGGAAGTTTCATAGTTGAATAATGGTGCATATCTTTAATAAGCACACAATTTTCTTTCATATAGGTATGGCATTTGTTTTGAAATATTTGATAAACATCATTAAGTCGTAATTGTTTGTTTCTGTTATCTATGTTTAGCAGCTGCAAATTGGACAGAATATTGTTATTTACACTCTCTCTATGTCCGATATTGTTAATACATCTGACAATCTTATTTTGGCATATTGGAAGTTTGTTTTTAAGCATTAACTAGGATACCAGGAAGAACAAGCATAGTTAGTCCATATGGCATTAAAGGTATTTCCTAGTTTTAACATCTTAGAATTTTGCTTGACTATACAAAAATTCAAGACGATAATTTACTTTTGAAACAATATTGTTGACAACAGATTCACCTGATACAGAACTATCAATGTTAAGACCTAGGTATTTTACATCAGGCGTGGATTCAATAGTGTGATTATTACAAATAATCTTGAAGTTTCATACTTGCTTTAATTTACGTGTTGAGCCAAATATTACACATTCTGTTTTTCCAAGATGTAAAGACAACTTGTTGTCCACCAGCCAGGACGTACAACGTTCTAGAACTTTACCAAGTTTTGTAGAAATACCATCTGGATTTTTATGGGCAAATACAACAACACTATCATCTGCACACAAAACGAATGTACAATCAGGATCAATACTAATAATCATATCATTTATAAAGCAAAAAAACAGGAGTAGTACCAAAATACAACCGTGGGGGATACCACAGCTTACAGGGTTTAAGTCAGAGTGTGTGGGAGTGTCAGAGTCCTCATTGCCAGTCGTGTGTGGAATATTGTGCTTCACTAAAATGCACTTGGTAGCACACACAAAAGCATCAAACTGTTTTTAGTTAATTGGTGTACTTTCACAGAAAGATTTGTCAATAGTTAGCTGGCTTTCTGTTTCCAACTTCACAGCCATACGATGCTACTCGGGTGTCTCATGAGCTATTACTCTGTCAAGTAGTGTTGGGAATCAGTCCTAAAATATTCGTTGATTAATCAGAGCCAAAAGTGACTGATTAATCAACTAATCATGAATAAATATGTGGAGTTTTATTGTTCAACAGACATATTTCGTCTAATCATTTTTTTTTACCAATGTATATATTTGTCTATGTATTTTGTTATGCTTGGTTTTATTTTAAACAAAAATGGATTGCATTTGCAGGTTTGCAATTGTTAAAAAAAAAAAAGTAATACTGGAATTTTAACTGCTTGACTTAATTAGACTGTGAAAGCTAATCGTTTATTAATAGTTACAAAGGCATTTTATAGAGAATATGTAGTGTATAACGCCCAGCACCCCTCTTCCTCGACATTGTAGCGATCTGTCGGTTATACATATAATACAAAAGACATCTCGACACTAAATTAAGTACAAGCTCTTTATTATGAAGTACAAGTACATACGAGTAGAATACATATTTTACGATTTTAAAACCACAGGCAATAATTTACTTGCACAACGTATATTTCATATATGTTCAAAAATAAAGTATTTACCTATCCGTGCTAAAATGCGTGTAAATTTATGAAAATCCTTTAGTGCACACACTGACAACCAATGAAGGAATGTTTAATGGTATTGTATATTTCATTGAAATGAACACTGTATTTTATTTAAAATACCGGTATATTTAGCCGTTTAGAACAACAAAACACTATTTTTTTGACTACATAATAACAAATAGCACCCGTGACATGTACACATTTCGTCGATTAATTTATCCAATCGTCATCGTCACGTTATGGCTCTGTTCGTCATGATTATTTTACGAAATGATTAATCAGCCCATCACTACTGTCAATGCGCTCAGTTTTGCAACCTTTCTTACTCCATACTGTACTTCCGTTCAGTCCCATTGTACTGCATTTCCGACAAACCATTACTTCATTGTATTCACTCTCCATATATTCAAAGTTTCTGACCAGCAATGGGCTTGTCTTTGTCCATTCCGAACCAATTCCGATCTTGTTTCTGCCCTTTGATGTTGACTGTTGCTTTGCTGGTCGTGTACCCTGGTCCTGTGGGATAGACCAGGGCACACAGGGAGCCTTACAGGACCAGGGTACACAGGGGGCCCACTAGATCAGGGTACACAAGGTGCCCTACAGGACCAGGGTACACAGGGGCCCACTGGAACAGGGTACACAGGGGGCCCACAGGACCAGGGTACACAAGGGGCCCCACAGGGAATACAGGTAGTTTCACAGGACAAGGGCAAACAGGTAGCCTAACAGGACCAGGGCAAACAGGGTGCCCCACAGGACCAGGGCACACAAGGTGCCTCACTGGACCAGGGCACACAGGTAGCCTCACAGGACAAAGGAAAACTGGTAGCCTCACAGGACCAGGGCACAGAGGGTGCCACACAGGACCAGAACACACATATAGCTTCACATTACCAGGGCACACCGGGTGCACCACAGCATCAGGGCAAACAGGGTGCCCTTCAGGACCATGGCAAACAGGTTGCCCCACAGGACCAGGGCACACAGGTACCCTCACAGGACAAGGGCACATATGGTGCCCCATAGGACCAGGGTACACAGGTAGCCTCACAGGACCAGGGCACATAGGGATCCCCACAGAACCAGGGCAGATAGGGAGCCCTACAGGACCAGGGTACACAAGTAGCCTCACAGAACAAGGGTACACTAGGGGGCCAAACATGACCAGGGCACATAGGGAGCCCCACAGGACCAGGGTACACAGGTAGCCTCACAGGACAAGGGCACACAGGGAGCTCCACAGGACCAGGGTACACAGCGGGCCCCACTTGACCATGGCACAGAGGGGGCCCCACTGGACCAGGGTACACAGGGGGCCCCACTAGATCAGGGTACACAGAGGGCCCCACTGGACCACGGTACACAGGGGGCCCCACAGGACCAGGGTACACAGGTAGCCCCACAGGACCAGGGTACACAGGTAGCCACACAGGACCAGGGTACACAAGGGGCCCCACAGAACCAGGGCACACAAGTAGCCTCTCAGGACAAGGGCAAACAGGTAGCCACACAGGACAAGGGCAAACAGGGTGCCCCACGGGACCAGGGCATACAAGGTACCCCACTGGACCAGGATACACAGGGGGCCCCACTAAATCAGGGTACACAAGGTGCCCCACTGGAACAGGGTACACAAGGGGCCCCACAGAACCAGGCCACACAGGTAGCCTCTCAGGACAAGGGCAAACAGGTAGCCACACAGGACCAGGGCAAACAGGGTGCCCCACGGGACCAGGGCACACAAGGTACCCCACTGGATCAGGGTACACAGGCGGCCACACAGGACAAGGGCACACAGGAAGGCCTCACAGGACCAGGGTACACAGGGCGCCCAAAGGCCCGGGCACACAGGTAATCCCACAGGACCAGGGTACAAAGGGTGCCCCACAGGAACAGGGCACACAAGGTGCCCCACAAGATCAGGGCACACAGGGTGCCCAAAGGCCCGGGCACACAGGTAACCCCACAGGACCGGGCACAAACGGTGCCCCCACAGGACCAGGGCACAAAAGGTGCCCCACAGGACCAGGACGCACAGGTAGCTCCACAAGACCAGGGCAAACAGGTAGCCCACAGGACAAGGGAAAACAGGTAGCCTCACAGGACCAGGGCACAGAGAGCGCCCCACAGGACCAGGGCACACATTTAGCTTCACATTACCAGGGCACACCGGGTGCCCCACAGGAACAGGGCAAACAGGTAGCCTCACAGGACAAGGGAAAACAGGTAGCCTCACAGGACCAGGGCACAGAGGGTGCCCCACAGGACCAGGGCACACATATAGCTTCACATTACCAGGGCACACTGGGTGCCCCACAGGAACAGGGCACACAGGTACCCTCACAGGACAAGGGCATATAGGGTGCCGCACAGGACCAGGGTACACATGAAGGCCTCACAGGACCAGAGTACACAGGGGGCCCCACTGGACAAGGGCACACAGCAAGGTCTCACAGGACCAGGGCACACAGGGGTGGCCCACAGGGTGCCGAAAGGCCCGGGAACACAGGTAACCCCACAGGACCAGGGCACAAAGGGTGCCCCACAGGACCAGGGCATATAAGGTGCCCCACAAGATCAGGGCACACAGGGTGGGGCTCCCTGTGTACCCTGGTCCTGTGGGGCTACCTGTGTACCCTGGTCCTGTGGGGCCCCTTGTGTACCCTGGTCCGTTGGAGCCCCCTGTGTACCCAGGTCCAGTGGGGCCCCCTGTGTACCCTGATCTAGTGGGGCCCCCTGTGTACCCTGGTCCAGTGGGGCCCCCTGTGTACCCTGGTCCCTCTGTGTACCCTGGTCCTCCAGTGTACCCTGATCTAGTGGGGCCCCCTGTGTGCCCTGGTCCAGTGGGGCCCCCTGTGTACCCTGGTCCTGTGGAGCTCCCTGTGTGCCCTGGTCCTGTGAGGCTACCTGTGTATCCTGGTCCTGTGGGGCACCCTATATGCTCTTGTTCTGTGAGGGTACCTGTGTGCCATGGACCTGTGGGGCCCCCTGTTTGCCCTGGTCCTGTGGGGCACCCTGTTTGCCCTGTTGCTGTGGTGCACCCGGTGTGCCCTGATAATGTGAGGCTATATGTGTGCCCTGGTCCTGTGGGGCACCCTCAGTGCCCTTGTCCTGTGGGGCTACCTGTGTGCCATGGTCAAGTGGGGCTCCCTCTTACTGAGCTAGATATGTTATTTATGACTGAGAAATGGCATCACAGGTGGTGCATTTTAATCATCAATTGTGTTCTGCTTGAAAGTAGTCTTATAGTTTAATTCTCCAAATTTATATTTATATGAGTGTCAGTGCTCCAGCTAGGCCTAAATGGGAGGGCGCAGCGCCCTGCCGCCGCTGAACCCCGCCCTGACGCCTTTGATCCCGCCCTGTCGTCTCTAATCATGCCGTATATTTAGCCAAATACAAGTTAACCGGGCCTTCATGTCTATGTTATATGGACAAAAGCCCCTTGCCCAAAAGCCCCTTGGTCTAAAAATGCACACATGGACATAAGCCCCTTGGTATATTTGACAGAGTGGACATAAGCCCCTTAGTAGATTTAACAGGGTGGACAAAAGCCCCTAGGTAAATATCACTGAGTGGTTAAAAGCCCCTTGATGAATTTAATGTTAATTATCATGTTTTGCAAGGTTTTTCCTCTGTTTGTCAACAGTTAATTGCAATTAATATTTCGTTCAATTTGATGGAATGGAATTTCCTATTGAAATGCATAGACACTATACAATATCAGAAAGGGGCTTTTGTCCACTAATTCATGATCATCAAGGGGCTTTTGTCCACTAATTCATGATCATCAAGGGGCTTTTGTCCACTAATTCATGATCATCAAGGGGCTTTTGTCCACTCTGTTAAATCTACCAGGGGGCTTATGTCCGCTCTGTCAAATATACCAAGGGGCTTATGTCTATGTGTGCATTTTTAGACCAAGGGGCTTTTGGGCAAGGGGCTTTTGTACTACACCCCTATATACATATAGACCCAAACGGATACACGCTTTGTCTCCCGAGTAAACACCGACCGACAAAACCCATGTATACATGTATATTACGTCACTTATCTCGTCTTTAATCAAAGTTACATACCTACTTCTTTGTTACATTCAGGTCTATATTTGGCGGAACAACCTGCGAGAACAATGCAATCCTCGTGCGCGGGTCTATCTTTGTGCACGTGGTCAGGTCTTTCCACAGTGATATCAGACCCGTCCACGTGGATTGTTTTGTTCACATAAATACATGTCCACGAGAAGTATATGGTTTATTTAGTGAACATTCATTATGTAGTTCTTAAAATACATACATGTGCATGTAAACGTTAATTTCTTTGCATTTTCTGCATATTTCTGTTATATTTTCTGCATATTTCTGTTAGTTCAACTGCACGAACAAAATACAAAATATATATTATATGTCAATGCGGGAATCAATTTCATTATGAAAATAATGACATGTAACAGATTGCGATTTTGTTTAAATTTTAGGACACACTACATCATTTTCTAAAAATAATAAATGCAACGTATATCACCGTTTATTTTGTATATGTATGAAATAAAAAATAAAAAAAACATAAATTAAAATATACCACGCATTAAAGCCATGCAGCTTCTTATTTAATGATACCTTTTTTAAATAATTGTTTGTTTAAAAATTTACCAAATATTTTTATACATGCACATGTATGGATTTTTTTTATCCATGCATGATTAAATAGGACATCATGTTCAATTTACAGTTTATAATCGGCTAATAAAAACTTATTTAGATTTGCGATGCGAATGAATTAACCACAAGTACGTTAGCATCAGCACGACAAATCGTTGTATACTTACAGATAATGCAAAAAAAAATATTTCGAGTCTATGACCTGAAAACTAATTCTGCCATTACAATGTGATATATATTTTACAGTCTTAAAACAATGTTTTCGAGTTGTTCATTAGCAATCTTACAAAGGATAATTTTGTTTTATGAAAACTGTGCGTGTTATAATGTAAATTTCATACCGAAAAGTATCTGCTAACATGGTAGAAAGATATGGCGAACCACGAGGTTCTAAAGTCACGAATTCTTCCTTTGGGACAATTATTTCTTCCTTAACAATTAATTCTTCCTAAGTGAGAATTATGTCTTCCTAAGGAATAAATAATTGTTCCTTAGCAAGAAATAATTCTTGCTTAGGAAGAATTCGTGGCTTTTGACCCTTCTGGCTGCGTAAACTTAATTTTGTGGCGTACCATGAGGTTCTCAAGTCACGAATTCTTCCTTAGGAACAATTAACTCTTCATAAGGAATAATTATTGCTTCCTACGGAACAATTAATTCTTTCTAAGTAAGAATTATTTCTTCCTGAGGAATATATAATTGTTCCTTAGGAAGAATTAAATAGTCCTTAGGAAGAATTCGTGACTTTTCCCCCTTTTAGCAGCGCAAATTGAATTCTTCCAATGATTTCCGAATTCTTCCTATGGTTTTCGAATTCTTCCTATGATTTTAATTCTTCGTATGAATTTCGAATTATTCCTGAAATTCTTATTATTATTCTTATTATCATTATACTATTATTATTATTATTATCATCATCATCATCATCATCATTATTATTATCATTATTATTTAATTTTGCGTAGTTTATTTTGTTTAACATTCTATTCATATATAATAAAACTTCTACAACTAGATAGCATTTCATCTTATTGTTTTTCTCATTATTATTTGTAGTAGTACTGATTATTATTATTATTAATATTATCATCATCATCATTATAATAATACTTATAATAATTCGTATTATAATAATTAATTGATAATAATAATGATAATAATAATAATAATAATCATTATTATTAATTGATTATTATTATTATTATCATTATTATTATTAATTGATAATAATAATAATAATAATTATTATTATTATTGTTATTTTTTTTGTTTTACATTAATTATAATAACCATTAATGATTTATAGATACCATATTATCTCCTGCGACATTTTCAAGGTAATCTGATATTTCCCTAAGCTCTTTACAAAAATCGACTTCTTCCTAAGTTCTTAACAGTCAAGCACGAATTCTTCCTAAGTTCTAAACAGCCAATCGCGAATTCTTCCTAAGTTCTTAACAACCAATCAAAATTCATGTAGAAAATCCCGCCAAGTTCAGAAGTATGTTGGAATCCCACAAAGCATTTCAGCACAGTAATTTTATCAATCTGATTGTAACAATGACTTACTATTTTCTAAATGTAATCTGATAAACTTAGCGCGGGGAATATACAGTTTTTATCTTTATTCTGATTCGATCTGCCTTTGTCGATTAAACAATGAAATGTAGAAGTTGACTCGCGAAGTTAACGGCTAAAATCTCGCGCCAAACAGTGCACTGTTCTCTACAATGCGAGGGGAATATAGCGGGCGAATGCGGAACCTCTTTTACCAGAAAAAAAAAAATCGAGGGTTGAGCATGAGACTGTTGTATCTGCTTAACATTTCTATATCAGATACAATCAGTTCACGCTCAACCCTCAAAATATTGTGCTCTCTCGAAAGACAACCATGCCGTATTACGTCGCCGCAAAAACACGATCTTACGCGTTTATGTGGTAATTTTCAGTGCGTATACAAACCGGAATCGTTTTTACGGCAATGTGAAACGCATAAAGCAATAGATGCTTATATGCGACAGGACTGTGTCTATTTAAGGCATAAATACAATTTACATTAATAACGTAAAACACGCATACCCATCTTTTATTCCGGAATCGATAATTCTGGGTATGAGGAAGTACCTGGGGACAAAAAATACTAAATATATTGGAATGCAAACGGATATCGCTCTGGTTCGAACGGTTTTAGAAAATTATATATTATTCTAACGATATACTGACTGTTTTACCAAAAAAATATTTTAACAAACTGTTGGTCCTTTTTTCAGTTAAAACACTCAGCCTCTGTCAATATAAATCCACAACAAAATCAAGGAATCTTTCGGTGGGTTATATGATTCTTTATTTATATCGCTTAGGTTCTAACAGATCGAACATCTACAATAATTCAACCTTTTATCTATGTAATTTATTTTAAAATAAACAAAAGATCTTTGGTCGTTTTTAACATTAAAGTTTAAAATTTTTAAATACTGTTTTATGGCACCTCCCGCGGCTTATCAGATGGGACACCCGGGGTGCCTATTGGTGTAATCGTGGTATCGCACCATCAAAGTTATACACAAAATGTGTTTGGCGACACGGAGACATATTAGATATAAGATAACAAAAGAGGGTGGTTATTGTGATAATAGTGTCCCCACCATCATCCTCCTACCTTTACCATGATCCCACTTATCCCCACGATCACCAACCTCTATCTCCACGATCATCCTATCCCATCCATCCTCCTACGTATCTCCCTATCCCATCCATCCTCCTACGTATCTCCACCATCTTTCTCCCTATCCCCATAATCATCCTCCCTATCACCACCATCATCGTCCCTATCTTCACCATCATCCTCCCTATCTCCACCATCATCCCCTCTATCCCCATCATCATCCCCTCTATCCCCACCGACATCCAACCAATCTCCACCATCATCCTCGCTATCTCCACCATCATCCCCTTGATCCCCATCATCATCCTCCGTATCTCCACCATCAAGCTCCCAATCCCCACTATCATCCTCCCTATCCCCAACATCATCCCCGCTATCCCACCATCATCCTCCCTATCCCCACCATCATCCTCCATAACTCCACAAGTATCCTCCATATCTCCACCATCATCCTCACAATCACCACCAACCTCCTCCCCATCTCCACCACCATCCTCCCTACCCCTAACATCATCCTCCCCATCCACACCATCATCGTCCCTATCCCACCATTATTCCGGCTATCTCAACCATCGTTCGCCCTATCCCCACCTTTTTCCTTCCCATTTTCAACATCCTCCTCCATTTCGCCACCATCTTCCTCCCTATATTCTCCATTATCCGCCCTATCTCTACCATCACACCCTCTTTCCCCACCATCATCCTCCCTATCCACACCATCATCCTCCATAACTCCACAATTATCCTCCACTATCCCCACCATCATCCTCGCTATCACCACCATCATCGTACCTATCTCCACCAACATCTACCTTATCCGCACCGTCATCCTCCCTATACCCACCATCATCCTCCCTATCCCACCGTCATCCCGGCTATCTCAACCATTCTCTTCACTATCCCCACGATCCTCCTCCCAATTTCAACATCATCCTCCATATCCCCATCATCATCCTCCCTATATTCTACATTATCCTGCCTATCTCTACTATCATCCCCTCTATCACCATCATCATACTCGCTATCACCACCGTCCTCCTCCCTATCTCCATCATCGTCATCCATATCTCCATCATCATATTCCCTATCCCCATCATCATCCTCCCTATCTAAACCATCATCATCCCTTTAACCACCTTCATCCCACTCTATCCCAACCATTATCATCTCTGTCACCTTTATCACCCCCTCTCCATCACCACCATCATCCTCCTCGCTATCACCACCATCATCCCTATCACCACCATCAACCCTTCTCTATCGTACATCATCCAAATCACCATCATCATCCCCCTCTCTATCACCACCATCATCTCCCCTTTCTATCATCATCATTCCCCTCTCTATTATCACTATCATTCCCCTCTCTATCATCACCATCATCCCCCTCTCTATTGCCACCATTATCCCTATCACAACCATCACCCAACTCTCTTTCACCACCATCATCTCCTACTCAATCACCACCATCATCCGTATCACAGCCATCACCCCCCTCTGTATCACCACCATCATCTCCGTCTGTATTAACACCATCATCCATATCCCAACCATCATCATCCCTATCCCAACCATCATTACCCTATCCCAACCATCATCATCCCTATCCCAACCAGCATCCTCGATCGCTATCACCGCCATTACCCCCTCTGTACCACCACCATCATCCGCCCTATCCCGACCATCATCATCCCTATCACCACCATTACCCCCCTTTCTATCATCACCATCATCCCCCACTCTATCATCACCATCATCCCACTCTCTATTGCCACCATAATCCCTATCACAACCATCATCCCCCTCTCTTTCACCACCATCACCTCCTACTCAATCACCACCATCATCCGTATCACGGCCATGACCCCCCTCTGTATCACCACCATCATCTCCGTCTGTATCACCACCATCATCCTCCCTATCCCGACTATCATCATCCCTATCACCACCATTACCCCCCTTTCTATCACCACCATCATCATCCCTATCACCCCCATCATGCTCCCTATCCCGACTATCATCACCCCTATCACCACCATTATCCCCCATGCTATAACCACCATCGACGGTATTAATAATATGATGTTTTGTTTAATGCATGCATAATAGTATTGTGATGTGTATGTTTTGTTTAATGCATGCATAATAGTATTGTGATGTGTCGTACATAGACGCAGTTTTGCCTCAGATGAAATGGGAATCTAGTCGCTAACGATATCGTCAATGTTTATTGTACCAATATCGCGGATGTACGGAATCCGGTTAGGCCATATGAAATATCGTGTCTCGACCCTTGAACTCGAGGCACGAGAATTGCGTGAACACGAAGCGAGACATGATATTCCTGTGAGGCATGATGCGAGGCACGATATTGTAAAACGATATCTCGCTGTCGCAGTATCTCATACCATGAAATCTCGCGGTAAAATATCGTGTCTCGCTTGTTGTTTCGCGCAATTCTCGTGTCTCGCTTCATGTCTCTCTTTAAAATATCATGCCTCGCTTCGTGTCTCGCACAATTCTCGTGCCTCGCGTTCAAAGGTCGAGACACGAGATGCGAAGCGAGACACGAAGCGATACACGATATTCAGGCGAGACACGAAGCGAGGCACGATATTATATCGTTCAAATATCGCCCGATTCTCGTGTCTCTCAGTAGATTTCAAACCACGATACACAAAACACGAAGCGAGACGCGAGAATTGCGCGAGACATGAAGCGAGGCACGATATTGTATCGTTCAAATATCGCACTATTATTGAGTATCGTGTCTCGCTTCGTGTCTTGCGGTAAAATATCGTGCCTCGCTTCGTGTCTCGTGCAATTCTCTTGCCTCGCGTTCAAAGGTCGAGACACGAGATGCGAAGCTAGACACGATGTTCAGGCGAGACTCGATATTCGGGCGACATTTGAACGATACAATATCGTGCCTCGCTTCGTGTGTCGCCCGATTCTCGTGTCTCGCTTCGTGTTTCGAGTATCGTGGTTTGAAAATTTACCGCGATACTCGAGATTCGGGCGTATTTGAACGATATAATATCGTGTCTCGCTTCATGTCTTGCCTGAATATCGTGTAGCGCTTTGTGTCTTGCTTCGCATCTTGTGCCTCGACCTCAAAACGCGAGGCACGAGAATTGCGCGAAAAACGAAGTGAGGCACGATATTTTACCGCGAGACACGAAGCGAGACACAAGAATTGCGCGAAACAGGATGCGAGACATGATATTTTGCCGCGAGATATCGTGGTATGGGATACTGCGACAGTGAGATCTCGTGTTACAATATCGTGCCTCGCTTCGTGTCTCGCGGGAATATCATGTCTTGCTTCGTGTTTCGCGCAATTCTCGTGTCTCGCCCTTGCCGTAAGAGGCATGATATTTCATATGGCCTTAACCGGATTCCGTACGGATGTGTGTGCAGTCATTGTATCAATGACACTATTGTATACATGTATTTTGTATGCGGTTTTATAGATGATGCGAGTTAAAGTGGGTTTGCTTCCATTGTTATTTAGAATGCAAATAAAAAAATACTGTTAATTAACAGTGTTTTGATCTCTATTTACTATTTATTTTCTGCTTTAGGTGGTGACGATGATGTTTCTACTGCTACTAATGATACTGCTTCTGATTGATGGTGATGATGAAGAAGAAGAAAATGATGATGATGACAATGATGACGATGGTGAAGATGAATATGATGATGATGATTATAATGATGACGACAACGATGACGATGATGTGATGATGACGACGACGACAACGATGATGGGATGATAATGATGATGTTAAGGATGATTATGCTGCTGCTGATGATGATTTTGATGATGATGATAATAGTACCAGCACTGTTGATTATAAAACTAAAGCCACAACTACTGTTACTACTATTTTTAGAAAGAATGAATGAAGATGGACTGTATTTTCATATATAGTTTACCTGTTATAAGCTGACTAGAGAAATGAAAATCACACTGTATAGATAACATCTAAATTCAGTTGATAAACGACATATTTAATTACCAAAATTTAGTATCAAATATTTCAGTGGATATAATTCCATTCATTGTTCCTTTTGTCACACTATCTATGGTATTTCTGACCATTTCAAATGAAGTAATTAATAATTCAGCATTTAAGGAAATATTGTAAACTGTGTGCGTATGACCATTAATAATTGATGAATTTCTGATGAACGGCGATTGATTTTCCAACTATTAGAGTGACAGTCATCAATAAGTTATCAGGCGGGGTACTTGGGTCTATTCTTCATAACGCGTGCTTGGTAGAAACGCTCACGGAAATTTGCTGTTTTTATATTCGTTTTATAAATTAATGAAAATGTCAGACGCAAATCAATACTAAAAGGGGAAGAACTAACCAATCATAACGATTAAAACTACTTGTAGTTGACCGAGTGCACGCGTTTTGACGGTTTAAAACTGTTGGGTCGCGGAAAATTATAGCGTGACAAATGGCAATATTACTCAATTTTTTTTTACTGATTCGTTTTAAATCAGTAGATCTATGTAATTAAACAGCATATATATATATATATATATATATATATATATATATATATATATATATATATATATATATATATATATATATATATATATATATATACAGAATGTCACATTTTAATGTCAGTTTATTTCAAATTCGTTTTTTTAACAATATAACAGACTTGCACTAATTGCTGCTTCTTTAATTAATTACATTATGTGATTCGTCAACTAATGATTTGTTGGTCCTATCGCTTTAAATTATTCAAAGTAGAATCATAGATACTAATATGAGTAATATAAAAAAAAGTAATAGTAATAATAATAATAATAATAATCATAATCATCATCATCATCATTATCAAATAAATAAGGGAATATTTTTTTTATTCAAACAATGAGTGTTAAAATACATTGGATGCCTATTTACATTAATCAGTTTTTTTGTTGGTACTGGTAACCGTCGGGGATATACTAATAATTGTTGTTGTGATATTTTGACTATTCAATGGCAAATTATGTTTGCTATTTTAATCTGAAAGGTTTACTCTTGAAAAATGATAAATATAATTGAGGCGTGTCGTGGGAAAACTGGGCTTAATGCATGTGTATTAAGTTCTGGACGGCATTTTCCGCTAACAATTGATTTATGTTTGGAAGAGACTTCCTTGTAACAGAAAATACTACTATGGAACGCCGGCACTGTCTTATATGCACTGTCTTATATCTTACATTTTTATTATATTCTGTTCTTTCTTTATTATGTTATGTGGATACAACTTTATATAATGTGGACATTTCTTTATATCATTTGGATCTTTCTTTATATGATGTGGATATTTCTTTATATGCTATAGATACTTCTTTATATGATGTGGATACTTCTTTATATGACGTGGATTTTTCTTTATATGATGTGGATATTTCTTTATATGATGTGTTTTTTTATTTATATGATGTGGATATGTCTTTATATGATGTGGATATTTCTTATATGATGTGGATATTTCTTTATATTATGTGAACATTCCTTTATATGGTGTGGATACTTCTTTATATGATGTGGATATTTCTTTATGTGATGTTCATATGTCTTATAGGATGTAGAAATGTCTTTATATGATGTAGATTTGTCTTTATATGATGTGGATATTTCTTTATATCATGTAGATATATCTTTATATGATGTGGACATTTCTTTATATGATGTGGACATTTCTTTATGTGCTGTCGACTTTTCTTTATACGATGTGGACATTTTTTATATGCTGTGGATTCTTCTGTATAGGATGTGGACATTTCTTTACATGATGTGGGTATGGTCTTCATCTGTACCAGTTCTCAGGTGAGCGTTTTGGGCCATCATGCCCCTCTCGTTAATATAAATCAACATCATGTTATATGAAATCAACATTAAGACATTTTACCAAACATTCAGCTTAATAGTAAAGCAATTGTCAATTTAAGATATGTATTTTTATAGAATGCACAAAAGGAAAAAGTGGAGAAAGTGACAGTGACATCTGCTCCAAGAACGACATCCACTCCAAAAGCGACATCCACATTAGTACAAACTTTGGGTTTAGTCTCATCATATTCCGGTGGTTTGTATCGCTCGAGTTGATTGCGTAACGCTTGACACTATCAACGAGTGCGATACAATACAAAGGAACATCACGGGCATGTAGTATTCCATTTATTAGCTCGACTATTCGAAAAAAAGGCAAGCTATTATACTCGCCATGGTGTCAGCGTCCGAGCTAGGTTTAAGGTTTTCGGTAAGCTAGTTTCTCAGAAATGGCTTGAGGGATTTAATTCAAACTTAAAAAGATTATTCCCCGCACTAAAATGAACCTATAGGCCCAGTTTGGTACCTCTAGTTAAATTAGCTTATTTGCACTTAGAAATTTTACATATAAGCTATATGAACAGGTTAAGGTTTTTGCGATAAGCTGGTTTCTCAGGAATGGCTTGAGGGATTTCATATAAACTTATAACACTTATTCCCTATATTAAAATGAACTCATAGGCCAATTTTGATAACTCTAGTTTGAAATTTGTCACATTATGGGAATGTTTACACTTAGAAAAAAAAATTAAAGTGGGTGGAATGGCGGCGTCAACTTTTGATTGCCACTTTCTAACTTGAGAATCAATCTGCATACATAAATACCCTAAAGCAACATTTTACTCGGGATTGTATTAATGTCAAGGTCAATGTTACTAAAAATAGCAAATGCTTTTTAACTCTAGAACAAATTGAAATATTTTAATAACATTCAATTCATAGATACTGTATAACGAGACTTTGCATGAGATTGCAAATGGGTTAGTTGGGTCAAGGTCACTGTTTTGATTTAGAAAAATGCTTTCACTCAGAAACGCGAGAAAGAAATTCATTTTGTTTTATTGGTCCCTACACAGTTTGTTTTAGAAAAAATGTCAGAAACCCTGACAAGCACAAGAAAAGTCGAGCTCGCTGTCCTCCAACAGCTCTTGTTATATAACTCCTTACTTTAAAAACCGCCACAAATTCTACAAAACAAACAAAACAATAACAATAGAACTTATAGAACGTGCAAGAATAAATGTCATGTACATCAATGACGTAATTCAATTCAAGTAAACATGTTGTAATGGTGCATTTAAATAGAACGGGGTATTTCCCAATGTCGCTCGGAAAGTCGTTTATGTATATGATGGCTACAATCAGGGTATGGTTGACGATGATGTTTCAGGTGAGCTGGTGGTTGAAGGTGTTTCAGGTGATTTGGATCATAATATGTGAATAGATGATAATGCATGTGTTACTTTGGGGTTAGAAGACCGATCATCATGGCCATCTGTTTAGGTAATTTTTCAACGACCTCTCAATATAAATTTCAACGCCGATTGTCTTTTTTAAAGACATTTCTTGTTACAAATACACACATTCGAGTCGTGTCATTTTAAGCTTTGTTTTCGAGCAAAAAGGTACAATTAAATAGTCAATGTAATAAATTGCATTGTTTACTGATAAAGATTAGAATGTATATTACAAGTATTTGTTTTTTCTGTTTGTTCCTTTTCCATTGTCAGTAAAATAATTCGTGTCGAACCAACGTACAATGATGAAAAAAAGTTGCGTTTAATAAAGATACAAAATGTATACCTCTCCCGGATTCGAACCGGGCCTGCTCGGTTTACAGCCGATTTACTTCATCTTTAAACCACTCGGCCGTTGCGACTTGCGTTGAGAGCAATTGTTATTTAATATGTATTTTAAAAATGATTAAAGGCTAATCGATACCCGTAGATAAGGCGGAAAACTAGGACGGGTGTATAAAAATAGCACATTCAGCCACCGTAAATATTTACACGTTATTACAGTTCAGAAAACTACAGAGAATTCTAAAATATTTTAATATTTTATCAACTATGTATGAATATTATAATAAATTTATGTTGTTATGTTATGATGATTTCAAGAGTACTATCCCTTTAATGTATTAAGTTAATATTTAATCTTTTAGAAGAGCAGGCACTGAACATTCAACTCTTAAACAATATTAATAACAAAGGGTCTGTTGAATTCAGTCAGGCACTGAACATTCAACTCTTAAATCAATATTAATAACAAAGGGTCTGTTGAAATCAGTCAATCTCATTCCATTTGAGGAACAAGCCAAGCAGTTTACAAAACGGAAATTCGATAACTTGATTTCAATAAAGTCTGCACATCACATGATTTTAACTTTTTGAGAAATTATTTAAACCTACTCAACATATTTTCGCAATCGGACAGGAGTTAAACAGCCGAAGTCTACAAAACACACTCGATGCACAAGGATTAAATGTGGTTTTTAAAAAATGCAGAAATATAAATACATACCGATTACATACATATTTAACGTTTAACAGAAAAGCGTATTGTGTGAATGAATTGATAGCAGGGACTATTTCGAAGTTCTGATGAAGCATACTATAAAAAATTGAATTTGAATGATTGCACGCTTCACTTCAATCACACATATCAGAAACAAAAAGACTATTAGACAAACGTGTTGACTTCTAGTAAAAAAACTTGTTATTGATAACTGTAGTAAAGACGACAACATGTTTTTGAATCATGCCTGTGGCATTCTTGGACTGCTTCAAATAATGGCTTGTTTTTCTGATAGCGCGCAAACAAAACGAGTCGAAGATGGAATACCGGAATTGGTAATACTTCAGTGTGATTATCCTATATGGCACAGACACTACAATGATCGTTTAATGCCTTCCATGACAGACGAAATGAAAGTTCACTCTGAAGATTTTTGCTCCATCATCCATTTTACAGATATGAATATCACACCTTGGAACCGTATGTATCAAAGGGTTGAAAGCCTTCAATTAACTGGATCAAACGGTTTCAACAATAAACTTGTTGTAAACGATATTGAATGTGGATGTCTTGGTAGCTCATTTAAAAATATTGCTTATCTTGGCATAACGGGATTACCGTTGAAAAACATAACGAAGCAGCTGTTTGCAGGACTAAATAGATTAAAGGTTTTATATTTTCAAGTCATAGTTGACTTCTTCCCTGTGGATACTTTTAGCGGATTGTCTCAGTTGGTCTGGGCGAAGTTCGATGATTCAATGATAAAGGGTATTTCTCCAGGGCATTTCTGCAGTAACAGCCAACTGGGCTTCTTACAGTTAAGACAAAATCTCCTGAAAACAGTTATAAATGGAAGTCTCCCGCAGAATTGCAGTGGCTCAACTATTAATTCTCTCGTGCTTGGTGGAAACAACTTTTCCACCCTAACAGAGCGAATGTTTAAAGATTACAAAGTGAATGGAGTTTTGCAGATTAGCAATTGCTCGATTACTCATATTGACAGTAATATTTTCATCGGTCTCGAAAATCTACTGGACTTGGATTTATCTGATAATCTCATTGCTTCAATTCCTAACGGAACGTTTTTACCGATGAACGCTTCAATTCAGGGAATACATATGTCAAATAATCTTCTTTCTGTGATTGATATTGAGGGATTATTTGGAGGTCTGAACAATCTTATTAGTCTTGATTTTGGTTCAAACAAAATAACTACCATTTTGGGAAATTTTTCGATTTTGCCAAATTTATTTGAAATTTTTCTGGGAAACAACAAGTTGAAAATGGTACACGAGTCTTTGTTTAAAAACCTTACACAGCTAAGAATGCTCACTGTCTTCAACAATTCACTAGAATCAATTGAAAGTAATTCCTTCACTCACCTGGAAGTTTTATGTCATTTAGATCTGTCCCACAACAAACTCAGTAATATTGATCCTGATCAGTTCGCCAGTTTAACAAGGCTAAAAAATATCAATATAAGCAATAACCAAATACTATTTTTACACGAGCAAGCCTTTGAACATAACGCAGCATTAGAGCATGTAGATGTCAGTCACAACAATTTGACAAATGTTGACATTCTAATATTAAATGCTCCAAACATTACTTTAATTAATATTTCAGACAACAACTTGACACATTGTCCGAGTTTCTTGTCCAAAGACAAATTACCTTGTAATGACGATTATTTTTCTAAACTCGAATGCATTAATGCAAGTTCTAACAATATGGTAACACTTGATGTACAGTGTTTTTCGAATATTATTTTGTTAGATTTTTCTGATAACAAACTAACAAAAATGCCTTTCTTGCACAAGCTACCAATGCTGCGGGAACTTAGGTTAAGGCACAACATAATCAAACATGTCGAGGTTGACTTAGTTGAACTAAGATCGTTAACGATATTAGACCTTGGGGACAACCTTATTGAAAGTGTGTCACCGAACATATTCCCAAATTCACTGAAAGAACTTTATCTTGACCAAAACAAACTCAAAACATTAAGCAGTGTTCAACTGACATACTTAACAACACTAACATTAAGTGATAATCCTCTGGACTGTTCATGTGAAAACGAGGAGCTTTTCAACTGGATACGGACCCAACACACAACGTCGATCGACAATGTTACGTGCTTTACACCCTCAAAAGACAGTAGGGCTATTATTAACTATAACTTAGAACATTGCGATATATTGGCACGTCTTAAAATTATCATTCCAATAGCCTCTGTCAGTGTTATAACACTCATAGTTTTGCTTGTTGTATTCAAATTTTGGTACGAGATCCAGGTAATAGCTTTTTACAAATGGCACATACGTCTTGACTTCACATGCAGAAAGCGCAAACGTAAGAAATGCTACACCTATGACGCATTTGTGTGTTTTGCTGAAGAAGACATACCGTATGTAGAAGAGACATTGAAACCTATGTTAGAGCCTCAATATAGATTATGTCTATATTATAGAGATTTTCATGTTGGCGATGATATTGCTGACGCCATTCTCAAAGGTATCAAAGAGAGTGCAGTGACAATAATTATACTCTCAGAATCATTTCTTAAGAGTCGATGGGGGAGGTTCGAGTTCAGACAAGCCCATCATCACATGATGTTTAGCAGGAACCAGAAACTTGTAATAATAATCTTGGACAAGACAGTTCTTTCTCAGAAGTTAGATCTAACCCTGCGGAGCATTCTGTACACGAAAAATTATTTAAATTCTTGGGACTATTTGTTCAAGGAGAAACTGTTACATTCCGTGTCCGAACGTCCAGTGCCCGAAGTGCCCGAACAGCCGTTGCTGCCCTCGTAGTTTTAAGTCTTTTAAATATTGTAAATATTGTCACCTTGGCAAAAACGTGACATAGTTTTAGAAAATTATAAAACAATATTTGGAAAATTTGGATCCTGAATACCATTTGTCAGAACCTATTTGAATTGATTCCACCTCGAAATACTATACTATTGTCAAAATTGTTGGCGCAAACAAAAGTATGTAATAATTGCACATATAACCAGGGTTTGCACTAAGAATTGTGATAACAAAAACAACCTAATGATATCAGAAAAATATATAATAATAGTACATATGTAATATACTACTACTACTACTACTAATAATAATAATAATAATAACAATAATTACTATTATTATTTTTATATTATTATTATTACTATAAATTGTTTTCATTATTATTATTATTATTATTATTATTATAAGCATCATCAGCAATGTCATTATCATCATCATCATCATTCAACAACATTGTCAAAAGGTATACATTTTATACTCGTAAAAGCAAAATCACTGGACTGTGGACTTACAAGACTTTGCGAGTAAAACATTCCTGCGCAAGAAGTCATGTTTGTGAACAAAAAAATGTTTACTAATAATTATGTACACAGATTACAATGTGTATAAATTACAAACTTTAATGGGATTATTTTAAAGTATTGTAAATATTTAATGTAAAAACTCAATTGTATATTAAACATAAGAAAATCAGAATTCAAAAAGTCAGTTATGGTATTTTTGCACCAAGTCAACGATATGTGATTATTATGTTGAAACATTCTGAAATGCACACTATGTTAATATTGATTCACGATTCATTTCAAAGCTATATTCTTTAGGCAAAACATCACACGCCTAAATGTAGCTTAAAGCTGTGAATTGCTGAATTCAATTTTGATTTTTGTCCTTTTGGTTTAATCTGAAACTAAATATTTTTGGGGGAAATATGGCATGCAGAATAATCTATGTAACATACTAGTATTAATGACTGCAAACCATTGTAACAAATAAAAATGCAAAAACTGTGGATCGTTTGCACAAAAACAGTGAAAAAAAGCTAAAATAATTGTTGTGCTGTTTGTATGTTCCATATTATAATTAACTGTTGTGCCGGCACTGTTGTATTGTCTGTTGTAAATTGTAGAAATGACAAGCAACTTATTGTGTTTATCTACTTAATATGTTGTTTTTACTGTTACACATATATGTATATATTGTTTATCATATTCAGTTGGACTAGATGTATTAAACAGTTTCATAACGGATCAATTTTATTAAAGTTTTTAATGACAAGTTAATATCTATTGGGCCTTATCTCTGCCCAGTGTTGTCGATCTGGAGTTTCCTTATTTTCCCGCAAGCTGCATTTTTTCAATGGTAAGGGTGTGGTAGAATAGCTCAACGAGCTCGAAAAGTGATGTTGTGATGTGATGTTGTGATGTACTTTGCCGGAAAAATATAAGTTGGTAAGGAATTTTCGTGATGGGCTATACTAAGTACACACTTTATAAATGTACAAACACATGGTTCTCTTAAATCGCCTAAATAAATAACAGCGAAAAAAAAGAGCTTTGAAAAAAACACAACAACATGTGTCCCCCCACGCACCGCCATAACTCCGCCCACAATCCACCTACTATGATGTGCCGAAGATATGCACAACCAGAGATGGTATTGATCAATCCTGTACAGTTTTGTCGAATTTAAGCCAGTTACGGAAAACAAGCACAGACTAGAATTGTCACATGAGTGACGGATATACCCCCACAATATGGCCTTGTCACAAAACTAAGGCATCCATTTTAAAGAAATGGACACAATGAGAATGCTTTAATGTGTGAATGTTTAAGAGTGTATTTGGAACAAAATTAATTTCATTACAGAGCCATAACTCTGTCAACATTTAGTGATTTGTAACCAAAGTCAAACCTGACCTGTATTTTATGGTGTTACACCTACCTGGTATGTGCAAAAAATAATTGTAATATGAGGAGCCTTTCATGAATTATTGTCCTGAAACTGTGTTTTAAGGGAATTTAAGAAAAAAAGGGGCCATAACTCGGTCAAAATTTAGTGATTTGTAACCAAAGTAAAACTTGACCTGTATTTTATGATGCTACATATGTGTACCAAACATTATTTGAATGTGTCAAGCCATTCTGGAGTTATCGTCCAGAAACTATGTTTTTAGGGAATTTAAGTCAAAAAGGGGCAATAACTCTGTCAAAATTTAGTGGTTTGTAGCCAAAGTCAAACTTGATCTGTATTTCATGATGCAACACATGTGTACAAAGAATTATTTGAATATGTATAGCCATTCTTGAGTTATCATCCGGAAACCATGTTTTTAGGGAATTCATGTTGAAAAGGGGCCATTACTCTGTCAAAATTTAGTGGTTTCTAACCAAAGTCGAACTTGACCTGTGATCGATGATGTTACACATGTGTAGCAACAATTATTTGAATATGTGAAGCCTTTCTCGAGTTATCATCTGGAAACCATAAATGTAGTATTATGTAAAATGACATATTTAAACAAGAATGGTTTGGTAATATGAATAACAGTTCTCGTTTTAGATTTTTTTTTTGTATAGACTGTTCAAAACATCTCTTGAATATGAAACATACTTGGATTTGCTACCCAAGAGTTTACGTTTATACTTTGTAAAATTAAGGGCCTCTTCTCACCCTTTGAGATTTCAAACTGGAAGGTATTTACGTTACCATATACCTCGTGATGAACGCTATTGTCAATGTTGTAATCAAAGGGACATAGAGGATGAATTCCATTTTATTTGTATATGCTCATGTTAAGATAAAAATATGTCAAAAGTGTTTACTATGTGAATCCATCTGTTTTTAAGTTCCCGAGTTTATTGACTTCAACTTGTAAACCTAAAATCATAAATGTGTGTAAATTTATACAAGAAGCTTTAACCATCAGAAATCATATTATCAATAACATTGTAAATGAAAATTAATATTTTGTCCTTACTGCCTTTGAAATTATTCTTATTTTACTACTTAAAATAATTGTTGTTGTTTTTTGCTCTGTATTTTAAATATACCCAACAGTGTGTTTTGTACAAATGTATAAACATGCAAGATGTACTCAGACACGGATGCCCCCACCACACGTTTCGACATGACAAAAGGCATGTCGTAAACACTAGATAAATAAACATTATTTGAATATGTCAAGCCTTTCTATATCATACAGAAACCATGTTTTTAGGGAAATTAAGTCGAAAAGGGGCCAAAACACTGTCCAAACTTAGTGGGTTGTAACCAAAGTTGAACTTAAATGGTATTATATGATGTTACACTTATTTACATAAAATAAATCAAATATTTGAAGCCTTTTATGAGTTATTGTGCAAAAACTGTGTTTTTAGGGAATTTTTGTCAAAAAGGAGCAATAACTCTGTATACATTTAGTGGTTTGTAACCAAAGTTGAACTTGGCCTGTATTTTATGATGTTATACATAAGTACAAAAAATTTATTGTAGTATGAACAGTCTTGTTACGTTTCGTCGAATTCAAGGAAGTGGTTATGGAAAACAAACGCAAACAACGTATGTTTTATTAAAAACGTCAAAGGGCCCCAACATACCCATAACTCCGCCCCAACTCCGCCGACATGCCGAAGATATGCACAACTGGACTTGGTATTAATAAATCCTGTGAAGTTTCGTCAAAACCAACCAGGGGTTGGAGAGAACAAGCGCAGACAAGTTATGTTATGTGAAAAACTTCAAAGGGTCATAACTGCGCCCGAAATCCGCTGACCACAACATGCCGACGATATGCATTACTAGACCTGATACTGATCAATCCTGTGAAGTATCATTGAAATCCGTCCAGTGGTAGAGAACAAGGGCAGACAAGGTCTCTTATGTGAAAAACTTCAAAGGGCCAAAACTCCACCCGAAATCCGCCGACCACGACATGCCGACAATGTGCACAGCTAGAATTGGTTGAGTTTCGTCAAAATCCGACAAGGGGTTACGGTTAAGGTCTGTTATGTGAAAAACTTCAAAGGGCCATACCTCCGCCCGAAATCCGCCGACCACGACATACCGTTGATATGCACAACTAGACTTGGTCAATTCTGTTCAATTTCGTCAAACGAGGTAACGGAGAACGAGCGCAGACAGTTTTTTTCAACCAGTCCAGACATCCATCCAGACAAAAAGACATCTTTCCAGCACAAAAGCAATACGTCTGCCTACCCACTGTGTGAGGGAAGACATAATTACCTAGCAACGTCAATACCTATTTACGCATGTGTACACTACGTCATTAAGTAGCGTCATTAAATCAATTCAGGCAATACAGATGTCAAATTATGTTCTTTCCATGACTGATATTTAGGGATTATTTGGAGGTCTTGAAAATCTTAGTCTTGATTTTAGTTCAAACCAAATAACGTACATTTTGGGAAATTTTTTCATTCTGCCAAATTTATTTGATTTTTTTATGGGACACATTAAGTTGGAAATGGCACATGAGTCTTTGTTTAAAACTCTTACACAGCTAAGAATGCTAACCATCTTCAACACTTCACTAGAATCAATTGAAAGTAACTCCTTCACTAACCTGGAAGTTTAACGTGGTTTAGATCTGTCCCACAACAAACTCAATAATATTGATCCTGATCAGTTCGCCAGTTTAACAAGCTAAACAATATCAATATCAGCAGTAACCAAATACTGTTCTTACACGAAAAGGTCTTTGAGCATAACGCATCATTATCGCATGTAGATGCCAGTCACAACAAGTTGACAAATGTTGACCATCTTATATTAATGGTCCAAACATTACTTCTATTAATTCGCCGACAACAACTTGACACATTGTGTGACTTTTTTTATCCAAAGACAAATTAATTTGTAATGACGATTATTTTTCTAAACTGGAATGCATTAATTCAAGTTTTAATCAAATGGTAACAGTGGGTGTACTTTATTATTTTATTGTTTGTAGATTTTTTTCTGATAACAAAATAACAAAAACGCCTTTCTTGCACAAGCTACCAATGCTGCGGGAACTTAGGGTACGGAACAACACAATCAAATATGTTGACGTTGACTTTGTTGAATTAAGATCGATAAGGATATTAGACCTCAGGGACAACTTATTGAAAGTGTGTCACCGAACATATTCCCAGATTCACTGAAAGTACTTAATCGTGACAATAACAAATTCAAAACACTGACCACTGTTCAACTGACGTATTTAACAACTCTAACATTCAATGGACTGTTCATGTGAAAACGAGGAGCTTTTCAACTGGATACGGACGCAACACAAAACGTCGATCGGACGATTTGCGGGGAATGGTTTCTGATGAGAAGATTGTCGATTGTTTCGAAATCAATAGAGCGATTTCTGATGAGAAGATTTTCAAAGTTGCCTATACAGCAATATACAGTCAAACTTTCCTACCGCCTGGCGGCCATGTTTTTCTTAACAAATCAGCATTATTTGAAGGAATTTGGTAGAGTGTCCTCCAAGGAACATTTCTATGAAATAATTTCGAAATCCAGACAGGCGTTTCTGACGAGAAGATTGTCAAAGTTGCCCTTTTAGCCATCGACGGTCTAACTTTCCGACCACCTGGCGGCTGTTTTTTAACAAATCAAAATTATTTCAAGGAATTTTGTAGAGGTTCACCCAAGGAACATTTCTGTGAAATTATATCCAAACCCAGCAAGTGGTTTCTGACAAGAAGATTGTCAAATTTGTCTGTATAGCTATATAAGGGCACACATCCCTACCCTGTGGCAGCCATGTTTTTTTAATGAATAAAAATTATTTGAAGGAATTTGGTAGGGTTGACCAAAGGAACATTTCTGTGCAATTATTTCAAGATCTGCAAGTCGTTTCTGAGAAGAGGGTTTTCAAGTTTGCTATTTTTTTGACATGGCAACCAGAGTTTTCTCGACATGCCTTTCAATTAAAAGGTTGTTGACTACCACAATAACATTCCTGCCAAGTTTGGTTTAAATCCACCAAGTGATTTCAGAGATGCAGTTGTTTGAAGCAAATTGTCGAAATCCATAAAAAAAAAAAAAGTTATGAAAAAACAGACGCAATCTTTGAGCTTTGACCTCTAAGTGTGACCTTGACCTTGGAAGTACAGACCTGGGTCTTGCAAGCGACACATCATCTCATGAAGGTGAATGTTCTGCCAAGTAATATAAAAATCCATCCAGAAATGACAGAGGTATTGACCGGACACAAAAAAAACAGACTCAAATGTTAAGCTTTGACCTCCAATTGTGACTTTGACTCCGGAAGGACCTGTATCTTGCGCCCGACACATCAGCTTATAATGGTGAACACTTCTGGGAAGTAATTTCAAAATCCATCCTGAAATAACAATGTTATTGACCAGACACAAAAAACAGACCCCATTTTTTACTTTTAAACTTTAAGTGTGACCGTGACCTTGGAGGTACAGACCTGGGTCGTGCGCGAGATACATCACCTCATGATGGTGAACATTTCTACTGAGTCATTTTACAATCCATCCATAAATGAGGTCTTGATATAAGGTATCCATATATGAAGTTTCATTACAATATCTCAATTCATTTATTGAATTATTGAGCGGAAACCGTTTTTTTTCTATTTTTAGAAATGGTGACCTTGACCCCACTCACCCCATATGCAATCACAAGCGAGGCCTTGATAAAAGGAATCTATTTATGAGGTTTCTTTTCAATATCTCAATTAGTTGAGCTATTCAGCGGAAAGCATACTTTTATTTTTAGAAACGGTGACCTTGACCCTACCCACCCCATATGCAATCCCAAGTGAGGTCTTGATATAAGGTATCTGTATATGAAGTTTCATTACAATATCTCAATTCGTTATTGAGCTGAAACAGTTTTTCTATTTATAGTAATGGTGACCTTGACCTTGAACCCACCAACCTTGTGTGACATCCCCAAGAGAGGTCTTGATATAAAGGATCTATATATGAAGTTTCATAACAATATCTCAATGTGTTCTAAAATCCCAATTTGTTCTCCCATCCCCAATATATGCAATCCAAAGCAAGGTCTCGATACAAGGTATCCATGTATAAAGTTTTATTAAAATAACTCCATTCGTTCTCGAGTTATTGAGCGGATACCATTCTTCTATTTTTAGTAACAGTGACCTTGACCTTGACCCCACCTAACCCATATGCAATCTTAAGCGAGGTCTTGATATAAGGTATCTATGTTTGAAGTTTCATTAAAATATCTCAATTCGTTGTAGAGTTATTAAACGGAAACCCCAGTTGTCGAGTTATTAAACGGACGCCACCCGTCCGTCTGCCCGACGAACAACATACCACAATCTAATAGCCCAATTTAAAACAAGAGAGCCTTGAGGGCCCTAGGACGCTCACCTGAGACCTTGTTACTCAGTTGCAATTTGCATCCCCGAGGCGTGGCTTATTTTTATCCCAAGGGCATAATTTGAACAATTAATCTTGAACAAAGTGTATATAAACCATGTTACCCCTCGGGGTGTGGCCAGATTTGACCCCAGGGGCATAATTTGAACAATCTTTGGAGAGGACACTATGCAATGTTACGTACCAAATATAGAAAAGCTGTGGGCCCTATCGTTTCAGGGGAGAAAAGTTTTAAAGTCATTTTGCTATTTAAGTCTACATAACCCATCTGACACCCAGGGCGTGACCAGTTTTGACCCAAGGGGCATAATTTGAATAATATTTGTAGAGGACCACTATACCATGTTACATACCAAATATGAAACCTCTAGGCCATGCAGTTTCAGAGGAGAAGAATTTTAAAGTCATTTTGCTATTTAAGTCTATATTAAACCATGTGACGCCTGGGGTGTGGTCAGTTTTGACCAATGGGGCATAATTTAAACAATCTTTCTAGAGGACCACTATAGGATGTTACATACCAAATACAAAACCTCTGGGCATTGCGGTTTCAGGGGAGAAGATTTTTAAAGACATTTTGCTATTAAAGTTTATAAAGACCGTGTGACCCCGGGGCGTGGCCAGTTTTGACCCCAGGGGCATAATTTAACAATCTTTGTACAAGACCATTATAAGATGTTTCATACCAAATATGAAACCATTGGGCCTTGCGGTTTCAGAGAAGATTTTTAAAGTCATTTTGCTATATATTCTATATAAACCATGTGACCCCCGGGGTGTGGCCCGTTTTGACCCCAGGGGCATAATTTGAACAATCTTTGTAGAGGACCACTATAGGATATTACATGCAAAATATGAAACCTCTGGGCCCTGAGGTTTCAGAGAAGATTTTTAAAGTTTACACTGTTTAAATCTATTTTTAGTTCTGGTGACCTACATATGCAGCGCACCGTAATGCTTTGAACAACTTTAAAAAAGCGTCACCCAATGATCATTCCTGTGAAGTTTGGTGAAAATCTGCCAAGTGGTTAAAGAGGAGCTGTTGTTTGAATGAAAACTTGACAACGGACAGACAGACGGACGCACGCACACACGCACGCACAAGGGACAAAGTGCGATCACAAAAGCTCACCATGAGCACTTTGTGCTCAGGTGAGCTAAAAAAACATTCATTTGTAAGATAACAATATAAAATTAAGTCTCAAACAAATGATCCAGATATAATTTTTAATTAATTAAACAGCAAGGTTTTAAACCCACAAAATCTTCAAATGAAAAACAATGTTCTCAATAAATATTCTCTGAGGATATCAAGTTTATGATGTGGATTAAGTGAGCATTAGAGAGACATAAGAGATCAATAATACTTTCTAATATCTGCATTGCATCAGTGAGAAAACCGTAGCCCAATGGAAATTAAATTGTGGGAAAAGTAGCAGGGAATACAAGAATATCACATATGCGAAACATTGTACAAAATTGCAATTAGAGAACCAAGTCATATCAGGTGTATGTCTCATGACGAGCTTTTAAAAGGAATAATTTATAAAACAAATACGGAGAGAGACAAGTTGTGGCTTCCTTTGAGCATTTCTTGATGACCGATTTTCATGCGAGGCAAACATTGTTTTCTCATCCAAAATAACAAACCTGTGTATTTCTTGCAGTTATGCAACATCAATCAACTTTAGAAATGACTCAAGTTTAATTAGTCTGATATTTATGAGTGAAACAACTGTTGTCAAGGCTTTTGAATGTTGCAATTAGTGTCCTTAACGAACAAAAAAATGTGCACGCATAATTTTCCCCTGCAAGTTTGTTGTATCATTCCTGTTGGAAGCAAATACATAGGGATCTCAAAACTGCAAAAACAATGCAACTGAAGCTACAGTTAAGCCTCTAGATAAAATTTTAGTTACATGGTTTCAGTACGCCCTAAATTTAAAGAGTATTTACCCTTTCATAAGCATATCTATAACAAATATGCTTTGTTTTATAGGTTTTGATAATTTACAATATTGCTATTACATTTTCATCGAAATATTGAGAGAAACTCATTTTTAAATTTAATAAGTGTTGATTCAACGACAATCATCGTACGTTTCTGTCAAGATTTTCAACAATGGTTAGTACCCAAATTTGTATTTTCTAAAGACAATTTTCTAGTAATTCCAAAAATGCTGCTCTTATCCAGAGTACTGAAAAACCCTCCAGTTTGTTTTTTTCTGCTATCATACATATAGTCATAATAACTATAATTAATGTGGCCAATTTTCCAACATAGTGGGAGACATTGGATTCTTAAATGTTTGTAATTTAAATTTCTGCTTCTTTGCACCATTAATCATTACAGCCCATGAATATGAGCTCTTATCATTCAATACTGAAAACATAATGAGCACTGAACATTTATTTATTTTTGAAATCGAAAACGGTCGAGTTTCATTGTTCATCTTGTGTGTTAAATTATGAACCGCCTTAAATGTTGAAAAGCCTATAATCATGTGACTCCATATTGCTATAATTTATTTGCTATTCAAAAGAATCATTCCGTTCCAATTCAGTTCGAATTTAACAAAAAGGCTAGCATACAATGGAGTTATATTAAGTATTTTAATCTTCCACTGCCAATTACAATACATAAAAGCGTATTGATGGCTATTAAAATCCTTTCAAAATTGCACGATTCACGATTATTTCTTGTCAATGTACGAACAATTATACTTGCCAATGATGGACAATTAAAACCAACTTGATAATACAATAAATTAGATCATTCTCTCACAAACAGCAATTTACCCCAAAGAAAATAAATTTTAATTACCCATGATCAAATTCAAATTTCAGAAAGTCAAATAATACATTATCATGGTGTTTCTTTTGAGACTTTCCTAAAACAAGAGGGCCATGATGGCCCAAAGCGCTCACCTGAGTCTGAGTACTATGGCGACCATTAGGGATGCAACAGGTACCCGTAAATACCCGCATTTTCGGTACTATTAAAACCCATTTTGCATGGATTAACATATAGTGGCAATACAAAAAAACATGGAAATAATTATATATAAATACATAAAGAGCTTATGATTGGATACTACCATCTTTTATTTTACATACCGGTATACGTTTGAATTAAAATAATAAATTATTTATTAACACCAGTACACAGACCGATTTTTGCAACCAAGTCCATAAGCAATGATAAACCCTTACGAGTTCGAAACTGGTACATACAGTGACACTCTATAGTTACTATACACTCTACCAAAACTACCTTAATATCATCATGGCACCATATAAATGTATTAAACCAAGTAGATTATTCTGGCTTTGCGGGCCCGTCTAGCTCAGTTGGTAGAGTGCTATTCTCTCAATCAAGGGTTCTTGAGTTCAAGCCCCAGCCCGGCCACTTAACTTGTGTGGGGTTTGGTCTTAAAATAATTTCTATTGCCATTCTCCCCCTACCTCTGATTCAAGTAGGGCAGTTGTCATTTACTGGCATAAGTATGTGCACTTGGTACTGGTAAACCACTTACATAGGCTTTGTTTCCCCAGAAAAAGTGAGAGTTTGTTAACTGACCGCCATTATATCACTGAATTTCTGGTAAATAAGGTGAAACATCCAAACAAACAAACTTTCTAACTGTACTCTTAGGAGTAGGACATTTCAAGGTTACATAGGAATACTTATTGTTAACATTAACAACCATACAACTCTCAACATTGTCAGATTAAAATATAAATAACTATAAAACCTTTCAGTTGTTTTGCTTAAAAACTTACTAACATTTTTGAGTCAATGACACCCACAGAGACAAACTGTCCAAATGTACTTCTAGGAAAAGGGAAATTTATATGTTATATAGGAATACTCATTGTTAAAATTAAGAACCATACACCTATCAATATTGTCAGATTAAATGATATATAACTATACAACCTTTTAGTCGATTTGTGTAAAACTTACTAGTAATTACACCAGTTTTGAGTCAAAACAGTGTAGAAGTATTTTTCAATTAAGGAGAAATAATAAATCAGCTTCAAACATCATGTAAGATTATAACTTGAGTTTCCAAAATCCCAATTCAAATGTATAACTCAGTCCAAATGTTACATGATTAAATGATACTGAATAAGTTACTAACTTACAGTCCAAAAACTACAGAAAATAATTAACCCTTTCAGACACTAGATCACATGGTATTAATCCTATATTCTGATTGCTTGTTTACAACATACATTTTCGCTATTTATTGTTGTTTACATCTTTTTCCTGACTGGATGCCAAGACATAAAGTGGAAAAATTTACTGCTGCACACATAGCCAAAATAAAGGTCAGCTGCAGGCTATACATGGATTGCTACATGTATGTGTAATGATGCTGATCTAAACAAGAGATGTTTGTAAAACATGTATGCCCCCCGACTTGCAGCCAAGTTGTAAATATGTGCAATTTTTTAAATATGCAATCCCAAGCGAGGTCTCGATATATGGTATCTATGTATGAAGTTTCATTAAAATATCTCGATGTGTTCTCAAGTTATTAAGCAGAAACTGTATTTCTATTTTTAGTAATGGTGACCTTGACCTTGACCCCACCCACCCCATATGAAATCCCAAGAGAGGTCCTCAATATAAGGTATCTATGTATGAAGTTTCATTAAAATATCTCGATGTGTTCTCAAGTTATTCATCAGAGACCGTTTTTCTATTTTTAGTAATGGTGACCTTGACCCGACCCACCCCATTTGCAATCCCAAGCAAGGTCTCAATATAAGGTATCTATGTATGAAGTTTCATTAAAATATCTGTATGCATTTAAAGTTTATAAAGACCGTGTGACCCCGGGGCGTGGCAAGTTTTGGCCCCAGGGGCATAATTTAACAATCTTTGTAAAAGACCATTATATATATATACACTTTCCAAATGTACTATTAGGAGTAGGAAATTTCAAGGTTACATAGGAATACTTATTGATAACATTAACAACCATACAACTCTCAACATTGTCAGATTAAAATATAAATAACTTTAAAACCTTTCAGTTGTTTTGCGTAAAAACTTACTGATATTTTTGAGTCAATGACACCCATAGAGACAAACTGTCCAAATGTACTTTTAGGAAAAGGGAAATTTCTATGTTATATAGGAATAGTCATTGTTAACATTAAGAATCATACACCTATCAACATTGTCAGATTAAATTATATATAACTATACAACCTTTTAGTTGATTTGTGTAAAAACTTACTAGTAATCACACCAATTTTGAGTCAAAACAGTGTAGAAGTATTTTTCAATTAAGGAGAAATAATAAATCAGCTTCAAAAATCATGTAAGATAATAACTTGAGTTTCCAAAATCCCAATTCAAATGTTACATGATTAAATGATACTGAATAAGTTACTAACTTACAGTCACTAGATCACACGATATTAATCCTATATTCTGATTGCTTGTTTACAACATACATTTTAGCTATTTATTGTTGTGTACATCTTTTTCCTGACTGGATGCCAAGACATACAGTGGAAAAATATACTGCTGCACACATAGCCAAAATAAAGGTCAGCTGCAGGCTATACATGGATTACTACATGTATGTGTAATGATGCTGATCTAAACAAGAGATGTTTGTAAAACATGTATGCCCCCCCCCGACTTGCAGCCAAGTTGTAAATATGTGCAATTGTTAAGAATTTTTCGGCGTAGCTGTCTAAGATCACTTTTGACCTAGATTTCTTTCAATAATTATGCAGCGGGAAAATTGAATGCCAATAGAATTAGGCAAATTTTCTAATTTTAGGGAATGCAAACTTCAAACAATGGTTGAACATATACCAATAACTGTTGCATACTTTTGGGGATTAGAAATTTACATAATTGTTTACATAAGCGGTTAAAATGAAGTTATAAACATATTCTCGACATATACTCTAGAACTGAGGCTAATTATGAACGTTTTTTCTCACTGTATGCCATAAACAGAATGCTATATTCATTCACGTAACGAAATAACTATTTTGTTTAGCCTACATTTATATAAGCGGTTGCTCTATAAATAGCAATTGTGCAATGTTCCCATTCATAAATCTCTTTCATAGAGTTGCCGTTCAATGTAGCATCACATTCCAGAAACAGAAGTGGCATTCTAAAAATAGCGCGCGTAGCTAGCAGCCGTTGTATATAGCTGTGTTAATATACTAGTACATGCATCAATAATAGCGTTCAGAGAATCATAAACCTAAAAATTTCAATCAATGGGGAATTTATATTATAAACTTACTGTTAATTTGAATTAAAATTGTGGTTACGATTTATTAACGATTATTTATAATTGCATCTTTCTTTCAACTTCTCCAGTAGATGTTATTTAATATGTAAAAAGATGCTACATTTTCCATAGATAAAATATTATGAAAGAAGATTCGGAATATGTCGAATTGTTATTCGCGTAGCATGAATACACAATTTGCAATACTAATTAAACACAGGAACCCTTGATATATCATAGTCCAACTAATGTAATTTAAAATCGTCATAGTTTAATGAATTTTTATGTTTGCGTTATCAAAAATAAAGTCTTAACATTTCAAAAATCGCCGAATGTTCCCTGACTATTGCTTTTTATTGGGATGCACAGTATAAATGCTTATTTGACTTCAAATCATTTTTATATTAGATAACTAACATGATTGGTAAATTACAGGTACTATAAATAACTATATAGACTCGTCTGATAATTTTAATTCATTCCCGAAATTATTTTCCTACATTGTTAATTTGTCAAATTGGCTTGACAAATTCAGATAACAATTATGTTAAACTAAATTATATTGGTTATTCATATCTCACTGGTGGAAACATGGACTGTATGATTGGTTTATTCACGGCATAGATATTAATGATTTAACTTTTGGGTCCGAGAAGTTTTCTTGTAGTGTCCGAAAAATCTGGGGTCCAATAAGTCTCCTAATATTGGTGGGGGCCAAAAAATCTGGGGTCATCTTGGCCGTCTGTTTAGGTAACTTTTAAATGACATCTCAATATTAATTTCGATGCCGATTGTCGTTTTTAAAGACATTTCTTGTTTTTAATATGCAATCCCAAGTGAGGTCTCGATATATGGTATCTATGTATGAAGTTTCATTAAAATATCTCGATGTGTTCTCAAGTTATTAAGCAGAAACCGTTTTTCTATTTTTAATAATGGTGACCTTGACCTTGACCTCACCCACCCCATATGGAATCCCAAGAGAGGTCCTCAATATAAGGTATCTATGTATGAAGTTTCATTAAAATATCTATATGCATTCTCAAAATATTGAGTGGAAACCATTTTTCTATTTTTAGTAAAGGTGACCTTGAACTTGACCCCACCCAACCCATATGCAATTCCAAGCAAGGTCTGAATATAAGGTATCTATGTATAAATTTTCATTAAAATATCTCGATGCGTTCTCAAGTTATTGAGTGGTAACCGTTTTTCTATTTTTAGCAACGATGACCTTGACCTTTGACCTGTCGACCTCAAAATGTAGAGGTGTCTTCCTTTCCTCCCAAGTAACCAGCATACCAACTTTCATGATTGTAGGTCGAAGCGTTCTCTCGATATCGTGCGGAAACGAAATGGTCTACGGACAGACTGACCATCCGACCGACCGACGGACAGGTGCAAAGCAAGATACCCTCACTTCTTCGAAGGGGGGTATAAATAGAAGTATCATGTTGACTCAGAGTGATGTTTTGATTTTACTGATAAGCAGACTTCTGTGTTATATCTGTGACTGAAGGGAAATAACACATATATGGCACTTATCTTCCTGATACTGCATTTACCTCCCGTTAACAGGTGAGTTATTAAGGAATAGATGTATTTGGGGCAAAAAAAAGGGGCAATATATCTGATGTTTCTGGTCCGATCGGGCCATTATCGAACTCATCCAAGATTTTATGGTCATATACAAACTGTGCAAGTTTGGTCAAGATTGAATTTAAAATGTAGTGTTTATCGCGATAACGGTCCAAATTGTTGACAGCATACTGACGATGCCAGAGAGGTCCCCTATACCAATAGCTCACAGGGCACTTCATGCTCAGGTGAGCTAAAAATACAAAACAAATAATTACCTTTCACTGCATGAAATTTGCATCGAAGAGTTTAAATCCATAAGTGTCCTAAAAAATAAAAGCCAATAAAGGAACAACAGGGCCCTTAGGGCCCTAGGACGCTCACCTGAGACCATGTAACCCAATTGGAATTTGTATCCCCGAGGCGTGGCTTATTTTTATCCCTGGGGCATTATATGAACAATCTTGAACAAACCTCTGGGCCTTGAGGTTTCAGTTTAAAAAACTGAAATTAAATTTGCTATTTACGTCTATATAAAGCATGTGACCCCTCGGGGTGTGGCCAGATTTGACCCCAGTGGCATAATTTGAACAATCTTTGGAGAGGACCACTATGTAATGTTACCTACCAAATATAGGAAAGCTGTGGGCCTTGCCGTTTCAAAGCAGAAGATTTTTAAAGTCATTTTGTTATTTAAGTCTATATAAACCATGTGACCCCCATGGCATGACCAGATTTGATCCCAGGGGCATAATTTGAACAATATTTGTAGAGGACCACTATACGGATGTTATATACCAAATATGAAATCTCTAGGCATTGTGGTTTCAGAAGAGAAACATTTTAAAGTCATTTTGCTATTTAAGTCTATATAAACCATGTGACCCCTGGGGTGTGGTCAGTTTTGACCCATGGGGCATAATTTGTACAATTCTTTGTAGTGGACAACTTCAGGATGTTACATACCAAATACGAAACCTCTGGGCCTTACAGTTTCAGACAAGATTTTTTAAGACATTTTGCTATTAAAGTTGATATAAACCATGTGACCCCCGGGGCGTGACCAGTTTTGACCCCAGGTGCATAATTTGAACAATCTTTGTAGAGGACTACTATATGTTGTTACATACCAAATAAGAAACCATGTGAACCCCAGGGCATGGCCCGTTTTGACCCCAGGGGCATAATTTGAACAAACTTTGTAAAGGACCACTAAAGGATGTGACATACCAGATATGAAACCTCCTGGCCTTGCGGTTTCAGAGGAGATTTTTAATGTCATTTTGCTATATATTCTATATAAACCATGTGACCCCCGGGGCGTGGCCAGTTTTGACCCCAGGGGCATAATTTGAACAATCTTTGTAGAGGACCACTATAGAATGTTACATACCAAATATGAAACCTCTGGGCCCTGCGGTTTCAGAAAAGAAGATTTTTTAAGTTTACGCTTATTAAATCTATTTTTAGCTCTGGTGACCTAAATATGCAGCAGACCATAACGATTTTAACAAGGTTGAAAGAGGGTCACCTAATGATCATTCCAGTGAAGTTTGGTGAAAATCTGCCTTGTGGTTTAGGAGATGTTGTTTGAATGAAAAGTTGACTACGCAAGCACGCACGCATGTACGCACGACGGACAATGGGTGATCACAAAAGCTCACCATGAGCACTTTGTGCTCAGGTGAGCTAAAAAGGTGCATACCTCAAGTACCATAAGAGCAATTATGCTGAAAAATCGAATTTAACCTTTCTTGTATGCCTACTGACACTCCCCTAAAGTTTCATAATGATTGCACAAAAACTTTTCAAGTTATTGTCTGCACATGCTGAAGGGGATGCCGCCACCGCCCCAAAAGCCGCCTCCAAAAGTAACCCCTATATGTTGGCTTTTGGGGCGACAAAAAAAAACAACATTATGTTATATGTTATAAGTCATTTCGTGAAGTGGACTTCTGTGTTGTTTTTTTATGGGTCCGCACACTGTATCTTTCTGAAGGAGAAACCAAATATTGCAACTTACGAATGTTCTGCATATTGAAATGACACTATGATGTCAGCTCTTCAACAGAAAAAAGCCACGGTGGACACCCCCAAAACAAATAAAACAAATGAGATTTTTTTCATTTTTCTTTCAATTTGTATTCACTTTTATGGACAGCTTTGCGCTTCACATTATAATAATTATCAGTTACTTATGTATTTTTAAAATAATGATCCTGTTGCATAATGAGCATTTCTTTGGTGCGAGTTAGGTGAACATGTTCAATTAATTTTTTTAATGACTTTATATTACTTTTATTCAGAAAAGTATACCGATTTGAACTACAAAAGTGCATAATTTGCTGATAGGAAACATTTTGATTTTTGATTAAACACTTTTTACTAAATTAATATCAGCTATTACTAGACATGTATCCGTAGGACACGGATGATCCCACATTCTGCTGGTTGTCACAAAACTCTGCTGATGTCGGAAAAAATGCACCAAAGAACCCAGGTGCACAAGTTCACATGCTGATGAATATGTTTATACAGTTTCATCAGTCTAGCAGTTATGCTTTTTGTGTTACACGCAACACAAATCCAAAAATATCATTTTTTGCTAAAAAAGTGTGATAACTCCACTGCCTGGGTGTACATTGTCCAGGGTTTTCCATGGAATTCCATGGAATATAGGAGGCTGGAGTATTCGGACTCTGTTTCCAGCCTTTTCCAGCGTAGCGATGATATGAATGTGATTTTAAAAAAGGCTGGAATATTGACCATGATACAAGGATATGAGCTGGAATGGTGTCCATAGTATTCCAGCATCCCTGGAATATTTACCATGGAAAAACCCTGGATTTTTTTCCAGCGTTTTCCAGCCTGCATGGAAAAAATACCGTCCAAATACTCCATGTACATGGAAAACCATGGAAAAAAATCTGGTGGTCTATCCTTATCAGATTGTGAAGTGTAGCATCTAACTGCAGTTACACATTTCTAAAACAGCTTCAATTATTCAAAGTTAGGTATTATAAAAAATAAAGTTTTTTGTTCATATAACTTAAATCATAATGTATCTCTATAAAATAACTTTTAACAGTAATTTTAACTCACTACTATCAGAAAATTGTCAACATAAATTACCAAGTCAGATTTTCCACTGTTTGCCATTTAAAATTTTCACCATTTAAATGCCACTTACCCACTTTCCACTGAAAAAAGATATTCTGTATTGGTACAGATTCTGTACAAAATTGGCTCTGGGTTTTCCAAAAGTTGTTAGAGTAATAGACATGCATAATTAAGTTATTAGCTTTTTTCAAAGTTATTTTCCCCTCTGAAAAAAGCATGTTTTCCATGTTCAACTGCAAATGTTTAAGAACTTTCCAGGCTTAAAATTTTCTATGATTCACATTCCATGCTTTCTGGGAATGTTTATCCCTGGTTATCAAGCCTTTTACCAGCGTTGTGAATGCCATGAATGCCCACCCTAGTCTGGAAATTAAAGTCCTTATTATATGGAAAAAAATACCGCATTTCGAGAAACAAACCCTCGAAAAAGTATCATTTTTCAGGCAATTCCATGGAATTCCATGTTATACCAGGGATTTCCAGCATTATTTCCATGGTGACCCTGGACAATCTACACCTTGGCAATAGCGGAAAAAACTGCACCAAAATACCCAGGTGCACAAGTTCACATACTGATTAATATGTTTATACAGTTCCATCACTCTAGCAATAATACTTTTTGAGTTACATGCGTCACAAGTCCAAAAATGTCATTTTTTGCTAAAAAAGGGCCATAACTCTGCTGATGTCAGAAAAAACTGCACCAAAATACCCAGGTTCACAAGTTCACATGATGATTAATATGCATATTAAGTTTCATCACTGTAGCAGTAATACTTTTTGAGTTAAGTGTGACACAAGTCCAAATATGTAATTTTTTGCTAATAAAGGGCTGTAACTCCACTGATGTCTGAAAAAACTGCACCACAATATCCAGGTTCACAAGTTCACATGTTGATTAATAAGTAGATAAAGTTTCATCACTGTAGCAGTAATACTTTTTGAGTAAAGTGTAACACAAGTCCAAAAATATAATTTTTTGCTAAAAAAGGGCCATAACTCCACTGAAAAAAACTGCATCAAAATACCCAGGTGCACAAGCCCCGATGCCGATGAATATGCTTATAAACTTTCATCACTCTAGCAGTTATACTTTTTGAGTTATGCGCGACACAAAAAAACGACGACCGGAAGGACGGCCGGACGGACAGACAAGGGCAAATCTATGTGCCCCCCCCCCCCTCTAAAGTGGGGGCATAAAAACTGAAACTATATATACGATCTGACACGAGTTGTCATTTCATACCATAATTTATTAAACGAGTTCAGGAATTTTGTTAGTAAGCAAGCCTTTGTTGAGCTAACTAACGAATTTCCTGGATGAATTTAATAAAATATGGTATGAAATGACGCGTGTCAGATCTTTCGTGTTTCATTCTTTTAAACGAAAAAAAAACAACTTCAAATTTACCAAAAGATCTTGATAAATCCTAAAAGTTGTGTACTGACGTGACGTCATTTGATGTTGCCGACGTCATTTAAAGACATTCGCAACAAAAAGAAAATTATTGGGTTAATATCTTCTTTTGCTTCATTTTTTCTTTATTGTATATAGGTTACAATATACTTATTTCAATCGATAAATGTATATCTTTGTAAGTCGTTAAGATCCAGTCAATGGTAAGTGTTTATGTAGTGTGTCATTAATCACAATATCCTTACATACTGTCAAAACATCTGAAATCAATTTAAAATCGACATATATTTTTAACACATCTTTTGAAAAGTTACACTTTGAAGACATAGCGTGAATGATAAAAAGGTTCACCAGCTAACATGTTCGGAGTCCACTATTTCCCAAACAAGCATGGTAGTCCATACTTTTTATGACTGTTTTAGTTTTGGTATATATTAACACATGTCTAAGCAAGGTTTAAAGAAAATCTGAGATTTAGAGCTTAATATATTCATAGGTCTCGTGTGTATTTTGATGTTTCAACAGGTATAGTCGGTACATTCTTGTATTTGACCATCTCTAATGACCATTCAAATAAATTGTTTTAATAGTAAAAGTTCATAGAGCATATAATATGAATATAGGTGCTACCTAGTTAACGGGCAAAAGCATATTTATTTAACAGTATACAAACATTATTTAGTGTCAATTTTTATTGAGCTACTTCTCATGTTCTTAGTACACTGTAATGGGCAATGTTTCAAACCTAATTATAAATATTATTTTTCATTATCTGTATTACACCACTGATCTAATGACAAATTTTGAGGGTGGTTTTCTATGCAAAAATATTTTGTTTGAAAATGTTCATTACAATCTTCATCAAAATTCATTAACCCCTATGGATGAAAAAAATTCTAAATTCAATTATAGCTGCAAATAGGTCTCCATACACACTTTTGGTGTCTTTTATACAAACTATGATAGAAGATTATAAAGTAAGACAATAAAAGGCATTAAAGAAAATAAGATTAATATTTATTAATTTTCCATGGTAGCCCAGCATATACTTGAAGCTGACAGAACAGAGCAAATAATCTGTTATCTAAAAGAACTTGGTTTTCCTGGACTTCAAGCTGGTTGATCATATGTACGATCTGGTGATGGTTAATTATTTTATTTGGTTCTGAATTTTTTTCAGTAAGCCATTTCTTCTGGCTTCTTATTTTGCCTGTGACAGTTGTTTTGTTTATACCACAAAAATAGGTGACTTCCGGTTACTTTCGGTTTTGATTTCTCATATGTTTGTATTTCGCAACATCATATGAACATGTATAAAATAATTTAAACAAGAGGGCCCTAGGATGCTCACCTGAGACCTTGTAACCCAAGTGGAATTTGCATCTCCAAGGCGTGGCTTATTTTTATCTCAGGGGTATAATATGAACAATCTTGAACAAACATCTAGGCCTTGCGGTTTCAGGTAAATATTTTAAAAGTAACTTTGCTATTTAAGTCTATATAAGGCATGTGAACCCTCAGGGTGCCACCAGATTTGACCCCAGGGGCATAATTTGAACAATCTTTGGAAACGACCATTATGCAATGTTACGCACCAAATATAGGAAAGCTGTGGGCCTTGCCGTTTCAGAGGAGATTTTAAAAGTCATTTTGCTATTTAAGACTATATAAACCATGTGACCCCTTGGGTGTGGTCAGTTTTGACCCATGGGGCATAATTTGAACAATCTCTGTAGAGGACCACTATAGGATGTTACATACCAAATACGAAACCTGGGCCTTGCGGTTTCAGAGGAGAAGAATTTTAAATACAATTTGCTATTTAAGTTTACATAAAACCATGCAACCCCTGGGGCATGACCAGTTTGACCCTAGGGGCATAAATTGAACAATATTTGTCGAGGAACACTATAGGATGTTACATACTACATGTGAAACCTCTGGGCCTTGCGGTTTCAGAGAAGATTTTTGAAGACATTTTGCAATCTAAGTCTGTATAAACAATGTGACCCCCGGGGTGTGGCCAGTTTTGATCCCAGGGGCATAATTTGAACAAGCTTTGTAGAGAACCACTATAGGATGTTACATACCAAATATGAAACCTCTGGGCCTTGTTGTTGCAGAGGAGGAGATTTTCAAAGTCATTCTGCTATATATTCTATATAAACCATGTGACCCCCGGGGCGTGTCATGTTTTGGCCCTATGGGCATAATTTGAACGAACTTTGTAAAAGACCACTAAAGGATGTTACATACCAAATATGAAACCTCTGGCCTTGTGGTTGCAGAGGAGATTTTTAAAGTCATTTTGCTATGTGACCCCGGAGGCGTGGCCAGTTTTGACCCCAGGGGCATAATTTGAACAAGCTTTGTAGAGGATTACTAAAGGATGTTACATACCAAATATGAAACCTCTGGGCCTTGTGGTTTCAAAGGAGAAAATTTTTAAAGTCATTTTGCTATATATTCTATATAAAACATGTGACCCCTGGGGAGTGGCCCGTTTTGACCCCAGGGGCAAAATTTCAACAATCTATGTAGAGGACAACTATAGGATGTTACATACCAAATATGAAACCTCTGGGCCCTGTGACTTCAGAAAAGATTTTTAAAGTTTACACTTTTTAAATCTATTTTTAGCTCTTCTGACCTACATATGTAGTGGACCGTAACGATTTAAACAACTTTGAAAGAGGGTCACCTAATTATCATTCCTGTGAAGTTTGGTGAAAATCTGCCAAGTGGTTTAGGAGATGTTGTTTGAATGAAAAGTTGACGACGCACGCAAACATACACGCATGACGGACAACGGGCGATCACAAGAGCTCATCATGAGCTCATCACAAGTGCTCAGGTGAGCTAAAAAGAAGAATGTGCTTATATAAAACAAGAGGGCCATGATGGCCCTAGGTCGCTCACCTGAGTTTAAGGCATCATAACGGCTAATAACAAGAGGGCAAAATGGCACTAAACTCCTTACCTGAGTATAACAATCTGGGCCTTGCAGGTTCAGACGTTTTCAAGTCTCTATAAACCATGTGACCCACAGGGTATGGCCACTTTCTACCTTAGGGGCATAATTTGAAAATATTTGTAGTGGACCACTATTCAATGTTACATACCAAATACGAAACCACTGGGCCTTGCGGTTGCAGGAGAAGATTTTTAAAGTCGTTTTGCTATTTAAATGTATATAAACCGTGTGACCCCCAGGGCGTGGCCAGTTTTGACCCCAGGGGCATCACTGAACAATCTTTGTAGAGGACCACTAGAGGATGTCACATATCAAATATGAAAGCTCTGAGCTTTGCGGTTTCATAGGAGAAGATTTTTAAAGTTTTCACTTTTTAAATCCGAAAGATTTGAACAACTTTGAAAGAGGTCCATTCCTGTGAAGTTTGGTGAAAATCTGCCAAGCGGTTTAGAAGATGTTGAAATGAAAAGTTGACGGGGCATGCACGCACGCACGCACGACAGACAATGGGCGATCACAAAAGCTCACCATGAGCACTTAGTGCACAAGTGAGCTAAAAAATTGGTTAAAAAGACCAAACAAGCTGTATTTTGCCCATGTATGACCTTTGACCTCTAAGACAAGATAATATAAGATAAAAAGTCGGCAAGACAAAAAACAAAACATCATAAGCTAGCAAAAGCTTTTAAACTGACTACCATTGAAAACAAAAATTAAAACATTAACATGTGTAACAAGGATATCAGTACAACTGATGGATGCTCCCCAATGTGCTTTGTCCAGCATAGAAAATTAATGCAATGAGAAGGGACAGAGATAGTAAAATGACTAAACATCACTAGAACTGCAGGACCAAAGCTGACATCGAAACTGTATGTGAGCATACTACAAAAATTCCACATGAACAGAAGTAGCAAAATTGTAAAAATAAAATAAAAACAAAACACAATCAATCAAAGTGATGGATCATTACTCTAATATGGTTAATTCATCATAGTTGTATAACTTTGCATCAACTATCATTGAATTTTATATAGCAGTTCCAGAGAAATAGACATGACACAATTTAAATCTTCAAAGTTCCATAACTCCAAGAAAAATCATTGAAGCGGAACATCCAGGTAAATATGCATACAACTTGTTACTGAAGCTTCCCATTAAGTTTTATTGAACTCTGGTCAGTAATTGCTGAGTTTTACAGGTAGGGGACTAATAAAAGAGATAACTAATTCAATTTAATTGCTGTTTAAAAACTCAATGTCTGGATCTTAACCAATGTAACAGAATTGCTAGAATTATAATTCTTCTACCATTATTAATATTAGCCAGATTACATGCTCCAGTTTGCCCCACCCACTTTTTCTTCTTTTTTCTTGGTAAAAACACATCACCAGTGTCCAGATACTGTTAATATCATGTCTTTGTGTAGTTTAAATACATACATTTTGTATAATATATTAAAAACGATCAGTTGTGAAATGAAACAAGGCTTGTCACAGGATGTGACATATGCCCCCAAAGCATATGCTCGTCAGAGGAAGGCAAAACAATGTCCGAGTACAATATTATGCCCTGGACAAATATCTTGAGATTTCAGCAACACAACTGTTTGTTGTTGTGACACACTGCCTCATAATGATCTTCATTCCCACAAAGTTATTACATTCCTTACAAAAATGATGCTTCCTACAAAAGTTCATCATAATATTTGACCTTTTAAGTGTAACATTGGACCCACAGAACTTGACCGAGGAGCATGTAAGTGGTATGCAACACATCATCTGGTCATCGGAAAAAATAATCTGAAGTAATATAAAAATCCTTCAAGGCTTTTGGAAGATATAGAGCAGAAAGAAAATGCAACACATTGTCTGGTCATAGAGAATAATAATCTGAAGTAACATTTAAATCCCTCCAGACATTTAGAAGCTATGAAGTGGAAACAAGAATAATTGACCTTTGACCTTGAAAGGTGACCTTTGACAGACGAGCATGGAAGTTGTACACGACACATTGTCTGGTCATGTGGAATAATAATCTGAAGCTATATAAAAATCCATCCAGGCATTAAAAAGTTCCAGAGCGAAAACGAAGTCTGGACAGACGGACCCACCCACCCAGGCACGAACAGATGGATCGACTACTATATGCCCTCCTTCGGGAGCATAAAAAGTGATTACAGTGGTACACACTCACATTCCTGCGTTCTTGTATATTAAAAAAAAAAGTGAATCAGGCATACCATTTGTGTGTTTTTTTCTGTTATTTCCACCAATTAGATTTTCCTAGACTTTTGACATTTTGTTAGCTATAGTATGTAGATTTCAAAACAGTAGTATTTATTTCTTTTGCAATTAGTTGGAGGTTATGGGTCTTTTTAACATAGATTGACTGGACTAAAACTGTTGGATGTAGATGTAGAACTTGACCAAGATATTATGCCCACAAAGATGTTCATGAAGTTTGGTGAAGATTGGGTGAAAACTGTTGGACTTAAGAGAGGGAAAATGGCATACAGGCCAATTTCAGATACTTTAAGGGCCATAACTCCATAATTCCTGGAGCGATTTAACTGATTATCAAACTTTATCTAGATATTATGCCCACAAACATTTTCATGAAGTTTGGTGAAGATCAGATGAAAACTGATCAACTTAGAGATCGGAAACGAAAGTGGTCTACCGATCAAACGACCAACAGACCGACAGACATTAGCAAACCAATATACCCTGCCAATTTCGATGAGGTGCATAATAATTAATTAATACATATGTTACTATATATAGTAACATTTTTGTACGTAAAACATCCCCATTATTGCCCCTCACATGTTATTATTGATAAGTGCCCCACCACTGCGTCGCAGATTATGATAATTGCCCCGCTGATCTTTCGCACTCGTGACTTTGACGTCACTTCATGAAAAAGATGGCTGACAACGTGAAACTCAAAATTTTGAGACACCCTTACAAAGCTTAAAATGGCGGAAACTATTTTACTATATTACACTGGATAGAACATATCGCCACAAAACTAAAATAGAAAGTAAAGAGAGACAAAAATACCATTGGCATCAAGAAGTTCTGTTATTTCCGCCGATAAAGCCAACAAGCACCAAACACTATCAATGCTTTAGAATTAGAGGTGCTTTGCTAGTAAAACTAAATCCACATCGTGAATGCTCCTGCCCGAGTCTACAGTCCTACCACTTGTACATTACAATTCCTAGGCTGGAAGTTTAACAGGTCCTGTAAACTCCTTTTGATTTATTAACATGTCACCTTTTTTAACACAAATCTTATAATAAAGCCACACCAATGCATTCTAGATTATGATACATCCAAAGTTAAACTCCACAAGAAAAAAAAAAAGCAATCAAACGTTCTAGTTCTTTAAAAACAAATGGCATCACTAGTGATGACATGTACAATCTACATGTCCTTGATAGCACCAACACGGGCGTATCTAAGCCATTTTGCATTGCTTGGGCATTACTTGTCCAACAGGAATAAAATTGGAATTCAAATCTACAAATGTATTTTTCCTATTGTTAAACGTTTTATATTTAACGGAGATATAGATTTATCGAAATGCACCAGATCTACATGTATAGCAAATGTACATATGTCAAGATAAAATTAAATACATTTTAAAGCTACGTTCACCCTTGTTGCGTCCTGAATATTGTTTGTGGTCGCTTCTAAGAATTCCAAAAAATACTTAAAATACCATAACATGAACTGATTATAAGTTAAGATGATAAAGCGTGAAAACTGTTTACATTTACATTTCTTTTTTGACAACAATTTTAATAGGTTATAGATCTAAATTGGAAAGAAATAAGAGAACACAAATGTCATAAGAAACAAATATGAATGACAGTGAAAACATATGTATTGAACAGGTCAATAAATGGCGGCGCAGGGGCATGGCTAAAGCCCTCGGGCCATTATCGCCTTGCCGGGGCTATTATCGAGGCATGCCCCCGCGCCGCCATTTATTTACCTCTCAGTAATATAGGCAAGTGCTGAACATTTTTATATCATATTATTGCAAAGGTGTTCCAAAAATAACTGAAGTTGTAATATTGGCTAGTGCTAAAAATACTCATTTCATAATAGTTGCAAAAGTGTCCCAAAAATAATGGTGTTGTAATTGTGGTGCTAAAAAAAAGTTTTGTTATAAAATTTGCAAATGTGTCCCAAAAATAAAGAAGTTGTTATTATGGCATTTTCTAAACAAATATTTGTCATATTTGCAAAAAAAACCACAAGATTTTGTGTTTGATAAACACATATGCCCCCGGTTGGTGCTGGGTAGCCCATTTCTTAGTCCAAATTAGGTCAAGGTCAAAGTGAGGTTTGGTGATACGGATGGATTGGGAACGGTCATAAGTAAAAACTGTGTAAATATCCAAGTGTTGTAGTAAGTGGTGTTGGTGCTAGACGAAACGGTAAAATCTAGTTAACCAAGAAATGGCACGTTTTAATTTATTATAAGTTCAGGTTTACTGATTGACATCAATCAGTGTCAATAACTTCAATTTTTATTAAGACAATAACCACATATTCTCTAATAAACGCCCCTACCCTAATAAATTCCCGCTCCACCTATTTTAGTAATACCCAAACATCCCAGCCTAATGAATGCCCTCAATTTTGCTATAAACACTCAATGCAGGTGGACAAAAAGTGAACAAACAACAAGCATTCTATAAGTTTTCAGACATCTTCAATAATTTGTCTGCCTCTGAAAAATGTGAACACTGACAAAAAAGGATTTATTTTTAATTATTTTAGTGTTCTTAAAGCCGCAGTCCATAAAATATACATCAACATATCTTAAATTGACATGAGTTCTAATGAACGTTAATGACGTTTACGCGACTGAAAACTGTTTCTTATTTACGAAAAGCATCTTTTTATGTCTATGTTCGAAAACGCTTGGTGCAAACGGAATATACACTAATGTACATGCTGATTTACTCCAGAGGCATCACTAGTATCGCATACAGATAATTTTACCATAAAAAGTTACCACGACGTTATTATTTTACCGATTTCAATGCGATTTTGTATTTTGATTGGTACGATGTCCAATAGAAACGATTTCTGCAGTTTTATTTTTATTAACATATTTCTGGACTGCTGCTTTAAAAACACAGGATTAGTACGGTTCAATACATTTCATGTAAACAAAATGTTTTAACATCAATAAAGAGGATTTGTCAACCAGATTAGCTGCGAAGACACAATATGGACCTAAAACAAGGATTATCCATAATCAATAAAATGTTATTAAATTCAATAATGGAACAGATTTCCCATTTAATATTAATGACAAAAGCCTAGTCTTTTCACAAAAAGCAAACCAAAATTCCTCCTGCATATTTTACACGACCAATTCTGATAACAAAACCAAACCGCTGGAACATATTGATTTGTCCTGGCCAATGTTTCCTATGGTTTCATCATAACAGCTCAGTTTGCTCTTTGTAAGCCCAATATTATCCATGAAAAGAGATCCAACTCCAACATTTGTTTAGGCAAAGGCTGCTATATTTGTATGTTAGTTTGGCCAGTGACCAAACAGTGGCCATTGGCTACTAAAATTTCTAACTGTCCAATAACATTTCTGAAAATATTTGAAAATGAAGCATATTTTACATCTTCTGAGGAAAATAGTGCTGAATAACAGGTATTTTTGGCAAAATGTGTTTGCTCCTTACTCATATTTCGTAGCACCAACCGCGTATCAGCGCTGATTTTTAGATAGAAACTTATATTAATATCTTTTACTTTTACTTTAGCATTTTCATACGGTGGCATAGACGTGACATGTGATAATAATTTATCTCGAGGCCACGAGTTATTAAGTCATGGCCACAACTTAGTATCTCGCGGCCTCGAGTTCGCATCTCGACGCCATGATTTACATAACTTGTGGCCACGACATAGTATCTCGCGACCACAACTTACGTTACTTATGACTACGACATAATGAGCCAATCAGAAATCCAGTTATTTGGCTGAAAAAAATCACGAGATGCATAATCCTCTCAAGGAAATATCTTGAACACTCCTATCCGAGCCGGGAATCCTACTGAATTTTTCAGCCAAATAACTGGATTTCAGAGCACAGGCTAATCCAGGATGACACTTTCTGCTTTTATGGTATTTTCTGTTTCAAGGAAATCTCTGCTTAACATAAATCCACTGTAGGCAGAAAGTGTCGTCCTTGACTACCCTGTGTGGACAGCACATGCATTAAGCCTGGTTTTCCTACGACACGCCTTAATTTTATGTCAATGGTAAAAGAACATTTTACATTCAGGGTTATCATTATCAATAGAAACAAGCGATTTTTATCTAAATCTCTGTGATTTGGCCTGGGGGCTATGGGGCCCATTTGTGATATTATCTTTTGCAGTTTTTAAGTTCCCAAAAAACCCAACCAATTTTCTCATGATTTTCAACAATAAATTTGATCGGCAATCAGTTAATAATTTCAACCCTGACATTACTGAAGGGAGTGACAAAATTAAATACTTTAGTATGGTAACTGCCAATAACTGCAAATAAAGAACTACCATTACGTGGCCTTATGGTGATGCAGCCTCTTGTTGCATATCAATAAACCAATAATGTCAATGAGTATTGACAAAACCATTTCATTCGTTACAAGAGATGTTTGTAAAACATGTATGCCCCCTGACTTGCAGACAAGTTGTGAATATGTGCAATTGTTAAGAATTTTTTTTAATATGCAATCCCAAGCAAGGTCTCGATATATGGTATCTATGTATGAAATTTCATTAAAATATCTCGATGCGTTCTCAAGTTATTGAGCTGAAACGGTTTTTCTATTTTTAGCAACGATGACCTTGACCCCACCCACCCCATATGCAATCCCACACGAGGTCTGAAAATAATGTATCTATGTATGAAGTTTCATTAAAATATCTAGATGCGTTCTCAAGTTATTGAGCGGAGACCATTTTTTTATTTTTAGTAATGGTGACATTGACTTTGACCCCACCAACCCCATATGCAATCCCATGCAAGGTCTCAATATAAGGTATCTATGTATGTAGTTTCTTTAAAATATCTCGATGCGTTCTCAAGTTATTGAGCGGAAACCGATTTTCTATTTTTAGTAACAGTGACCTTGACCCCACCCACCCCATATGCAATCCCAAGCGAGGTCTCAATGTAAGGTATCTATGTATCAAGTTTCATTAAAATATCTCAATGCGTTCAAGTTATTGAGCGGAAACCATTGTTCTATTTTTAGTAACGGTAACCTTGACCTTTGACCTGTTGACCTGAAAATTTGTAGGGTTCTTCCTTTCCTCCCAAGTAACCAGCGTACCAACTTTTATGATTGTAGATCAAAGTGTTCTCAAGATATCGTGCGGAAACGAAATGGTCTACCATTATTCTATTTTCAGTAACAGTGACCTTGACCCCACCCATCCCAGTTGCAATCCCAAGCGAGGTCTTGATGTAAGGTATCTATGTATAAAGTTGCATTAAAATATCTCAATGCGTTCTTAAGTTATTGCGGGGAAACCAGTTTTCTATTTTTAGCAACGGTGACCTTGACCTTTGTCCTGTTTACCTCAAAATTTATAGGGTACTTTCTTTCCTCCCTAGTAACTAGCGTACCAACTTAAATGATCGTAGGTCAAAGCGTTCTCAAGATATCGTGCAGAAATGAAATGGTGTACGGACCGACCGACCAACCGATCGATGGACGGACAGGTGCAAAGCAAGATACCCCCTCTTCTGCGAAGGGGGCATAACTAACAAAGTTGTAATATTGGCAAGTGCTTAAATATTTTTTATGTCATAACATTTGCAAAGTTGTCTCAAAAATAATTAAGTTGTAATTTTGGCAAGTGCTAAACAATATTTGTCATAAAATTTGCAAATGTGTCCCAAAAATTAACAAAAATTGTAATATTGGCAAGAGCTAAAATAATTATGTCATAAAATTGCAAAGGTGTCCCAAAAATAATGAAGCTGTAATTTTGGCAAGTGCTAAAAAAAATATTTGTCATAATATTTGCAAAGGTGTTCCAAACATAAATAAAGTTGTAATATTGACAAGTGCTAAAATGAGATTTGTCATAATATTTGCAAAGGTGTCCAAAAAATAAAGAAGTTGTAATTTTGGCAAGTGCTTACAAAAGATTTGTCACAATATTTGCAAAGGTGTCCCAAAAATAAATAAAATTGTAATATTGGCAAGTGCTTAAATAATTATGTCATAACATTTGCAAAGGTGTCACAAAAATAATGAAGTTTTAATAATTGCAAGTGCAAAAAAGAGATTTGTCATAATATTTGCAAAGGTGTCCAAAAAATAAAGTTGTAATTTTGGAAAGTGCTTACAAAAGATGTCATATTTGCAAAGGTGTCCCAAAAATAAATAAAATTGTAATATTGGCAAGTGCTAAAAAAAATATTTGTCGTAATATTTGCAAAGGTGTCCCAAAAATAAGTTGTAATTTTGGAATGTGCTAAAAAATCATATTTGCAAAGGGTGTCTCAAAGTTGTAATATTGGATTTGTCTCCAAAAATATTAAAGTTGTAATTTTTGTAATTTTGACATTTGTTAAATATATTAATTCTGCGAACATTCTTGAAATTCAAACTAGTAATTTACTACAGATGATGATTATTGCCAAAAAAAAAAAAAGAAAAAAAAGATCCTGTGTTTGATAAACACAGATACCACCAGTTGGTGCTGCAGGACAGCCCCTTTCTTAGTCAAAATTAGGTTCAAGGTCAAGGTCAAAGTGAGGTTGGATGATATGGGTGGATTGGGAACGGTCATAAGTAACAACTGTGTAAGTATCAAACTGTTGTAGTAAATGTCGTTGGTGCTAGATGAAATGGTAAACTCCTGTTAACCTCGTCACGGACAGAAAGACCGACAGACAGGACAATCACTATATGCTTTCCGCATCAAGATAAAAACACAAAAACAAGAAACATGGAAATTCCACAAAAACCAAATTTTCCGAACAAAATGCATGCAAGTCAGCTCAAAAACAAATTTTTTTTAGTAATGGTGACCTTGACCCCACCCACCCCATATGCAATTCGAAGTGAAGTCTAAATATAAGATATCTATGTATGAAGTTTCATTAAAATACCTCAATGTGTTCACAAGCTATTGTGCAGAAACCATTTTATTTATTTTTAGTAATAGCGACCTTGACCCCACCCACCCCATACGAAATTCCAACCAAGGTCTTCATATAAGGTATCTATGTATGAAGTTTCATTATAATATCACAATGTGTTCTTGAGTTATCGAGTGGAAAAAGTTTTTCAATTTTAATAACGGTGACCTTAACCATGACCCATCCAGCCCATAAGCAATCCCTTGCAAGGTCTCAATATAAGGTATCTATGTATAAGTTTCATTAAAATATCTCAATTTGTCCTGAAGTTATTGTGCGGAAACCATTTTTCAATTTTTAGTAACAGTGACCTTGACCCCATCGACTACATGCACATTCCCAAGCAAGGTCTCCATATAAGATATCTATGTATTAAGTTTCATTAACTGTCTTAATGCATTCTCAAGTTATGGAGCGCAAACCATTTTTCTATTTTTAGTAACAGTGACCTTGACCCCACCCACCCCATACGCAATCCCAAGCCAGGTCTCGATATAAGGTATCTATGTACAAGTTTCATTAAAATATCTCAATGCGTTTTTATGTTATTGAGCAGAAACCGTTTATATATTTTTAGTAACAGTAACCTTGACTTTGACCCCACCCTTCACATATGCAATCCCAAGCGAGTTCTCGCTATGAAGTATCTATATATGAAGTTTCATTACAATAGCTCAATCCGTTCTTGAGTAAGAAAGCGGAAACAAAAAGTTGACGCCACCACACCACCCACCCACCTGCCCGCCCAACGACATACCCCAATCTAATAACCAAAATTTTTCTTCATAAAATATGGATAATATGATTTTCATGAAGATTAGTCTGACAAAGTAATCGTCATACCAATTGCCAAACTTTCAAAGAAAAGGCTTTATTTTAATTTCTTATGCAGTACAAAACAACACGCTCATGTTTGATGCTGGATAGCCAATTTGAATGGTCATAAGCAACAACCGTGTAAGTATCCAACTGTTGTAGTAAATGTCGTTGTTGCTAGACCAAACGGTAAACTTTAGTTAACCTCTTGTGGAATCACGGACGGACAGTAAATCACTATATGCCTTCTGGATCAAGATGCCGGGGGCATAATCAAAATGCTCTCAAAAAAACTGTATATTTTGGACTAAAGGTTGACAGATTTTCCTTAAATTTTGTCAAAGTTCATAAATTCCAAATAAAACTGCACAGAAAAGTTTTGCTTTTAATAGCCCATGTATCGCTCACCGGAGTTTGATCATTCAATGCGTGAACTACAACTCATTATACAATAACAAACCAATGTTTGAAGTAATATTGATAAGCATGTCACTACATAAACATTTAATATGAAGACAATCAAGCTGCCCTTTACGGCCTTCAAACTAGCAGTGAATGTAGGGCTGAGACGGGTACTAGAGTACCTGGGTATCCGGGTTTGGGCATCACTGAAAAATCATTTTGGGTATGCATACTATCTTATATAACCTCTACTACAGCATCAGTACTATTTTGCAACCTAAAGAGGTGTCTGAAGGTCAACATGTCTTTCTTTTCTTTTATTATATTCCATGATAACCCAATTTGATTTTGTTTATCGGCAAAGACAGGATTATTTTTAGACAAAACAGTATTCCGTAGACATGACTGAAATGTGTAACAGCCAACTACAGCAATGTCAGCAGATATACATGTATTGGGAGTTTTCAGCTGTATATATGTTTTGTAATTCAACTAGAACTCAGTGAGTCGAACGTGTCGCCTGGCGGGGCATAACTTAAGTACAATAAGAGCAATTATGCCGAAAACCAAAGTTAACCATCCTTTTATGCCTGCTAACAGTTCCCTAAAGTTTCATGATGATTGCACAAAAACTTTTCAAGTTATTGTCTGAACAACCCTTAGGGGCATAACTCAAGTATGATGTGAGCAATTATGCTGAAAACAGAACTTGACCTTCCTTTTAGGAGTACAAACACTATTGCCTGCACAAGCCTTATCAGTTCTGAAGAATTTTTTTAAGGTATTATTTTAAAGGGCATAACTCAAGTACGATAAATGCAATTTTGCCGAAAACCAAACAAGCCTGTACAAGCCTTATTTGAATTTTTTTTTTGTAATAAAGGGGCATAACTCAAGTATGATATGAGCAATTATGCTGAAAACCGAACTTGACCTTCCTTTTATGATTAAAACACTATTAAACAATTTTATGATGATTGAACCAAAACTTTTTCAGTTATTGTCTGCACAAGCCTAATTTGAACTGCTTTTGTTTTAAACAAGAGCTGTCGGAGGACTGAGAGCTAAACTTTTCATGTGCTGGTCAGAGTTACTGGCATTTTTTTTCTAAAAAAACGGTATCGATAGTAGGGGAAAATGAAACAAAGTTAATTTCGTTTCTGAGTAACTGAATGCCATTTTTTTAATTTTCAAAAGAGTGATTTTGACCTTGACCACACCCACAATATCTTGCAATTTCTCACTATGCAGTATCTATAAATTAATTTATAATTATTTCATCATAATTAATATTTCAATTTGTTCTCAAGTAATTGAACAAAAACATATATATATATTTTTATTTTTAGCAACAATGACCTTGACCAAATCCACCACGCCCCAAATGCAATCCCAAGTAAAGTATTACTGTAGGGTATCTATGTATAAAGATTCATTCTCGAGTTAGAGAATGGGAATCAAAAGTTGACACTGCCACCCCACCCGCGGGAATGTAAAATTTTTAAGTGTAACAAGGAATCTGGGTCAACTCGGCCCAAATACTAACTCGGCCCGTTCTGATTTGGCCCACTGTCGAATTCGGCCTGGTCTAACTCGGCCCACTTGTTAAAAACATGTTAAATAATGGATTCATGTATGTAATTTGTACTGATCAATATACTTTATGTTAAACAGGATTTAACTGAATTGCAAAGAAAAGGTATTTAAACCCATAGGGGAAATACTTTAACATATAAACTACAAGTCTAACGTTTAACATTATTGTTCATTTTAATGTTTATGGGTATGTATTTCTAACTTTGTATTTTGTAAACCTCTTTTCACAGATTGTTTCTGTTGAGTGAAATAAACTGAACTGAAACTGGATTGTTTCTGTTTCGGTGGCACACCTATGCATCAATGCATACACAACATTTCACACCCTCTGTGCAGTTTCTAAAGCCTTCTAAAACATTTGAAAAACACACTCCTTTTCATCTTATTTGAATAGTGGGCTGAGTTGGACCCGACCGAATAGGACCAGGCCCAGTTTGTATTCGGGCCGAGTTGACCAAATACCGTAACAAGAGCGGTCAGGACAGCGCGCTAGCGTATTCAAAGTATTCAAAGTATTTCAGTTGGTACATATTTTTTAAAATACAAAGCCGAGTTATGGCAATTATTTCATTCATTTATTGTGAATACTCTATATAATTTAGAAATTATAACACTTTGGAATAAAAACATAAACCCCAAAATCTATGTGAAAACTGGGCATACCTCTGTGAAAATACAACACATAGTTATAGGGATTGTTGCAGCTGATGCTGGATTTGATTACAAAGATGTATTCCAAGTTACAAGTGAATACCTTAGGCCTAAATTAAAATTAAGTTTGTTTGCCCTTTACCAACCGACCCACAAAAAAGCTGGCGAATAAAAAATTTTATTGCAAAATCTGTGGTAATATTATTTATATCGTTATATTTTTTTCTTGCTTTAAATTTTGTATTTTCTTTTGCTCACTGCCTTGCACTAAGGCGCTTAAACAAAACAGTATACAGTCTGGTTCCCTGGAGCATACTATGACATAATAGTGCATCTGGCATGGGCTAATAATGGAGGAAGATCACACAACAACAAATTTCATGTAGGAAAATAATATGATAATCTAAATGTTTGAAGTAGGACTAGTATTCTCCCTTGAACGGCTTGTTTTTGAATTATCTATCTCCATGAATTAAACACATCTTTTTATCTGTTAAAGTTCTTTTTATTGTTAATCCTGTTAAATTAGAATATCTACAATCTAATTATTTACTGTCAGGTTTTGCATATTTTGTTATGTTATAAATTTATTGTATATTTGTTGTATTTACTGTTTGTACGGGGAAGTAGATCTTCTACTATTGGAGTTAAAGCTCCGCCAGAAAAAGCCTTTTAGCAATGTATTTTTTTGGAATGTACATACCACTGATACATTTCCCCAGTAAGTTCAGTTGATTAAATTTTTTAAATGTTACAACTCTTGCTTTTCTTTTTTAAGCAGCGCAAACATCTAAAAATGATCTTTCTTTGTTAAATTGTCATTTACAAAAACAATTATATTTGAGAGGAAGGAGACATCCGAGTTAACAAATTTCTGATTTTTATCTCACGGTTAGCTATTGGTATAGGAGACTTCTCCAGCCAGTTCACGGTTAGCTATTGGTATAGGAAACTTCTCCAGCCAGTTTACGGTTAGCTATTGGTATAGGAGACTTCTCCAGCCAGTTCACGGTTAGCTATTGGTATAGGAGACTTCTCCAGCCAGCAAGCATGACATGTCATGACAAGCCTGACAAGCATTTACTCTTTTCTTCAGAAATGGCCTTCAACAAGTTGGATACCAGAAAAAATATACTTAGGTCCTTTCTTGTTTATGACCCTGTTTTTTGTTTGTCTTTGACAAGCAATGACAAGCCATGGAGCAAAAGAAAAATGTATGCGAGTTAATCAGCTAGAAAAATTATTTATGGACATTATGGCTTACATTCCCACATTTGTTCAAGCCTGTCACAACAGTATAGGCTTTCATCTGCGCCAGTATTCATCATGGCCCTATTGCCTGGATTATTTCTGACATTTTCATCAAATTATTTTTTATTTTCAATTCATTGATCTGACATTTTTCTAGTCAAACAGTATGTATTTGTACTGTATTAATATGAGCATGTCGAGTCAGTTCAACCAGTTCACATAATAATACGCAAGTTTTCTTGTCAGACAGTACGTATCTATTGCTGTATTAATTTATATGCATGTCTAGTCAATTCAGACATTGGTATTAAATAGAATACATGTACTTCGCACATTTTTAAAACGCTTTTTTGAAGACAGTAATTGTGATTTTCAAACAAAGATACAATCATCATTAATTGCTGCTTAAATGACGACATTCATGTATATCAAACGTCAAATTCTCAGAATATAAAAATAAAATATTTTTCCTACCTACCGACCGAGCCACCTCTAAAATTTCGGGTTGATAAAGGGCAAACCAAAGATTCTTAAATTTAGGCCTTATGTAGTTTAGAAATTATAAAACTTTTTAATTACAAGAGGGCCATGATGGCCCAAAGGGCTCACCTGAGTACTGACAAAGATGGAAGCCTTACTGATGTGAAAGGCTTGTGGGAATGTAGGCCATGTCCTTAAATAATTTGTTTAGCTGATTTACGTTCATACATAGAACAAGTAAGGACCTGGATATATTTTCTCTACCCTGGGATCCTACTTTTCGCAGGCAATTTCAGAGGAATAGTGTTAATGCTGCAGTTCTGAAAGCTAAGGTCATGTCGTGCTTGCCGGCTTGTTTCAAAGAGTATTACCCGTCCTATATTGACATTCGCTTTAGATTTTATGGTCATGGACCAAGTGTGCAAGTTTAGTCCAGACTGGTTGAAAATGAAGTCCCCATCTTGCAACAAATTCATTTTTGCATTAATATTCACAATTAATTGGATATAACTGATGTGGCCTGTCTCATTTGCTGCTTGTGTTGAGATCTTATGGCCATACAAAACATGTTGACGTTTTATCAAGATTGAATGAACAAGGCAGTCTAAAGGACAGCTATAGCCCCCGCCGTGATCCTTCATTAGATTTTAAAGGTGACTTTGACCTTAACCTTAATTTTAATCTCACACTGACCTTAATCTGGCACAGTTGGACCAGATATGAAAGTACAGTTTCATAAATTTAGATATGGAGCTGACACGAAAATGGAGGCTCAAACATTTGCCCTTCAAGTGTGGCCTTGACCTTGAGGTGGCAAGACAGCTCCATGCCTTCAGTGCATTGCCTCAATGTGATAAACATTTGAGCCAAGTTTTATGAAAATCCATCAAAGGGCATAGGAGATATGAAGCAGACACAAAAATGGAGGCTCAAACATTTGACCTTTAAGTGTGACCTTGACCTTGAGGTGGCGTGACTGCCTCATGCCTTCTGCACATTGCCTTAATGTGATAAACATTTGAGGCAAGTTTCATGAAGTTTTATGAAAATCCTTTAAAAGGCATAGGAGATATGAAGCGGACTCAAAATGGAGGCTTGATTATTTGACCTTCAAGTGTGACCTTGACCTTGAGCAGGCGTGACTGACTCATACCTTCTGCACATCGTCTCAATGACCTACAACATTTGAGCCAAGTTTCATGAAAATCCTTCAAAGGGTATAGGAGACATGGAGCGGACACGAAATGGAGGATCGAATATTTGACCTTCAAGTGTGACCTTGACCTTGAGCCGGCATGACTGACTCGTGCCTTCTGCACATCATCTCAAAGACCTAACCATTTGAGCAATGTTTCATGAAAATCCTTCAAGGTATAGGAGAGATGGTGCTGACACGAAAATGTTACGGACAGACGGATGGACGGACGAAGGGCATTCCTATAACCCCCCGCCCACATCACGGCGGGGGATTAAAAATGAAATCTCAAAGCACGAAAATGGCAATTTTTGCATTTTTTTTTTCACTAACAAAGGGGCCATAACTCTGATGTTTGTTGCCCAATCTGACCCATTGTTGGCTTCTGCTGCAGTTGTATGATCACATACAAACTGTCGAAGTTAAGTCAAGATTGGAAGAAAAATAAAGTCTCTATGAAAAAAAAAAGGCAATTTTTGCATTCTTTTCCACATACAAGGGGACATAACTCCCCTGCCTGTGATCTAACTGTACCCATGTTTGGCTCCTGCTGAAATCTTTTGGTCGCATGCAAACTTTGGAAGTTTGGTCAAGATTTGAAGAAAAATGAAGTCTTAATCAAGGTAAAACGGCAATTATTGCATATTTTTCAACAAAAAAGGGGAGCATAACTCTGATGTTTGTGGCCCAGTCCGGCCCAATGTTGACTTCTACTGTTATCTTTTGATAATACACAAACCATGGACGTTTGGTCATGATTGGTTGAAAAATGGAAGTATCTAAGAATGAAAAAGGCAAATTTCATTTTTTCCCACAAACAAGGGGCCATAACTCTAAGGTTTCTGGTCCAATTTGGCCCATTATCAATACCAACCAAGTTTTTATGGTTATACACAAACTGTGCAAATTAGGTCAAGATTGAACTAGAATTGTCACATGAGTGACACATATAACCCCACAATATGGCCTTGTCACAGAACTGGCATCCATTCAAAAGAAATGGACCGAGAGAGAATGCTCAACAGTGTATTTGGAAAATTTAATTTCAATAGGAGCCATAACTCTGTCAACATTTAGTGGTTTGTAACCAAAGTTGAACTTGATCTGTATTTTATGATGTTACACCTATGTACCGAAAATAATTTAAATATGTGAAGCCTTTCATGAGCAATTGTCAATGTTTTTCAGGAATTTAAGTAAAACAAGGGGCCATAACTGTGTCAAAATTTAGTGGTTTGTAATCAAAGTCAAACTTGACCTGTATTTTATGATGCTACACATGTGTACCAATAATTATTTAAATATGTCAAGCCATTGTTGAGTTATCATCAGGAAACCATGTATTTAGGGAATTTAAGTGCAATCAAAGTCAAACTTGACCCGTATTTTATGATGCTACACATGTATGCGAAGAATTATTTCAATATGTCAAGCCATTCTAGAGTTATCGTCCGGAAACTATGTTTTGATGGAATTTTAAGTCGAAAGGGACCATAACTCTGTCAAACATTAGTGGTTTGTAACCAATATCGAACTTGACCTGTATTCTATAATGTTACACATGTGTATCAAACATTACTTGAATATGTCAAGCCTTTCTCGAGTTATAATCCGGAAACCATGTTTTTAGGGAATTTTATGTCGAAAAGGAGCCGTAACTATCTCAAAAATAAGTGGTTTGTAACCAACTTCGAACTTGACCTGTATTCTATGATGTTACACATGTGTACCAAAAATTATTTGAATATGTCAAGCCTTTCTTGAGTTATCATTCGGAAACCAAAAACCAACAGACAGACTGACGGACCGACAAGCTCACTTTTCTATATCCCCCCACTAAACTTCCTTTGTGGGGGTATAACTAAAAATATAGTCTTTATCGCGGTAACGGGCCAAATTGTTGATGGCATACGGTCTACCGACGATGGACTACAGACGACGCCGGAGAGGTCCCCTATACCACTTCGTGCTCAGGTGAGCTAAAAATATAAAATATATATATATATATATAAATACATAAAAATAGTTTTGAAGTTATACAACTTTTGAATAAAAACTTAAATCTGAAAATCAATGTGCAAAAAGAGACATAACTAGAGTAATGTCGGGTAATTTCGACAGTCGTCTAATATCGACACCCTTTTCACTAAAGGTCTCATTATATTCTAATTTCATTCTTTAACTGACTGATTTTGTCATAAAATGTGACGTATACATTCCTATGACGTCAGAAAGTTAGATTGGTCGATATAACGGCTTGCTGTTCACACATACATATATCATCACGTTTTAGAATATTATATTGTTTTCGAATATTTAGTGCGTTATAGGATTATGTAACGAGGGATATTTCGGAAAGATTTACGGCGCATAGGGAAATTACATTACTTGCGGTCTTTTAGTGACAATCTAAGGTGGAATTTGTTGCTTTTTCTCAATAAACTCTGTTTTAATGAGTTCAGACATTTTTAAACATTCCTTTATTGGGTGTTGATATAACCCGACAACATAATGCATCGTCGGGTAATATCACCACCAGCTAATGGGTCAGGTGGTTTTTTCTGTTTTTTTCTACATACATATGTGCACTATCAAATCTGTAGATGTTCATTTAGGAAGCGGTGTTAAAAACGTGCTACTAACAAGCGCATAACCAACTCATATCCATGTGTTGCAAATTACTTGATCCTATTCCAATTAAAATTTGACTGACAGTGCGATAAACATCTATCGACATTCAATTGCATATTGGTAATTTCAAGCATTCTCATTGGATGACTGGCTGGCTGTAGTGAAATAGATTTTATTGACACATTGGTGCAGAAATCATTTGTGAAATAGTGCGTTTATTGCAGAGTATAAAATATTTGTTTTAGAAACGCATGCATACACGAACGGTAATGATTGCTTCCTAGAATATGACACTCAAATTTATGGCGTCCTTTTAGTAGAGTTCACATCCAAAAACAAGCTACCTAGATATTAATTATCAAACAAGTTTAAACTTGGTCGCTGGTTTGCAATTTGCTTTGAAAACTGTTAGGTGTTATAACTTCATGATTTGTTGGCTTGGTCAAGGTATCTAGGTCATTAACTAACGTTGCTTTCTTAGTCTTCATCAAAATGCACGAGTCCTTTTAAAAATGAAACGGGAACTCTGCATAGAAGATTTATCTCCGGTACAGACGGATGTACACATTAGTTTAGAGGCGAGTCGAATATAAACAAACATTAAATAAAACTCTAAATAAAAGCTAAGTGACAAAAAAACGCACAGTATGGTGTAAATGTGCTTGTTTACTTGGAATCATGTAAGGTGTCGATATTACCCGAAACATGTTGATATTACCCGCCTGACTACGAACAGATAATCCGTCAAATAAAATGACATGGTCGACAACGATTTTCCCATTAGTAAGTAAAATTGTCAAGTCAAAACGGCTACACACTACGTTATTAATTTTCTTAGCGGGTAGTACTGACACTGAAAGACGAAATCGACTTCACGTCTTAATGGTGTCGATATTACCTGACATTGCTCTATGTCAATATACAAAACAGAATTGTGGGGAATGTTGCACCTGATGCTGAAGTTGATTACAAAGATGTATTCCAAGTTTCAACTCAATAACCTATGAAGTTTTGAAATTACAAGACATTTAAAAAAAAACTTTAACTCAAAGTGAACAAGATTCTGTGTTTGATAAATACACATGTCCCCATTTGGTGCTGGGTAGCCCATTCCTTAGTCCAAATTAGGTCAAGGTCAATATTAAAGTGCAGTTGGGTGATATGGGTGGATTGGGGATGGTCATAAGCAACAACTTTGTAAGTATCCAAGTGTTGTAGCAAGCGCTGTTGGTGCTAGACGAAATGGTAAAATCTAGTTAACCAGGAAACAGCCCATTTGAATTATTTTAAGTGCATATTAGGTCAAGGTCAAGGTCAAAGTGAGGTTGGGTGATATGGGTAGATTGGGAACGGTCCTAAGTAACAACTGTGTAAATATCCAAGTGTTGTAGTAAGTGGTGTTGGAGCTAGACGAAACGGTAAAATCAAGTTAACTTATTATAAGTCCAACTTAGGTCAAGGTCAAAGTGAGGTTGGGTGATATGGGTGGATAGGGAATAGTCATAAGCAACAACTGTGTAAGTATCCAAGTGTTGTAGTAAGTAAGTGGTGTTAGTGCTAGACGAAATGGTAAAATCTACTTAACCTTGTCACAGATGAAAGGATGGACGGAGGGACGGGCAGGACGATCACTATATGCCTCCTGCATCAATGTGCTGGGGGCATAAAAAAAGGCATAACTCTGTCAAAATACAAAACTGAGTTATGGTGAATGTTGCACTAGATGTTAAGAGTTGATGACAATGGTACATTCCACGTTTCAATAAATAACCTTTGTAGTTTTTAAGTTATAGTACTTTTTTATACACTGCAGAACCGTTACATCGAGACAATAACGTTATTTATACGGCGTAACATGTTTCTGTTTCTTTTTGTTTAAGAAGTGCTAACTGCACATCGTTCACGATATAGATAACAAAATTTGTTGTTTTGCACTATGAAACTTTATTTCAAAAGTAAAGTTCTCAATGTTCTCTGCGCTACAAAGTTTTTTATACGGCAAAAATACACATACGCTCTCCATAAAGATGAAGTGACGTTGTACATGTCGGCATAATTTTTGCGAACTTTTCTAGCAGAACAAAGGATTTACACGAAATAAATGTGCAATTTTCATTGTAAATAGGATTCGTGTTTACGTCATGTGAACAGTAAATTTTGAATAGGCATTTCGGATTCGGAATTTATTATACGCAATTTGAAATTAATTACAGGAATAATTTTATATTTTATTTACAAATGGAATATTTTACATATGGATATAACACATTGTGGATGTTAATAACAATGCAAAAGGCAAGTTAATTACGTGTTTGTTTTGAGATCATGAAAATAGGCTATTATATACATGTAATTTATATGTACATGAATGACCTGAAAAGTTATATCGCGATCCGGCTATATTGCGGTCGAGATCCATGGACCCCGCAAATCGCGATATAACGGATCTGCAGTGTATAAATTTTAACCAGAAAACCTATGTGAAAAAGGGGCATAACTCTGTCGCAATACACAACACGAGTTATAGGGAATGTTGCCCCTGATACTGAGTTGATGACAAATGTATATATTCCTAGTTTCAAGTTAATACCCGATGTAGTTTTGAAGTTACAAGACTTTTGAATAAAAAGTTTAACCAATTTTAGTTAGACACAGATGCAGACGCCGGGGTAAGTAGGATAGCACACCTATTCTTCAATTGTCAAGCTAAACACTTTAATCTAACCTGACACAGACACAAAAGCCGGGGCGAGGAAAAAGTCGAGCTAAAAAGGGGCCTAACTCAAGTATGTTAAGAGCAATTATGCAGAAAATTGAACTTTACCTTCCTTTTACGCCTGCCAACACTTTCATAAAGTTTCATAAAGATTGAACAAAAACTGTTAAAAGTTATTGTCTGCACAAGCCTGATTTGAATGATCTTTTTAAACAAGAATATCGGTAAAATCGATGGATGCTCCCCGATGCCACTTTGACCTCTAAATGTGGCCTTGACCTTAATCCTAAAAACCTGATTCATACGTAGACACATTTTCATGTTGAGGCTAACATTGAGGTAAAGTCTTAAAATCCATTCAATAAGTTAAAAGTCAGGTCTTTAGTTCTTCGCATCTCGCAAAGTTTTTCGTATGAAAATGTACCGTTTATAATCAAAGGGCAATTACTCACTGAAAAATCATCAAACCGAAACAATCTGAAAATATGCACATGTCTGCCCTATAATACTAGCGCATATAAAGTTTCATTGAAATCAAGTAATTAGTTACTGAAATCTCGCACGGAAACAAAGTATTTCCTATGAAAATATACAATGATAATCAAACGGCAATAACTCGCTGAAAATTCATCAGACTGGAACAGCCTGACAATATGCGCATTAAAAAGGGGGCATAACTCAGATATGATAAGAGCAATTATGCCGAAAATTGAACTTAACCTTCCTTTTATGCCTACTAACACTTCCATAAAGTGTCATAATGATGGCACAAAAACGTTATTGTCTGCACAAAGGGGATGCCGCCGCAGACAACGCTGCCACAGCCGCCAAAAGTAGCCCCTTTATGTCGCCTTTTCAGGCAAAACAAAAAAGGGTCATAACTGAAGTTCGATGAGAGAATTTTGCCAAAAATCGAACTTAACCTTCCTTTTATGCCTACTAACACTTACATTTTCATAATAATAGCACAAAAACGTCTCAAATTATTGTGTGCGCAAACTGAAGGGGACACTGTTGTCACCAAAAGTAACCCCTATATCAGGGGTGTGGAAATCCTATGCCCGACTTGTCCAACGCGGGAATTTTTATGATCGGACAAGTTAATTTTTCCTGTCTACATGTCCATGGACAAGTACAATTTCAGGGTGTGAAAATCATGTGAAAGTTGGAATTTTATTATCATATTGTTATATACTTGAACATTTGAATACCTAATTGTGTTTTATTTATTATTTGATGAAAAAATACATTAGGCAGGCCTGGAATAAAACCTTTTCTTATTTGGACAAGTGACTGTTGCTGGAGGACAAGTCGATTTTTGCAATGAACTTGTCCATGGACAAGTAAACAATTTTAGTATTTCCACACCACTGCCTATATGTTGCCATTTCAGGCGACACAAAAATAAAGCACATTTGGCATTGGGATTGGGGTCCTATTACCGGACACCATTAAATAAAGAAAATAATCACTGTGTATGTATGCATGAATGTCTGCATGAGTGTGTAAGGGTATGTACACATATATGTATATCTCTATGAGTATACCAGGCACGTGTATGCATGTCTGTAGGAGTGTACCAGGGTATGTAAACATGTATGTCTTGTCTGTTTGCAGGTATATGTACAAGGGGGCAGTCAAAAAGACCATGGACAGAGTTCATAATTTCATTAAAACTTAGGTGATTTGCCCGAAACAGTGCACAAATATAAAATATTATGTGTACAACATATATACACAAAAATAGGATATTATATCAATAGCGCTTCAGAAACTACTCCATGCCGTTACCGCTCCATGACGTTAACGTCATTAATGTCAAAGATTATTTCAAAATGTCTGCCGCGTTCCCGAGTTTCATAACCCATTTTCGAAACGCCTCTGCAAACAACGACTCTGTCAGCGACCCGGAAGATGATTGGACTGCCTCTGAGTCAGATCCTGGATACTAATATGAATGTCTTCTCCATCGGACATGTATGAGATTCCCCGATGGTTCATAAACACGATCAGCATGACTTGACAACTTGAGCTTTCTTCGGAGGAGGCAATGATAATCGTTCAAAACCATAGAATCTGCACGACAATTCAAATGACCAGCGTTCCGTTCAGGTTTGTCGTATGACGTCAAATTTGTTAATGTTTAAAACATTTATGTTAACATTACGTCAGTGGAATTTCAGTATAATTGGTTAAGGTTTTCCCCAAAAAATATCATCCTTCAGATAGTATCGAACATTTATAGGAAAGATAATCTGAAGTGCCCGCATTAAACATGGTGTATACAAACGAAGTAGTCATACGATGTTTAGTTATTAAAATAATCAAATGCGTTTTCTGCATTTTATTTAACACTCATCGAATTTTTTACAGCTGTGTTTTCATCTACTACATAGGTTTACAATAATGCAAAAAAATGAGATTGTCCATGAACTTTATGACTGACCCTCGTACATATGTATGACTGTACAAGTTTACAAAGGTATGTACATATGTATGCATGTCTGTACGAGTGTATGAGGATATGTACACATGTATGTTTGTCGGTATGAGTGTATTAAGGTATGTAAACATGTATGTATGTATTTCTGTATAAGTGTACAAGGGTATGTACATATGTATGCCTGTATGAGTTAAGGAGGATATGTACACATGTATGCATCTCTGTAGGCGTGCACAAGGATATGTATGTATTAGGGTATGTACACATATATGTATGTACGAATGAATGTACAAGGGTATGTACATATGCACGTATGTCTGTACGAGTGTATGAGAGTTGTACATATGTATTTATGTCTGTATGAGTGTACCAGTATATGTACACGTGTATGCACACATGTCTCTATGAATGTATGTACATATGTATGCCTGTATAATAGTATACGATGGTATGTACACATGTATGTATGTCTGTGCAAGTGTATGATGTATGTATGAAGGAGTATGTATATGCATTTATGTATGGAAGAGTATGTATACATGTGTAATCAGTATGTTATGACTAAATGTATGTACCAGCATGTATGTATGTTTAAATAATATATATTACAAACATACATATATATGCATACATATATACATACATTCGTACATATATGCATACTCATACATATATACATACTCATACATACATACTCTAATGTATGTAAAAGTATGACTATATTCATGCAGATATGTATGTCTGTAATATATGCAAACATACATATACACATACATACATACTCCAATGTATGTATAAGTATGTATGAACGTATTTATATATGTATGCACATATATATACCAAACCAAAAAAGAAACTTTCGCTTAGATGAATGTAGATAACGTTTAAACGATTGAATAGATTTGAATAAAATCTGTTATTTCTGTACACGTTTGTCTACTAGGATTAAATTGTCGATTGTGCTAAGTAGAAGGATTTCACAATAACCACACGTATTTATGCGTGTACCCCTCCGACGGAACGTGACAATTCGGCATGTAATTTTCGCAAGTTTCTTTTTTGGTATAGTATATATGCATGTTTGTAATATATATATTATTTTAATTTTGCGATTTATCAACAGTAATACTTGTGTCGACCATCACTTATTTTAGATATACTCCCTTCAAAACATTTTTTGCTCTGACAAATTAACCAGACACTGACCTTGACAAATGAATATATATCAAATCCGTTACGATGGAAGACACAATTGATGTAACAGTGTGGCACTGAAAATACAGTTTTGGTATCAATAAACACATGAAACATGCGCATAAACAAAACCAAGTATAAAAATTATATAGGCAATAATTCAAGAGCATAATTATGTTCAAAAGTGTCGGGTTAACATGTCCAAACTATAACAGAAATACATTGACAATCCTGATAAATTTCCACCCATGGATTTGGGGTTAGGACCCTGAATGTAAATATTGAGGGACATCACACAGCCATTAGAAACAGAGACTGGCACAATCAGAAGGGAATTTTCAGAATTACATTTAGAAAATTTAGCCAGACAATGCTGTGAAGTGTTTTGCATTGTTCAATTAGGCAGGCAAGTATAAATATATTTTTCCTACAAGTATTATTTCCAGCTTTAATTGAGCAGGCGACCTATATTTGATGGACAATAAAATGCCACAAGTGCAGGCCAACCACTTTGTCTGAAGTTGAGGCAATCTTATATCTACATATTTTTTGAAAACAGTTTATCACTTAAACCACAAACAGCCCATGACATGTGGCATTTTAAAGCCTGTGTCGCAATCCCAACAAAACCCCAAGGTTGCAGACTTATTTACCAATTTTTGAAAACCACATGAAAACTAAGGCGAAGTATTTTGCAAGTTTGTATCTAAGCACATCTTGCAGGAAGTTTTCATCAGAAAATAAACAGAGATAACCTTATATATAATAGGATCAAGTAATCTTAAAAATAATCACAGATTTACCACAGTTCAACACAAGTGTTTTAAATAATAATTAACAAGAACATTCATATTTAATTAAAATATCTTAACGATTTATGAAAAAAAGTTATTTTAACACCAACAGCATTTCTTAAACTACAGATTAGCAGTACATTATTAAAAATTCATGTACGTTATAATAAACAAATTAACCCATAAAAAATCTCAATTTACTGTAAACATTTACTGTAAACATTGTTTTTCCAGTGATATGAGAACATTCATTTTAATTATTAATACAATGTACATGTAATAACAATCTTACAAGAAATGTCGCTAAATTATCAACAAATTTCTTTAACTGCACATGTATGCATTTCACAACAACAACAACATTTCATTAAATACTCAAGCTTTATATAGACATCATGTTTAATCAACAGTTGACTGCAAAGTGAATGAATGAGAAATAAATGCAAATTCATATACCACGAGGTAATAATAGAACTATTCTGCTTTGTACGTGTTAGAAAAGAGATGAATATATAGTGAAATTTACAACAAATTAGTAAATGCAGAATAAGCATGTGACTTTCGAACAACAGCAAATAAAATTTCACAGATCATTCTACTTTCAGTTTACAAAGCTATGATTTTTAAAGACACATCTCCAATATTATTTTGGCATTTACAAAACATTGTCCAATACATAGATAATTAGTTGCTTTAATACATGTGGCAAGTATTTTGTAACACTCAACATCAGCACTATTTTCTGACATGGGATATTTTAAAATATTTTATTGTAAAAAAAAATTTTTTATTCAAAATATTAATCAAGGCATCGGCAACTAAAATTCTTTTATGCTCCTTTTATTTATTGTCCTACTGAACTGTATTATCCTGGTATAATTACACACAATGAAAAGTTCATTGCACAAAATATCAATATCCCCCATATTTTTTTTTACAACAGTCAAACCCATGTTTAGTCCTTCTATTGTACACATTATATTGGTAAGCTCAGAAAATAAACTAAATGTTGCTCAAATAATGCAAATAATATTCACAGTATTAATGTCAACATTTAAAAATTAAAATCGTATGGAATAGCATCAAATTGCAATTAACATTCTCTTGCAAATAAGGTTTTGGCACATGTACACAAAAAGTAAGTGAATATTCAGGAATATTTAGCTTTGACTTAACAAGATACAAAGATATGAAATTCCTAGAAATGGTAAAATGATATCGAAGGGAAAGGCTCCATAGCTGGGTAATAATTATGGTAGTGAAAATCAATGCCCTTTTTGCAATTGGCAATAAAACATTGTATAAGTTTTAACGAGTACACTCCTACAACTGACCATAGGCAAGATGAACTGTGACTTAATTCACTTGTTACATTTTGTACATTTCGTGACCAGTACTTTAAATCTACAGTGTTTATCATTTTCTAACAGTTTCTAACAGTTTTATCACATAGCAGACTATAGAAAGACCATCATTTTCTAATTCATATCACACAGCAGACTATCCCAGTATCAACAGTAGTTATAGGGACAACATTCTTGGAACTCCCTTCATAGTTCCATGGATATTTATCCAACTACTGCGGTGTAGCCTAAAGATGACCAAGGGAGACAACCTTCACAAGAAGTGCAACTCCCAGGCCCCATAGCTGGAAATAGGGAAATATTGCTTCCACCAACAGAAGCAGTCTTAAATGTCTGCTAATATTTCTTGGAATTTTGTGATTTTTTTTGAATTTTTTTTTTTTCTTTTGAATTACACTATTCTGTTAACTTTTTTCTTGATTAAGTCTCCATTAATTCAATCCTTTCAATGTTTGTTCTATATATTTTTTCCTAAATGTTCATTTATAATTTGAAATTCATCTGAAATTGATTTGCAAATTTTTATTAACAAATACATTTATATTGTATTTTGAGGTCAGAAGTAGCAGTACTACATTTTTTTAAAATTCTGATCACATTTTAAACTATTTGATGAATGCATTGCACTTCACATTCAATTATTACCCAATTATTACTCAAATCTGTTTTAATATTAGCAAATATGCTGATTATTTTCTGCAAAATAGAAAGGGTAGAGCAAGATTTACTACTAGAAACATTACTAACCCTAACCCTCAAAATTGGCTGAAATTATAATTATTATTTAAATGAATATTGTTCAAATGAATAAATAAACATGCTTTTTCAAGTTATCTTTCGTAAAGCAGGATCTGCAAGTCACAGAAATGCCTATTAAGAATATTTTCATTATTAGATCTTTAGGCAATACAAACTTTTAAGCCAAATTACAGCAACCATGGTTGAGTCGAACCATGAAAATTTCATACAATTGTCCCGAATACACTTCTAATGGAGCACATGGTAAAGAAGCATAAAAGGTTACACTTAAAATATTGAAGATAGTAGAAGATGCACATCACTAATAGTTCTCGCTATTATTTTTTCTAGATTTTTTGAGGACCAAAATGGGATTGGAAATGTGACTTTTAAATGTTGTTTTTTTGTAAACCAAAAGTAGATGATCCGTGAAATTGTTGTTCACCATTTTTGGAAGGTCTCATGTTCATCCTGCATTTACTAAATTGGTGTAAATAAAGGTCACCATTTCACATTCACCGCTTTTCAACAGCATCTCAAAACAAAACTGTTCCATAAACACGTGGTATACAAATCTGCATGAACTCCTCATTCATACACGTGCAATAAACCATCAAAGAAACGCGTGTTTACATATTGCCCAGTTATTTACGAAGTCTTATTGTCATCATCAGGTGCATACTGAAGAAGTTAAAGAAATAATAAAATTTTGTGACACTTATGTCTATATATATATATTAAAAAAATGTTGAGAAATATTAAAAGTAAAATTAAAATGTCATTTTAGCACATTTCTGGAAAAACATGACAATAAAACACAGTAGGGTTTCTTGTGTCAAAAAACTGTGCAGTCAACAAAATGTTTTTAAAGGGGCGTATTAACGGTAAGTCGACAATAACCTTTAGTAAAATAAACTTTATTCAAGAGAATTCATATTGAAGCAATGTTAAATTCAAAAGTTTTGTTTCTGTAAACATTTAGCAAACATATATTATTTTATCAAATGAACAGTGGTCTACGCGTGCTCGCAAATATTTGTAGAAGTAGTAAAATTAGCTTGAATGAAATCTACCATTACGGCATGCGCACTTAGACACAATTTTCATTGAAAAACTTGATTTTGTAGGCGTGAGTTAGAATCATACTGGAACAATGTCTCCTGAAATTATTTCTTGCCTTTCAACGATTCCATCAATATACTGTTAACAAATAAAAAAAATATCTGGGAATAACAGGAAATGTTTTAATACATGTTTACATGCATGTGAAATACCATTAATATGCCCCTTTAAAATATAAAACATACTGTAATATGTTTAAAGATTCATTTAAAATTTGTCCACAACAAAAAACAAACAAAAAAATTAAATAGCCAAATACTTTATGTGAAATTTTAACTTTTAAAGAAATTTATTTACATTTGAACCTATTTTCTTTGTAAATATGGGCCTTGATAACTAGGCTAATCAAAGCACTGAAGGCAATGAAGTTTTTCGCTATTGCACAACATTGGGCACATCACGGATAATCTGGGCAATTAGAGAGGGATGACATATGTAACATTAAAGACAGTGGATATAAATGTTAAAACAAAAATATTTATTTATTTACTTTAACATTTTGTTCAATATTATAAATATGACTTCAACATTGCATAGCATTTACAATATTCAAAATGGTCAAGATAAAATACAAAGTGGCCTCTTAAAGTGTAAATCAAATTTTGAAAGAAATATATCGTCATTGTGTAATTACATGATTTTTTTTCTCTCAATCATGCCACTTTGAATTGTATTTGTTGTCACTTCAATTCAATATATTTATTGCGTCGAAGATACGTGTGGCTGACGAATTTAGGTCCATTATAAAACGCACGCCATTAATTAAAACGTAAGCAGGTGTAAAAACTAGATAGTCACTTAAGCAGCTTAAATATCTGTATGAGTAAAATATACATAAAGCCTTTCAAAACTAATTTCATTTCAAAATGAAAAAAAAACACAAGATACTGTGTTTGATAAACACACATGCCCCCAGTTGGTGCTGGGTAGCCCATTTCTTAGTCCAAATCAGGTCACGGTCAAGGTCAACGTGAGGTTGGGTGATCTGGGTGGATTGGTAACGGTCATAAATAAAAACTGTTTAAATATCGCAGTGTTGTAGTAAGCAGTGTTGGTGCTTGACGAAACGGTAAAATGTAGTTAACCAAGAAATGGCACTTTCGAATTATTACAAATCCAAATATATTCAAGGTCAAGGTCAAAGTAAAGTCGGGTGATATGCGTGGATTCGGGATGGTCATAAGCAACAACTGTGTAAGTATCCAAGTGTTGTAGCAAGCGGTCTTGGTGCTAGACGAAATGGTAAAATCTAGTTTTTAACCAAGGAACAGCCCATTTGAATTATTCAAAGTGCAAATTAGGTCAAGGTCAAAGTGAGGTTGGGTGATATGGGTGGATTGGGAAGGGTCATAAGTAACAACTGTGTAAATATCTACGTGTTGAAGTAAGCGATGTTGTTGCTAGCTGAAACGGTAAAATCTAGTTAACCAAGAAATGGCACTTATGAATTACAGTACGCGCCATGCGAAACCTGCATAATTCGCGTTGTCATGACGAGCCTTTGATCAATATTCGCGAAGAGACGTCACGAAAGTTCACAACAATTTGCGAGATAGCCGGCGGCCCCGTCACGAGATTTCGTGATGAATGTCCCGAAATCGTGATTCGCGACGAAATTACAGGTATATGTGCATCTGCTCTAGACTATCAAATTTAAGAGTTGTACAGTTTCACTGTCTTTCTACATTGTGTATTGTACAAGCGTATAGTGGATGTTAAATGTAGAAATGTACATTTTATGACCTTAATAACACGTTTAGTTAATGAATAATTATATAATAAAGCACTATTTTTTGACAGTATTAGTCTAAGAAAAACGCATATAGAGGTCACAATGATTTCATATTGTATATATGCCTAATTACCATAATTTCGTGGGTTACCATAATTTCGTGGCCGTTTAAAACTAATAGAATTTTCGCTCGTGCATCCGAAAACATTGTCCGAATTACTATAAACGTTTAGTGAAATGTATATTTTTGCAGTATCTGAAAAGGAAATCCTATTAAATGTCAACCAGTAAGTGACTTGGTCATTTAATCACCAATGTATGATATAAAATACACAAATAATTCACTACCCGTAACTATTTTGCAATTAAATTCATTAAATTTCATTCTAAAAATCGTATATTTAGAACAGTTTTCCAAGGATAATTGCACATGTATGATGATCTCCCTTGTGTTTATTTCTCACTTGAATTTTGCTATTTTCGGTAAAAAAAATTAAACAATGCCCCTTCCCTAAATTTGACTGACATTTTTATACTGTTAACTTTGAGTTAGCATTCCTACCCACGAATCGCTGTGTGCAATTTTATCATTTATTCAATATTTATGAACAATAACTAACATAAACAATAACTAACATAATATAAATATTTATAGTTTAATGAAGCCTTAATTTAAACCTGCACAACGAAAATTGAAAGTGTGTAGATTTTGTCATGCCCATATTGTTACCTTTTAAAAAATACGATAAGGACTGTGTATTTTTAATGATACAATTTTCAAAAACACTAGTTTTCACCAAGATTTTCATTCTTTTCTCAGCACATGCTCTAGCACACACAATGTGAAAGTAAATTGCTGCTGTAAACACTCTTTCCCAACCAAAGTAGGCCAGCCAATAAGAACCCACGAAATTATGAGAAGCTTCCAGACGATACAGATCAGCAGGGTCAGGTACAATAACATAACATATACATGAAATAGCAACAAAAATCGGTATTTTAATTCTTTTGTTTGCAAAGAGCACATTGCAAATTGTGTTTTATCCAACTCAGTGGCGAGACAACAGAATGTATTAACGCGCATGCGCCAAACTCGTAAATAAGACCCACGAAATTAGGGCGGCACGGCATACGTTAAAGTTAAAACTTACTATTCGGACAAAAATCATTCAATGCCACTTAAAATTATGAATCAAGGATTGTTGTTACAATTATCTGATATCGATTATCGAATATAGTAATTTAATATTCCAATGTTAGTTAATGTTCACAACACTGATGTAGTAACATATAGTCTATACAAGATGAAAGTACATAGAAATAGTTTATTCAATCTTTATATCAAAATAAGTCTTTTTAAAGGATGACAAATGAATAACTGGTTATCCGATTATTAAGGCGTTATACATTTGATACTTTTTATTCGCGTTCAAAACGCATGTTTCTGATGAACAAGATACAGATAAAAAATCTTCCATGTGCTAATTGGTGTCAATATCCAACCTGTGGACTGATCTGCATATTGCAGTGGTCGAGAAAATGTACAAGGCTCGATAAATCATTATTCTTTCTTTTTATAATTTTTGTAATTTATGAACCGATATATTATAATATTACTTAATTATTCTTTCCACAAAAATGTCGTAATTGTGTTGTCATAAATGTATGTTTGATACTGTAAATAAGATAATTCAGAGTATTACATTTATATAACCATTCCGGAAAGTTCTTTTAAAACGAATTATTGATTGACCGCTGAGTGAAAATATTGCGCTCAAGTGTGCATTTTTACTAATTACTTTCTCGTTGCCATTCGTGGCGGGACAAAATCCTTCGAAACGAAAGTTTGCGATAAAATCAGCTTGTCGCATATTGAGAACTTTGCAGGTTTCGCGTGGCGTGTACTGTATTGTAAGTCCAAATTAGCTCAAGGTCAAGGTCAAAGTGAGGTTGGATGATATGGGTTGATAGGGAATGGTACTAAGCAACAACTGTGTAAGTATCGTAGTGTTGTAGTAAGCGGTGTTGGTGCTCGACGAAACGGTAAAATCTACTTAACCTTGTCATGGACAGAAGGACGGACGGAAGGACCGACGAAAAGACTGGCAGGAAGATCACTGACTATGCCTCCTGCATCAAGCTGCCAGGGGCATAAAAAACTGTCTGGCAAAAACCTAATGAGACAAATTATTTTTCTGATTTCCAATTGCTTGCTCTTTCATTGGGCAGCAAACATATTAATTTAATAACATTTTTACTTGACATTCCGACACTAAATGTGCATTTCTTACGCTCATTCTCTGGATATTCATGTACGAGTATATAGTGAAAAATGACCATTATCAGTTTCATAACCAGACACTCTCTGTGAAAAACAGATTATTAGTCTGTCGAAGATCAAAAGCTGTTGAGTTGAACAAAACTCAATCTTAACTTTAAAAACAAAGATGCTGAATATTAAAAAAATTAAACATTATATGAATGCAAAGACTGTGCTACAAGCTTTTCAACCGTATTAGCAAGTGTTGTGTGATAATGTGTTAAAGTTTCTTAAAGGGAGTTGCTATTAGAACATTGTTGTTTTCTTTTGGAAATGTCTTAAAATGTATTCCCTTTTGATTTATTAAGCATCTTGAGTAAAAAATCTGTCGAAAAAGCAGATGAAAACATTTTCAACCTCACCGGGAATTGAACCCAGGACCTTCTGAATGTTTTTCCGACATGCTAACCACTAGGCTCTGCCTATTGAAGTTTTTGATATATGATGTAACGACCGCAATCGTGTTACATAGACTATCTCTGGTATGCCCCTTAAAAATCTAACGCTACTGCATAATAATTGCTAAACTGTTTTTTTAATGAATATGATGATGGCCAAAAAAATAATAAAATGAGAACAGTTTGACTAAATAAATTCCCTACTCGACAAATAACCTTCACACGAGTCGACAAATAACCTTCACACGAGTCGACAAATAACCTTCACACGAGTCGGCAATAACGAGATGAATAGATGAATTAGATTTTTTCTACTCGGATCGCCTCCTGACCCAAAATATTCATGAATGAATTAGGACTTCGCATAACATACTATTTTATTTTCTTCAGTGAGTCAGTCATAATTTGATCTTACATTTAAAGTTATTAACTTAAGTTTTCCCACAATGCCATGTTCTAATTAAATTCATTATCGTAATGATTACAATTTGACAAATTATATGATATTCAAAACGGCGGTTCTTACTTTCGCTTAGTCGAATCGGACTGGCCTAAAGCTGTTAGGATCATGCTTCTTTCACTGTTTGACTTTGAAATAGCCATACCTTTAGTTGTTCTGCGAACAACTAATAAACCATTACTGTACATTTTCAGTGATTATAGCACTGTAGACAGTTGTTCATACATTTAAATTAGGGATGTCAATGGATACCAAAATTGGTATTCGGATATTCGTATTTATAGATTGGCATTGGCGGCCAGAATCTGACGCATGTTAAAGTTGCAAAATTAAGTTCACATCTAGGAAGTATCATATCTTACTAAATTACGATACTTCTATTTTGAAAAACATAATAGTTTAAAATTTATACTGAACATATAACAAACTATGTCGATTTCTGTTTGTAAATTGTGCATTTAGTTTGTTTTGTGCAGCGTGCAATGTTGTTATCCTTTCAATTCCAGTACCCCAATTAAACATGTGATTTGTGCAAAGATAAGTGAACAGAACAAGACTTATTGTCACACAAGTATATAACATATACAATTAGGGAAATATAACAAAACTAAATTTTTACGCAATTTTTAACTTTGGATAACTTTTACATTAACACAATCTGAAAACTGATATACGTTGCGATAGTTTTTCTGTGTGCAAAATACACTAGTTTGTAAGAAAAAAACTTGAAATACCAGTTATAATTATATGTGATCTGATTGGATAAGACAGTCTTTTAAGTTTTGCCAATAAGAAATGATCGGTTAACAATGGATTCATTTGATTTCAATAGTTGGTTGAAACATCGATAATTGACATTAATTGGCATTGTTAATTGGTAGAGAACAATCTTTATCAAGAGGGACGTACCTGATTGGCACAATCGATTGTGACATCTTGTTTGTTTAATAGTCCTGTCAAAGTTATTGTGGTGTGAAAGCACTACCTGTTGTTTTATGATAATCGTATTCCGACCGAGGGGTGTGTTTATGACACGTCCGCAGTACGAGCTGGAGACCTCCTGTACAGGCCTATAGCTGTGTTGAGTTAATAATATACATGCAACAAGAGCGTTTGTATGCCTAAAAAGCGAGAAAAAAACAATTTTCTATATTTATACTAATATTCGGTTACTAACTTGGTAACTGGATACTAACATAGTAACTGGATATTTGGATATCCAGGTGTATTCGTTGACAGCCCTAATTTAAATGTAATATGTAAAGGATTGCAAAAATATGTATGAAGTTGTAAATATTGACATTCTTTTCTGCAAAGTTGCATCATGTACTGGTCGAACTAGAGGGCAATTTTAATACAGAAAAAGACATTTGAACAAAATTACATAATGCATTTACAATATAGCATGTACGATAATCTTAGCAGTGAATATCTCACCCAAACTACTCCTCTTGAAATGGGAAATAAGTTTTATGAACTTACGAGACTGCAATGATGTACATAATGGAGGGGTGGCAAACAACCTTTTTTGGACAATCGATTATAACTCTTTATAATTTTTTGGTTAAACATGGTGGGAAGAAATGCTAAACAAGTCCCCATTTAATACAATTGTTTGCTTAAACAAGAACTGTCAGAGGACAGCACGCTCGACTTTTCTTTTGCTTGCTAGAGTTATTGGCATTTTTTTTCTAAAACAAGAAACATGGAAATTCCACGAAAGCCAAATTTTTCGAAAGAAACATATTAAAGTCAGCACATCAATAAAATTTTTAGTAATGGTAACCTGACCTTGACCTACCCCATATGCAATCCCAAGCGAGGTCTCGATACAAGGTATCTATTAATTAAGTTTCATTAAAAAAAAAAAATCTCTTCTCAAGCTATTGAGAGTAACTGTCAGTTTTTAGTAACGGTGACCTTGACCCCACCCACCCCATATGCAATCCCAAGCGAGGTCTAGATATAAGATATCTATGTATGAAGTTTCATTAAAATATCTCAATGTGTTCAAGCTATTGGGCGGAAACCATTTGTTATTTTTAGTAACGCTGTCCTCGACCTTGAAGCCACCCACCCTATATGCAATCCCAAGCAAGGTCTCGACACAAGGTATCTATTATGTGTCATTGAAATATCCTTGCATTATCAAGTTATTGAGTGGAAACCGTTTTTCTATTTATAGCAACAGTGACCTTGACCCCCACCCCATATGCAATCTCAAGCGAGGTCTCGATATCAGGTATGTATATATAAAGTTTCATTAAAATATCTCAATGCGTTCTCAAGTGATTGAGCGGAAACTGTTTTTCTATTTTTAGTAACAGTGACCTTGACCGCACCCACCCCACATGCAATCCCAAGTGCGCTCTTGATCATTACAATAGCTTAATCTGTACTAGAGTTAGAGAGCGGAAACGAAAAGATGAGAAACTAGCTTACCGAAAAACTTTAGGTCAACCTAAGTGTACAAAGGCCCATAATTTTGACAAATTTCAAACCAGGGTTATCAAAATTGGCCTACGAGTTCATTTTAATATAGGTTATTAGTGTTCTAAGTTTGAATGAAATCCCTCAAGCCATTCCTGAGAAACCAGCTTACAGAAGAACTTTAACCTGTCCATATAGCTTATATGTAAAATTTCAAAGTGTGAAAAGGCCCATAATTTTGACAAATTTCAAACGAGAGTTACCAAACGTATCCTATAGGTTCATTTTAATGTGGGGATTTTAATATCGGGAATAAATGTTTTAAGTTTGAATGAAATCCCCCAAGCCATTCCTGATAAACTAGCTTACCAAAAACACTAACCTAGCTGGGACGCCAACACCAACACAGACGCAGAAGCCGGGGTAGAATAGCTTGCCTTTTCTTCGAAAAGTTGAGCTAAAAATGTCTACTATGCAAACGTCCCTTTCAATTAACCTCAGTTTGGATGATAGTCAGCAAATTCAACTTGTGTGCATTCGACTTTAAGCTGCAGTCGGAGAAAGAGCAGCACAATATCATTAAATGTCCACAAAATCACCAACGATCATTCCTACTGAAGCAGGATACACTGAACGACTTTGCAAGATCTGTATGCAATATCCCATAGAAATTCCAAGAACTACCAGATGAGAATAATTAAAGAAACATCACTATGACTTTCACAACAAATAATTCCAAAGCAGTCACCAAACAAAAACCTCTTTATATACTGTGAACATCTTTTTTGTACCATCTGAAAGTGCATCAAGATGCTGTAAAATACCAAACAGTTTTTACTTCAACATTGGTACTCTTCAGTTACCACTGCCACCACAAATTAAAAACTTACAGATATGGAAGTTTTCAGGGGAGATGATTTTGAGGAGATTGGAGATTTATTTTTTACAAAATTTTATCATTATTATTTTATAAAAATGACACAGACATGTTGCATTATTGGTCCAGGTATATATACTATGATTTAAAATGAAAAACAACAATAAATAAATAAATAAACATAACAACCCAAGGATTTCAGATTGTCTATGTTTTTATCGTATGCTTGTCCACGATTTTATTTTTCGCAGTGTTTTGACTATGGTCAAGCGGAACTTCATGCCGGGAGGGATTTAATATTAAACTATACTCGGAACCAGTTACATTTCTGCGTGGATGTTGGTAAAATACAAAAAGAATTTGTCGGACAATAACCAAATATTTTCACAGATTTTAAGTCTGGCCTAAAAAAATTAAGAGCTGTTTGTGAAACAGTTATTCCCCCTCTAGGTTAAAAGCAATCTTTAAAATATCAAGTTTGGTGAGGATTGGATGAAAACTGTTGGATATAGCGAGATAATTTTAGACAAATCACGGGCCATAACTCTGCACTTCCTGGGACGATTTGGCTCATATAGTACTTGGCCGAGATATCATGGCCACAAACATTTTCCTAAAATTTGGTGAGATGGGATAAAAATTGTTGAACTTAAGAGAGCGGAAACATCTAAAAATGCCAATTTTACATCATTCAAGGGCCATAAATCCACAATTCATGGGGGGGATTTGGCTTATTAACGAACTTGGCTGTGAGTTTATGGCCACAAATACTTGCCTGAAGTTTGGTGAATATTAGATAAAAACTGTTGGACTTGGTGGAAACGAAAGTGGTCTGCCGACCGACAGACCGACTGTAAGTGAGGAATGCCCCTGAAGATGTGTTTTGACACTGAATAAAGAGTTATGGTCCTTGTACTCTGCTCTTCCTCTAAAAGTTCTATCAAGTATCATTAGAATCCCTTTAATACTTCTAGAGTTCTACTATGCACAAGAAGCGGAACGGACGGACAGACAGACGGACGATGCAATTACTATATGCCCCCGAAGGTCCCTTCGGGGGCATAAAAATATGTGTCGGTAGGTCGGGATATTTTGTGTGTGTTAGATAACCTTCAAATAGCATCAGTAATGACCATCTGAAGAGAACAATTTTGATGCTGGATGATGTTGGACAAATCGGACAAATGATGACCACAATGGTTTACCACATGCTGTTTGCATGCTTAGGCGCGACATCAGTTACAATAAATTACACTTACCATCAATTGACATAAAGTGATGGTTTTTAAACTGGCACACATACGTCATGGAATCACATTCTTCGTGGAAAGACCAACTGGACAACCTGTGCAAAATCTATTTGTCTTTCAAAAAAAGAAATGGAGCAACTATATTCTGTAAAACATGAATCATGGTCTTTGGAATCAAGCAATTTAAAATCAATTGAAATTCAGAGTAGGAAAAAAAAACGTGTGTAGAATTTATTCACATTTTACTTTCAAACCAAAAAAGCTGTTTTTCACAACTGATTCATGCTTTCAAATTTTGTACATGTTGCTCCTGTCCTGGCAATGATCATGTTCCAAAGGCTTATTTTTAACTTTTTTTAACTCAAGTTAGAAATGACAACAAAAGGAATTTTGTCTACTGAAAACAGTTTCACAGGATAACTATTTAATGCAAAACTGTAGACATTGGACAACAACATACATCAGACAACCACTGATTACAATATAGCTAATTTTCCAACATTGTAATATTAAATGCTAAGATTGTCAAGTCTGACTGACCTGAACTCACTCAATTTAAAGACTAAACAAATGGCCAAATACATAAATAATCTTACCTGAAACAAATGTCTTAAGTCTTTCTTCATACTTCTGCAAACACTGCCATGAAGAATGCTCTCATGTGGTGGCTTGAACTCTATTGGCTCATCCCCTCCGCTTTGGTTTCCATGGCAACCACTGGTCGATGCCGGAAGTTCACATTTCCTCTCTTTACAAAATGTGTATTTTAAAAATTCTGGCCAGTTTATGGCTGGCAGCCAAATTTGCATCATCAAGACACAAACAATATGGTACATGGCCTCAACAGCAACCATTTGCAGACACTGATGACAAGTCACATTAATCGTCAATAAGCCCTGGATGGACACTGCATGGAGGACCCCTAATTGATACATGACCCAAAAGCAATATCAGAAATATGTAAACGGCTTGTTTGGTGCTGAGAGCATGCATATATTAACTTTTCTGAACGAACTACAAACGTTAAGTATTCACATGTGAACAAAATTTAAAATAGAATACAAATGCAGATATTTGCTTGTTTATGTAGTTATAATAATTGAAATTTCCTAAATATTAAATACATATTTTAAAAAGAAATGAAAAACACAAGTGACAAGTCGTTTTCCGCAAATTATGCAACTAAAGATTAATAAAATACAACATTTAGCTGCCATCAAAACTACTAAAAGGATTAAAGAAAGTTTAACATACAATTCAGAAATGGTTTTCTACCCTCTGATAAAATGGCGCGCATAGCATTTCCTCGGACTACCTTCGTCCACGTCTGCTAACTCCAACAGCTGACCGCCAACTGATTGGTTTTGGCGGCAAATATTCACGCTTCACGCATGGCTGCACAGCAACGCGCACGTGACAACCCGAGGACGAATTTCGAGATTCCGAAGGCTGAATTCTTTTCAAATGGCATCATGAAAATGTGATATCGAACATTACCGAGTATTTTTCCGGGTGTACACATGTATACATACTAGTTGTCGTGTAATTTGCGATTGTGTGAACGAGGTCATTGCATACACTTTGAAAGCCAGTCCCGCTAATCACGTGCACAACCCTGTTATACTGTCAGCACACGGCTTGTTTGTCCAATAAATTAAAGACGCATAATATGAGATATTAATTCTTGTTCCTCTTCCTATGTAAGTGCTGGTGCAATTTTTATGCCAAGGTGTCATAAGGAGCTAATGATGTCGGCAACCTTATTAGATAAATTCAGGTTAAAACACACACGGTTGCTCGTTTTTTTTTCTTTAAAGATGCACATTAACTTCAGTAAAACAAACCCGACGTAGCCCGCATCCTATGATTTCTTATGTACACCGTAGTACGAGGGCCATTTGTGTTTGAATGGCTACGGATTTCACATGTTTAAAGATGTTCCTCATGTATACAACATTGAAGGTCAGATGAACCAACATATCGTTCGAACATATATGGTGAAGTATTAATGTATTCAGTGAAACAAAGTCTATTTACGCATCCCCCCAACCCGAAATCCGAGATCTGCCCGTGGAATAGATAGAAGTAAGTCATAGTGTGTAGTAACCTAGGATAGCCCATGAACAGCTTATTTCCGATGGGGTCCTTGGATGTAGTACTTATGTTAACAAAACCACAATAAACATTTTTAAGATTTTGGAATGTGGACCATTCATAAATTATGATGCTTCTATCGATTTAACATATTATGTAAATAATGCTAGGTTTAATCGAAACTTGTATTGGTAACAGCATTTATCACAATATCACGAATTTGCAACTAAACTATGATACGACTGCTATAAGATTTTTTTTTACAAAAAAACACACACACACAAACAGTACGCTTTTCAAGCTGGAACTTGACCAGCCCGCCACGGTATCCGGACATCGGTTCCTACGGACATTGGTTCCTATGCTATTTTGACCAAGGCGGATATTGGTTCCTACATGATTATGACATCCCAGACATGAATGAATGATTGGGGTTGTTTACCCTCGTGACTTCGGTTGGAAACCATTGCCCGAGCACACTGCTTAACATATAAAACTTTGCGTAAATAAAATAAGCTACACAATTCCCTTATTATATAGGGAAAGTTACATATATAATACTTTGCAGTGTGGGTGCGGTGCTAATAATAAAAATCTATTTGTTTTTTAAATAACAATGTTTGTAAAATTGTTTAATATCGTTCATAAAACACAATTTACTAATATAAAGAATTATATTGTTTTATGAAACTACTTTGTATAAACAAATACTCTGCATATCTAACACTAGAAAATATAATCAGACTGGGGGATTTATTACATTTCGCATAAAAACACACTGTTCTTGTATAAGGAATCCTAATACAAAGGGTATATACGGTTAAGTAATTTTCATTTTCATTTTATTTATCAACAGCGGTTGCCTCCCTTTTACTGTAATATATCAACACTATAAAGTAACCAAGTAAATATTATTGAGTTGGGTTGTCTCCCTTTACTTGTATCCCAGACACTCGTTCCTACACGATTATGACATCCCAGACACTCGTTTCTACACTATTTTGACAGCCCGGACACTCGTTTCTACACTATTTTGACATCTCAGACACTTGTTACTACACTATTTTGACAGCTCGGACACCCGTTCCTGCAATATTTTGACAGCCCGGACACTCGTTACTACACTATTTTGACAGCCCGGACTCTCGTTACTACACTATTTTGACAGCCCGGACACTCGTTACTACACTATTTTGACAGTCCGGACACTCGTACTACAATATTTTGACAGCCCAGACACTCGTTACTACACATTTTTGACAGCCCGGACACTCGTTACTGCACTTTTTTTTGGACAGCCCGGACACTCGTTACTGCACTTTTTTTTGGACAGCCCGGACACTCGTTACTACACTATTTTGACAGCCCGGAAACTCGTTACTCCACTATTTTGACAGCCCAGACACTCATTACTACACTATTTTGACAGCCCAGACACTCGTTACTACACTATTTTGACAACCCGGACACTCGTTCCTGCAATATTTTGACAGCCCGGACACTCATTACTACACTATTTTTACAGCCCGGACACTCGTTACTACACTATTTTTACAGCCCGGACACTCATTACTACACTATTTTTACAGCCCGGACACTCGTTACTACACTATTTTTACAGCACGGACACTCATTACTACACTATTTTTACAGCACGGACACTCGTTACTACACTATTTTTACAGCCCGGACACTCATTACTACACTATTTTTACAGCACGGACACTCATTACTACACTATTTTTACAGCACGGACACTCGTTACTACACTATTTTTACAGCTCGGACACTCGTTACTACACTATTTTTACAGCTCGGACACTCGTTTTTACACTATTTTGACAGCCCGGACACTCGTACTACACTATTTTGACAACCCTGACACTCGTTACTACACTATTTTGACAGCTCCGACACTCGTTTCTACACTATTTTGACAGCCCGGACACTCGTACTACACTATTTTGACAGCCCGGACACACTTTCAAGCATTATTTTGTCACCCGGACCCACAACTCTCGGTGACACCAGCGATACTTTCCCAGATTGAACAGAACTCATATCAAATATAATAATTTATTGATCAATTACTTCGTTTACAATAATGTTTCTCACGTGTTTATTTCCTCGAATTCTGCCATGTTTTATGCTGCTAGTACTCGGGATTTGCAAACGTAAATAACAAAAATTACAAGGGACCTATTTACTAGGTGCCTACTATTTATTTACATGTAGTTACAACCCAGGCGTGGGTACAGAATTAGGAGTCAGTAGAGGGGACGGAACAATTTAGAACATCAAACTTTAGACAATTTTACGGGCGAGGGAGCGTACGCCGCTTTCGCCCCCCTCTAAATCCGCCTATGGAACCTACTAATTTACGTGTAGTTGGTACTTACTTATTATCCAAGGTTCCACCTTATTAAATGGTAGGTACCAACTAAATAACGACATTTGAGTCTATAGACCGTTTAGTAATCCGTAGGTACCTACTAAATTCTTGCTATTTGTTTATGTGCGGATTTGGAAACTCTTAGACCGAAACATTTAACAAGTAATCACTATTTAGTGACATAGTTTCTCCCATTTCATAATCAGTACCGATTTATCTTTGCACATACATTGTGAAAAGAGCTGAACAGAAACTAACAGAAAATCTTTTTTTTTTAAACAAATTACAAATAATCTACACATTATGTGTAATAAATGGATAATTTGTTACTGGCAACAATCAATGGTCGCCATTGAATTATTATCTGCAATGTTAAGCTGTAGTTTTGTCCCTGTACTTGTTTTCTTCTGAGTGAAAGTACTGGAGCATTATTAATGCGCAAGGTGTTACTACTTTCTTTTGTTTAAATTACACGGGTCTTATATTGGAAAACACCCCGTAACTGGCGAATCTCTTAGTATATATTCTTGTAAACGCATTAACTGATAAATAAATTATTATATTTTTTTTTTTTTTTAAATCTGGGAAAGTATCGCGGTGCCACCGAGAGTTGTGGGTCCGGGTGACAAAAAATTGCAGGAACGGGTGACCGGGCTGTCAAAATAGTGTAGTAACGAGTGTCCTGGCTTTCATAATCATGTTGGAACCTATGAGTCATACAAACCTTACGTCGCTCCTAGGAGTCGTACAACCTTAAGTCACATCTAGGAGTCGTACAATCTTAAGTCACATATAGGAATCGTACAACCTTAAGTCGCCCTTAGGAATCGTACGACCTTACATGCCAACTAGGAGGCTTACGACCTCATGCCACACCTAGGAGGCATACGACCTTAAGTCGCATCTAGGAGTCGTACAAACCTTACGTCGCAACTAGGAGTCGTACGACGTTACGTCACACCTAGGAGTCGTACAACCTTAAGTCACACCTAGGAGCCGTACGACCTGACGTCACACCTAAGGGTTGTACGTTGTACGAACTTACGTCGCATATAGGAGTCGTACAGCCTTAAATCGCATCTAGGAGTCGTAATACCTGAAGTCACATATACAGTCGTTCAACCTGAAGTCACATATAGGAATCGTACAATCTTAAGTCACATCTAGGAGTCGTACAATCTTAAGTCACATAAAGGAGTCGTACAACCTCAAGTCGACCCTAAGAGTCGTACAACCTTCAGTCACACCTATGTGTCGTACGACCTCACATCCCAACTAGGAGGCTTACGAGTCGTACAACCTTCAGTCACACCTAGGTGTCGTATGTAATTTCATCCCACCAGGAGGTTTACGACCATACGTCACACCTTACGGCACACATCGGAGGCGTACAACCTGAAGTCACACCTAGCAGTCGTACAACCTTACGTCGCACCTAGAAGTCGTATGACTTTACGTACCACATACGAGTCGACCTTACGTCCCACCTAGGAGGCGTACGACCTTACGTCGCACTTAGGAGTCGTACGACCTAACGTCACACCTAGGAGTCGTACGACCTAACGACGCACCTAGAAAGCGTACGATCTTGTCACATCTGGGAGTCGTACGACCTTACGCACCATCTTACGTCATAGCTAGGAATCGTACAACCTTACGTCAAGTTCTGCGAGTGAAACACTCATTACGTCCCCGTATAATGAGCATCAACGGCTAGATACATAATTATGTAAATAATATATTCGTTTCAAAATTTGTAATTCGTTTGGAGACATTTAGAGTTATATTAATTATATTATTATATGACGGATATTTTTTTATGTAAATAAGGCTTTAACAATGTTTGATGACGTCACAATATATTTGACGTTGTGCACACTATGTCTGCGATATAACAATGCTGCTATGTGAATCTACGTTTTCGATGCTGCGCTTTACTGCGCATACAGACCTGTTGAGTAAACATTACGTTTCATTCATATGTATCATATATACTTGAGCAGTTGTCGGGCATAGGTTTTAAGAGTGCAGTGTTGTGTTACCGTAAAATCAATGTATTTGGCGGTGGTTGTAGTGCGAACTTAAGAACCGCTCATATTCATTATTTATTTATACATGTTCAACGGCATGCATAGAGCTGTCGATCGATAATATAGATAAACATTGATCATTGAGACGTGACCATGTTCTAGATTAATGTTTTTTCCCGAAAATAGGTAAAGCATATAAACGGGAGGTAACTGCAATGAAATGAAAACTCACTGCACTGGCACAGTAAATGTTTGTATTCGTATATATACACTACTATCGATATGAATAAATGACTCGGGCGGTAAAAGCGTGGAGCGGTGATTTTTAACCAATTGACACGAGATAAAGGTAGTATATTTCCATACAGTGCAAGAGTATTGCATGCTCAGTGCAAAGATGCTGATGACTCTGAGAACGACACAGCAAGTGAAGGGCGTGACTGTTTTTTTATTTTGTCCTTGTTATTATTGTCATGCAATTGATAAATAAAAAACAAAACAACAAAACAAGAAAAATGAAAATTCCATGGAAACCAAATTTTTCGAACGAAATGCATAAAAGTCAGCACAAAAATGAAAAAAGTTCTGGGTGCACGGTGAAGGTCGTACACCTATGGCTAGGAAATGGTGTCCTTGACATTGCAATCCAAGGCGAGGTCTCAATATAAGGTATCTACAAATGAGGTTTAATTAAAATATTTAAATTCATTCTCAAGTTATTAAGTGGAAACCTTTTTTTTTAAATATTTAGTAATGGTGAGATTGACCTTGACCCCACCCACCCCATATGCAATCACAAGCAAGGTCTAGATATAAGGTATCTACATTTAAAATTTCATTAAAATATCTCAATTCGTTCCCAGGGTATTGAGCAGAAACTGTTTGTCTATTTTTAGTAACGGTGACCTTGACCCCACCCACCCCATATGCAATCCCAAGTGAGGTCTCAATATGAGGTATCTACATATGACGTTTCATTAAAATATCTCAATGTGTTCTCAATTTATTCAGCGGAAACCAATTTTCTATTTTGAGTAACGGTGACCTTGACCCTGACCACACCCACCCCATATGCAATCCCAAGCAAGGTCTTGATATATAAGGTATCTATGTATGAAGTTTCATTAAAATATCTAAATTCATTCTCAAGTTATTGAGCGGAAACAGTGACCTTGACCCCACCCACCCCATATCTAATCCCAAAGCAAGGTCTCGCAATAAGGTATCTATGTATGAAGTTTCTTTAAAATATCTCCATGCATTCTCAAGCTATTGAGCGGAACCCATTTTTCTATTTTTAGTAACGGTGACTTTGTCCTTGACTCCACCTACCCCATAAGCAATCCCAAGCGAGGTATCTATGTATGAAGTTTTATTAAACTATCTGGATGCATTCTTAAGTTATTGAGCGGAAACCTTTTTCTAGTTTTAGTATCTGTGTATGAAGTTTCATTAAAATATCTTAATGTGTTCTCAAGTTGTTGAGCAGAAACTGTTTTGCTATTTTTAGTAACAGTGACCTTGACCTTGTCCCCCACCAACCTATATGCAATCCCAAGTGAGGTCTCGAAATAAGGTATCTATGTATGAAGTTTCATTACAATAGCTCAATCCATTCTCGAGTTAGACGAAAAGTTGACGCCGCCCGAAGACATGTGTGAAGTTTCAATTATCTGGCCCCGTGTTCACAAAGAATTTACTACAGAATCAAGATCAGTTAGCTCATCTGAGCGGAATTTCAAAAATGTTTTAATGTTCTTTTTGTTCAAATAGCACCATTTTTTGTTATTTGTTTGATTAAAATCGTTACATCAGATAGAAATGCACACTGACAAGAGTTAATACTTGTTTTTAATACATGTTTGACCGAAAATTAAAATTCTATCTCAAGTTCATCTTGAACCTGAAATTCAGACTCAATTTGAGGCATGTTGTGGGAAAACCAGACTTAAGGTATGTGCGTAAAGTGTTGCACAGGCTCATCCGGGACCAAGGAAGTCTCTTCTAAACATAAATCCACTGTAGGCGGAAAGTGTTCTCCCAGATTAGCCTGTGCGGACTGCACAGGCTGTCCCAGGATGACACTTTATGCACATGCATTAAGGCCGGTTTTCACACTACGCGCCTCATTTGTTTTGTGAACGCTGGGCCTGTAGTAGTTACAGAGATATGCACTTGTTGCATGCAAACCTCAACAAGAGCATTACGCCGACGCCGACGGAGAATAGTCGAGCTAAAAACAAAACATGTTCTTATGTCTAATGGCAATAGTGCATTTTGATGCTAATATTTTGTGTAAGTGTAACGTTAAGGCGGGCATTATATAGGACTCTGGCAAACTTACAGTCATTGCAGTGAAACTTATTCCCCATTTTTGACGTAGATGTGTTTTATTTAATTTTATTTTCAGATGTCAACTTTTTGGTAAAAATAGAGTATAGGCTTCATATTATATCAAAATGACATTAGGCAAAACAATGCAGGGTATATTATATCATTTATTATAAAAATTTACAGATTGAAATACGGAGGGACACAAAAAAGATGTGCCTAAACACTAAAAGGCATGGTATTTATCACAGACCCAAACAGTGAAAATAATAAAGTATGTTAAATAAAAGTATATAACAATTGCTCATTAAATGTTTTCGGCTATACTCGTACAAAATGAACGAGATTTAAAATAATCTAAGAGAATAATATTACAGTAAAACAAAATTCATGTTTGTTGAGTAACTCAGTCAACAGTGTATTTGATAAGTTATTTCACATTTCAGTCCACATATGGTTTACCACTTTGACTTAATTATAATAAATACCGGTAATACATACATATCTATTGTTACGAACTTGACTAAAACTCCAAATGACAACAGATTTTACATGTAAAATGTTGCAAGCATACACAAACTCACCAGAAACAATAACACATTCATATTACGTACATCTTGTAGACATTTCTCTTCATTTATGCATGTATAATGTAAAAGAACATTCGAATTTACATCTGTTAAAATCTGTGAAGAAAAGCAAAAGTCAAATTAACACAGTTTTGGAACCAAAAGTTCTAAGCAGACGACTCAACAGGTTGCATGGGCGGAAGTCGTGATGAGGATGACGGACGTGAACCAGTCTCCAGTTCGTGACGTAACTTCCGGATTTCAAGCTTCTGCATGTCAATGATTTTATTCTTTTCGCTCATTTCGTTCTCGATCAAGGCGTTGGGCGCCTTCAGCATGACGGCATATATATCCGGGTACTCGCCATCCTTTTCCTTCTTCATGTTCTGCTTGATCGCCGCCTCGAGGTCGTGGATCTGCGTCCTGGCGATCTTCAGCTCCTTCCGGAGGTCGTTGATCTCCTTAATCAGACTCACGTTCTCCTTCAAATGGAAAACCACGTGATACAATGATAATCAATCTATGATGCTGGCATATGCTATTTATGATCATAATGATTAATGATACCGTGATGTGCAATTGATGACTTTGGTGGTACGCGATCGATGATACAGTGATATGTAACGGAGGATTCAATGGTACCCAATATATTAAACAATGGTACAGTGATCGATGTTACAGTGATGTGGAATCGATGACACAGTGGTAGCAATAAATTAATCAGTGATACGCGATCAATGATGGTGCTTTGCGATCTATAATACAGTGATATATGACCAATGATACAGATATACGCAATCAATGATAAAGTGATATACGTTGACGATACATGTATATGCAATTAAAGGTACTGTGAAAAGCAAACAATAATAGTGATATGCGATTGGTGACATAGTTATATGCAATTGGTGACATAGTGATACGCAACCTATGACAAAGTGATATGCAATTGAGGCTACAGTGAGATGCGATCGACAATACAATGACATATGATCGACAATACAATGACATATGATCGAAAATACAATGACATATGATCGATAATACAGTGACATATGATCGAAAATACAATGACATATGATCGACAATACAGTGATGTGCAATCGATGATACAGTGGCAAAGCAATTGACAAGAAGCTCACAAATAAGTCGATGTGATTACAAATCATATCCATATCCGTCATAAATTACAAACAACATAGGACAAATAAAGTACAAAATTTAATTATTCGTAAATCTAACGGTTTATTTGCATTTTTAAACCCTGGACAAATTAGCCATTTCACTGATTATAGGTCTGAAGGACATTTGAACCTGTTATACACTCTTTTCAAATATTATTATCAAAAGGTTTTGGAGCGTGCGTTAGTATTTAATATTGATAAGACAGGTTTCTATACCAAACCTGCATAATGCGGACGTTGTCGGCGCGGTGGATTTCAGAGTCCTTGGAGAGCTTTTTTCTAAGGGAGGCAACCGATCTCTCTAGATGTTCACGCTGACGACTGTACTCCTTCTGAATATCCGCGTCCACGCTCGCTGACTCCGTCTGAAATGGATTAACAACGTTGGTATGATAATAATAGTAAGACTGATAGTAAACAAATTATAAACACAGGCCAAAATGAACGGAGAGACTAATTTATGACTTCTAGTTTCCTTCTGTATTACATAATGATCATTGCAATTTGTTACCCTCAACACTTTACAACTTTCTTATTGAAATTGTGCAGTTTATAGCAGCCACACAAACATTTTGCAGAAATGCATTCATAATTGAGTTTGGGCTGCTGCAAATTGGCACTGTGCAAAACAAAGAACAACTAAAGAACGGAACTTGAAAATATTCTGCAATTACATATGGCAATGCCATTTGCATTATGGGTGACCAAACCTTCACGAAATATGAAGACATAATAGAGAGACATGATAGAGAGACATGAAAGAGAGAAGTCATAATGAATATGACTTGTGATCATATTGACCCTAAACCTGGTTTCAAAGAGTGTTCATACATATGTTGAAAGGAAGACAAACAGTAATTTAACAGTATTTAGACTTGTGCACACATGCCAAAGAACAGAAAAATCAGATTGTTCCAAGCATTAAAATATGCCCCATCCTGTGTGAGGTGAGAAATACTTACGCCATTCTTGGAACCCTGTTTTAACACCACATTCCCAAAATTAAAGTGTGTCCAACAATGAAAAACAAGTTAAAATGGCAAACATTTAATGCAAAATTTAAATTTATTAAAAAACACTAACGTTGATTGTGAGCTATGAATAGCAAGCATGCTTAAGTAGCAAGTCGAATTTGCGACATGAATTCTTTTTCCAATCCATGTAAAATGTCAATGGCCTCTTGCAAAACTGTCTAACTGCTTAAACTTGGAGATACATTACCCTTCAGGCAAAAACCATAATAATAATAATAATACGAAATGAATGTATAATTAATAGACATATTAATTGAATGCAAACAATATACAATAGCTAAAAACACAACCCCATATTTAAAAGTTTGATAGGGACTTTGAACGGTTATGTTCATTTAATTGCTGTTCATGAAAATGACAAAATATATAGAATAATGGCGTCCGTTAAAAGTTCACTTTAAATTTTAATACATGAAAATCATGAATTCTAATGGGTATAATGTTATGTTAACTATTAAAACACTGCGTTATACACTTACGATGTCCTCCTGCACGTGTTTGGTGTACAGTGCCTTGATGGATTCTTTGAGCATCTTGGGGTCCTGGATGTACCCGACACAGTTGTGCAGATCCGTCTTGAACCTCTTCACGACGGCCTCCTTGTCTCGCACCTAGAACAGGTCACTCAGATGTGGGTTGTTATCATTTAAGAATGCTTTGTAATAGACCAGGATGCAGTAAAGTGCGTTAACATTTAAGGATGATTTGTAATTAACCAGGCTCCACAGAAATTGGTTATTTTCATGCCTCTGAAGGACATTAAACACTGGTCTTAGAAATGCATCTCAAGCAAGCTGACTAAGACTAGTTCCAAGTGCTCAACTTGTACAAGACAAAAAGCTAAATGAAACTTCCAGGGAGAGATATCAACAGGCATAGTGAATGGTTCCAAAGTTTGACCAAGTATCTAGTTCATATAAACTGAAGGCATAACAACAGCTCACTTGATTTTCAAAACCCATGCGGGTATGATCAATTTCAGAATGATTAGTGACCCAGAGTACCACCTACTCTCTGTCTTTCCTGGTGCATTTCCTTGTCGGTGGCCTTGAGTTTCTGTCGGAGCTCCGTGATGTTCAACTCCAGCTGCGTGTTCAGTTTGTCGAACCTGTCCAATTCACTCTCCATCTGCGTAAAACGATGGGAATATATGATTTTAGGAAAAAGGTGAACCAATGTACAAAACGTTTATTGACTTTGAATGAATATTCATGTGTTTATGGCTCTGTTTTATTACCACCATCAAGAACAACAACAACATCATTATCATCATCGTTATCGTCATTTTAAAAAAGATCATTTTTATTTTCATCATTATCACCATCACCACCACCACCATAATCATCATCAGCATCATCATCGTCATCATCATCCTCATTATCATCATAATCATTTTCATTATCACAATCATCATCACCGCCACAATGAACAACAACATCACCATCACCACCACCACCACCACTAATAAGAACAACATCATATTCATCATTCTCAACATCAACAGCAACAACAACAGCTCAGTGTACTATAGACAACAAAAACATAATCATTGACACCAACATCATATTAAGAAGTCGCAACTTTGTAGTGGATATGGTGTCCACCTTGCGACCGGGAGGTCCCGGTTTGATACCCACTCAGCATTCTCAAGATCTTTCCAAAGACACCAAGTACTTGTTCTTCCCAGGAAACTGACTCGAGAGTGTCTCTATAAGCTTAAGGTTTCGATGCAATCGAGCTAAAATAGTTTAAACTAACACCACAGGGTACTACAGACCTCCTGGATCTGTTCCTTCATGTTCTTGATGTCTGTCTCTCGTGGCTCTATCTGTTTCTTTAGCTCCTTGATCTTGTAGTCGAGCACAAACTTGAACTTCTCCAGCTCCTGGTTCTTCTTCTTAAGGTCATAGATTCTCTTCTCCTGTTATATACAGTAAGGGTTGAGAGTGAAACAATTGTATTTTATATAGAAATGTTAAGCAGGTACAACAGTTTCATGCTCCACTCTCCAGTTGCATTGTTCAGGATTGTAAGAAAGAAAACTGAATTTTTCTTCTCAGATAAACAAAGTTAGGTCCAAAAATCATGGTCAAAATTTTTTTTTCAGGTTTTTCTTTCTCAGTACATGCATGCATGTATGTCATAAGATTTCTTTACATCAACTACAGCTTCAAATGGAAAGTGACTGTCTTCTCCTGTAAGAAAATAATTGTCATTTGTTGAATGACGTCTGAGAAAACTAACAGTCATAGGTTATCTATAGTGCATTGTATAAATCATACATGTAAAATGCTTACACGGCAATTGATGTTCACGAAATATAATGTAAAAACAGCATGAAAATAAGCTTAGACATAAAATCAGCACAAATAAATTGAGTGCTGTTAGATGTGAAATAGAGCTTTTATTTAGCTTAGTCAATGGTTGTTTACGACGTTGAGAATGAATACCAATAGAATAAATAGCATTACACATTAAAGTTAAAAGTGTGCATTTATTCAGATCTGGCCTACATGTAGGTACATCCCTAAAAGAATAAAAATCAAGTCATTGGATCCAGGGGTCGTATTCCAGAAACATCTTAAGTGAAATCTCATCCTTAGCCTTAAAATCGTCATTTTTCTTAAGCATTTTATTCTATGTATACATGGAATTCTGTTAAATGTTCACTTATTATCAACTTTTAATTAACTACTATTTACTGAACTGTAATTGGAAACATTAATTTATATGTAGTTTAAAAAATATTACCTAACAAAATTTGGAACTTGAGTGAAAATATTTTAAGATAAACTTAAGATGTTTCTGGAATATGGCCCCAGGAATAAATGATTTGACCCACCTTATCCTGAATGGTGTCGTCCCTCTCCTTGATTTCTTTCTGCAGGCTAAGGATTTCCTTCTCCAGGGTGTGGATGATGTTCTCCAGTTTCAGTTTCTCTGCCTGGTACTTCTTGATGTCTTCCTTGTGCTCGTTTATCTCGCGCTGGAGACTCGTGAACTGTAGTAAACAGAGGAATAGGTTGACACTTTTCTATATGTATTCCAATTTGCAGAAAATGTTCATTATAAGAAATAATTGTTTTTGAAAAAAAAAAGGGTTTAGCATGAAACTATTGTATCTGACATAGAAATATTAAGCATATACAAACAGATATTTTACAATATTGTAATATATAATATATGCTGTTATTTTGTTACATCATAGCATTATTTACTGAGTTTCGATATTTTCATGCACTGATTTTCAATAATAACTTTTTAAGCAAAATATCATTGCACATAGCTTGCCCAACAAAAAACATGGATAAAACTTCAAAGATGGGGCAACTGAATGAATTTGACATTATGTAGCTTCTGAAATGACAGGGACACAAAAGACTGTAGAATCACTGATCAGAGGAACAACTTACCTGCACATAATAGTTACTGACACAATGATAACTGCTGATTTTACTGTGTTTGAGAATTTGTAACATACCGTATGTACCATTTGTGAATTCATGAAATGTGTAGTGTTTTGCATTGTAAAAGAGATTTGCAGTGACACTGATTCCACAACATTATGGAACTCCCCACATTACTTTAATATCTGCCATATCTTTACATGAAAAAACATTAACAAAACATGGGTATGCACACCACTAAATGTATTGCATGCGAGGGAAATTAATTTGCAAATATGTAACTACATGTTCAATTTTGACGTCCTTGATATGTCGATCTGCTCTGTATATGTGACAGTGTATATTGCAAACCTGTAAGCCGTAAAGCAGCACATGTTCTATGTATTTTGTAAAGGTTGACTGTAAAATGTATAAATTACAATGTTTTTGGTAACGGTGTAATTTGATGTACACTTGTATTACAAAAAATAATCATTTCAGCATAGTCCACGAAAATTTAGAACATGAATTTTCTTAATTTAAGAAATTTACCTTAGTAAAATTTTCCTTTAGGGAGTTTGTGAATACAGGCCCAGAGCAATAAAACCAAATATTTTTTCGTACCTTCTTTTTCATGATTCCGTTCTCGCCCTTCAGCCTCATGTTGGCCTCCTTCTCGTCTCGCAGACGGCGCTCATACTTGTTCTTGATATCGAGAGTCTCGCGGTCCGCATCCTCCTCAATCTGCTTCTTTGTCTCCTCGTACTCGCGTGTCTGCTGGCGAGTCTCATCATTCGCCTGAAAGTGAAAGGTTCTGAGTGCTTAGTTTAAACCTTATAACCATGGCAACATTATGGTGTCATCTACCAGTAACCATGATCAGTGTGAGTAACATAAAACTAAAAAGTGAGAGGTTTTGGCATGCTTTTAACCTATATAGCCATGGCAACATTATGGTTTCAACTACTGGTAACCATTGACCATTACAAAGTCATGATGGTTTCAAATACTAGTAAGCATGGTAAAATGATGGTTACATCAACCAAAAACCATGACAATATAAAGGTTTCAACTACCAGAACTAATAACATCATGATTGTTTCAACTACCAGTAACCATGACAACAGAATAGTTTCAACTTCCAGTAACCATGACAACAAGATGGTTCAACTACCAGTAATCATGACAGCATGATGGTTTCAACTACCAGTCACCACGACAACACAATAGATTCAACTACCAGTAACCATGACAACAAAAGGGTTTCAACTACCAGTAACCATGACAACACAATGGTTTGAACTAACAGTAACCATGACAACATGATAGTTTCAACTGCCAGTACCAATAGCAACACAATGGTTTCAACTACCAGTAACCATGACAACACAAGGGTTTCAACTACCAGTAGCTAAGACAACATAAGGGTTTCAACTGCTTGTTACCATGACAATATGATGGTTTCAACTACCAGTAACCATGGCAACACACTTGTTTTAACTATCAGTACCCATGATAACACAATGGTTTCATCTACCGGTAACCATGACAACACCATGGTCTCAACTACCAGTAACCATGGAAATATGAGAGATTCAATACCAGTAACCATGGCAATATGATGGTTTCAACTACCAGTAACCATAGCAACACGATGGTTTTAACTGGCAGCTCGTGATTGGAATCAGTTCTAAAAATATTCGTTGATTAATCAGAGACAGAAGTGACTGATTAATCAAATAATCATGACTAAATATGTGGATTGTTTTTTTTTCCATTAAAAATGCGTCATCCAATCATTTTTTACCAACTTAAATGTTTGTCGATTTATTTCGTTAAACTTGCTCTTAGTTTCAAAAAAATGATTTGAGTATTTTATTAATGAAAACATAGTAAAATTATACGTACGAAGGCACTTAATAGAGAAAATGTAGTGTAAAACAATGACCACTCCTCCCCTTTGACATTGTATTGTGATATGTCAGTTATACATGTAATTTAAAAGACATAATGTCTCGAAACTAAAAAAAGTTCTTTTTATAAGGAAGTGCATGAACATATAAATAGAATAAATTTTTACGATCTTAGAATCAAAGGCAAGAATTTACTTGTGCAATGTGCATTACATAAATGATATATAATAGGCTAAATCATTAACCAATACATACTAAACTGCAATGCATATAAAATCATAAAAATCTTTTAGTGAACACAGTGACAACCTTTAAGGAATGTTTTATAGCGATGCATATTGCATTAGATGAACAAAGTATTTTATTTATAATGCATTTTACAGTTTAGATTTGCAATACAATTTTTTTTTTACTACAGAACAGCTTTTTGGCCAAAAGTACTACCGATGACTCGTACAAATTTCGTCGCTTAATTTGTCCCATCGTCATTGTCAGGTCATGGCTCTGTTTGTCATGATTATTTGACTAAATGATTAATCAGCCCATTACTACTGGCAGCTACCATGACAACATGAGCGTTTCAACAACCAGTAACCATGGCAACAAGAGCGTACCTGCTCCAGTTTGGTGGTCATCTCCTGCTGCTTAGTCTCGTAGTACTCAGTGAGCTCGGTGAGGGCCCGTTCCTTGCTCTCTTCCATTTCCGCGAGTTGGCGGTCATAGTCCTCCTGCATCTTCATCATCTTTGCCTGCTGCTCCTGGAACTTCTCATATTCCAGCATGAGCTTCTGGTTGTTGGCCGATTCTGCAGAAAGATTTATCCAGTTGTGTTATTACCTCTGCCAAGAAGGTTATGTTTTTGCCGGCATCAGTTTTGTCAGTCTAGTACAAACAGATTGTATGGAATGGGCAAATGGTTCACATCATTGCCTGATATCTGTAATTTCTTAAAGGATTATTTATTATTTGGCTCTAGGGGAAGGAACGTAATTCATCACTGGAAATTCAATTGTTAAATAGTTACATACCTTGGAACAGGTCTCCCAAGGGCTTTCTACGTTGTTCTCATTATATTTATATATAGGTTTCATCAAGCTTTCATAGATCATCAATTCCTCAAAATTGGCACAAAGAATCTTACTTTTGGTATAGGTTATAAGTTATAAGTTATAACAAACAATTATTTAGTGTGAACCTTTTAAGTTGTGGAAAAAAAACAGTTTGTCAACATGTCCCCAATTTTTTTGGAAGGAATATGTAAGTGAGACAGACCATGAAAACAGTTTAGTATCAGTCGTACCTAGATCGGTCATCTCCTTGCTGTGTTTCTCCATCAGTTCGGCCATTTCTTCCTCATGCTTGGCCTCTTCCTTGTCTTTGTCTGTTTTCAGGACCTGAGTTATATAGGAGGAGTGCTGGCAATTACTAGTCTCAGTATTAATAAATAATAAGTATTTCATAATCAAAAGTTGTATTGTTTTAGAACTTGAGCATCTGGTTTGGCGTTTATGTATGAAAACATAAATATATATTGAAAATATCCACAGGAACATAGACACATCCAACCAGTTGTTATACATAGATCTCACACTGCACTGAAAATATCAAAGCTTGAAAGTCTTGCTGGAAAAAATGGAAAATATCGCTAAAAAATATGTACATCAGGAATTCAAAAATATCATAACAATCTTCATCTTTAACAACAATCGTACCTGATTCTTGGTCTTGAGGGACTCCATCTCCTGTATAAATTTCTCCGTCAGTTCCTTGATCTTCTCGTTGTAGTTCATGTCCTTCAGTCTCAGCTGGTAACCGTTCTCCATCTTCAACTCGTCAACTCGAGTCTTCAGCTCGGCCATGTTCAAGTTCTTTTCCTCGAGATCGCTCTTCGTGATCAGGATCTCCTCCGCCCATCCAACCTCTTTGTCGCGCTTTACCCCGCGGCCTTCTTTGTCTTGGATCTTCCACAGAACCACCGAAGCGTCTTCAGAAACGGTGACCAGGTACTGGTCGTCATAGGTGATCTTCATCTGTAGACAATAAATGTATTTTGAATAAGCATTACTTGAGCATATAGGTACAAAAAATATTATTATAAAACAAAAACAAAACACCAACTGCAAGTCACCATTAAAATACAATTAACATAGAATAAGAAAACAAGTGAAAAAAAGTTTAGTTTAAAATGATTCTGAAAGCCTCTAAAAACAAGTTCCAGATTAAATTCAGATTGCATTATACAACAATTCTGGTGCATCTGTCTGAATAACAAAGTAAATCAATATGCACATGAATCCATCAGAAAGGCATGGCTACAATTACTGTATTTAAATTTTTAGCATACACATAATTTGCTTCCCTCCAGTTACTTCTACAAATAAAATACTTTTTTTTTTAAAAATAGGTAAAACTTGTTACATATGTACTAATAGTAACAAACCTTAGAAATCTGTGATCCATGCCCCTGAAGCTCTTGCCACTCCCCAGGAATAGTTAGAGGGAACTTCAGGGACCACAGCGTGCCCTTGGCAGTACCCCCGAACAGCATTCGCCCTGAGTGGGAAAGGGCAACGCTGCTCAGAGTTGTCTCCCCTGCATCAACTTCACGAAGAATCTAAAGTAGAAAATCTTTTATTATAAATAGTTAGTTAAAAAGTCAACAAAAAAGTGTACAAGCAAAAGGCTTTAGACTGAAGTTTTAATTATTGGAGGAATGTAATTTTGATTATTTGACAAATACTAAGATTTTAATCTTCGGTGAAAATGAAAGCTCTTTTACTGAAACAGAAAATAACCAGTTTGACCTAGCACTGGCGGTACCTCATTCCCACGAACAGTGAAATAAATGTAGAACAATAGTTTCTTTTTTTTTAAACCAATCAGACCAGTTGAAAATGCAGAAAAACTTTATCAAAACTAATTGTTCTCTCTTAAATGATACAGGTGATCAGAGTTCCTGCACATTGCTGTTATTAATTCATTTATATTCATTACTGACCAGGGCTTTCTTTTAAGAGGCTGGAAATAGGGCGCAGGCCCTAGGTTTTGGGGCAAATTATTGCAACAAATTTGATAGAGGGGAACCTACAATCCAAGGGTAATATCAATTTGGGGGAAAAAGTGCATGATTTTAAAGAAAATTTGCTTGGGGATAACGCCTTTATTCGGCCCTTGCTATGTAAGGTAAAAAGCTTGGCTAACGCAAGGGTACCTGAGAATCCGAGATCTCCTTGAGAGTTTTATCCGAGCCGACAGCGAATGTGGTCTTCCCATCCGGTGTAACGGCCACCCCGGTGTAGTGGCAGGACTTCAGGACGGACTCGCCAACTCGCTTGCCGGTGTAGCTCTCCCACTCATACACGGCACCATCCAGGCCACAGGAGACAATCTTGCTGTCGTCGGAGCTCCACACGAGGGATTTCACCTTGCCATTGTGACCCTTTAGGTTAGCCACATTCTCGAAAGTGATCGTGGAGTAGATCTGAATCACGTTGCCGTGTACCGCGGAAAACAGATGGCCTCCGTTGCTGAATGCACACTGTAAATGTAAATCTAGTTCTTTACTTCGTTCAACTTTTCAAAAATATCAGTCAGAATAGGACATTAGAACATGCACATGTAATTCACATTATGAACAGTGCATATTAAACAATCTTCATATGTATCAGTTTATGAGAAAGTTATATCAGTAAGGTTTTTTAAAACGTAAATAGGATGACATGTCGGTACTCTAAAAATGACAACATTCATGGATTGTTTAAATGTACTGATAAGTAATTATCCAATGAACAGAACTGGGTTCTTTTTCAAAACTTTTATTAAATCTCTAAAAGTAATATTAATTAGTTTTTGTTAATTTGTAGCACCACATCTAGTATCACTACATTATATATGTAGAATTTTAGGATAATATGGTGTTTTGAGAATTCGTATCAGCCAAGTTGGTTGTGTAAAATTGTATCGCACGAGAGGTGGAGCTTTGAGTGAAATCCTACTTGACACAACCAACGAGACTGATATCAGTTCTCAAAACACCATACTAGTGTAATATTCCATTTATTATATACCTCCTTCAGCATAAAATTCTTGAAAATACCAAAACAAATCACAACATACTTCGTCACATAGACTGTTTTTCTCGGAAATGAGTTGTGTAATGATGATGTCATTATATGCCGCTTAACAACAAGACCCATGTCAAAACATTAGTTCCGAATGGATATGTGATATGCCGTGTTCAGTGGATATTATGGTGTAATTTGATTTGTGTTGGATTAAATATACAATAAATCGTAATCACTGTCTGCTATTATCATTTGCCTGTTGTTTAACGAGGGTGAATTTGAATAATAATAGTTGATTGTGATAAAACTGCAGTAAACAATATTTAACTTGATGTTGTTAATATGCATTCCAATAATCGCTGAATTCCACCGAGTGTTTGTGTTAACACTGGCTACTAGTATAATACGCAAAAAGAAAACGGTAGTAGCGAATACGCTTTCCCGTATTTGACTGTTGAATACAGTATGTATTGATGGCAGAAAAACGATAGGTATATAAAAAAGCTCTTTATTAAAAAGACTGACAATGAAAGAAAACTAAACTGAACAAGCAGACTCACTTCTCTGCAGCCTCGGATGGTGAATTCTTTGAACGTGCGAATGTCATCTATGAGCAGATTCATGAGGCGCAGCTTATCACTGAACCCCACGAGAATATAGAGGCCTGACGGGTGAAGGGCAATGCTGTACGCCTCCTCGGCGAACTCCCGATACAGCTCCAAGTTGCTGTAAGATCACAAAACATTTTTGAGGCGTGTCGTGGAAAAATCCTGCTTAATGCATGTGCGCAAAAGTGTCGTCCCGGATCAGTCTGTGCAGTCCGCACAGGCTGATCCGGGATGACGCTTTCCGCTTTTATGGTATTTTCTGTTTTAAGAAAGTCTCTTCTAAACATAAATCCGAGGTAGGCGAAAAGTGCCATCCCCCATTAGCCTGTGCGGACTGCACAGGCTAATCCGGGACAACACTTTACGCACATACATTTAGCCTGGTTTTCTTATGACATGCCTCTTTTGTATTATTGTTTTGTTTTTCATATAACAATTTATTTATTGTATGCCAGTCTGTTTTTTTTAAATAGAATACATGTTGTTGCATGGAGAATAATTTCATAGATTAAAAAGCATTGTCCTAAAAAACAATATAGAGCAGATGAAAAACAATATACAAAGAGTAATTGTGCTGTATACTATTCTAGCACTATAATCTTTAATATCAACTCAGAATATTTACAATTATGTACAAATAATGGAAAATATTGTTACTACACAGATCATAACTCTAAATTCATTAACATAACGTTCTCACCAAGTTTCGTAATTCCAGATTCTGACAGATTTGTCCATGGAGCAGGTTGCAATCAGGGGTTTACGAGCACATACATCTAGACCGAGGATCTGCCCATAGTGGAATGCCTGGGCAAGAACTTCAAACTGGGCTTGGTCACCCTGTTGGAAAATAATACACAAACCGATAAAAAGTGTCTTTGAAATTTTGAAGATCAAAGAATGTCCATGGCAAAATCAATGAAAACAATACACAATTGTCCAGTCAAAGGATTATTGATGTGATTTAAAATAGATGAACAAACTGTTCGGACAACAAACTTACTTATAATCTGTAGGAATGCACAAATCAAAAGGCTAGATGATGGAATTTTTTTACCTTCAACTCATATAGGCCACTGACTGAGTACAATCAAAATGTTTTTCATATTGACATACAGGCCTAACCGACTTCAACCAGAATTTAATGATTGTGTATCCTGTAAAATCGCCACCCACCAGCCTACCTTGCCAATGTCTGCACTTGACAGCGTGATGTAGTAGAGCTGACTGAGGTCCGTGCTGGCGACCAGGGTCTCCTCTGATGGGCTCACTGTGAGGCTGGTGATCATTTGCTGCTGCGACTTGCTCGGGTCAGCACTGTTAGAGTCCTGAGGAATCTATTGGAAAGAATTGAGCGCATACTATAAATACTTGGCGTTTACTGAACAAAATGATAAACATATGCATTCAATGAGTTATTTCACTGATTTTTTGCAAGTTCATGATAAGCATTAACAATTACACCAAAATGCAAGCGACTAAAGACCGTACTTTGAGAAAAGTATTTGATCTTCAAAATGTACAATTAAAACAATGCAACAACTGAATGGCAAAAAAATGAAACAAATCTTCAAAGCAAAGTAAGCATTAGTGTTCACATACCCTAATCTCTCTAGCCTTCTTGAAGAAGTCTTTATCATCTGTCTTCTCAAACAGGTGCACGAGGCCCAGCCCACATGCGCAGGCAAAACCCTTGGAGTAGGCAACAATAGCCGTTATCTGGGGAGGACCTGAGGATACTTCATCATCAGGCTTCCTGTAAGGTTTGATAAAAAGTGTGAGAAAAGGAATTAGCGTGTCAACAAAATTAAACTTTAATGAAATCCACGAAAATGTTATTTTCTGCCCACTTTTTGTTTTGCTTATAGTTAAAGACTGTATAACAACATACCCTGCTAATTTTAATTTATAAAATATCTTTCAAAATTTAGAAAGTTCATACTTTTCCTTCTCCATTGCTCCTAGGTTAAACTCATGCTTCATTTCTCCAGCTTCAAAGAGCATTAGTTTTCCAGTGTCTGTTCCTACGATGACCCTCTCCTCTGATACCCAAGCATGACAAAGGTAGTTCTGTGGCTCCACTTTCTGAATGTTGAAGACCTTCAAGTTGCCTTCACTGTAGCGGAAGTTCTTGAAAATACCATTTCCGACTACACAAAGCTGTGTGTTGTCTTGGGGATTAAAACTTACCTGAATACAATTAGAAAATGATTAATAATGATTTGAAATCTGCACCAACTGCATACCGACAGGAAAAAAAACAATATACCACTTAGAAAGTGCTGCACATTTAAACAATATGAATTGTGTAATTGCCATAAAAAAACTTTCAATGCAAGGACTTACTTGATAAATGGGAGGATTTGTTTGCGGGTTGGATGTCTTTGTAACAGCCATAACTTTAGACTTTTCCCATGTCCAGTACAGCAGTGTGTAGTCTGGCTTGCCACCTTGAGCCACCAGGTACTTTGAGTCTGGGGAGAATGCCAGACTAACATATTCAGCAGCTTGAACATCTGGTGAACTCAGCACTTTCCTTTTTCTGAGACTGTGAAGATCATATATAGTGATCGTCGGCTTCTCTAATTTTTCTGCAATTGCTACATATCTTCTGTTAGGACTGACAGCAAGTGCTGTCATACCCTCACTCTTATCTGTACCTGGGATGAATTTTTGAACCTTTTGGTCAATGTTGTACAGAATGCAGTTTGCCCCAGAGGGATAGACAATAGTCTGCTCATCATGATAGCAGATGTTTCCGCTGACCCCAGACTTCAGGCCAAATATATGTTTTGCCTGGGCTATCGCGATCGACATCTTGAATTTTTTATTTACCCTGAAAACAAATAATAAAATGTCTGTCAATAAAAGTAACATGGTGATGTACATACAACAAGACAAATACAAACATGATCATAGTAAATGTACACAATATTATGGAAATATATGCATTAGCATAGGGTATTTGGTGGTTTTGAAACCCATAAATTTGCTGCCAGTACCTGTGTATTTTTGATACTTAAACTGTTTGCGGCTAGTAGATTCACAACCTGTTATTATTGAGATGGAGGTTTTTAGTATAGATAGTGTATAAGAAGATTGTAATTTGTAAATAACTAGGTGTTTTTGGTTTTAATATTTGTAACTTTTTTTTTTCCATACAAAGTATATGCACATACAATTTTATTAAGAACCAGACTTGATTTACATCAACTCAATACACATCTTAGATTTTACTTCTGATAGTTCGCATTCAGATGTCTGCATTTTTTGTTTCTGGTCTTAACACAGTCACCGCTTCATAATTAACATTAACAGTTTTTGAGACTTGTTAAAATATGTAAACTATCCATATATTTGTCAGAATCTGTCTGACATGTTTTCGGTTGTCCGACAGCCATCTTTTTTCTATATTATGGATTATAAGACATTGAGTAGCCTGAAAATGGGAAGCACACCAAAAGAGCCGTATCTTATATCGGAAATATAGTAGAAACTTCTTATTTTGGATACAAAATTGGGTAGACATAGAAATGACTGGGTTTGGAAAGCCCGTCACCAGTAAGCCATGCCCATGGATGAGTGTCTCACTGTCTGCATTATCATGCCCTTATAAATACAAATGTCAGTGTTAAAGAAAAATATATTGCAGCAAATATTTCAGATCTAAAATATTATCCAATAATGCCTACTGAAATAACCATATATAAACACGAATTTGTCATGAAATCAATAAACAACAAACATGATCATCATGATCATCTTAGCCGAAATATTAATTTAGTTGTTTACCTTAAGTATCATTCAATAAATAATGAATGATTAGATGCAAACAAAACAAATAAGTTAAACACTTAATTGATATAAAAAAAGACAAGAATATTTAATGAATCTCACGTACACATAAAAGTCTGTTAGTCCTCAATGTCCACCATTTGTAATCAACATCACCCCTGGCAACAATACGCGATAATTCTGTGCATTGATTTCCGCTTCCGGTAAATTGATCTGGGTTATTCAAACGCTCTTGGATAATCGTCTTGTCACACAGATAAAATGTCACCAGTGTTAATAATTATAATAAAACATAAAATTTAGAATTTTTTGAATGAAATAGTATTTTCAAATTTGGATGTTTATGCAAACGCTTCAGCATATGTTTTTAGGAGATTGGTGAACATTTTTTAAAACTGGTTATTATCAGAAATAGGCACAATTGTAAAATAAAGACAACATGACTTCGGTCACATACGCAGCAATTTTTTTTAGCAATCTCATAAAGCTGAATGGTTCAGGGCACTTGTTTAGACATTTAAATATTGATTTAAGAACACATTGGAACATTAGAAATATAGTCACGTCACTGAATAGTAAATGCAATTGTGTGACGCCAAATGTGCCCCTGACTGGCCTAAGATTCCAAAAATCAATACATGTGGACAACAAAGTGACAAGAATGTCCAGTAGACCTCTTCATGGATCAACACAAAATGACCATGATAATAATTTTCCAAATTTGGACTACATTAGTTTTACAAACTGTGATGAAAAGACCCATAAAATTTTAGTAAATGATATCCAGTTATGGCCCAAATTTATTTCTGAAGAGGAGGAAAAACTACTTGTTTTTGAAGTTGAGCCACACTTGAAAAGGCTCAGATATGAATCATCACATTGGGATGATGTATGTGAAAAGTCTTGTTTTTCTGTATTATTTTTAATTATTTTCTTTCTCTAATAAAAATGTTTTCACTGCCATCATGGCTATGATCAGTCTTAATTGCAGAACTGAAAATACACATCACTGTACAAGTCACAAAAATAGTTTTGGGGCAACTTGGCAATGCAAAATTTATTTGTTATAATTATTTAATTATTCTTTCCCATACATCCAAAAAAGCTCTAGATCCTCATTTGACATCTAATTATTTCAATAATTCAACAGTGTTCAAGTAAAATGTTCTCATAAGGGTAGAATTTAGATACCAGTATATTTGTCATTAGATTGCATGTTATCTGTATATATTTGATATATAAACAGTACCAGATATTATTAAATGTAGTTATAACTGCCGTTCCCTAATTTATTTATATATGTTTACAGGCCATCCACCAATACAGAGAAACTGAAAGACGCATTTGGTCAGAAAAGAATACAAAGATAATGCAAAGAATACGAGATGTGGCATTCCCCCCAGGTGTCAAACAGATTTTGTATGTGCATGTTTTAGACTTGAAGAAAGAGGGATATATAAAACCACATGTGGATGCAGTAAAAGTGGGTATTATTACTTTATAAAAATTATGAAAAATATTGATTTTTGTAAGGATATCATATAATATCAGGCACCATTGATTTAAAATTAAATACCTATGTAGCAATAAATTAGAAAAAACTTTTCTTTGTCACTATCGTTGTAGTGTCAGAAATTGCAGACCATATGAAACCAATGTGTCATGTAACTCATGTTGCATTTCATAATATATATATAATATACCGGACCACCAGTAGAATGGAATATTTATCCACTAAAGTCCATTTTATCTAATTATCTAAAACCTTTGCAGAAAACATTTGTATGAAGCTGTCTTACTAAAGTCTGCTCTTAAACTATTGAACATCAATACATGTAATTAGTTCATAACAACACCTACAAGTAAACATAATGTTATAATGAATAAATTAAAATAATATGATTTGTATACTATTCTCTTTGTCTGTGTTCTGCTTTGTGTAAAGTAGAATGTTTATGTTTTATTTTATTTATGTTATGTAACATTTTGGATGAATGTTTCCCATAAATTTGTTTATGCTCAACAGTTCTGTGGCAACACCGTCAGTGGCATTTCCTTACTGTCAAGCTCCATAATGCGTTTTGTCAGCACAGAGGACAAAACACAGTTTTTCGATGTTCTGTTGGAGAGGAGGTCTTTGTACATTATGAAGTAAGTGGAATCCTTTAAGAAACAAGTATACTAGCGAAATCAAATCATGGTTTCTGTTGCGAGACTTACCAATATCTTAACAGTTTTTATTGGGGACCTCTCCTGCGTCGTCTGTCGTATGTGGTCCGTGTGCTGTCCACATTTTTTATTTATTTTCACGCTGGAGACTTCACTTTTTATCCAATCTTAACCAAACTTGCACAGTTTGTGTATGACCATAATATTTCGGACAAGAATGTTATTGGGCCAGATCACACCAGTAACACTAGAGTTATTGCCCCTTTTTCATGCAAAAACTTTTCATGGAAATGTGTTTATTTTCCATCCAATCTTAACCAAACTTTCACAGTTTGTGTATGACCAGATCTCAGCAGACGCCAAAAATGGGTCAGATCGTGTTTCAAACACCGCAGTTATTGCCCTTTGTTTATGAAAAAATATACAGAAATGGACATTATTCAGGATAGAGACTTCATTTTTCACCCTATCTTCACCAATCTTGCACAGTTTGTCTAAGACCGTGAGATTACAGTTGAAGTCGTATATAAGCAAGATCAGACCAGAAACACTGGAGTTATAGCGCTTTGTTTGTGGAAAAAAATATGCACACATGGACATTATTCAGGATAGATACTTCATTTTTCATCCAATCTTCATCAATCTTGCGTAGTTTGTCTATGACCATAAGATTACAGGTCAAGTTGAATGTAAACAAAATTGGGCCAGAAACACCGGAGTTATTGCCCTTTGTTTGTGAAAAAATTATACAAAAATGGACATGATTCAGGATAGAAACTTCATATTTCATCAAATCTTCACCAATCTTGCACAGTTTGTCTATGACCATAAAATTAAAGGTGAAGTTGAATATAAGCAAAATCGGGCTTGCAACACTGGATTTATAGCCCTTTGATTATGAAAAAAAATATACAAAAATGGACATTATTCAGGATAGAGACTTCATTTTTCATCCAATCTTCAGTTGTGCACTGTTTGTCTATGAACATAAGATTTTTTACAGGTGAAGTCGAATATAAGCATAAGCATGTTCGGGCCAGAAACAGAGTTATTGCCCCTCTTGTGTGTGGATAAAAACATCAACAAATTATCATTGATTGGCTTGTACACACAATTGTTTATTCATTGTTGACCAAACTTGCACAGTTTGCAACATGGATGGCTTCAGAGCCTGCATTAACATCATTTATCATCATTGGACAGAAAATTATCAAAGAAAAAGCAAAACTTGACCTTTTAGCACAATTATTGCACTGCAACTTGTTCTCCAAAATCTACTGTTTCTGCATTTTCCAGAATTGTCACTGACTTAATGAAAAAATGTCAGGTAAGAAAAATGATTTGAGAACCAGAACAAAAACATCGCACATCCACTACCCAACTCGTACTTTAGTTAGCCCACTAACCGATGTTTTAAATCAAATAGATCCTATCCCCCTTTGCATATTGTTCAGATACCTTAATTTTTAAACCTGTCACAACAGTATGGTCTTCATCTGTACCAATTCTCAGGTGAGCGCTTTGGGCCATTATGGCCCTCTTGTTCATATTTACTGAGTCAGATGCTTGTCTGTTAAAATGCTGAGTAGCAAAAATTAAGACAATGTTTTTTATCAATAGATCAGTAAACAATATTTTTATCATAATTGACTGATTTGCACTTTCTACTTGTCGTTCTTAGTGTATGAGTTATCGTACTTTTGTGATGAGCATTATACCTCCAAACCGTAATTGTCTGCATTTATTGATGACTGATTGCATTTTCAGGGACACTGCAAGGTACCAGTACACACACGAAGTTCTGAAAGATGAAGAATCAATGTTCAAAGGGAAACATATCCCCAGGGATAGAAGAATCGCAGTGATTTGCAGGAATGAACCATGAGCTGTAGCGTGCATGTCTTACAAAGGGATGCGATGCACTTTACACTGATAGATTCAAAAAGGACATTCAAAATATTCAGAATTGCAGTTACTCGCAGGAATATACCATGGGATGTACCTTTCATACTTTGCAAAAGTTTGCGATGAACTAGACACTGATAGCTTCAAGTTGAACATTTGAAGTGTTTTCCATTATAAATATAACCAGTTGGGCTTTATAATGCAATAGTGCTAGGTGTATATGCTTTGCAGGTCATGGATTGTTATGCAAGTATATACTGACCATAAGTGCACAATTCCCAGGCTTAAATTTCAAGTTAGATGATACATTATCTTAATAATCGTTCACATATTTGATGGGGTCATCATGTTGATGTATGCGCTGATATGTTGTTTATTATTATTGTTTGATCTGCTAATAATAATTTAAATTTATTTACGTGACATTTCCACATCTCAGCAGATGTTGGTGCTTATGTATAATTCTTACTGTATTTGCATGTATTAGTCGTTTAAATATAAAGAGAGAGACATTAGGAATTAAAAATATGTACATTACAATGTTCAACCTGTCTCTATTATTTAAATCCACTATTAATTTACTTTATGAATATTTTGAGCCAACTTATTTCCACAGATTATATTAACTCAGAAAGAGATTAGGTTCCATATACAGTGTCGTTAAACTAAACTTAACAAATTGTTTTTAGATCATTGATATTAATTTACTTTTGCTCTTCCATCTCTGTCCGAACAGTGATTGCCATGTGATAAACTCTCGTCATCTTCACAATGTTGTAAACTCTTGATAAGACAGATATGAACGGTTACTCGGTTCGCATGTTAACTCATGACCGCGGAGACATTATGCATATTTATGTGCATTTAGAAATTGCCCGTCGCGTCGAACCATCCCGTTCCAAAGTCCAAAATGGTCGCTTGAACTTGAAATGACGAAATTGTTTCCATTCAGTTACCAACAGTAGTGTACATAGGCGGTTTTGCGGGGATTGGAGGCGGCGTACGCCCCCCATCTTAAATTGCCCAACATTTTAACCCTCACAATAACTTGAAACATATACATTTAGTTGCCAGTGCCGTGTTCTTCAATCAATTTCAATGATTGCAATTATCAAACCCACTATGTGGTATTTTCCTTAAATGGTTCCTTTTTGACGATATTTAATTTCACAGTTCTGACATTATATCCTAACATCTAAAAGAGACCACCGGCAGTTGGTTGGCAGCTGCTCAATATTCCCGCCCCCTTCCAACTCAAAATCCTGTTTACGCGCCTTGTGTACACATAGTTTCTTACCAAGTCGACGTTAATTGGAAAACGGCTCGATAATACCGTAAAACCTGTGAAAACCGAACGGCATCGGGACCGATCGTTCGGTTTTCACAGGGGTTCGGTTTACTCAAGTTTTCATATAATTGCATTATTTCAAATGAATGTACATCTTATTTAATACTGTTTTATGCAGTAACATATAACGTACGGTAATGTACTTCATTTCGAATGTTTAATAGTGCTACACGAATAATAAATACCGGAAGGTAACAGCAGATTGTAAACAAACTTTACAATCAGTGAAAACAGTACGAATATGTGTCAATAAAACTGTCGAGGACATAATTTTTACACCGACCGGTCCAAATCAAATGCCTTATCTACTCGAAAAAACATCACTCGGTGATTTACCTACAAAAATATAAATCTGAAAACAAGTAATCGTTTGGTGACTTGTACGATCAACGTTGTCTGAGGCGAAATTGTAGGCGAAATGAGATGTGTGACTATCACAGGCCAGTCGTCGGCATGTTGCGAGTTGTGCCGTCAACATAATGAATAATGTGACTTTGTCTGTTGCGGAAGGTCAGGGGTATGCTCCTGAAAAAGGCCATGGAACTAATTTAATATTAAGTCTTTTCTGGCATCACGAGTAAAGAAAAAACCTATCCTTTCCGTAGATACTGTATATATTTTTGGCACTAAATTTGATCTTCATTATTTAGTGCCGTCGTGTGTCAGTGGTTAAAATTCCCTATTAAAGACATCTGGTGTCCTACTTTCCCGTAAAACGGAATGTTAATCCCATGCATGATTTTTGCATGGAGAAATCCCGTTGTTGTGGTCAGCTAAGTGTTTTTAATTTTGAGGGTCATCTAATAAACCTATACTAGTATCAAAATTGTATAAAGATATTGGTACAAAAAAGAGAGAAAACATAGGTAATAATAAACAAAGCGACATGGTTTTTCTATGCAAGTATACTTATTAGTGGTCAGAAACTTACCATGTGATGTTTAGTTCATAAATTGTTGAATGTATTATATATTTAAAACTTCAGATACTGTACAATATGTTTCATAGACGGCCCTCAAACTGACTTGTCCAGTTTACGATAGTTGATAGTACTGTTAGAAGTACAGTTATTCATGAAAAGCATGGAACTTGTGAAAATTACCATTTTGTTTTTATGAATAGAGTGACATTTGTCTTTAAGCCAAATGCAAGTAAAATAAGCGCCACACGGACAACAGCTCAATATTTCTGTACAAATAATACACAAACTACTTGTTTTTCGTTCTTTCCTTTTGTAGTATTTAAAAACGCTACTGGAACGAACACTTTTAATTGTATTTTATTAAAATTACGATTTTTATCAAATTAAGATTTACACCCGTTATTAGTCCGAAAAGTGGTTCAACCGTCAGTGTAATTGATGAATACCGCAACGTTCTCTACTAAAGATAACAGACAATGCCGCTACACTGACGGGCTTAGCTATCTATGTATTCGTATTTACCCAGTTATATATAATGTTTAACAACAGATATCATCTGACATTTATAATGACTCATCAGTGTTTGTGTTTCATGAACCAGTGTGTACCATTGTGAAGTTAAAAAATATGTCATGAATTTATGGATTAGATAATACTTAAAAACACTGGATGAGAAGTAATTTGAGGTAAAATTGTATTGTTGTATACCGGTAGTTTTTAGATTAAGCGAATTGAGACACGAACGTGATAAAGTGGTTTAATTAGTCATAATTGTCGCCTTCATAAAAGTATTATCTTGCACAAGGTTGTTAACAGATGTAATTTAAAGTTACGCCAAATAAAAACACATGGTGACAAAACGTATCAAGGAAATATTGTCAAACAAATCAATGTATACTTGTTTTAATTGTGTTTATCTTACGGAACAATATACATAGTATTCATTCGAATACACCCCTCACATTATGCAATCTTGCATGAAGTAATGCACTTCGTAAGCACATATCGCCGTATTTAACATGCATTTTAATACGTGTGTATGTCATTCAGATGGGCAGTTTTTATGCAAAAGGTAATACATTTGAAGTGTGCCGTAGGAAACCCAGGCTTAATGCATGTGCGTAAAGTGTCGTCCCGGATTAGCCTGTGCGAACTAGACGGCACTTTCCGCTTTCATGGTATTTTCTGTTCTGAGAAATCTTTTCTAAACATAAATCCACTGTAGGTGGAAAGTGTCGTCCCGGATCAGCCTGTGCGGACTGCTCAGGCTGATCCGGGACGACACTTTACGCACATGCATTAAGCCCGGTTTTCCCACGACACGCTTCATTTCTTTCAATGTGGAATCGTGTAAGCTTAAGTTTTAAAGCTAATGAAAAAATTTACACTTCATGAATGTATCTTACGCTTAGAAATAAAATGCTTTTATTTCTAAACCTGCGCGTATTATAGCATGCTTTTTGTAGTTTTCGCTAAAGAGGGCAAATACGGAAAACGCTTTAGTAATTTAAATATTTAACAATTTGTAGTATCTCCATATGTTTCTTCTGTTGGAAGATGCATTTACATGGGGATCCACATATATTGTTTTTTCGACATGCCTTTTAATTAAATAACATTCATACTTAATACATATCTGCAAAGTTCATAACCTGGTAACACTTGAATCTTCATTTGGGTTGCAATTTTCTTTCACTTGCGAAGAAATTACTGGAAGTGAACTCGTTAGCTTGTGTTAAAAATGCAACAGTAATGCAGTCGAATTGATGTTTTTCCTTATTTAAATTGCAAACATTTTAATTATTAGTTCGCGTCATCTTGGTAAAACTCTATAAATGGGATCAGATCCGGTAATTAAAACTAAATTGACACGCATCTTTAGAGTTCATTAATTTTTAAATGTTAACAATAACACAAATGAAATGTTGTTCTTCTCCCTACAAGAAAATGTATATGCATATTTGAAATTCTTGTTTTTATAAGATACATTTATAAGAAATTATTACAATGCACAACATGTTCCAATTTCATTCTCTGTTCAGTTAATAAATATTAATATGATAAGATTTATAAGAAACTGTTCCAGGGCACTGCATACTACAATATTATAGCAATAGTAGCCTTTTTTTTCTAGAACGTTATCAAATACAACACGTTCTAATACTAGTTTTTTTTTCCCAGCTTTCAATAAATTAAATGATAAATGAATGTTTTATGAGTAAATATAGAGATTTTTTTTCATAATTTATCCTGAATAGAAGTGTATACAACTGCTACATTTCTTAAATTTTTGGTCTATTGAGACATTGTTGTATCTAAACCTGATATATTTCCAATTGCATATATATGCCAATATATTAATGCACGATGATTAACTTCCATTTAAGTGTTTATAGAGGAAATCCATGCTTAGGTTGTCTGTCAAAGTAGTCAGTATTCTTTTATGTTTGTTTGTTTATTGTTTATACTTTTTTGTTGCTTCCGTTCCTTATATGGAGATCCTGCTTATTGCGTTCAAACCGATGCACCTGCTTTTACATATCACTATAATCACCTATTTCATGCTTCTCGCTAATGTGTTCCCTTAAAATATTATCTTTAAACTGCAGAGGCATCCAGGGCATAAAGAAAAGATTACAAGTATTTCAATATTTAAAAGATACAAATTGTGACATATTATGTCTTCAAGATACACATTTTGTTTGCGATCAATATAAAACTATTTACTCAGAATGGGGGGCAGAATGTTTTATGAGTTATGGCTCTTCCAATTCCCGCGGTGTTGCAATTTTCCTTTCAAAGAAACTTGAGTACAAAATACATAACGTTTATTATGATGACCAAGGAAACTTTATTCTGCTTGATTTAAATCTCGGTGAAACCAGAATTACCATTGTTACTATCTATGGGCCAAACACTGATATCCCGGACTTTTTTAACAATATCTTCCAGAAAATTGACACAATTAGTAATGATTCTTTCTTGATTTGTGGTGACTTTAATTTAGTATTAGACCCAAATCTGGATTACGATAATTATAAAACAGTGAATAATAAAAATGCAAGACAAACTGTTATAAAGCATATTGAAGAACGCAATCTTTCCGACCCTTTCAGAGTTAACTACCCTGTCTCGAAACGATACACATGGAGACGAACAAACCCCATACAACAAGCTAGGCTTGATTTTTTTCCTTTTATCACCGCTTTTATTACCAGCATTCGTCGATGTAAACATTCTACCAAGTTTCCAATCCGATCACTCAATTGTAATCATGTCTTTACAATTTACTAATTTTAGCCATGGCAAAGGTCTATGGAAGCATAATAATAATCTGTTAGGTGATATCGTCTCCTTAAACACTATTAATAAAAAAATAAACGAAATTAAACAACAATATATGGTCCCCGTTTATAATTTTGATAACATGTCTGATATAAAAGATCAAGACATACAATTCACGATTGGTGATCAACTTTTTCTCGATACTTTACTTATGGAAATAAGGGGCAAAGCTATATCTTACAGTTCCTATAAGAAGAAATCGACTAACAATCGTGAAAAGCAACTTAAACTCGAAATCGAAGAACTAGAAAAAACTCTCACAGATGATAATGTTCAATATATTAATAATTTAAAAGCTGAACTTAAAAATATATATGATGAAAAATTAAAAGGGTCCGTTATTAGGTCGAGAGCTGAATGGGTTCAAAATGGTGAAAAACCCTCGAAACTATTCTGTAACCTTGAAAAATACAATTATACGACAAAAACTATGACCAACTTAATTAATGATAATGAAATTGTACTAGATAACCGATCTGACATTTTAAAAGAAACTGCCTTTTTCTATAAAAAACTATACCAGTCTCAAAATGTAAACGTGTACGATGAAGATTTAAATAGTTATGCAAATGACATAGAAATACCCAAACTGTCAAGTGAACAGTTAAATAATTTAGAAGGGCCAATCACATTAAATGAGGCTTCTATTGTTTTAAAAAACATGGCAAATAATAAAAGCCCAGGTTCATCCGGTTTTACAAATGACTTTTTTAAGGCATTTTGGCCAAAATTGGGCACCTTCGTTTGCAGAGCTTTAAATCATGCATTTACAAGTGGAAATTTATCCGTTACTCAAACACAAGGTATAATTACCTGCATTCCAAAAGGTGACAAACCTAGACAATTTTTACAGAACTGGCGGCCAATAACGTTTCTAAATACTGTATATAAAATCGGTTCTGGATGCATAGCAAACAGGTTGAAACTGTATATAGATAAACTAATAAACAATGACCAATCTGGATTTATCAAGGGTAGGTTCATAGGAGAGAACACCAGACTCATTTACGATATACTTAATTACACAGATGAAAATGAAATCCCGGGTCTGCTGTTGCTAATAGATTTTGAAAAGGCCTTTGACTCTTTGTCATGGACATTTGTTAATCGGACTCTATCATGGTTTAATTTCGGTCCTGATATAATAAAATGGTTTAATGTATTGTATAAAGACGGAGTATCGGCGGTCACGCAGTGTGGGTTTTTATCAGATTTTTTTCCAATACAACGTGGCTGCAGACAAGGGGATCCGCTCAGTTGCTACATTTTTATACTATGCGCTGAAATATTGTCTAATAAAATAAGGTCTAATCCTAAGATTAAGGGAATCAAAATTAATGACATGGAATATAAATTGTCACAATTTGCCGACGACACTTCGATACTCCTGGATGGCTCTGCAGCATCTCTCAATGAAACTTTAGATGTATTGTCACACTTCACACACTACTCAGGGTTAAAAGTTAATTTCGACAAAACGAAAGTAGTCTGGATAGGTAAAAATAAGTTTAGCTCCGAAAGTATTAAAACAAGATGGAAATTAAATTGGAACCAACAAACATTTGACATGCTTGGCTTAACATTCCACATTGACCTTAAAAAAATGGTAGAACTAAATTATGCTGACAAAATAGTTAAAATAAAAGCCTTATTAAAAAACTGGACCAGAAGGATTTTAACACCGATAGGAAGAATTCAAGTAATTAAAACTTTAGCATTGCCGGTGTTAAAATCTCTTTCTTTCCTTGCCTAATCCACCACAAAATTTGTTAATAGAGATCAATGAATTATTTTTTAATTTTGTGTGGAATGGTAAACCACGAATTAGCAAAACTATTTTAATAAAGGAATATACTGAAGGAGGTTTAAAGATGATTGATTTGTTTTCCTTTGTTAGCTCTCTGAAGTGCTCATGGATCCGTAGAATTGTCACTGGGAATGGAAAATGGACAAATATTGTTAATTTAATGATTGATCTTCAAAAATTATACAACTGTGGCAGTCACTATCCTGAAAACTTAATTAACAAGATACAAAATGAATTTTGGAAAGATACATTGAAATCATTTGCTGAACTTTGTAGAAAAGAACCATTTAAAAATCAGCTTTTGCTACAAAATCCAATATTCTATAACCCAGACATAACAATTGGTAACAAAAGTGTATTTTTTAAATCATGGTTTGAAAAAGGCGTTCATTTTGTTGGAGATTTGATGCACAATGCTGAACTTTTAACCTTTTATTGTTATGATGATTTCTGCAAAGTATATAACTTCCATCCAAACTACTTATTTTTCCTAGGAATTATTAACGCAGTTGCAAGATACATGAAGCTTAGAAGCTCTTATGATACTTACTTTATGAAGCCGTTTATTCCCACTAGCCTAACATCTTAGAAAACACAAAAGGTACAAAACCTATGTATGATATAATTAGCAAAAATGAGTCTTCGCCAGTGTGTATAGATAAATGGTCGAACATTTTTAATTCTATTGAAACAAAAGAATGGCGACAGATTTTTGATATGCCTTTTCGTATTACACAGGATACCAATTTACAGTGGTTTCAATATAGAATTGTACATAGAATCATAGGTTCAAACTCCTTCTTATTTAAAATTGGTTATGCCACTTCAGCCAACTGTACCTTCTGTCAAACTGAATGTGAAACTATTCAACATATATTTTGGGAATGTAAGCATGTCAATCAGTTAATAACAGAATTTTTTTCTGGATGTAATCATTTTTCGAACTTTCTTAATATGCCTTCCTTTATACTGGGACATGCAAATACAAATGGACCCTTAAACTTAACATTTGTTTTGATCAAAATGTTTATTTATAATTGTAAAATGAACCAAACTAGACCCACTCTTAAAGCAGCAAAATCGTACCTGTCCTTGCATTGCCATGTACTAAATGAAATTAACTATTTTAATGATTTGCGTAAAAGTAAAGAATGGGAACTATTGTTACCCCTTTTCCAGTAGTTGTGATATGGGACCTTAGAAATTTTGTATTGTCAACTTTTTATTAACAAATATTGTTTATATTGTAATGTAAAAGCTATTGATGGTAAAATGTATAAAATGTGTTATAATATGCATATATTTCTTGTAAACTCTGTACGGTGTGGAGTGGGATGCCCTCGACCCTCACACACCTATTGACGAGGAAAATAAAATATATTTTGAACGGAAAAAAAAAAAAAAAAAAAAAAAAAAAAAAACAATTAAACATTACCCAGTTAAAATGATCAAAAACATCTAAAATACCCTACGCATTAGGAAGATCGTGCACACAGATTGTTAAAGGAACGTGTTCACGGATTTTCGGATATATATATTTATTTCAATTTTTGACTTAACTGCATAACCTAAAGCAATTGGACTAATGGAAAACAAATGTTATTGAAAGAAAAATATATCACATGCGATACCTTGTCTCCCGTGTAATACAACCAGTAATACGAATATTTCTATCTTACACATGTTTAAGATAACATTCTGGGCCCAGTTGCTCAGGGCCCAGTTGCTCAAAGCTCTGTTAAGCCTTAACAGTGTGTTAAAAGTTAACGGTTATGCTTAAGTCAGCGTTAGCGTTAAAAATGTGTTGCTCAAAATAACATAGGTTTTTTAACGGCCAGTTTAACGACAGCTTCTGTCGTTAAAACTAACTGAGGTCCAAACCACAATTAACAGTTTAACGCTAGGTTACAAAATGGCGGCAATAGCAGTTATGCCTTTCGAAAACAAAAAGAATTTAGACTGCCACATCATCTTGACGAGTTAAGTGATGAAGAGTTCATTGGAAGGTATCGATTTTCGCAGAATGGAGTTTCTTTCCTTGAAGATCTCCTTAGGGATGATTTACAGCGTCCAACATACAGAAACCGTGCGCTGACGACAAAGCAGCAAATCCATATAACATTGAGATTTTTGGGATCTGGAGCTTCATTGGCGACACTCTTGGATTTCATAAATGTACTGTCAGCAGAGTGGTGGACAATGTTGTTGATGCGCTCATCAAACACGTCCATGAATTTGTTGTGTGGCCATCCGTGGCGGAAAAAGAACGAGTCAAACAAAGCTTCTATGCAGCTGCCGGCTTTCCAAATATTATTGGATGCGTTGACGGGACTCATATCTGTATTCAGACGCCGCATGAGGATGAGGCTTCCTATGTGAATCGTAAAGGCTTTCACAGCATTAATGTCCAAGCTGTTTGTGATCATCAGGGTAACACTTTATGATGCTGTTTGATGTGTTATGATTATGTCATAGACTGAAAAGTATTTGTTTCTTAATTGACGATACGCTATGAGATTTATAACCACGCCTTACAAGGATAAAGTCCGTCAAACACCGTTGATAGTGAACGAATGTTTTTACAAGCCATGACCGTCAAACAAATAAGTCCAAGCTTTCTGAATGTCAATCAAATCTCTGCTTAATGTCAATTATTTTCTTGTGTGGTTTTACAGGGAAATTCACCAGTGTCAACGCCAGTTGGCCAGGGTCATGCCATGACAGCCACATATTCAGAACGTCGGGTCTGTGTGTCAAACTGGACCGTGAACAACAAAACTTTTCAGATGGTGTTCTCCTCGGAGATAGCGGGTATGTTAAAGGGACTACGTCGGCGAAAGAATGGCTTCCTATTGCACTATAAATGATATTATACGACAGTAATGCGCTGTACTTCATGGCATTTGCATTAAATAACAAAAATAAAGAATATAATACACAATGAGATAATTGATAAAAATAAATTTACAAAAAAAGTTTGGAAAAATAAAAAAAACCAAGTGGGCATAGAAATAGCAACTTACAGGAGCCATACGCAAACATTAAAGTAGACGACCCTTTGTTCAATTGTACTATTCTGTTTGGTAATGAATCATGTGTACTGCAGTAAACTATGGTTTAACATATTACTCACGATTATGACGTCAAATTGAAAACAGGAAAAGGGACACATAAACATGGCCCTTATTATAAATTAATGTTTATCTCAGAATGCGTACAATTTGTGCCTGTTATATATATATATATAATATGACATCGTTTCTAGTAACTGATTCTGCAGCCAAAGAAAAATACCAACAAGCTCACACTCGAACATGAGTAGTCATTTAGAGGAGCTTCCGGAGGCTCAAGAGGAGATTTGCTGTTTTACACTCTGAGGTACTCTTTATGTAAAACAGTATGAGTGGCATATTATGTTTTTTAATAAAATTGACAGCATATACACATGCACTTTTGGCAAAAAAAAAATTGTTTAATTTCTATTTAATACATGCACCATAACCTTATTACTATACAAATAGTAGTAATAATAATAATAATAATAATAATATTGATGATGATTATTTTACTACTACTACCACTAATAGGAGAAGTAGAGAGATCACGAGGCCGTCAACGACCTGATCAATCTGACATATTTTGAAGATTAGTGGTCTTTGGATGTTAAATATGACACTTATGAAAATGTTACTTAATTATTTAATTTACATGTTTGACAGAATGTTTTTGGAATAATTAAACGTTGTTAAATATATTGTTGTACTTACTGGTGTAGCAATGAGTAACATTGCTGTTTTACATTTTTTACTTGGTAAAATTTGAATAACTTTGTGCGCCAAAAAGTGGACATTAGCATTTAATGTAACATGTTAATATACTTGTTGAGCAAATAAGGTTGTTTCACTTAATAAAAATATCTTGTCACTATAAAATCACGTATGTGATTTCCACTTCCATTTTCATTCACTGCATTGTTCAGGACTGCACCATCATTGTCATCATTCACTTCATCAGCATCCTCAACTTCAGGTTCTTTGAGTAGTAAGCAGATGTTGTAGAGTATCACGCATGCCGTTGTTATTTTGCAAACCTTTGCAGGTGATAGCCGAACCTGGAAAAAAAGTCACAGAATATTATGGACATATTGAATATAGTCTACTACTACTGCTACTATTAATATTATTATTAGCACTACCACCACCATCATCATCATTACTACCATCATAGTAATCATCATCACGATCATCATTACCATCATCACTATCACTATCATCACCATTATCATCGTAATCACCATCATCATCATTACCATCATCACTATCACCATCATCATCACTGTCATCAACATCATCATCATCATTATTATTATTATTATTAGTAGTAGTAGTAGTAGTAGTAAAATAATCATCATCAATATTATTATTATTAATAATATTATTATTATTGTTATTATTACTATTTGTACAGTAATAAGGTTATGGTGCATGTATTAAATAGAAATTAAACAAATTTTTTTTTTGCCAAAAGTGCATGTGTATATGCTGTCAATTTTATTTAAAAAAAATACTATGCCACTCATACTGTTTTACATAAAAAGTACCTCAGAGTGTAAAACAGCAAATCTCCTCTTGAGCCTCCCGAAGCTCCTCTCAATGACTACTCGTGTTCGAGTGTGAGCTTGTTGGTATTTTTCTTTGGTTGCAGAATCAGTTACTAGAAACGGTGTCATCATATACACCTTACATTGATAGCTGAAAACGTCAAATAATATGCGTTCTATGTAATTTAATGCAAACACCAGTAAATTATATTTACTACAGGATAAACATTTTCATAATGATGTTAACATTTACTAACAAACTAATGTATATATATAACAGGCAGAAATTGTACGCATTCTGAGAGAAACATTAATTTATAATAAGGGCCATGTTTATGTGTCCCTTTTCCTGTTTTCAATTTGACGTCATAATCGTGAGTAATTTGTTAAACCATAGTTTACTGCAGTACACATGATTCATTACCAAACAGAATAGTACAATTGGACAAAGGGTCGCCTACTTTAATGTTTGCGTATGGCTCCTGTAAGTTGCTATTTCCATGCCCACTTGGGGTTTTAATTTTTCCAAACTTTTTTTGTAAATTTATTTTTATCAATTATCTCATTGTGTATTATATTCTTTATTTTTGTTATTTACTGCAAATGCCATGAAGTACAGCGCATTACTGTCGTATAATATCATGTATAGTGCAATAGGAAGCCATTCTTTCGCCGACGTAGTCCCTTTAACATACCCGCTATCTCCGAGGAGAACACCATCTGAAAAGTTTTGTTGTTCACGGTCCAGTTTGACGACCGTTCAGATGTAGAGAATAATAGGTTACTGCCTGGTCTTGTGTAATATATCAGGTGAGGCTTAGAATAATATAACGGCGAGGCTTGCCGAGCCGTTATTTTATTCGTGCCGAACCTGATATATTACACAAGTCCAGGCAGTCCCCTGTTTGTCTATTTATCATACCACGTTTTTAGCTCGACTATTCGAAGAATAGGTGAGCTTTCCTACTACCCCCGGCGTCTGAATTTGGTTACAGTTTTTATTTAAAAGTCTTGTAACTTCAAAACTACATAAGTTATTCACTTGAAACTTGGAATATACCTTTGTCATCAACTCCAATGTCAGGGCCAACATTCCCCATAACTCTGTTTTGATTTTTTGACAGAGTTATGCCCCTTTTTTTACATAGATTTTCTGGTTAAAGTTTATTTTCAAAAGTTTTCTAACTTCAAAACTACATAAGTTTTTCACTTGAAACTTGGAACTAACCTTTGTCATCAATTCCAGTGTCAGGGGCAACATTCCCCATAACTCTGTTTTGTATTTTGACAGATTTATGCCCCTTTTTCACTTAGACTTTCTGGTTAAAGTTTATATTCAAAAGTTTTGTAACTTCAATACTACAAAAGCTATTCACTTGAAACTTGGAATATACTGTTGTCATCAACTCCAGTATCAGGGTGAACATTCCCCATAACACTATTTTGTATTTTGATAGAGTTATGTCCCTTTTTTACATAGAATTTCTGTTTAAAGTTTATATTCAAACGTTTTGTAACTTCAAAACTACATACATTCACTTGAAACTTGGGACTAACCTTTATCATCAACTCTAGTACCAGGTGCAATATTACCCATAACTCTATTTTGTATTTTGACAGAGTTATGCCCCATTTTCACTTTGATTTTCTGTTTAAAGTTTATATTCAAAAGTTTGGTAACTTCAAAAGTACATAAGTTATTCACTTGAAACTTGGAACTAACCTTTATCATCAACACTAGTATCAGGGGCAACATTACCCATAACTATGTTTTGTATTTTGACAGAGTTATGCCCCTTTTTCACATAGTTTTTCTGGTTAAAGTTTATATTAAAAAGTTTTGTTACTTCAAAACTACATAAGTTTTTCACTTGAAACTTGGAAGTAACCTTTGTCATCAACTCTAGTATCAGGGGTAACATTACCCATAACTCTGTTTTGTATTTTGACAGAGTTAGCCCACTTTTAACATAGACTTTGTGGTTAAAGTTATTGTTCCAAAAATTTATAAACACTTAAAAATATTGAATTTTATCAAATGTATGACCCTTTCACTGTCCAAAATATGTACCAACTCAAATACTTCGAATAGTAGAGCGCGCTGTCCTCTGACGGCTTTTGATCTTAAAATTACACCAAACGAGTTGATTTTTTACATAATAAAAAACTAAGAGCCGCGCTGATTTTACTGAACCGGCTTTTACTCGTTCACGTACATGTAGTTATGGATTTCTAAAAGTTGACTGGATAATATCTTATTATTAACATTTCGTAAAGATAAATGAGCTGTTTTCACTACAAATACATAGATTACACACACGTCTATTCATATAATATTGGAAACGCAAACTGAAATGGATTGCAACGGTCAATTTCATCGGAGAACACGCATCGACGGATTGTTTTGATACTCCATTTTGATGATTTTGGAGTTGTGTATTGAAATTGAAATTTTGAAGATCGTTTCAATAATGACTATACTGTAGCGTATTCAATTTTTGGTCAAAACATGTTTGAGACTCACCATAAACTGATTCAGTGCAGTGACTTTTAGTTCATTTATTTAAAATGTATTGAAATAAGTGTGCATGGACGATTTATTTTTCTGCTGATGACGTCATACCACTACCAAAGTGCGGGTGTATGTGAATATTAAACTTTCGTGATTTATGACGATTGAAAATAATAAACAATATATGTTCTTGGTATCAAATTGTTTGTTGTGGTTAATCTGATTCAATTGTACTGAACATGTTGACTTTAGAAGTGGATTTCGAGTAATATGACGTACCTCCTTACAATGACTGATATAAACGCTACTGACCTACTATATCAGGGGCACCTTTGTATCAGGCATATCATAGTGGTATGATAAAGCAATATACATGGATTTCCGTCAATGTGATTGTCATTGCGTTTCGATTCCATACAAGTTATAGATAGCAATACAATGTATATTTCCGTCAATGTGATTGCCATACAAGTAACTTAACAATGTTTACATGTCCAACGTTCATGAAGAATAAAGACGTCCCCCGTATTCATTTTAGTACGGAATCCTGTTTTCACCAGTGAACGTTTCGCGCTGTACAAGACGGCGACGATGCGACAGCGCGGCATTTTTTAAAATTTGTATTTGCTGCAGATTTCGCGCTTTGAGAACGTGGACGCACGCAAAGTTTACGTGTCTATAAAATTTCTCAGTGTGAGATCTGCAGATTATATCTATCATGATATTACAGTTAAGTTGAAATGTCGCATCGTCTCGGTTAATCACAGGGCGAAAATTCACTGGCAGAAACAGGATTCCGTATTTTAGTTACACCAAAATGTGTTTATATTTTTGGCTGATAAATGACACAAAAGATCGAAACTGAACAGAAATTATTACATAATGATGTTAGTAGAGCGCTTATATATAGGGGCCTACTTAGTAAAATATGTTTTGCAACACAGACAAATCTTTATATAATTCATTGAGTCATCTTTAAATAATAGCATTTCATTTCTTTTTATAGTAATAGGCCTTCCCTTCAAAGACAAAGATTGTTATAATTTGTTTTTTAAATACATGCTGAATATCGTCGAAAGAACATAGCAATGGCTTTCGAATGTATTAACATTTCGCGTAATATTTTTTATTTATAAACATCGTTCTATTTTCAACTTACTTTTAAGAAATAATTCTGCTGTTGAAAAGGCTTAATAAATTATTTTTTTTTCCGAACTAATTGCAGCAGTTTCTAATTTCTTTCAGATTCAGATTCTTTCAGATTCAAGAATACAATGTATACAATACCTGTTGTAAATCTTGTTACACCCCTGGATAGACCGTGAATTTAATATATTGTGACTTCGGTGGAATTTTAAATATCCTCTATAACATGGAGACAAGTTATCCGGTATAACAAGAAATGAATATTAAAGTATATAAGCACGAAATAAGGACCGTGTTAAGTTAATACATTGTAATTACATATTTCGATTTGAAATTGAAGAAAAGTTCCGAACTAAGTCCCTTCAGTGAACATTAAAAATTGCCACCTTAGGATAACAAGGGCCTATCTAACGTGTGTGAATTAAGCAGCTAGGCCCTTGTATTACTATAATAGCGCAATGTAGGTAAACACAACGAGTGGAATGTCAATATAGCAAAATAATCAGTTCTTTTATGTAGGTTGTTTTTATAATACATTGTTCCATCTGATTTAATGTTAGATTTGTACTTTCACAATTTGCGTGTTGCTGCTGTTTTAATATGATCTACGCATTTTGAAATGCTATTGATAATGATTCTTTTATGTATCTACAGTTTTTTATTTCAAACAAAAGAGACCAAAGTACACTCTAATGTTCTAATGCGTATATCTTATTGGATTTTACTCAAATTGCAGAAACCAGATTTTGTCTTCGTGTTATGCTTTGTATAGTGCGTGATGACAGTTGACAAATAATATTACTATATGGACAATAACTAAATTACAACCATTCACTGGGAATAGTCATCCAACTTTTACCCATCGTCGAAACCCACGGTATATATTACGTTACCACTACATTATATACCGTGGGAGAATTGGCTGTCAAAAGTTAGTTCATGAATATTTGTGTGCCGCCTTCTGAGCAATGAAATTTCACCTAACATTTTAAACACACTTCGAAGGAAGTCTTGAAAACAAATAAAGGACAACGATTAATATGATAACAGCGAACACCCCTAACTGTTTTAATAACGCATTGTTTCATTGGTTTAATTTTGCGTGCAGACTTAGACACGGAACCAATGAGGTGTCTCATTAATTATTCATGAATACGGAGTTTTGCTAGCCTATTCTCCCACGGTCTGATCAAGAAGCATAGCTTATTTGAGCGAATGTGGGTTCCGACGATGACTTTTACAATATTACAGTCAACGCTGAGAATGAACATTCCCCATCTGACGTACAAGATAGTTCTGTTGGGCGACCAGTACGTCGGGAAGTCGTCACTCCTTAATCGCTTCGTCAAAGGAGAATACGCTCCACACTATATTCAAACACACGGTAAATAACAATATACTAACATTCGAAGAACACCATAAATTAGAAGCGTAAACTGTACTGTACATTTATCTTCTAACGAATGAAGACTTTTGATTGTATTTTGTATTTGTATATGTATTCATATTGTCGACTGGACTATGATCTAGGGCCACAAACGGTCACCACGTGTTTAACGGTCAACATATTTTAGGCATACACAAAAGCGCACGGTGATAAAGCTTGTAAAGTGTTTGTGATCATTTTAAACTGTTCGCGTCAAAACCAGGAAAGGTCTATTGTATTCAGGCTTCCCACACTAAATGCTTTTAATAAATCTTAAACTCTGTAACTTCATTATTCATTCATCAATGCAAAATTATATAATCGTTTAATACGAGTTTATTTCTGCATAGCGTGATTTTATACATGTTGTTACCAACGGTTGTTCAACAAGGCTCTTGTGTGCATAGGGCAAGCAAAATAAATATAGTTATTTTTTGTCGAGCCCGCCTGCGGTCAGCTCGACATGTTGTCACAATGGCGGTTCGGTGAATGTGCGTGAGTGCGGGCGTGCGTGCGTTCGATCTTGTCCGGACTGTAACTTCCACTTTCATCAGGCAATTTTAAAATAACTTGCCACACATTTTCACCATGTGGGACGGCGTGTCGCGCGCATGACCTGTTTCCCTAGCTCAACGGTCAAGGTCACGCTGAGAGGTCAAAGGTCAAATATGGGCATAATACAGAGTGTCCGGACTGTAATTTCATCATTCATCAGGTAATTTTAAAATAACTTGCCACAAATGTTCACCATGTGGAGACGGCGTGTCGCGCGCAAGACCTGTGCCCCTAGCTCATATGTCAAGGTCACACTTAGAGGTCGAAGGTCAAATATGGGCATACTACAACTTGTTCGGACTGTATTTTCATCATTCATCAGGCAATTTTAAAATAACTTGCCACATATGTTCACCATGTGGAGACGGCGTGTCAGGCGCAAAACCTGTGTTCCTAGCTCAAAGGTCAATGTCACATTAGAGGTCAAAGGTCAAATATAGGCATTATGCACCTTGTTCCGACTGTTAATTCATCATTCATCATGGAATTTTAAATTAACTTGGCACAAATGTTCACCATGTAGAGACGGCGTGTTGCGCGCAAGACATGTGTCCCTAGATCAAAGGTCAAGGTCACACTTACAGGTCAAATGTCAAACATGGGCATACAACAGCTTTTCCGGACTGTTAATTCATCATAAAACAGCGTGTCGCAATCAAGATCTGTGTCCCTAGCTCAAAATTCAATGTCACACTTGAAGGTCAAAGAAGAAGATCTGCTTGTTAGAAAGTGAGATTTTAAAATAACTACAAAACAAGTTGCTTTCTTGACAACGGGCTCGACATGTTGCCAACAGGCATCTAGTATATTTTTATAGGCCAAAGCAAGAAACAAATTTTGTCAAAATAAAACAGCTTCAACTCTGAGTTGTGTTGTATTAAATACCCCGGTAATCATGTTTGTCTATATTCAATACATTAACAATGCATTTGTAAAGAAAACACATCTACGAATAAACCTCAAAAATTAACATATTTTGCGTAATACGGTTAAATAATTAAAAAACAGTGGCACATTCTTTTGCATTGTGTTTTGACAGGCGCTGAATTATTTCGGAAAGATATGGAAGTAGAATCTAACCCACTAAGACTGATGCTATAGTGAGTACATTTGTTTTATGTTTCCTGAAATTTTATTTTATTGCGTTTAAAAGGTACTAATATTAAAATGGAATACACCTTTTGAATTCTATTTTCGTAAGCATTAATGATGATGATGATGATGGTGATGGTGATGATGACAATGATGATGATGATGATGATGATTATAATGATGATGATGATGATGATTGATGATGGTCGTGGTATAGATAATTGTAACGAATATATGGATTAAAATGATGAAGACCATGTGGACGATTAAGACAATTCTAATGATGTTGCTGCTGCTTCTGATGATGATTATGAAAAAAAGAATATTGATAGTGTGATGATGGTGGTGAGGTGATGACAATAATAATTTTAACCCATTTCTTCCCTTGCAGTGACTCCATGGGTCAGGCCGACATGAAGACCATTGTGCGAAGTATTTACCGTGACGCTATGGGGATCATGCTCGTGTTCGACTTCACCAGAGAGGAAACCCTGGATCGAGTGAAAGAGTGGTTACAACTGATTGAACTGGTAAGGATATGAAAGGAGGGAAAAAGTGGCTACATCTTATTGAAATAGTAGGGCTCTGGAACGAATAAAAGAGAAGTTACATCTAATTGAAATGGTACGGCTATAGAACGAGTAAAATAATGGTAACATCTGACTGATATAAAGTCATGGAACGAGTAAAAGAGAAGTTACATCTTATTGAAATGGTACGGCTTAAGAACGAGTAAAATAATGGTAACATCTGATTGATATAAAGACATGGAACGAGTAAAAGAGTTGTTACAGCTTATTGAAATGGTACGGCTATAGAACGAGTAAAATAATGGTAACATCTGATTGATATAAAGTCATGGAACGAGTGAAAGAGTTGTTACAGCTGATTGAAATGGTAAGGCTATAGAAAGAGTATAAGAATAGTAACATCTGATTGATATAGTAACACATGGAACGAGTAAAAGAGTTGTTACATCTGATTGCAATTGGTAAGGCTATAAAAAGAGTATAAGAATAGTAACATCTGATTGATATAGTAACACATGGAACGAGTGAAAGAGTTGTTACATCTGATTGCAAATGGTAAGGCTATAGAAAGAGTATAAGAATAGTAACATCTGATTGATAAAGTAACACATGGAACGAGTGAAAGAGTTGTTACATCTGATTGCAATTGGTAAGACTATAGAAAGAGTATAAGAATAGTAACATCTGATTGATATAGTAACACATGGAACGAGTAAAAGAGTTGTTACATCTGATTGCAATTGGTAAGGCTATAGAAAGAGTATAAGAATAGTACCATCTGATTGATATAGTAACCCATGGAACGAGTGAAAGACTTGTTACAGCTGATTGAAATGGTAAGACTATAGAAAGAGTATACGAATAGTAACATCTGATATAGTAACACATGGAACGAGTGAAAGACTGTTACATCTGATTGCAATTGGTAAGGCAATAGAAAGAGTATAAGAATAGTAACATCTGATTGTAATTGTAACACTGGAACGAGTGTGGGAGTGGTTACATCTGATTTAGTAAGAGTGAAAGAGTGGTTACATCTGATTGAAATGGTCAGGTCCTGGAACGAGTGAAAGAATTGTTACATCTTTTTGATATGGTAAGGCTCTAGAACGAGTGAAAGAGTGGTTACATCTTATTGAAATGGTCAGGTCCTGGAACGAGTGAAAGAATTGTTACGTCTTTTTGAAATGGTATTGCTACGGATCGTATGAAAAAGTGCATCTTATTGAAATTGTAAAACTTGAGAGCGGTTAGATCGTATTAAAATGGTAGCCTCTGGAACGAGTAAAAAAGTGATTACATCTGAAAGAAATGGTACGTTGCATTCAACCACACGTTTTTGCTATTGTGCATGATGACGAGTATGTTATGAGACCCAAATGCATACGCTGACTACAACAATAAAAATGTAACTTCGATTTTTTACGAAATTTTACTTTGATATTTTGCGTTATCTTTTGTTTGCGTCTTTTAGAATTGCGATGTCGAACCGGAAAAATTACTCGTGGGCAACAAGATGGATCTCAGCGAAGAAAAGAAGAAACTAACGTCTAAAGTAGTGACCGAGGTACATATTCATGTCACATTACGCTACAGGGACCATTTTCACAAAGCTCCTTAGGGAAATCTTAACTTAAGTTATATTTAAGATAAAAATTCAAGTATAATTGTCCGTGTGACAATCAATATGCTATATTTGAAATATGGTTATATAAAAATGTTATGTTGATACTTTAGTAGATTAAGGCCATTTAAGACAAAATTAACTTAAAAATATTTCGTCACATACTGTAGGAGTTTAATGATTTTAAGAAATCTCCTGAAGTTTTCACAAAGGAGCTTTGTGGATATGGGCCCAGGCCTGGTGAGGTATAGGCTAGAAACCAGTAAATCAAATTGTCATTAAAAAAAATAGCACAATCTACTGACGTCGTAAGTACTTTTCCTTTTCTTCGGATATTGCCAGTCTGGTCTCTTTAGAAAAATAGGAAAATACGTCCCTCTGCTTTGAAAAATAAAAATAGATACGTTTTGTGATTTCTTATATAATGTATCTCACGTGAATGCAGTCACTCTTAATAAACACATTAATATTAGCGATTTCGATTAAAACCATACCTACGATGTATTTACATACATTTCTGAAAGTTCGCATTCCAAGTAATTCGAACTGTGTCGTGATACCAAATAATAACGTCCAGGAAAAACGTCGTTTTAAGGCAAAAGCCTTTTAAATCAGGGTCTACTATGCGAAATGCCTCGTTAAACTAGTGGTTGTTCTAACTACATGTACATGATTGACTTTGATACATTATTATGTGTTACCACCGAGGGATGTCCTTAATATAGTACTTATATAAGGGGATTATCGACGATAGATCGACAATAACGTTCGCAAAAAAATCATAATTATACAGAACATTAACACTTAATTCATTTGATACATTTGGACTTCACCGTTTATATAATTCATTAGTTGACTATAATTCATTAGTTGACTACATTTTCCTTGAAGTGCGCTTTTTTTTTTCAAATCCTGCTCAAAACGTGTATCCCCCCCTTCCCCCCCCCAAAAAAAATATATATTTTCTACTAAAATATTATTGAAATATGGGAATATGTCTTGTTTTAATGTGTCTGTTTTTATGGGAAATACCGTCGACATGCCCCTTTAATACTTGTTTATTTCGTTAAATCTTCCTCATCTGTAGATTGGAGACGTGTTCAATCCTTTACAGCTTATTGTTTGGATTTGTCATAAATGCCCCTCGATCGATGTATGGAGATTCGCAAAAGTTAAATGCAAATGCAGTGCGATGATCGCAGAGATATATTCATGTATATTGCCCCTTGAAAGCCAGAAGGGGCTATCAGCCTGTTTGCACATATGCTGGACCCTTTTAAGGGACAATACTATATTTGAGGCGTGTCGTCCCGGATCAAGCTGTGCAGTCGGCACTGGCTAATCAGGGCGGCACTTTCCGCCTACAGTTGATTTATGTTAAGAAGAGACTTCCATGAAACAGAAAATACCATAAAAGTGGAAAGTGTCGTCTCGGATTAGCCTGTGCGGACTGCGCAGGCTAATCGGGGACGACACTACGCACGTGCATTAAGCCCGGTTTTCCCACGACACGCCTTATTTATGATCCGTTCGCTAAATCTACAGTCTACATTAACATAATTTGCAGGTGGCGAAATCTCGTAGTCTCGACTTAATCGAGGTCAGCGCGAAGACCGGTTATAACGTTGACGCTGCCTTTGAACTGCTGGTCAATAAAATCTTTCAAAACAGACACCGGGTAAGTAGAGACTTTTGTCCGATATTCATTATAAGACTTCAGACAATAAATGTCATAAATTAGACTTAAAGGGTGTGCATATTTTTTTCCATTTTTATTTCGGTTTGCACTGAATGTTTGCATTTTTGTAAACATTGAACACATGGGCCTTATTTCATCATATTTTAGTTTACGCTTTTAGCTTTTACATCGTTTGATATGAAACGAAGACTTTTTGAGATTGTTGTTATGCACCTATCAATAGTTTTCCCCGGGGGGGGGGAGCGGCGGGCTGACCCAGAGGAATTGGACTAATTTTATTTTGGGGGGTCTAATGCCCCACCCTAGAGCCAAGCATATTTTGCTAAATGCCCTCAGTGGAAGTTGCTATAGGGGTATCAAATGGCTCGGGGGACTAATATTACCGGGATCTAAAATCCGACCAAGGTCTATTTCCCTGGGTCCCGGAATAATTCAGCGTGTCACATTCCCGCCTGTCTGGAATCGCTTCAGTCTAAAGTCCAGTATATGCCCGCCGCCCCCCCCCCCCCCCCCCCCATAGGTGCATTTTGAGCTGTATGAATACATGCCCAAGACGTAGGCCTATGTGACGCCGTCACTCGAAATTCATTCATTGTGGTCATGCAATTTATTCTTTCAATAGATATATATATATATACATGTACAGTTCATTTGAATTTGGTAAGGTAAACACTTTAAACCTTCTTTGTTTTTATGTCGTTGTCGTTTCCAGTGGTCTCTGCTCTTCTAAAATCAATGGAGTTATCGAGTGGGTGTTTTTTTACAATATTCAGGGATAATTATTTTTCTTTACAATCGATTGATTGTTCAGGGGCCATATTCCAGAAACATCTTAAGTGTATCTTAATATATGTTTACTTAAGTTAACAATTTCAAAATGTTATATTTAAAAAACAACATATAAAAAATTTGTGAATCTTTTTATTTTGATATATACAATAATTAATACTATAGGTGATAATTAATAAACACTTAGCAATATGTATTGTAAAAACGAAATAAATATTTAAATACAATTAAATAAAATTAATTTTAAAGTTAAGGATAATATATTAGTTAAAATGTTTCTGGAATACGGCGCCATATCTCAAAAAGGTGCACTTCGATCCACATGCCCCCGTTTGTTATTTACACATTGCCTACCAGTTTACGGATATTTTAAACAAATACAGAGAGCAATAACTAAAACAATTTGTACTAACAATTGTTTTTACATTTTTGCACGTGTGTGCGTGTGTGTGTATTTGTGTGTCGATGAACGTAGGCCAACGTTCGAAAAATGTTAATATCATGTCGTTCGTTGTTTACTTCAAAGCAGCAATCCAGAAATATGATACTAAAAGTAAAACTTGCAGAAATCGTTTCGAACGGACATCTTATACCGATCAAAATACAAAAAAAAAACGCATTGAAATTGGTAAAATAATAACGTTCTGGTATTTTTTTTATCGTATAGTTATCTGTATGCGATAGCTTGTGATGCCTATGGAGTAAATTAGCATGTACATTGGTGTATAACGGTATTCCGTTCGTACCAAGCGTTTTCGAACACAGACATTATAAAATGCCTTCGGTAAATAAGATACAGTTTTCAGTCGAATAAACGTCATTTACGTTCATTAGAACTAGTGCCAATTTTAAAAAGATGTATTGAATTGTATTCAATGGATTGAGTCTTTCAGGAAAAATTACCATTCTAAATCATAATATAATTGCGTAATACATTAACTTTAACTGTGCAATTTTAATGAGCATGAACGTAGAATATCAACGTGGAACAACTTATTCCCTCTGTTTTAGCTTAAGCGTGGAAACATGATCACCAGCTTCCGGTTGACAGACTTGGACAAGTTCCGGCGCAGCCAGGAAAAACAGGAGTGCTGCAACTAACCAGGAATATTCGGCGACATTATTATAAATTAGGCTTAACAAAAATATGTTTGTTTCAGGGTACCCGACCTACCCTAAAAAAATGCTCCGACCCAAGAACATTTTATTGGGGTTGTCAGATATTTATTTGTTTTATTTATGTTTTTCAATAATTAAATGATTTTTTTGTTGTTAAATAAGTGTTTAGTTTTGATAGAATCCACTTAAAACAATGTTTAAAGATATAACAGATATGTTTTGAATATTAATTCAGTTTTAGAATCTTGAAGTTGACCATTTACTAAATTGAAATAAAATAAAATAAATCCCTACCTATCTACCCTAACGTTTTTGGTCATGTTACCTGAAACAAACATATTTATTTACGCCTTAGACAGAATGCAATGTGTGAAGAGTGTGTGTATATACTCAGTAAAGTCTGAGAAAACATGCCCTGAGACTGATATTCCAGTTAACAATGTCTTAATGGTTCAAATGCATTACTATTTCAGGATTATAGTATATACAATTCCGAATTATAGTATATACAATTCCGAATTTTTAGGGATGCAACGGGTAACAAATTTTGGTCGGGTCGGGTATCTTTGTTCGGGTCGGGTATTTGCGGGTCGGGTCGGGTATTGATATAAGTAAAAGTACGCATCAACTTTGCACCTCCAGAGGGCTGTTCCGATCAGCAAACATTAGTTCTACCCTGAAGATTAAACGATAAATGAAATTATTTTCTTGGGTGATATGTTCACATACAGTTTTGGTACCGGATTTGGTCCTGCCTAGAGATTTTTAGTAAGTTTAATATCTCTGCCTTTCTCATTGCATTTATATTGCTTGACAAAGCGCATTGGGGAGCATACGTCAGCTTTGTGTTATTATTTGTCATTGTAATACTGCTAACATATAAACTATAACAGAATTTTGCTAATTTGCTGCAGGATTATTAAGGGCTACAAATATGTTGTGATCGGACATTACTTCTGTAATATTGTTAGAAAGGGACTTGGAAGTTTGAACTGTGCCTGTTTCCTTAATAGTAATTTTTCGCTGGACTCTTGTCATTAACATTGTTGTTTGTTAAGGTGAATTCTTGCCGAATAGCGCCCAATTCCTCCATCTCTGGAGAACATATTTTACCCCAAAATCTCGTTTTTGCCTATTAATGACTTCAGTTTAATGATAAGGAAACCAACACAATTATCAAGGTAAAACTGAAGGAAAAAGATACATGTGTACAGATTATTTGTATTACAGGATATTTAAGTTCTAAGAAATAAACCTTGATAAAATCTGTGTTTTCAAAAAAGTATTCTCGTTTCGATAAATACAGATTTGTTCAGTAATTTATTTGCATATGTTTTGCAGAGGTTTTGCGGTAATAATTCAGCGGGAAATAATGCACTAGCGTCTTGTGCACCCATATATATGCGTTATAAAGGTATTGATTCGTCATTTGAGGTGTGTAATCGACGGGGAAAAGATAAGGCGCAGGGAAAAAAGGATGAATACTAAATAACCGCACTCCCAACCGTTAACAGTTTCGTTCGCTGTAGAATTTGATCATCTCGTTTCATGAACGATAAATTTAACATTTACTTAGGTTTCGTCATATAAATAACGATGCTCTGAGTTTATATTCAGTTCAATTACAAGCCAATGCACTTTGCCACACATACATGTTTCCTCAACAAGACGGTTTGAAAATCCTTGGTTTAAGACGTCCATACAGCTGTTCAGCGGGGTTCGTTCAGCGATGCACTCCAAATATCCAAGAGCGACAGCAAAATATTTGCTTTTATTTGTAAAACCCTGTTAAATAGAAAAACCTATGCCTGTTGGGTCTTGGTTTTATTAATTTGTTGAATATAATTTTAGATTAAGAAGAATTTTAAGAAAGATGAAGATGATTAAAAGGTTGAATTACACTATTATTTTAATACCCGACCCGACCCGAATTTTTTTATGGGAAACCGAAATGCGGGTATTTTCGGGTACTCGTTGCATCTCTACGATTTATAGTATATACAATTCCGAATTATAGTATATACCATTCCGACGTATAGTATATACAATTCCGAATTATAATATTTACACTTAGTTGTATCAGAGAACGCTTCCTGGTGTCGACATACCGACACAATTCAAATTCATAGTACGTTAAACGGGCAGTTCCACAGTTTTTGGATGTGAACAATAATTTCCTCAAACTGACTTTTTCCTGTTTTTAAACACATGAGGCTTGTCGTGGGAAAACCAGACTTAATGCATGTGCGTAAAGTGTCGTCCCGGATTGGCTTGTGCTGTCCGCACAAGCTAATCCGGGACGGCACTTTCCGCCTTTATGGTATTTTCTGTTTCAAGGAATCAGTCTCTTCTAAACATAAATCCACTGAAGGTGGAAAGTGTCGTCCCTGATCCGGGATGACACTTTACGCACATGCATTAAGTTTGGTTTTCCTACGACACGCCACATATTTTGTTCAAATTTCAAGGTTAAAAAAGCACATTGCCTGTACAAAGCTTCCTGGTGTCGACATACCGACATAATTCAAATTCATAGTATGTTAAACGGGCAGTTCCACAGTTTTTGGATGTGAACAATAATTTCCTCAAACTGACTTTTTCCTGTTCTTAAACACATGAGGCTTGTCGTGGGAAAACCAGACTTAATGCATGTGCGTAAAGTGTCGTCCCGGATTAGCTTGTGCTGTCCGCACAAGCTAATCCGGGACTTCACTTTCCGCCTTTATGGTATTTTCTGTTTCAAGGAATCAGTCTCTTCTAAACATAAATCCACTGAAGGTGGAAAGTGTCGTCCCTGATCCGGGATGACACTTTAAGTCTGGTTTTCCTACGACACGCCACATATTTTGTTCAAATTTCAAGGTTAAAAAAGCACATTGCTTGTACAAAGTTAAAAATTTGACAAATATATGTTGTTGTTTTTTTCAAGAAAGATTTGCTACATGGTAGACATACCATAGAAGTTTTTTTTACACAAAAGTTCATAATAAATATCAAACAAAATAATTATGATTTGCAACCAAAACAGCATGGCATTCAAAACGTTTTGATGGATTCTACAAATTCCTGTTTTGAAATTCCATTTTTAGAGAAATATTTTTCAAACCCCAAAACTGTGAAACTGTCCCTTTAAAGGTTCATACCCATTAGCAGTTAACTGTGCAATATGTATATATCCTATGTTCTGACATGATAACATGTACTTTCTTTTCTTTGCCATAGATAATGTTCGTTGAATATTACATATTCAAAGCTATATACGTTGTGTCAAATGCATTATTGCATTGTTTTTCTAAAATGTAGCTTATTCTAAAATTATTCTGTACAAACATTGTAAAACGATTTCTTCGTGATCGAACCTCTACGCGTGTCTTTGTTGCTACATCAACAGTTCTTTTACTTATTTCTTAATTTAAGGGACCTTTTCTACTTAAAACTTGCGGATTTTCTGTAGCAATAACAATGATAATATAATACAGAAATATACAAGTCGCCTAAATTTAATACTACATAGATAAAGCATTACTTTATGAGATTTTCTATAATAATTTGAAAAAATTAAACCCACAGTGGAAACTGAACTCGCAGTGTAGGTGCCATAAGATCAAATGCAACTTACAGCAATTTAACCATCAAAGCTATTTCGCCTTATGAGAATGCTGGTTATAAAATAAAGTTCACTCTTACGTCAAAGAGCCCATTCAAACACGAACTACATTATGCAATGAATTTTCTCAAAGCATATATACCGTTACTTTCTATACTAGGCAAAACTCCAAAGGCACATAATATAAATACTGTCAATATGTTACATTGAAGCGGAAACAATAATTATTCCGTTGAAAAGATTTGATAATTGACAGTAAGGTCTGAAAATTTTATTTATATATGTTTATGAAAAAGGTTTTTATGGTGAAATATATATGTGCGTTGGGAGGTTTGCCTAGTATTTAATTGTATGGCGGTATTTTTTTTCGTGATATTTTACTGTTATTTCAATCCTCTCTCCCCCACTCCCGAGATCCTGTTCGTAGTCATAGCCGCTTTAAACTACATTCTTTTCCTATTTGATCTATATAGACGTTTAAACGTTAAATGTATTGTCTCTTGTAAATTTATTTATGTCATCTATTCAATTAAAAAAATATTCTCCGTGTTTTGGAATACATATATGTATGTGTGTGTAAATATACGTTGTAATATACATTTATATCCTTGATACATGTATATAAAAACTTCACGGGCGTGTCGGTGACGATCTTAGTACAAATATTATTTTGCATCAATGGGCAACAATGCAGTTTGACATTTAGTGCATATTGTTAGAGTTACGAGTCTTTCATATTACTGTACTTTTATATGGTGCCCGATACATACTTTTGTTTATTACTTGTTTGTTATTATGCCCTCCCCCATCAAAGATGGCTGGGTATATTGGTTTGCTAATGGTCGGTCGGTCGGTCTGTCGATCGGTAGACCACTTTCGTTTCCCCTCTCTATGTTGAACAGTTTTCATCCGATCTTCACAAAACTAAATGAAAATGTTTTAGGTCATAAGATCTAGGTCAAGTTCGATAATCAGCTAAATCGCCCCAGATTTGTGGAGTTATGGTACTTTAATTTTCTAAAATTGGCATTTTTATCCGTTTTCGCTCTCTAAGTCGAACGGTTTTCATCCGATCTTCACCAAACTTCATGAACATGTTTTTTATAATAATATCTAGGTCAAGTTCGATGATCAGCCAAATCACCACAGGAATTGTGGAGTTATTGCCCTTGAATGATCTGAAATTGGCCTTTTTAGCGTTTACGCTCTGTAAGTCCAATAGTTTTCATCCGATCTTAACCAACCTGCATGTAAATGTTTATTGGCATAATATCTCGGCCAAGTTTGATAATCAGCTAAATAGCTCCAGGAATTGTGGAGTTATGGCTCTTGAATTATCTCAAATTAGCCTTTTAGCCGTTTCCGCTCCAACAGTTTCCATCCGATCTTCACAAAACTTGCTGAAAATGTTTGTGGGCATAATCTGTCGGCTAAGTTCGATGAGCAGCCAAATCACCCCAGGAATTGTGGAGTTATGGCCCTTGAATTATCTAAAATTGGCCATTTTGGCGGCGTGAGTCCAACAGTTTGAATCTAATATTCACCAAACTTGATGAAAATGTATGAGGTTATAATATCTTCGCAAAGTTCGATGATGAACCAAAACACCACAGGAACTGCAGAGTTATGGATCTTGATGTATCTCAAACTGGTCTTTTTAGCAGTTTCGGCTCCCTATGTCCAACAGTTTTCAACCGATCATCACCAAACTTGATATTTTAAAGACTTATTTTAACGTCGAGGGGGCGTAACTGTTTTACAAACAGCTATTGTTGTTCTTGTTTTGTTGATGATGTTGTTGTTGTTGCTTTTTGTTATAAATGAAACAAAGGTATGCCTTTTTAAGTTCTATATACAAATAAAATGTAGGAATGACTTATACATGTGGTTAATAATAAGTGAACGGTCAGTAAATGCACAAACCGACATTACGCTTAATATCTGGACACACACAACTGACTTAACCTGTTTTGTTCCATATTTGCATATTTAACTGAGGCATGTATGGTCCACAGGGGTATGTTAGATGCTGGAAACGCGTTATATATAAAGGGTTAACATTGCGGGTAAAGTTGGTGTGTAGTACATGCCTAAACTATATTAAACATTTGATTACATCGTTCCTTAAAAGCAAGTTTAACAATCATCATGGTTTAGCTGTAAATTTGACTTTTGCTTTGTTACATTGTACCTTAAAAATAAGCCTGCATTAACTCGTTATTTTAACAAAGTGTCATTCCGATCATAGTGTAAATGCATTCCAAGTACATTTGAAGCAAATTATTTGCAAACACTGTCATTCTTTAAAGTTTTATTAGCACAATAAATCAGGATCTATAATCTGCATATTTGCTTAGCCGTCGCAAAATCGCGAACTACATTATTTTCTCCATCCACATGCGTAAACCTCGGCCCAGTTATTTCGTTATGAGATATACGAGAAGCCGCTAATCGGTCCTTTATGATTTACAATAACTTTATATTATGTAACCACTTGTAAATAAAGGAATTTTTTTCTGTTGGGTCTACTGTAAAGTCTAAATATTTGCACAGCCGTACTACAGTATTCCCATATACTATAGTTTATATTTATTAGCGTAGAGTGTTTTCGGTGTTATTATTATTACTACTATTATTACTATTTTTTTTTTTATATTACTAATTTACGTATTATCAAATCTGTAGAAGCAATTTACAAAAATATTTAAAATCAAGTTTTTTATATTTATTTTAATATAGCATAAAAGGCTATTTTTATATTGATAAATTAATTCCTGCTTTTCCCTCACGTATTTTTTTGTATAGAAGAAAATCTCATCGTGACCAATTTTCCACATGATTTGTTACAGGAACTACTGTATGTTTGATGTTTAGCAATTGTTTTTACTCTCTATATGCTCACATGTTATTACAAAATGTAGTTTTGTAATCTGTGAAACAAATAAAGAGTTGTTCTGTTCTGTTCTGTTCTGTTCTGTTCTGTTACTCTTCGGCTTTGAGATAATTTTACTGGATCAATGAAAAAGAAATGTCATTTCAATGAAATGTATTCTCTATTCAAACAAGCACTATTGCCATGTCATGTTCAGAAATTAAAACTCTGTCGGTCTATAAGTTGAGACAGCCGCGTCTTAGACAGAATTTCAAATAAAGAAAACATTTCAGAAAACGCACATCAGGAAAACATATTGTTGCCACGCACCGTTGAGTTATAAAATAAAACAAAATAATGAAAATAGGGTATTCACCTTCGTGGTTTGGTAATGTTCATTTTGTAAAGCAATATAACGTTTTCTGAAACAGCCACTGACATTCTTTTGCAAAAATGACCTTTATTTTAGTACTGAAATACAAGCGATGTTCAACATATAAACATATTGTCGGTAATACCTGCATACAATTTCAATGAAAAGTTTAATGCAAGGCAAAAAACAACAACAAATAAACATAAGCATTTTGAGATCGTGTAAATATATTGAGTAGACGACAGCTCAAATCATAGCCATGTTGGCAGGCACTTCAATGGATCGAGGAAAGATGAAATAACAATTATCGAAAAGTAGAACGCATGGCCAAATATATGGTTAACGGGTTTGCCTTTGTATGTTCTATTATATAATCTGCCAATAACAAACACATCTGCCGATACCAAACACAAACGATGCACTGTCTAAAACATGGGAACGCGTATAAAATGAATGGAACTTTTCAAAGAAAGCCAAGAATATGTGAACATTGTGAGATTGTGTAAATACACTGAGAAGACGACAGTAAAACAAATCCAAGTCATCATTTTAAACACATGAATGGGTCGAAGAAACGCTAGAATAATGATTTTTGAAAAAGAAAACGTAAGGACAGATGACGGCCAAGGTTTTTTCCTTGTAGTTTTAGTTGAATAATCTGCCAGTTGAGAAGATACGAAGTCGTATGCTTGAACTCGTTAATGTATTCAGGATCAAAAAGAACTAACGAAATGCCTTTTCTTCAACTACTGAGAAAGTTCCTAACCAAAAATAAATACATGCACATGCATTAGTTCACCCATTAAACAATGGTGTAGTAAATTTGCACTACTTTTATTTTGAAAAATATTACTTCCGTCTGAATCTACACATCTGCTGTTTGGTTTTGGATGATCTATGGTTCATGTTCTGTAAATAAAGTCAATCTTTATTTTCATTTCAAGTGGCCATATATTTATTACAATTTATTTAGTTATAATGTGAATAGTACGTACAATGTATTTTTAAATAAATAAATTGCTAGTAATTACTAGTGTCTTACTAAAGACACAGTTCTATTGACATCCAATCGCAATATCCGATCGGCGTACAGTTCGTTTATCCACTGTGATAGCCATTCTTTTTTTTAATGAAGATCAAGCAATTAAAACCTTAAATTTTTGGTAACATTTCTCTATGAGTTAATGTGTCGGACACATTTACCACGACATATGCTTACTCGTAGCATGTATCTTTTGTTTTACATTCATTTTGTTTTGCTTTGTTAGCCAGCTTTCTCCCTTTTTGCTATAGCGGTCGGTAAATTGAAAGACATGTAGTGCATTTGTATGATTTGTAATGTTTGTGCATGTATTGTACAAACTTACATTCAAAACAATTATTCGACCCTAAAAATCGAACATATCGATTCATAATTTGCTTGTTATTGTATTTCACTTAACCCGATTTTGTTGTCGTGGGACCTTAATCCGTATGGTAAAACATTTTGGAACAATGTTCATAGTTTGTCAAGATGGATTTATTGTCTATAATCTTTCTACCCCCACTAGAGTAAAATTCATTCAACGGACTACTCGTAAGTAAAACGCTAAGCAAAATAAGTTTGGCAGAAAAATCCGCATGCCTTAACCATAAAACCAATCCATTCGAGGTCGCTTCGCAATCCAATTTTATCTTGTTTTAACTAGTATCGTATTTAGTTATTCGTGAAAAAACAAACACTTAAAATGATAATCACAACTGACAATAATTGGAACTTAAATGACTTTAGTAATTTGATTTGTTTTATTTTAATATACAAATATATGTAACGCAGGACCATGTCAGGGGCGGTTCAAGGATTGGGGGGGGGGCGTAAACCTAAGATCGTGCAGTTATAACCCCTTAATGATGTCTGTGGGTCTGCAGTGATCAGCTACAGATCCGTATCAAAGATATATAATAATGCTTTCATCATCATCATCATCATCATCATCATAACCATCATCATCATTATCAAGTGCACTTTGTTTCACTGAATAAATTAAAAATACTTCACCGTTTTATGTTCGAAAGACATGATGGTTCATCTGTAGTTCATACACCTAGTATGGCAGTAAATTGCCACTGTTTGATGTGCCTGGCCACTAAATACGTATTGGACATTCAATGTTATATATATCAGGAACATCTATAAACATGTAAACTCCCTAGCTGAATAAATTCAAACACACACGCATCGAGATTTTTTGTTTTATTCATTTACCAAAGTGTAATGGTCTTTTTTTCGAAGATAATGTCATTAAAAACTCACAAATTGTCTTGAAATGTGCTATGCACTGTGTTTTTCATTTCATCAGACAAACATTTACATGTAATGTTATGTAGGATTCTCGTATGATTGCGTTGTGAACTAATAAGGCAAGTGATGCCAACTTTGTGTTAAATTCGCTGACATAAGACGAACATTTACATGTAATGTTATGTAGGATTCTCGTATGATTGCGTTGTGAACTAATAAGGCAAGTGATGCCAACTTTGTGTTAAATTCGCTGACATATGGCGCCAAAAGAAATCGCCAGAAATTGGATCCAGGACTTTTGGACACCCTTTTACTTTATCACTTTATATCTTTTGTTATGAATGCATAAAACAAATTTGAAATTTGATGTGATTGCTAATGGAACAATGCAAAAAAAGTTTGTCGATTTAGATTTTTTGGACTAAACTATTTATTGAGAAAACTGTTAAAACTCGAAATAATTAATTTCGACTTCAAATCATATTTATTCGAAACGTATAAATGTATTTTATGTGGCATCCTGTGCCAACGGTGTATCGCATCTGACATCTTTATGTAATATATGAATTTAAAAAATAAAACAATATCATCCACAAATAAAGGTATATTGTCTATAGTTTATCGTTTTCGAGTAACTTCGGCGCCGGTACTACGGTGTACGTAAGATGTACGCAGGTGGCGGGCTAGGTGGGGTATGTTTGACTGAAGTCGATGTGTATGTTACCAAATTGAGCGAGCCGTTCTATACATGCCCATATATGTTTGGTCCGGTAGTTTTAGGGGGGGGGGGTGCGCGCCGGGTGCGCCCCCCCTCCCACTCCCCCTGGATCGGCTAGTGCATGTTCGCCAAATTAGTCTTCGTGAGTACGTGTGTATTATGTGTGATGCGTAAGAAACGTTAACGTATACGTGGTCAATGACATTTCTTGCGGTTTTCTTAACAGATATCGACTAAGAAATTGTATTACGTTCTATCTGGTCCTTTAAACCTCCTTTTTTATTTTAGACCTATGTTTGTTACCAATTCAGATTTACTGTGAAAACACGTACTAGTAGCAATAAGTTGTGCTATTTTACTGAAAAAAATATTGTGAATTGTGGTGTGGTCTAGTGATTTCCATGGACACACTACCTGACTACTAGTATTTCAGGGTGTTGGACATGACATGGAATAACATTTTGGTAGCCGAAAGAAGGATTTTCGTCGAAATATGAGATGGACATATTGTCGTTTCGTTTTAGTGGTATATAACCAACATAATTTTGGGGTTATGTTAACACACCTTGTGAACAAGAGATAAAATACATGTACATCGAATGCGGCATTGCCCCGCATTGTTGAACATTTAACATAATGGAGAAATATAAATTTCATCTGATAAAATGTTACAACTTGCATAACAAAGTATTTTAAATAACAGTGATTTTTTGCTGACAAGCTTAAAGCCTTATATATGAAAGATAAAAATAGTTCAGGTCATGGATATGTCCGTCTTTATTGTTTTGTTGAAAAGCTCTTTCGATAAGCTTGAGCTAGGAATGAAAAGTAATATCATGGTAGCGTTATTCTATAATGGGAGTATCTGAAAATATAAAAATGGCAAAACAAGAACACAATTATTTCAAACACGAACGTTGGCTACAGACACGACAGGCATTGTGAGGGAGATCACAACCTTCACATGTACACACAGTCTTTAGAAATAATATATTTCCTCATTTATTTTTACGGTGGCATATATGTGACATGTGTACTGTTCTTTTTAAATTCTAGTTCTTCAACTGCGCATGTCAGCTTACCAGACTGTGATTCAAGCTTCGTTGCATATGTGTTCAATCTTTCAGGTGACACTTTTATTTTAAGACTATTTCTTTTTTGTTTGCTTTGGACACTTCAACATACAACAACACAGACGAATCACTTATTCTTTTGGTAACACGTGTACAGCTTTTAAATAACCCGCTTGTGTTGATTCCATGTTGACACGGTATTTCCACTTTTCACTTTCATTAATAAAAATCTTTTTTATTTAATCCCATTTTATCACGGGTTCCAACACCATTTCTATGTGGTGGACAGTTCGATATTTTGCCCCAATGTTTCACATAGAAAAACTTAATAACACGTTTGGCAAATTTTACTTTTATTTATTTTCTTTTACATCCATTCTTTAATAGTCACATAGTTGTTACTCAAAATAAATCCAAACTACATTTGAACCCGAACTTAACTGAACCAAGGCACATGCAAGTTTTGTCCTTTATACAAGCGTATATATATATATATATATATATATATATATATATATATATATATATATATATATATATATATATATATATATATATATATATATATATATATATATATATATATATATATATATATATATATATATATATATATATATATATATATATATATATATATATATATATATATATATATATATATATATATATATATATATATATATATATATATATATATATATATATATATATATATAAATGTCGCCGCCAAAAACTACGAGGAACTAGACAACGGAGCATACAACGGAGCATACAATGGAGAATAAATTAAACAGCAGTACCGTAACATCTAATGGAGCAATACATACCAGAGCACAATATTTAGCAAATTAGTAAAAGAACATTAAATACACATTAATCAGCAATTGAATACTGTGGGCACCAGATAATAACTCCTGGCCATGACATAATATTTTTATTGGTCATTTAAGTCGTGGCAAACGCCTGTTACCTCTATGCCATAGTGCACAATTAAAGTATGGTAGACTTCGAAAAAAGTTCACATGTAATAATTTATATTTTTAAAGACGGCTTTCAAATCGCTGTATTGTGTTACAAAAAATCATGTATTATTATTCATATACCTTATTTGTAATTCTCTATAAAAACATATCTTTGCTATTGCTTTTTTTAGTTCATTTATTTGTTTTAAAAGGCATTAACTTTGTAAGTTTGGAAAGGTATTTGCAGCCGAAATACGTACGCATCCAAAAACAGATCATGCAAAACAAAGACATGACAAGATGGTAAAAATGTGACAGCATGAAAGAAACACATTATCAAAAGCTAGATGAATTTGCATGGGGATTTTTGAGCAGGTAGAATAATATAGGATATTGCGCTCACACCAGATTCTTTTCCAAAGGGAAAGAAATTTGACATCCAATTAGGCTTTCTCACGACAAAGGTGGTGTCAACTGGCGGATAAGGTTACACATAAATAGAACACGACTGAATTCGATATTGTCGGACGGTGTCAAAAGCTACACATTTGCAACTTCGATTTCGCAGTTATATCCCGCAGTGATTACACTTCAAAAGAATTTCGCAGATGTTAAATGGATTAAAATGTTCGCTCAACGTTTTAGTTTTCTGTTGCTGCAATAATCGGTCCAATTATTGATGGTTTCAATTCAATCGTTGCTTTTTAGTGATGAAATTACTTAAATATTGGGTTGAAATGCACTGGAAAAAACATTTAGTTTACATGATGCTTCATTCAAGACAAACGGTTCAGATGATCATAACTCAGGCTTTAATTTCGATAATAATTTCAATAAACTCCCCAACTAAATCTATCATGTTCAAGTTTTTGATGTTCAAATAAAATGAAATAATGTCTGCTGTGAAACTTAAATTCCACTTATTTAAGTATTGTACCACAAAAATAAGCAATTATTTGGTAACCTTTTACTTATTATTTACCCATTTAAGACTTCCAAACATAATTTTATTCAATTAAGTGTATTGTTTTGAAAGTAATAAAATGGACGAGTGATCAAATTCGATCGAGTTACGATTGTGAGCTATCAAGTACAGATAAATACTTTAGTTCTAGTTGGCCTCGAGGGAGTACGTTGCTTAAATACTAGCGTATATAGTTTGCAGTTGAGGATTTAGGATCTAGTAGTACCGGTAACCTATGATCAGGTGAACATCCCCTTCCGAGTAGGAATGAAACAATCACCTGGGCCCAAGGCGGACACCATATCCATTACATCAGAGCAAGGATATTATATCTCGTAGTATACTGCTACTGTTAAGGTGTTTGATCGGTTATGATTTCAAAATATTTTAACATTCCATTTTTTTAAATTGCATTTGAAGCAAAACAATTACCCTGAATAGGAAATCCTTTGATGTTGTATGTTTACCTTTTACCGGCAATAAGATATACTTAAGATTCATTATGAAATGTGAACAAGTGTCCTTCACACTCTTAGAGTCTTTTTATCTATACTTTTCTTGTGCTACGCACTTCTATCTATTTTTAAAATCACCATGGAAACGTACATTTGGTTAAACTACCTGTTTACCAGGAAGATATGTGACTAACTTCACTTTTCATCTGAAAGGATTCGAGATATCGATTTTGAATCTATAATGGGGTCATTCTGCGTATCAATCCATCCTTTTATCAGGCAGAACAGCTGAGCAAACGTTCGTTTTGCTTACCAATTGGACGATGACATTAACAGAGATGAATAAAATAAATATATTCGCAAGGCCACCAAACCGTAATTGTTAAATAGATTCACAGCGTCCTTAGCAACGAATGAAATGTCCTAAGAAAAGAATACGCGTAGAAGGTATACAATTTATTGTTTCAGCTACAGGTAGCAATTTAAAAAGTGTGTATATAAATATGTGTTCTCAACAAAGAAAGGATCTTAATATACCTCAACTGGTATTGCTAACCAATGCATTACAATCATTACCCGCACGAATTGTGGTACAATTTCTTTCTTATTTATGGTATTAGCATTATCATTATTATTATTAGCAGCAGCTGATGCAACACCATAGCCATCAGGCCAACAACGGCATGAACTATAGTATACTATGTATATTATATAATAGTTATCATTATCAAAAGTGACACCACATCAAACATGCAGAATGCAGAATATTAATGATACACTGATGTACTACTTTATGCATTTAATATATAAAAAAGAAAATAATTTCTGAATATTCCCTACAAATTAGGTCAATTGAAAACAATGATCGTTTTTATCAGCCTAAAACTACACATAATTAAAAATAATTATATCCTATTTTATCTTTTTGATCAAATTACAGAAACTTTAAAGCAAGTCGATGGAATAAAATCAGTGCTAATTTTGCTAAAAAGAAAGGTGCTACCTCCGTATGATCATTTCTATACGTGGAGTTAGGTAAACAAACGGGATATACATTTGATTATCGTGAAAGATTTGTATGTAAGGATTGTTAAAATCTGCATGTTTTCATAAGCAATAAGTTGGCATGCTTTAATAACGTGTATATTAGTGACAAAAACAAAGGCGCTTTTGACATCAATGAATAGCTAGTCAATAAGTTAGTAAAAGCTGAAAAGTGTCAATATATTTGTATAAACCCAAGGGTCAGGCTACGAATGAAGGAAAACTGAAGCAAGGAAGGATGACAACATAATACTAATGACAATATTACATAAAGTGCTTGGTCATTTAAAAATAATTAAACATTTTCCTTTCCCATTATTTAGGGTATTAAGTTATTCCCAAATAGTGCCCAACATCCTGGGGAATATTTGACTTGTTGGATTGTTACATACATACTGTTACACATAGAGTAATGTCATATAGAGTATACCGAGCTGCTACCACCAATATTTATGAGCTTACGTCAACTTCCGTCAACACCTGTTACGTCATTTCTAATCCCAGAAGAGTCTCAGGATGGTATGGCAGTAATGTCGAATAAACATTACCTATTGGTTGTTGGCTTTCAGCTACTGATATTCCTCCTGTGCCACAGCCTGCAGATGGAGTTTTTTTCAGCATTGTTTACGTCTCAGTGACACCAGTGACAGTCATCTTCCTCTCTTTTCCAACAATTCTGAAATCACTTAGAATTTTTAATACAGAATGAACAATCAAGCCACTGCCAGCGACTTCGACTGGAAGTTCCTTGTCTAACATCTCAATCTCTGTTGGTATTTATGCAATACTAGTAAATCTTTGTATCCCCCTCTGTTCATTTCATAACCTTACACACACATTTCTTCCCGCTGAACTGTGAGTTCTACGTTTTTTGCCTTCTTCAACAACAACATCAAAATCAATCTTTTTGTTTATCCTATTTAATTTACTGACTTGAATATTAAATAATAAGAAATATGTCATATGTAATTTTCTCTTTTAAAAATGTTATTGATGCTAATGTAAAGAAAATAATAAGGTTGTTCAAGCACAAGACCAGATAATTTCAAAAGTGTCTCACGATATTAGGACAAATTGGTTCGAAACAAGTGGTGTTTCAATATTTATGGGGTGGAGACACTTAGAGTAGCGATTTTGAATGCATTGTTCAAAAGAGCATTATTACATGATGAACGCGCGTTTTGAAAATTCATCAGTTAACATTGTGTGTAATGTTGATATGGAATGCATCAAAACTATATAATTAACATTTGGTGACGTTGTGCCTTTAAAGCCTACTAAAACCGACTTGGTTTAGACATTAATTTGACTTTTGCTTTGTTACTGTGTACCTTAAAGAACATGCCGGATTTAAACTTGTCATTTTAACAAAGTGTCATTCAGATAATCGTGTTAAAGCAGTCCAAATATATCTGTAGCAACTATTTGCAAACGCTCTGGCGCTCAGAGTACTTCATTCTACTTTGTTACAGTTTTATTAACACAATAAATCAGGATCTATAATCTATATATTTGCTTAGCCGTCACAAAATCGCGAACTACATTAATTTCAAATTTCTCTTTGCATATCCTTAAACTTCGGCCCGATTAATTCGTTATGAGTTATTCGAAAAGCCACATAGCGGTCCTTTATGATTCATAATACCTATATATTATGTTCCCGTATTGAATGAAGGATATTTGTTTCCGTTTGGGTCAACTGTTTAGTATCAATATTTGCACAGCCGTATACGGTATTCCCTTACTCGTCGGCTTTGAGATTATTTTAATATATCAATGAAAAAAAGAAATGTTATTACAATGGAATGTCTTATCTATTCAAACAAGCATTAATGCCATGCCATGTTCATAAATTACAACTCCTTCGGTCGTAAAGATGAGACCAAGCGTCTTCGGGCAGAATTATAACTTTAAAAAAATCTGCCAATACCAGTTGAGAAGGTTCGAAGTCGAAAAGCGGGTTGTGTGTTTGATCTTTTTCAAGTACAATTGAAGAATAAAGCCACAAAATAATTCATAAAATGTCAAAACTGCATGCGATACTTCAACAGCTGAGAAAGTTCCCTACACATAGAAACCAGTGAACTGATGGATGCTTCCCAGTGCCCTTTGCCAAGTAATGGGATAGCAATCAGAACAGCAGAGTCCAGACAAGAATTGTGCAATCCCAAGTGAGGTTTCGACATAAGATATCTACATTTGAAGTAACATTACAATACCTTAATTCATACTTGAGCTGTTGGGCGTGACCCCACCCACCTCGTATTCAATCCTAAGCGAGGTCTCAATAAGAGGTATTTACATATGAAGTTTTATTAAAATATCTAAATTTGTTCTTAAGTTATTGAGTGGAAACCCTTTTTCTATTTTTAGTAACAATGACCTTGACTCCACCCACCCCATAATGCAATCGCATGCGAGGTCTAGATAATAAGGTATCTACAAATGAAGTTTTATTAAAATATCTGAATTTGTATTCTAGGTATTGAGCGGAAACTGTTTTTCTATTTTTAGTAATTGTGACCTTGATTTGAAAAAAGAAAGTATCCACTAATATATTTTCAGGTTTTTCGATACCTGTATGCAATATATTAAAACAAACAATAAAGTCAATGAAACTTTAATCATCTTTCAATAAAAGTATATCATTTGTTTCTAAATCAATTCCATATTTATCGTTAAACACAAAGCAAACACTTAACAGGTGCAAACATAAAGATCACAAAACAGGAACGTGTGAGTAGACAGTTAACTGTCGCCCTTGTTCCATTAAACCTTCGACTTATGTCAGTTAAAATCCGTCTTGCTCGCAGGATACCCAGAGCCTGGTTTTGCTAGTCCATATTTAAACATGCCATGGTAATTTCACATGATTTGGATGATTTTATGAACCGACTATCCACACAGAATCGATTTTAATGACAACTTGCACAAAATGTGTGCACATATTCACTACACAATTGGTAATCGAGTTTTGGTGAGTAATTTGGTATTAAATGATACGGTTTAACAGTAAAAATACACATGATATTGAATGTGGAAGATTATGTTCTTTAAATCGATAGTCATAAATAAAACATCTAACAAAAATTCATGTTTTTCAAGATACAGATGTTTAAAAGTGGATACTTTCTTTGTTTGTTTTGACTATGTTCTTTGTGATTTTCATTTTTACACCTGTTACGTTTGTGCACTATGTTTGACCATAAATATGGAATTAATTCAGAAAAAAAATGATAGCATTTTATTGAAAGATGATTAAAGTTACGTTGACTTTATTTTTTGTTTAAATATTACATACAGATATCGAAAAACAATAAAATATATGAGTGGATACTTTCCTTTTTGGTTGAGTATATGAAGTTTCATTAAAATATCTCAATTTGTTCTCTAGTTATTGAATAAAACCGTTATTCTAATTTTACTAATGGTCACCTTGACCTTGACCCCACCCACCCCATATGCAATCCCAATCGAGGTCTCAATATAAGGGGTCTATATAATTATGAAGTTTCATTAACATATCTCAATGCGTTCTAAAGTTATTGAGCAGAAACTGTTTTTCTATTGTTTAGTAATGGTGACCTTAACCTTGACCCCACCCACCCCATCAGCAATCCCAAGCGAGGTCTTGATATAAGATGTCTACATATGAAGTTGCATGAAAATATCTCAATGCGTTCTCAAGTTATTGAGCGGAAACTTTTTTTTAGTAACGGTGACTTTGACCTTGACCCCACCCACCCCATCAGCAATCCCAATGAGGTCATACTATATGGTATTTACATATAAAGTTTCATTAAAATATCTCAATGCGTTCTTGAGTTATTGAGCAGAAACTGTTTTTCTATTTTTAGTAAAATTGACCTTGACCTTGACCAAACCCCGCCCACCCGCGCAACGGCATACCCCAATCTTATAACCGAAAAAAGTCGAAACATTTGGGGGGTTAAAAATTCATTGAAGCGGAGCATCTTGGTAGAGTGAACACCTCCTCTTAGTAATGAAGGTTTCCATAAAGTTTAAGTTAATTCTGGCTAGTAGTTGCTGAGAAACAGTCCAGACAAGAATTGCGCACAATACACTTATTTCAGAAACCTTCAAAGTCCCATAACTCCAAGGAAAATCACTGCAAGGAAACGTCATGTACTGTGCACACCTCATTTTGACAATGAAACATCACATACAGTTTCATTGTATTTTGGCCAGTAGTTGCGGAGAAATAGCCCAGACAAGAATTGTGCATTATATTCTAATTTCAGAAATCTTCAAAGTCCCACAACTCGTAGTTAACTCAATGAAGCAGAACCTCCTGATTTTGTGCACACCTTCTCTTGGTAATAAAAAGTTTAATTCAAATCTGTCTAGTAGTTGTGTAGAAAATGATTGGTCAAAAATTGTGCACTAAATACTTATTTCTGAAATCTTCAAAGTCCCATAACTCTGAGAAAAATCATTGAAGCGGAACACACTGGTTCATTGCACACCTCCTCTTGGTAATGAAACTTCCTATATAGTTTCATTGAATTCTGACCAGTAGTTGTGTAGAAATAGACCGGACAAGAATTGAGCACTAAATGCTTATTTAAGGCATCTTCAAAGTCCCATAACTCTAAGAAAAATCATTGAAGCGGAACCTCCTGGTTCCCATGAAGTTTCATTGAATTCTGGTCAGTAGTTGCTGAGAAATAATCCGGACAAGAAAACGGGACGGACGGACGGAAGGACGGATGGACGTTCAAAGCGGCGACTATATGCTCCCCGGAAATTTTTTCGGGGAGCATAATAAATTAGATCACTTGTCGATATCTAGGTGTGCTGATAATTAGTACTAATTTTATTTTGTCAATTACGGCTTCCGTCCTGAATATGTCTGCTGATTATTTTGTCCACTAAATATTCTTGTTGCCAAGGAAATGTAAAGATGAAAGGTTTCGGTGTTTAGACTGTTGGCGGAAGCCAACGGTCTTTGAGAGGGTAATTTTCAAGACAGGTATCGCGGAAAACTACTTCTTTTCTTTGCAGGCTATAAGTCAGTAAATCGAAACCTGAAAGGGTCCTTCTTCAAAACAGCAAAATTTCACACCCGCTTTCTTACATTTTAATTATTTAAGATCATGCATTTAGCATGTATTATAATGCTTCTATCATGTGATTTATTACAATTACAGTTTGCAAAAAGGTCAATTTATAAAAAAAATAACTTTAAACTAATGACACATTTGCTATTTACTTGTAACCGAAATATATATTTATCAGAGTGTAAAGGAATAAGGCCACCGAATTAATGCGCTACAGTTATTTTGACTCGTTGCGAAAGTGATTTTTCTTGTTACCAATTCCCATTCTGAATATTTTGACAACAAATAACTACAATTTATTAATTTAAAACTGTACTATGGACAATCGAGAGCTTGCATCGTATGATCTATTTTGACTCAGTAGGCTACGAACAAAGATCTATAAATAAACATGTTTATTTAAATGTGTTTGGCTAAGAAGCACTAACAAAACGCTCCATCGGTTATTCTGGCCCTTGCAGGTTGACCTGTTAAAATATATATAATTCCGTTTGCATAAGATAATTAGCTCGAACAAAATATATTTTCGTTACTTACAAATTAGTTTTCATTACGATGTCGTATACTATTGAATAAAAAACCAAATTATAAAGTTTAATGGTGGGAAATTGAACCTCTTTCAAACAAATGTTTCCTTTAAGCAAAGATGCGCTCACAATTCACATATGCTTTTAATACATGTAGTTCTTTTGTTGCCAACAGTCTTTCTACGCCGTCAGCGTTTTGATTAATGTTCGAAGGCTAAAGAGCAATGTAACAGTGTTGATGGGCTTTGTTGTTTTCGTCATTTGCATCCTCTAAATTCGATATTTGGCGAAAGATAAAAACAATACATATCGTACATTGGATCACATAAGTTCGCATTATTAATTAAGAACAAATGAATAATGTTATTTCATCAAACTGATGTTATGCGCACAACCGATGGCAAGGTATCCTATGTTAAAGTGCTAATTCATAGGTTTTATTAAACATAGTCGTTGATTTTAGAGAAACGATATCAAGTCTCACAACAGATTTTACTTCGGTATGTGACCGTGTCATAGAATTAGTGATGTCGTTGTAGTCATTGGTAATACAATTAATATTCATAATATTAATAATATTAATTAGTATTTTATTGTTACTTTATTAATTCATTTAAATATTATTTTTCCAATAAATGTGTTACTGATGTCTAACTAAGAAAACTGTCCACGCGCGATTCATTGAAGAACATATTCGTCTCCGGAATCATTATAAAGAAAACCGTAAGCGCGGTGTTTGTTACAAACGAAAACTGTCATCGCGGGACTTGTAATTATACTCATTTTGGCGATCAAGAAAATCCATCCTGTCGATTCATAATTTACTTGTTATTGTATTCCTCTTAACCCGGTTCAGTTATCGTGGAACATTAACCCTTATGGTAAAAACACTGTGAAACAATGTTCATAGTTGGTCATACGATGGATTTACTTTCTATAAACTTTCTACCCCCACTAGAGTAAAATTCATTCAACGGTCTACTTATACAGCGCTAGACAAACTCACATGCGAGTTTATTTGCCTCATCGAAAACATATTTGGCAGAAAAATCTGCCTGTCTTACTACAAAACCATTTAATTCGAGGACGCTTCACATTCCGGATTTTGTCCTGTTTAAATTATCGTATATTGCTATTCGTACAAAAATGCCGGTAGTTATAAAAGAAAATTCACATTCTATTCCGAGTGGGACATCTAATATTGATGTCTTTAAAAACTTGATTTGCCTTCATGGTGATTCCAGTTTAATTAATATTTATGTGTGTTTCTTGTGTTGTTGTTTTTTTGCAATTAGGCACTGGCTTCATATAAAGAATTGTGTTAATAAGGCTTTTTCCTCGTGGTGCTGTATACTTATATTTTATAAATTATATTATGAAAACGCAACTGCAATAACGTTGATATTAGTTTGTCTACACCTTCTCATTTTGCTGGTTTCTTTGTTGTTGCTGTTGTTGTTGTTGTGGTTTGCCAACGTTTGGCACACGTGCTGGTGCAGCTGAAAAAATTAGAAATAAATTATTTTACTGAAAGATTTGGCGAAATGTGTTGTAGTACATATGATTTCCCTAAAAACACCACCTGACCATTACAGGGTGTTGGGCATGACTTGGGCTTTAAATATGTACAATTGAACGATTGACTTTCATCGACATTTAAAATGAACAAAGTGTCGGTCCGCTTAGTAGTATGGAACTAATACAGGTTTTGAGTATTGTTAACATAGCTTTGTGAACAAGAGATAACGTACAACGAGTGGAGCTTTAGGACTATTAAACCCGCATTGTTGAGCATTATTCACGGGCATAATGGAGAAAGATAAAGTTCATCTGATAAAATGTAACAATTTGCAAACCAAAGTATTTTCAATAACAGTGGGTTTTTGGTTACGTGCTAAAAACCCGAAAAATGAAAGATAAAATAGTTCAAGTCATGGATATACCCGTCTTTATTGTTTTGTTAAAAAGAACTTTAGATAAGCTTGGGCTGGGAGTAACAGAAAACGTAATGGTAGTGTAATGTTATAATAGGTGTATCTGAAAATATAAAAAGATGAAACAAGAACAAAATTATTTTACACACGAACGTTGGCTATAGGCACGGCATGCAATGTGTGTTAGATTACAATCATCAGCTATATACATGTAGTCTTTAGAAATAATATATTTCCCCGTTCATTTGTCATCAGCCAAGCCTCGACCAAAAGTTTGCTATGTCGCGATATCCTTTTAAGACCTTTTGATAATTTGAGTATGTTGCAAAATAATCTAATATTAATCATACATTTCCAATTCTCTTTAAAAACAATCATGGTATTTTTAACAATTCACTTATTTGTTTTAAAGTATTGTCATTATTTTTTAACATATCTGGCATGATTACCACAAACTAATGTAATAACCTAATGGCTTATTAAACAGTTGCAACCGAAATACGAACGCATCTGAAAAAGCTCGGACCGTGCATAACACAGACGTGACAAGATAGTAAAAATGTGACAGCGTGAAATAAACACATTATCAAAAGCTGGGTGTGCGTGGATGGGGATTTTTGAGCCGGTAGAATAAAATAGGACATTGCGCATACACCAGATTCTATATCAAAGGTAAAGAAATTCGACATCCAATAAGGCATTCTCACGACAATGGGGGTGCTGAATGGCGGATAAGGTTAAACATAAATAAAACACGACCGAATTCGGTATTGTCGGGCGGTGTCAAAAGCTACACAGTTGCGTTTTCGGTTTCGCAGTTATATCCCGCAGTGACTACACTTCAAACGAACTTTGCAGGATGTTAAATGGATTAAAATGTTCACTCAACGTTTTAGTTTTCTGTTGCTGCGATAATCGCTCCAATTATTGATGTTTCAATTCACTCGCTGCTTTTCATTGATGAAAATTGCTTAAATATTGGGTTGAAATACACTTGTCAAACACATACAGTTTACATTATGCTTCATTCAAGATGAACAGTTCAGATTATCATAACTCAGGCTTTCATTTCGATAATAATTTCAATCAACGCAACAATTAAATCTGTCCTGTTCAAGTGTTTGATGCTCAAATAAAATGAAATAATTTTTGCAGTTAAACGTAAATTCCACTTATTTAAGTATCGTACGATAAAAACAAACAATCATTTTGTAACCTATTACTTATTTATACCCATTTAAGATGTCCAAAGCATAATTTTTCAATTAAGTGAACTGTTCTGAAAGTAATAAAACGGACGAGTGAACAAATTCGATCGATTTACGATTGTAAGCAACGAAGGACAAACAATTATTGTAATTAAAATTCGCCTCCAGTGTATGTTGCCTTAAAACAAGCTTATATAGTTTGCAGCTGAGGATTTAGGATCTATTGGTAACCTAGGATGGGTAATAAAAGACCGAGGTTTCGTTTTGGTGTGGGCGCTGGATAAAGTCGAGTCTGTTTCCTGGGTAGAGCCAGTATTCGGTCAAGTCGAGTCTGTTTCCTGGGTAGAGCCAGTATTCGGTCAAGTCGAGTCTGTTTCCTTGGTAGAGCCAGTATTCGGTCAAGTCGAGTCTGTTTCCTGGGTAGAGCCAGTATTCGGTCAAGTCGAGTCTGTTTCCTGGGTAGAGCCAGTATTCGGTCAAGTCGAGTCTGTTTCCGGGTAGAGCCAGTATTCGGTCAAGTCGAGTCTGTTTCCTGGGTAGAGCCAGTATTCGGTCAAGTCGAGTCTGTTTCCTGGGTAGAGCCAGTATTCGGTCTTGTGAGGAGGGTCAAGTTAGCATCCCTGTATAGTAATCAAACTATCACAAGCCGGACACAACACCCAATGCATCAGTGCATGATATTGTAGTATGAAGAAACGGTGTGTTTATATTATATTTATCAAGGTTTTCAAAATAATATGTATAATGTTAAATTTGTAATAACATATTATTTTCAAAGTAGTATTACTTAATTATATGTCCAGCTGTGTTTCAAAGTGTAAAGTCTTTAAACACGACATTCTAAATGATTAAAGTTATTGAAATTGCATTTAATGCAAATATTACAAAGTTAGTCATGGATACAAAAGTCTCTGATGTTTTATATTGTATTATTACCGGCAATAAAATATACCCGGACTTGTTAATCTTGTTGTAAAATGAGAAGCAGTGTCTGTCAATGTTCTTGTGAAACGCATTTTTATTTATGCTTAAAATTCACCATAACAACGTACATTTGTTGCATCTATCTTTTGTACCAGGAAGATGTGTGACTATTTCATTGTTTAAATGAAAGGGTTCAAGATATCGAAAAGCTAAGCAAATATTCGTTTCGTTCACCGAATGGACGGCTATTTACCAGAAAAATGATGCAAAATATTCGAACGGCCACTGAGCTATGATTGTTAAATTGATTTGGCAATGTACTTTTCAACGGCTGAACTCTTAATATATCACAATACGTATAGAATTAATTCAATATATTATTTCCATATGTACGAAACAAACTAATGAGTAATAGCATATGCAATTTTCAACAACGAACTAATCTGTATTACCAACAAATGCAATTGCAGAAAAAATATTAAAAAATGTCAACGATTAAGAGACACAAAAAATGTTATTGTCCAAATATGGAGGGTATCGCAATGAAGCTTGTATCGTTGACTGAAACGCGCATAATCTAAATGAGGTACCAAATGTACAATAGATGCTGAACACGCGTTATTTAAAAATGAGTTGGCCTTAAAACTGGTGTGGAGTGCATGTATAAACTATCATTAACCTTTCATTACGCTGTTCCTTAAAATCCTGGTCAACAATCGTCAAGATATAGCCACAAATTTGAGCTTTAAAGTGTATCTTAAAGGCTTAAAACTCGTCATTTTAACGAAGTGTCATTCAGATAATAGTCTTAAAGCATTCGATTAAGTACATTTGTAGCACGTATTTGCAAACACTCTGCCGTTCAGAGTACTTCATTCTACTTTGTTAAAGTTTTATTAGCACAATAAATCAGGATCTATAATCTACATAATATTTATTTACTTAGCCTTCCCAAACATCGTGATCTACATTATTTTCTAATGTTCTCTATCCATATGCCTAAGCTTTGGCCCGATTAAGTCGTTATGAGATATATAAAAAGCCACATACCGGTCCTTTGTGACTTAGAGTAACTTTATGATATGTTACCTTTTATTAATAAAGGACCTTTTTCCTTTTTGATCTACTGTTTAGTATCAATATTTAGACAGCCGTACTACAGTATTCCCTTACTCTTCGGCTCTGAGATTATTTTAGTGGATCAATGAAAGGTATTCTCTATTCAAACAAGAAATATTGCGAATTCATGTTCATAAATTAAAACTCTGCCGGTCTTTAAGTCTTTAGACAGAATTATATTTTAAGAAAACATTTAAGAAAACGCAAATCAGGAAAACATATTGTTGACACGCCCTTTGAGATATTAAAAAATGATTAAAATACGGTATTCATCTATCTTCGTGGTTTGGTAATGAGAATAAATTTTGCATTTTGTAAAGCAGCAGAACGTTTTCTTTAACAAACATTGTCATTCCTGTGCAAAAAATGACCGCTGAGATGGTACTGAAATACAACGTTGTTCAATATATAAAAATATTGTCGGTCAAAATTCCATACAATTTCAATGGAGAGTTCAATGAAAGCCAAAAAGAAACAACAACAGACAAACGTAAGTTTTATGAGATCTTGTAAATATACTAAGCAGAGGACAGCTAAACTCATACCCATCTTTGCAGACACTTGAATCGCTCTATAAAGAAAGCTTAAAATAACTATTGTAAAAAAACAACAACACATGGTTTGTCATTGTATTTTCTGTTGAACATTCTTTCAATACCAGAAACAGACGATGCACTGTCTTTAAACATGAGACAGCGTATAAATGGCAATTAAACTTTTCAAAGAAATCGCAAAACATTCTAACATTATGAGATCGTTTCAATACATTGAGAAAACGAGAGCAAAAACTAATTGTCATCATTTCAAACACATGAAGAAATGCTAGAATAATATTTTTGAAAAAGAAAACGTATAAGGGCTGATAACGGTTGTCCTTGTAGCTTAATTGAATAATCTGCCAGTTGAGAAGGTACGAAGTCGTATGCAGGGTTGCATGCTTGATCTCGCCAATTTATTAATGAACTTACGAAATGCCCGTTTAGCTTACAATTCTACAACTACTGAGAAAGTTGATAACCAAAACGAAATGCATGTACATGCATTAGTTCACCCAGGTGAAACAATGATGTATGGAATTAGTGCTCTTTTATTTTGAAAAATATTACTTCCGTCCTAAATCTGCACATCCGCTGTGATGATGATTGGGATGATTTGTGGTTTATTTTCTGTAAATGAAGTCAATCGTTTTTTTCATTTTAAGTGTCTATATTTTAATTATTGCCCGTTATTAAGTTTTAATGTGAACAGTACTAGGTGATTTTTAAATAAATTAATTGCTAGTAATTACTAGCGTCCTACTAAAGACAATCTTCATTGCCATACTTGTTTTCTGAAGACCATGAAGTTTAAACCTTAAATATTTTGGTAGCATTTCTACTAGATATGAGTTTATGCCTCAGGCACATTTACCGTGTCAAGTGCTTTTTGGTTCACATTCATTCTGTTTCACTTTGTTAGCCAGCTTTCTACTTTTTAGTTGTTCCCAGCACAACTATATGTATAGCTTCTGAAATCCGAGGGTAGAAATCACTATGATTTTAACTCATTTATTATAACGCGACAGTAAAATGTTTTTTGTAAATGGCCAAAGGCATTGCTCATGCCGATTTGCCAAAATAACCTGTAAGTAATAAGTGCAGTTTGAATATCATGAACGTTTCCCAAATGCATCCATCGTATTGATGAAGAATGGGATTGGAACATTATATGTTCAAACAAAAATGGGTAATTCTCAGATTTCAGTGAAGGGTAAAATTGTTAGACTAAAAATCGCGGAAGAAAGCAGTCACCTATGCAGCGTTCGAAGTCATTGATAAATGGTTTAACTGGGTCATGAGCCAAGTAGAATCATGCTCATATTATAATAACATATTCATATCGCTTATTGTCGATGCAAGTTAAGGTGTGTATGTGTGGTATTTAAATATGTATAACTTTTCATTTTACCATGAATTAAAACGAACAAAATGGGTCACGAAGCGAGCCTACACGAAACGTAAGACATTCTAATCCGAACCTTTTCGTCTCGTTATCGCCGACTCATGCTAAGGTTATTTGTTGACTGGGGCATGATTAATTATTTTATTATATTGTTATTACTTATAGTATTATTCACTTTGTTGTAATAATAACAATATTAAAAAACGAAACGGAATTCACAGTTTGTCGGTAGTTACAGTGTATAATTGTACAGTGAGCTAACCGGAAGTTGGTGATCTGTACGCCGATGATCAGTTAGTTGCAAACAGCAGAAAACGCAGTAAGTGACACACTCGTTCAATTTAATATTTTCTTCAAAGCAGAATATAAATACAATTAAGTTCTCCAAACACATATAATGACATTACGTAAATATGTTCTGTCGGTTATGCCTAGTATTTTAAGAGTACTTGTTTTAGCAGACATAATCACTTAGTGTTTCGACTTTTGAAATAAAAAAAATATATATATTTAATTGTGACGATGGTTGTTGGTGTATTTTTGTGTAAAAATGATAAATACATCACTTACAAGTCAAGCAGTATTCATTTAATTAAAGAGAATAGGTTTTGAGCGGAGAAATCAAACATTTTGTCCAACCACCCACGTGACTCGACTGTACGACTAGTTGCAAAATGTCAAACTTAAACTGTACCATTAGTTGCACATGTAAACGATCTGAACGGTTATGTTTAAAAGTAATAATAACTGGATTTAATGTGTTAAAAGTCAATTTATGTTAATTTTTTTAATTTTATATGTAAGAATTTAATAATTTTAAAACTAAAATGATAATTTAATTGTAGTTGTTTTACTGAAAAATAAAACGAACGAGTATGAGTTATATTTATTAAGAAGTCAATAAAACAAATCTTTTCAAAACTCATTTATTCTTCCTTTATTCTTTATGAACATACAAAATGTATACGTGTATATGCTATAGGAGGCATTACTAAGGTACATCAAATACATACATGTACACCAACGACCAGCTGCCTTTGCAAGTCACACTGCATTAAGAGACCACCTGTGTTAAGAGACCACTTTTAAGAATCATCACGGGTGGTCTCGTAAGACGGGTGAGACTGTACTTTGCGAGTAAAATGAGTCACTGAATATAAATATGCATTGTTTCTATGAGACTTTGTTTCAATCTAAACAAACTCCTTTAATACTTTTTGTCCGAGTATGTTTTTATACAAACTAAATGTTTGTTGTTATAACTTCATCTAAAACCGGTGTTCATTCACATATTTTTAATGAAACAAAATAACGAGAAAAGTAGTTCCATTTAAGCCAGACTGAAATGAGCAAATTGTCTTCATTTCACACGACCCAGAGTTATCATCCATATTTTCAACTCGCTCACCAAAAGGCCTGAAATAAATAAAGAACATTTAATTGTTTACTTTTCTGTAAGACCTCCATTTTGATTGTCATGGAAAGCTTAGTTGCTCGCGGACTGCATAAGTAGATCTGCAATTTTATATGAGCGCGAATGAAATATAATACTAGTTTAACTTGAGATTTAAACATTTGCTTTTCAGTTCATGAAAAAAATCAGTAGATGTACTACACCGCGGAGAGCCTTAAAAGGTCCGCGCTGCGCTGAAACTTCATAATTGTGTTTTATCTGACGTCTTTATTTTTAACGTTCAAAAAATAAATATCTATAAATTTTCTCTATAAAAGAGACACAAGGCCTTATTATATGCCTTATTATATCATCGTAGTTTTACGGTCATTGTATTGAAGTTTATATTTTGTCAGAATACTACTTTTATAGATAAACCGATGTAGCAGCGATTAGTCCGTCCGTTCACTCATTTCGATACATTGCAAAAATAAAATCACGACGCGCAATAGCAAAATCGTAACAAAAAAAATCATTTCAGCATCATGTAACGCGATAAAAACACATTTTATTGCATATTTTATTAAAGAAAAGTTTAAAAAGTTGATGTTTTGTTAATATGCAGTTTGCGCATTCTTGCGTACACACATTCGGACGTACGGACAAACATGCGCAATTCCTATACAGCAAAATAAATGTATAATAAAGATCGATATGTCACCATTAATTGACATTTTCGAATGACATTATTATTTATAACGCATAAATAATACATGTACATGTAACCTACATAATATTTACGTACAATCATATAATATTTATCAAGAAAGACCGAACAATTCTTAAATTTGTGTCGATCACTAATCGCTAAAACTAAGCGTACATAATTTTATTCCAATCGCGCAACTAATGATTGCGTACAGTCGCAACTAGGCGTACAGTCAATAAACAGACAGTGACTGAATAAAACGGTAAATATCTTCGATATTACACATATAATCCGTTATCAATTAATGTCCATAGTTGAATAAGTGTTTATAGGTGTTAAGCAAAACACAGGTTTACACATTTACGCGAAATCCAAAGAATTATATGGAAATTTTTTTTTTTTTAATTCAAAATTTTCCAATCGTTTCAACAAATTTGCAGTGATCAACTACCGATTTATCAACGAAAACACAATTTCCACACAAATCACAAAGCCTATGTATGACAAATGGGACAATAATTAACATACAAGTTTAAATCGTGTTACATTCAGCCCTAAAGTAAAAGATAATATAAAAAAATGTGTCACTGCGTTTTCTGCTGTTTCCAACTAACTGATCGTCGGCGTACAGATCACCAACTTCCGGTTTAGCTCACTGTACGCTTAACCACTGATTACGCAGTACAGGTACTAGCAATAGCCGTCGGTTACACTACAGTAACTTTATCCGAAATTACCATGGATTTTGGAACAGACTCTGTGGCCGATTGGTTAACGCGTTAGGTTCTTTCCCTATTGAGAAGCATATTTTATTTTCTTATTAATATTTTTTTTTTTTTCACAGAATATAAGGGTTTGCTACTCAAGATGCTTTATTAATTGAAAAAGAAGACATTTCTAAAATATAATATTATGTGAGTAACCTCTTTTAAGCATTTTTAAACTTTACCAAACATTATCGCACAACACCTTTGCTAATACGGTTGAAAAGCTTGGACCTCAATTCATCAGCTGCACATTTAACAACATATACAATTCAAAACAGTATTATTGAGAGACGAAGACTAACCTCACCACACAATGGCGATATGATTATATTTAAAATCTGATTTTATTACGTGGCGATATATATTTTAACGTCGCATTTTGAAGATTATAAATCGCCACGCAATGTCTCTGTTCAAGTAATATTTATAATGTTGACACAAATATTATGGTAAAACACGGAATGTAGGATTCAGCTAAATGTAGTTTTACGAATATTTTCGTTTAATGTTTGACTTTTTGAAAATAACATATTATCATGTAGAACACGTCGTGTTTGCTGGTTGTGGCTTCTTAAACAGAATTTAAATTCAGTGATTTGTATGTTCTTCTCATAAGAACACTGAACGAGCTATTAGCGCAACTATCACATTTTACCAAGAAAACATTTATAAGTTTATAACAACTGTATTTAAGGTGAAATATGATATGGCATACCTAATTGCCCAGATTGTCCATGATAACGCGTCGGGGTTTTCATTTTACGTTATTATATGGTCATTTAGGCGACTTCATACAATTTGATTGTATTTACTGGTTCTAATGTACAATTTTAATATTATTGTATTTTCAAAATATTTGCAAAACAATCTACAAAACACACAATAACGGGTCACACAAAATCGAATGACACGACGTAGATGATATTTTAATGTATGATTTGTAATGTTTATGCATATATTGTACAAACTTATAATTATAACAATTACGTTACTGAAAAAAATCAAACCTATTGATTCGTAATTAATTTGTTATCGTATTCCACTTAACCCGATTTTGTTATCGTGTGACCTTAAGTTTTGTTAAAACACTTTATAACAATGTTCATAGTTTGTCATGACATGGATAAAAACTTTCTACCCCCACTGGAGAAATTTTCATTGAACGGTCTACTTATAAGAACAACGCTAGGCAAAATGATTTGAGACAAACATAAATGTTGTCTTGTTTATTTGCCCCATCGGAAACCTGTTTGGCAGAACAATCTGCATACTTAACCATTAAATCATTCCATTCGAGGACGCTTCAACCGGGTTTTGTCTTGTTTTTATTATCGTATTAGTTACTAGTGCACAAATAGTTATAAAAGAAAACAAACATTTGATTCTAAGTGGGACATCGAATATCTGAATGGCTTTAGGAACTTGATTACTTTTTAAATAAAATATATACTTAAGAAAGATACGGGACTTTAAACTGAAAGCGATTGACGACAGGCGGGAATTTTACACGCCGAAGGATTCTGGGTCCCGGGAAATAGACCTTGCCTTGGTCCTGATTTTAGGTCCTGGTAATATTGGTCCCCTGGCCATTTGATACAACAACCATCTCCCACTAGACAAAGATGGTTGGTTCTAGGGTGGGGAATTAGACCAAAAGCAAAATTATTCAAATTCCCCTGGGTCAGCCCACAGCTCCTTCCTAGGGGAAATATTGATAGGTGCATTACTGATCTTAGTCGTTCTACGCTATGAGAATCTGTGGCATGGCGATGCCATATAGTATGAGGTTAATCTTTTTTTTACATTTACATGTGTTATGATAAGTACCGGGCCAAATGTGTGATTCTGGCGCCCTGAAACCGTTTTAAACCTCCACTGCTTTAAAATGACATTTCCAAGGCGCGGGGGATCCCTATTTTACTAATATTTTGCGTTTTTCGTTTCAAATGTGGTTTTCGTAGTTGGACTCCTTTATGAAATAAAGGACCGTATGGTATTAGTAAGGTTTTCCCTCGTCCTCATGCTGCTAGAGTTATATTTTTAAATTATATTTTTAAGACGAAACTGCAATAACGTCTGCACTAGTTTCGTTATACCTTCTCATATTTGCTGGTTTCGTTTGTTGTTGTAGTTCGTCGTGGACAATGTGGTTAAGCATACATATCTTATCTTACTGAAATACTAGTATATGGCGAATTCTGGTGAGGTACAAGTTATTGCCTGATAAATCAGCTGACCACTGTAGAGTATTGGGCATGACTTGGGTATTAAATAAGTACTATCGAAAGACAAGCATTCAACGAAATACGAAATGGAGATTTTTTCGGTCCGTTTTAGTGGTATGTTACCCATACTGGCGTGGACATTGTTAACATACATACTGGAAAAGAGAAAACATACAACCAATGCAACTTTCGGACCATTAGCCCCGCATTGTTGAGGATTCCCCACGAGCATAATGGAGAAAGATAAGTTTCATCTGATAAAATGCAACAATTTGCATACCAAAGTATTTTCAATATAAACATTGAGTTTTTGCTGACAAGCTTAAAGCCTTATGCATGAAAGATAAAATAGTTCAAGCCATGGGTATGCCCGTCCTTATTGTTTTGTTGAAAAAATATTTAGCCTGTTTTTGGAGTAAAAGGGAATATCGCGGGAGCGTAATTCTATAATGGGAGTATATATCTGAAAATATAACAATGGTGAAACAATAACAAAAACTATTTTACGCACGGATGTTGGATATAGGCACGGAATGGATTGTGAGAGAGATTACAACCTTCACATGTATACACAGTCTTTAGATATCATATATTTCCTCGTTCATTTTTCGTAAGTTAAGCTTCGACAAAAAGTTTAATAAAATATGTCGCGACATCCTGTTAAGACGGCCTGCAATCACTGATGATTAATCAAACATTTGCCTTTCTCTATAAAAATCGTTGTAGTTTAACAATTCAATTTTTTCTTTTAAAGCGTTGTCATTATCTGTAAACTTAGCTGGCATGATTATTACAAACTAATGTAATAACCGGATAATGGCTTATAAAACATTTGGAACCGAAATACGTACGCATCCGAAATAAAAGCTCGGACCGAGCATAACAAAGATGGTAAAAATGAGACAGCATGAACACGGCCACCAAACGCTCATGCGTGCCACCAGCTGGTGGCTCGAAGAAATCTCGACTGAGCGCTTCCGCTTTCGTTTTAAAAACGTCAACGGCGAGGTAAGTTTGTGTTTTTTTCATAATTATTTAATTTTAGCAAAAGTTAATGAAAAATCTGAGACAGTCGTTCGACCTTAATATGAATTATGATCATATATACGACGTAGAGTCCAACAATTCTCGGTTTTTAAAAAGTTACATACTTTTTTCTTACCCATGGTCAGTAGCAAACGAAGCGAAAACAAAGAAAAATCACGTTTCTTGTTTTGTTTTCGTAAATAACAAATACTCACATGCAACATATAACATCTGTAGGTGCTAAACCACGTATATACATCAGTTTTCAAGTAATTAATAACATCATAACAAAGATATGACTGAAAATCACTGGTGGCACGCATGAGGAGCTGGTGCCTCGCAGGAGCGATCCTTTAGCCACAGAGCATAATTAAGATAAAACGGCATCCAATTGGTAGCATTTATTTGTTAGATAAACTGAAACTTTCAGACAGATACATCAAGTGCATTATACCGAGGTACATAATACTTTACAGCCGAACGTGTGACAAAATAATATTACACTTAAAACAGAGACATTCATGGCAGTAAGAGTTTTAGAATGTTGCTTAGGGTTACCTAACCTGCATCGAAATACCAAGACCCTATATGTCAATGAGTTTATCATACAATTTATGATAGTTGTAATTAACATTTGTTAATTGTAATACTGTTATCTATAATCACTATTTCTATACAGAGAGAATTACAAGTATTTTGTAACAATTAATTAATGTTTCATCCGTTTAAGTACACATAACCAAATTATTTTATCCGACGTTTTGGTCATAATCCTACTGACACAATTGTTTAGCCTTATGTTTATTGTTTATTTTTCAGGAATCACTTTTTCGATAGCGAGAACAGAGCAAGAAACAAGAAATGTGTCAAGCCATACAAGTTTGCTGGGCTAAATGAGCCGGCCCATGGGGATCTTCCGGTTCGCTCACAATACGGGTATAAGATAAACGATTCAAAAGTGCTTATGTCCAAACGGATGGGTGTTAACTTGGCCACCTAAAAAAAGTACAATTACAAACTGAAATGAGTGCCTTTTTTGTGCCAAACGACAGCAAAAACACACTGGAATAGTTGTTGAAAAGTAATCGAAGCCTTGAATGATCTATCCTTGAATGATCTACAACTTGTTTAGGCGACACAATGATCTAGTTTGCTCTGCTGTAACACATTTTAAATGCATGTTAATCATTATGTTCATTTTGGTCCTACAATGTAAATTGGTTAAGTTGGAAATAGCATTAAAGAGAACGAATTGTATTCATTGTGTCGAATAAAAAATTATTAAATTGTGTTGCTTATAATAATTTAAGATGACACGTTCATGGAACAATATTCGTAAGTTGTTTAAAAACTGCCATCTGAAAATAGTTTAAATGCTCACTTTTATATGTTCAGATATTCACATAAAGATTTTTTGCATTAAGTCGCTTGTAAGTAGTACCGGTAGGATAAACGAACTAATCGTTTTTGTTTGTATAATTTAGACAGCACTCATTTCGACTTCAGTTATACCTTATTTTCCAGTATATTTCTTTTCACATGTATATGTTTCTAGGTAATGCACATTTTTATGCTTTAAAGGTTAAATAAATGTATCGTATCTGCTTTTCTATTTAACCATCTGTTTATGACCTACATGTACGTGGTCAACAGTACAGACTTGGTCTTAAATTAAGGGTATTTTGATGTAAGTATAATGACACAATAATAAAGCTGTAATGAAGGATATAACATCATTTTGCCTCATTATAATATCTCTTTATTTGTTGCAGATTATTTTTCAATAAACTCAACAACACTATACATGATTGGTGCTTTTATTGTATATTATATAACAAATAAAGTATAATACTTAATCAATCGTAGAGGTAATCACAGTTTAACTAATATTTGCATAATCCGATAATCTGATGGCATATGTGGCTGAATTTATCTTGATGTTGATTTATGAAAACTATCAGCAGCTTAATGAACATTGTTAAAGGTGGTGACCTATTTTACGGGAATGTGTTCTAGAAATATTTAAAATCTAGTACTACTTCTTTAAAAACAGTATCGACATTTATAACAAACGTTAAAACCAATAAATGTTTCATATATTACCTCCAATCTTAACACATATAGATTTAAGAATAACATTGATTTAATATATTTCAATCAGAAGTATTGTTCAGTAACAACCCATTAAGACACTATGCTTTTAAATCTGTATTATTTGAGAGCCAATATAAAATAAATGCACAGTTCTTTTTTTTTTTTTCAACAGATCATTTACGTCATGCTAATGTTGTTTGATTTATTAGAATATTATAGTAAACAAACTAACAACTGCTGCCTGCACTAAAGCACATGAAAATATAAAAACTTAATATAAAATATGCATTGCAAACTTATAAAAATGGCGGTGTCACGTCGATATAAATCAAACTTTTCGTTTCGTGATGTGGTAAAATAAATGTACGACTCCAATATGTAATGTGTCCGGAAAACATAGCATACACCTATAAATCTAAAAGAGTTTTTTTTGTATGAAAATTGTTTCTCATATACGCGACACATTTGACAAAATTTATGTTTGAAACGTTTGGTTGGAGAGCAGTGTTCAGTTAATGTAATAGATGTATTAATATTTATTCAATTAATATAATTTACTCCTGAGGTAACACCAGCCATCCCATTACGGAGGATAAGGTATAAATGGTTAAGCTGCCAATCTGATTGCGCTATTTGGTTTGGGCATATGAATCAATTTTTTAATTGTTAAAATCTACCAATGAACCGCCGCTTTAATATTCCTTACATCATTATCATATTAGATTATTGTATTTTTTCTTATTGTATGTACACCAAGTACTACATGCTAATGAAGTCTAAGATATATAGCGGATACGAGCTTCGACAGCATTTGTGAAACGCACACGAAGCAAATTCCCTTTCTTTTATAATATTCCCTCCTGCGTGGCACCAGCTCCTCATGCGTGCCACCAGTGATTTTTAGTCATATCTTTGTTGTTATGTTGTCAATGACTTGAAAACTGGTGCATATGCGATGTGTGGCATGTACATATGTTTTACGTTGCATGTGGATTTTAGTTTTGTAAAAAAAACAATTGTAAAACGTGATTTTTCTTTGTTTTCGCTTCGTTCGCTACCGACCATGGATCAACAAAAAAGTATGTAACTTTTTTAAAACCGAGAATTGTTGGACTCTACGTCGTATATATGATCATAATTCATATTAAGGTCGAACGACTGTCTCAGATTTACTTTTGCTAAAATTAAATAATTATGAAAAAATCACAAACTTACCTCGCCGTTGACGTTTTAAAAACGAAAGCGGAAACGCTCAGGCGAGATTTCTTCGAGCCACCAGCTGGTGGCACGCATGAGCGTTTGGTGGCCGTGATGAAATAAACACATTATCAAAAAGGTTAGCTTGCATGGGGATTTTTTTAGCAGGTATTCTAAAATATGACATTGCGTTTACAACAGATTCTATGCCAAAGGTAAAGAAATCTGACATATAATTGGGAATTCCTACGAGAATGGTGTTGCATGGCGGGTAAGGTTACACATAAATAAAACACGACTGAATTCGTTATTGTCGGACGGTGTCAAAAGCTACAAATTTGCTACTTCGGTTTCGCAGTGATTACACTTCAAACGAACTTCGCGGGTTGTTAAATGGATTAAACTGGTCGCTCAACGTTTTAGTTTTATTTTGCTGCAATAATCGCCCCAATTATTCATGGTTTCAATTCACTCGCTGCTTTTCAGTGATGAAAATTGCTTAAATATTGGGCTGAAATACACTTGTCAAAAACATAAAGTTAACATTATGCTTCCATTCAGGATAAACAGTTTAGATTATCATAGCTCAGGTTTTCATTACGATAATAATTTCAATAAACGCCACAATTAAATCTATCATGCTCAAGTTTTTGATGTTCAAATAAAATCAAATAATTTCTGCAGTGAAACTTAAATGACACTTATTTCAATATTGTACAATAAAAACAAACAATTTTTGGTAACCTATTACTTATTTATACCCATTTAAGACTTCCAAGCATAATTATTCATTTAAGTGAACTGTTTTGAAAGTAATAACATGGACTAGTGAACAAATTCAATAGATTTACGATTGTGAGCTATCAAGTACATATAAATACTGTAGTTCTAGTTGGCCTCGAGAGAGTACGTTGCTTAAATACCAGCTTATATAGTTTGCAGTTGAGGATTTAGGATCTAGTAGTAACTTATGAAGGCTCATGACAACGTCTTTCCGATGGGTCCTGGACAATTTCGAGTCCATTTTCTGGGTAGTAGGAGTCAAACAATCACCCATGCACAAGACGGACACCATAAGCATTACATCAGTACAATGACAAGATATCTCATAGTATAATGCTACGTTTTTTAGTAAAGGTGTTCTATCGTATTGCTCATTTGTTTGTTGAATTTTACGGCTGTGATTTCAAAGTATGTTAACATTCCATTCTTAAAGTTTTGTATTGCATTTGAGTAAAACAATTATCCTGAATATGAAATTCTTTGTTGTTGTATGTTTATCTATTACCGGCAATAAGATATAGTTAAGATTCATTATGACATGTAAACACGTGCCTTTCACTACATCATAGTCGTTTTATCTATACTTTTCTTGTGCTACGCATTTCTATCTATTTTTAAAATCACCATGAAAACGTACATTTGGTTAATCTACCTGTTTACCAGGAAGATATGTGACTAACTCCATTGTTCAATTGAAAGAATTCAAGATATAGATTTTGAAACTATAATGGAGTCATTCTGCGTATTAATCCATCTTTTTATCAGGCAGAAAAGCTGAGCAAATGTTCGTTTTGTTTACCAAATGGATGACGACTTCAACAGAGATAAATAAAATAAATATATTCGCGAGCCCAACAAACTTTTGATTGTTAAATGGATTTACGGTGTCCTTAGCAACGGACGAAAGGTTCTAAAGTGGGAAGTAATGTAATTTATTATATTAAATGAAAACAGCAATTTGAACAGTTTATAATGTAGTTCTCAACAAAGAAATCGTGATTTTAACCCTCAAATAGAATTGCAAACTAATGCATTGCAGCATGACTCGTGGTGCAATTACTTTCTTATTCATGGTAATAGCATTATCATTATTAGCAGCGGCAGCTGCTGCTACACCAAAATCATCAGCCGCGGCAACAACATCATGAGCACAATACGATCAATACTATCAGCATGCTATCAATATTATAATAATTATCAAAATCAAAATTCACAGTACATAAAACATGCAGAATATTAATGATACACTGATGTACTACTTTGTGTCTATATATATATATCAAAAGATTAATCAGTGTTAATTTTACTGAAAACAAATGTGCTACCACCATTTGATCATTTCAGTACCTGGAGTTAGGTAAACAAACGGGATACACATTTGATTATTGTAATGCATTTGTATGTAAGGATTGTTAAAATCTGCACGTTTTAATGAACGATAACTTGACATGCTCTAATAACGCTTTATATAGTGACAAATCAAAGGCGTCGTTGACATCAATGAATAGCTAGCCAATACGTGTGTTACAGCTGAAAAGTGTCACTGATATTTGTATAAACTCAAGGGTCTCGCTATGAATGAAGGCGAACTGAAGCAATGAAAGATGATAGCTTATATTACCGTCCAATCTCGACACTACATTGTTATTGCTACGCGGGACTCTTATAGTGGTTTTTAGCCTCCCTACAGTGCGTTGTAGTATTTTTTCGATAACTGACTAAATACGAACGTAGTGTTATAAAAGAGGCAAATGTAAAATGGATGTAACAGCAATATTTTGAAGGTAATTATAATTATTTATTTTGAATAGATTTGTTAATATGTTTTGAAACCAAAAATGCTTATAATGTGTTATTATGCAGTGGGTTTTATTAAGGTTATTTCTTTGCCGGCTTAAAACATGTACAATCAAGTCAGTTATGTTTTATCATTAAATATATAAATCTAAATATGATATATACTATATAAACAATATTTGATATTTTTTCATTAGAAAAAAATTATTTTACCAAATAATTAATTTAATGCAATGTGGTACAACTTAATATGTAATCCATGCAATGAGTTGGTAATTTTTTTATTAAATGTTTACGTATATACGAATAAGTGATGTTCAATAATGTTACTAATATTAATTAGTATGTTATTGTTACTTTATTACTTCATTTTAATATGTATCTTTCCAATTAATGTGTTACTGATGTCTAACTAAGAAAACTGTCCACGCGGGATACATTAAAGAAAATATTCGTCACTAGATTCATTATAAAGGAAGCTGTAAGCGCGGTGTTTGTTACAAACGAAAACTGCCATCGCGGAGCTTGTAATTATACAATTTTTTGCGATCAGGAAAATCCAACCTATCGTTTCATAATTTACTTGTTATTGTATTCCTCTTAACCCGATTCAGTTATCGTGGAACATTAACCCTTATGGTAACAACACACTGGGAAACAATGTTCATAGTTGGTCATACGATGGATTTACTTTCTATACAATTTCTACCCCCACTAGAGTAAAATTCATTCAACGGTCTACATGTATAGCGCTAGACAAACTCATATGAGATTTAGATATATTAAGTCTTGTTTATTTGCCTAATCGAAAACCTATTTGGCAGTAATATCTGCCTGTCTTACTAAAAAAACCATTCCATTCTAGGACGCTTCACATTCCGGATATTGTCTTGTTTAAATTATCGTATTTTGCTATTCGTACAAAAATGCCGGTAGTTATAAAAGAAAATTCACATTTTATTCTGAGTGGGACATCTAATATTCATGGCTTTAAAAACTTGATTTGCCTTCATGGTGACCCGAGTTTAATTCATATTTATATGTGTTTCTTGTGTGTTTTTTTGCAATTGAGCACTGGCTTCGTATAAAGGACCGGATTGTGTTAATAAGGCTTTTCCTGGTACTGCTGCAGAGTTATTTCTTTTACATTATACTATTAAAAAGCAACTGCAACAACGTTGATACTAGTTTCTTTACACGTTCTCATTTTGCTGGTTTCTTGGTTGTTGCTGTTGTTGTTGCTGTTGTTGTTGTGGTTTACCAACGTTTGGCACACGTGCTGGTGCAGCTGAAAAACTGTAGAAATAAATTATTTTATTGAAATATTTGGCGAAATGTGTTGTAGTACATATGATTTCCCTAAAAACACCACCTGACCATTACATGGTGTTGGGTAAGACTTGGGCTTTAAATAAGTACTATCGCAAGATTGACTTTCATCGACATCTAAAATGACCAAAGTGTCGGTCCGCTTAGTGGTATGTAACTAATACAGGTTTTGAGTATTGTTAACATACTTTGTGAACAAGAGATAACGTACAACGAGTGGGGCTTTAGGACTATTAAACCCGCATTGTTGAGCATTATTCACGGGCATAATGGAGAAAGATAAATAAATTGTATCTGGTAAAATGTAACAATTTGCAAACCAAAGTATTTTCAATAACAGTGGGTTTTTGCTTACGTGCTAAAAATCGTATACATGAAAGATAAAATAGTTCAAGTCATGGATATGCCCATCTTTATTGTTTTGTTGAAACGAACTTTTGATAAGCTTGGGCTGGGAGTAAAAAGAAACCTAATGGTAGTGTAATGTTAAAGTAGGAGTTTCTGCAAATATAACAATGGTGAAACAAAAACATAATTATTTTACTGACGAACGTTGGCAATAGGGACCGGCTGCATTGTGAGTGAGATTACAATGCACACATATATACACAGTCTTTGGAAATAATATATTTCCTCGTTCGGTTTTCAAGCTCCGACAAAAGGTTTATTAAATTATGTCGCGACATCCTTTAAAGATGGCCTGCAAATCGATGATTTAAATATGTTATAAAATACATATACTATTAATCATACATTTGCAATGTTCTATAAAAAATCATAGTCTTTTCACAATTCACATAGTTATTTCAAAGCATTGTTATTTTCAATAAACTTAGCTGACATGATTATCACCAACTAATGTAATAACCTAATGGCTTATAAAACATTTGCAACCGAAATACGTACGCATCCAAAAAAAAGACATGACAAGATTGTAAAAATGTGACAGCATGAAATAAACTCATTATCAAAAGCTAAGTGAGCTTGCATGGGAATTTTTGAGCCGTTAGAATAAAATAGGATATTGCGCTTACACCAAATTCTATGCCATAGGTATAGAAATTTGACATCCAATTAGGCTTTCCCACGACAATGGTGGTGTTGGATGGCGGTTAAGGTTACACATAAATAAAACACGACTGAATTTGATATTGTCGGACGGTGTCAAAAGCTACATATTTTTTTGCAACTTCGGTTTCGCAGTTATATCCCGCAGTGATTACACTTAAAACGAATTTCGCAGGATGTTAAATGGATTAAAATGTTCACTCTTATGTCTAGTTTTCTTTTGATGCAATAATCGCTCCAATTATTGATGGTTTTAATTCACTCGCTGCTTTTAGTGATGAAAATTGCTTAAACATTCGGTTGAAATGCATAATCAAAAACGTTAATTTTTACATTATGCATCATTCAAGATAAACAGTTCAGATTATCATAACCCAGGTTTTCATTTCGATAATAATGTCAATAATCGCCCCAATTAAATATATTATGTTGAAGGTTTTTGATGTTCAAATAAAATGAAATAATGTCTGCAGTGAAACTTAAATTCCACTTATTTAACTATTGTACGAAAAAAACAAGCCATTATTTGGCAACCTATTACTTATTTATACCCATTTAAGACTTCCAACCATAATCATCCAATTAAGTGAACTGTTTTGAAAGTAATAAAATGGACTAGTAAACAAATTCGATCGATTTGCGATTGTGAGCTATACATATAAATACTGTAGTTCTAGTTGGCCTCGAGGGAGTACGTTGCTTAAATACTAGCGTATATAGTTTGCAGTTGAGGATTTAGGATCTAGTAGTTACTTATCAAGGCTCATAAAAACTGCTTTCCGATCGGTCCTGGACAATTTCGAGTCCATTTTCTGGGTAGTAGGAATCAAACAATCGCCCAGGCAAAAGGCGGACCCCAATACATCAGTACAATAACAAGATATCTCGTAGTATAATTCTACTGTTTTTGAGTGAAGGTGTTCTATCGTATCGCTTATTTGTTTGTTGATTTTTACGGCTGTGATTTAAAAGTATTTTAACATTCCATTCTTAAAGTTTTTTATTGCATTTGAAGCAAAACATGTAGTATCCTGAATAGGAAATTCTTTGGTGTTGTATGTTTACCTTTAACCGGCAGTAAGATATATTTAACATTCATTATGAAACTTTAATTTAAGGAAGATATGTAATTAACTTCATTGTTCAAATGAAAGTATTTAAGACATCGATTTTGAAACTATAATGGGGTCATTCTACGTATTAATCCATCTTTTCTTCAAGCAGAAAAGCTGAGCAAATGTTCGTTTTGTTTACCAAATGGACGACGACTTTAAGAGAGATAACATAAAATAAATATATTCACAAGCAAACTTTGATTGTTAAATGGATTTACGGTGTCCTTAGCAACGGACGAAAGGTTCTAAAGTAATGTAATTTATTATTTCAAATGAAAACAGCAATTTGAAAAGTTTTTAATGTAGTTCTCAACAAAGAAATCGTGATTTTAACCCTCAAATAGAATTGCAAACTAATGCATTGCAGCATGACTCGTGGTGCAATTACTTTCTTATTCATGGTAATAGCATTATCATTATTAGCAGCGGCAGCTGCTGCTACACCATAATCATCAGCCGCGGCAACAACATCATGACCACTATACGATCAATACAATCAGCATGCTATCAATATTATAATAATTATCATAATCAAAATTCACAGTACATAAAAACTTACAGAATATTAATGATACACCGATGTACTACTTTGTGCTTTTATGATATATGAAACAAAAATCGTTTCTTAATATTCTATACAAATTAGGGCGATTGAAAAACAATGATCTTGTTTCTCAAACTAAAACTAAATATTAAAAAAAAAGAATTCATATTTTACCTGTTGCTCAAATTACAGAAACTTTAAAGTAAGACTATGGAATAAAATCAGTTACTTTAATGTTTCTGTAATTTGATCAAAAGATTAATCAGTGTTAATTTTACTGAAAACAAAAACAAATTTGCTACCACCATTTTATTATTTCAGTTCGTGTAGTTAGGTCAACAAACGGGATACACATTTGATTATTGTAATGCATTTGTATGTAAGGAATTTTAAAATCTGCACGTTTTAATGAACGATAACTGGACATGCTCTAATAACGCTTTTATTAGTGACAAATCAAAGGCGTCGTTGACATCAATGAATAGCTAGCCAGTAAGTGTTTTACAGCCGAAAAGTGTCACTAATATTTGTATAAACTCAAGGGTCTCGCTATGAATGAAGGCGAACTGAAGCAAGGAAGACGACAGTTTATATTACCGACCAATCTCGACATTACATTGTTATTGCTACGCGGTACTCTTATAGTGGTTTTTAGCCTCCCTACAGTGCGGTGTAGTATTTTTTCGATAACTGACTAAATAGGAATGTAGTGTTATAAAAGAGGCAAATATAAAATGGATGTAGCAGATATATTTTGAAGGTAATTATAATTATTTATTTTGAATATATTTGTTAATATGTTTTGAAACAAAAAAATACCTATAATGTGTTATTATGCAGTGGGTTTTATTAAGGTTATTTCTTTGCCGGCTTAAAATTTGTAAAATCAAGTCAGTTATGTTTTATCATTAATTATATAAATTTAAATATGATATATACTATATTAACGATATTTGATTTTTTTATATTAGAAAACAAGACGTATTCTTTTACCAAATAATTAATTTAATGCAATGTGGCACAATTAAATGTTTAATCCATGCAATGAGTTGATCATGTTTTATTAAATGTTTAAGTGAGAACAAATATGTGATGTTCATTAATTAAAACTAACACGAGTGGTAGAAAAATAAGAAATTTATATTGCCTATTTTATGTATTTTGTAAAATAATTAAGATGTACCTAGGTTTTGAGATTATAAAATTGCACTTATTATTTAGGTTATTTAATTGATTATTTTCTGGTGGTCGATTGGACGAAAGGTTGTCAGTGTGCTAAGATTTTTATTTATTTATTTATTTATTTATTTATTTATTTATTTATTTATTTATTTATTTATTTATTTATTTATTTATTTATTTATTTATTTATTTATTTATTTATTTATTTAGTTATTTATTTATTTATTTATTTATTATTTGTATTACTATTATTTTCAATCTAGCAGAACTTAATCATTGTAATAATAATTATATATTGCATATGTTAATTTCTATCTCCTTGCATACGTTATTACGCATGTTGGAATGAATTGCATAAGTCAACATGAAATATGTGATTATAATTGACACGTAACGCTGTCAGAATGGGCGAAAGATTTAAGCGACGTAACGATGTAATCAAACGTTTAAACAAACGCGTAGTTAACGTTACATGCACAACTATTGCCTGCTGTATGTATGGCTATGGTGGATAATTGCTATGGTCTAACTGTTAACCTGACAAAAATTTCAGTGATCGTTCCCACGGTTTGTGTGTCATTTATTGAGAAATGTGTACACCTAGAAACTGTTAACGAAAATGCATAAGTTTCATGTCTTTGAAGCGCATCAGTCCCCGTGGCTACACACGATCTCTATCTCAAACTAAGTCGCAATTTAAATGTTGACCAATAAGAATGCTTGTTACATTTGAGCTTTGCTTTCCATTGGTTGAGTGTTTAAGATTTAGACTAAGATTGAGCTTAAGAATGTTTGTAGTCACGGGACCAGATTGAGTCTGTCTAAAACTAAAGTCTATCATGTCTGCTAAGCACATCAGATTGAGTCTGTCTAAACTCCTGCAAACATCAACGTTGTTCTAAAGAGAGATTCGACATATATTGTGTGTTGGTGGGGAACGCAGTCATGGCCCGTATTGACCAACCCTTAGACTTAAGACTTAACAATAAAGAATATTCTTGAAACTATTTTATTCTAAATACGTTGTTAATTTGAAATCTACTCGGTATTCACAAATGCTAATTGTAGCATTCTTTATTTAGAAAGATTTAGTAATGACATAAGCGACATTGGTAACTAGATAATATGCAAACGAACAATATTTTTTTTAGTCTATGTCTATTTTTTATTCTTAAGTCTAAGAATGGGATGAGGAATACGGACCCTATTATTGTTAGCTTGCCTTGGATACCTTGTGACATTATCAACTCGGTATTTTGGACATAACTATTAAAGCTCGCTCCGGCGTACGAGTCATTTACATTTTATGCCTGCAAACGTAAGATAAATCCAACGTAAACCTATTTGGATTGAAAGATTGTTTTAAGATAAATAACTAATGCAATTCAAGAGAAATACATTATGGGGAACAATTATTGACTACATGTACCTTAAGTAAAATTACATTTGATCTAATTCATACCTGATAAATATGTCGTTTTGATAACACTTTCGCAAACTTGCAAAAATACCTTTAATAAAGATGCAAAGAATCGTATTTGTGCAAACAATGCTAATGCACGCTTCGAAAACCACATATTGATTGATCGCCAATGTTTTATGCCCCAAATACAATGTTTCATTGACGTTCATTACAATCTCTACCGTAGTCCGGACACTGTAGAGCCATTTGTAAACAGCGCTATCAATTATTTTACTAGCGGAAATCGGGAGACCTATTTAGCAGCGAATGGTGCGTTCAAGTTTTCCAATACCATGCATGCACTAGTTTTAATAAAACTGGGTTTGGGGATATTTTGTGTTGGAATATGATATTGTTCAAACCTTCTTGAATCATATCGTTGATTTAGCGCTAGGCGATCAATAATATTTTCGGTCTCTTGATTCTTAGCTGAACTTTTACCCAGAATCGAATCTCAGATATTTTTTGTGAGTAACAGTAGTACCACCAAGTAACACGTTTTCCTACTTAAAAAAAGAGAAAATATTGCGACGCGATGCGATGATAAGTTAAACCGAGGTGCAGTGTACTATGTGCTTCACAACCGGCACTAAAAGACCTCTGGAACGGGTCGTTTCGTGTATCTTTCACTAACCCCCATCACCCAACTAACAAATATTCTGAGGGTGATGGCCATATGGGAGAGAATTCCGAGGGTGATGGCCATATGGGAGAGAATTCCGAGGGTGATGGCCATATGGGGGAGAATTCCGAGAGTGATGGCCATATGGGAGATAATATCGAGGTAGATGGCCATATGGGAGAGAATTCGGAGGGTGATGGTCAGATGGGAGAGAATTCCTGTGCTCTCGACAACAAATCACCACACAAACACACACTGTTGTCATTGTTGCTGGTGTTACTCACGTCTTAAATAGGCACGATATTAGGGCCGGTATGTGAAGCTTATCTCGTGAACCAGTCCATTATGGCTATATTTTGATAATATTTGTACACTTTAATATTCAATTAAAATATTATCTGAACCACACATGTATTTTCCAGTGTGTGTGTACACATTAAACTCTTCGCGACCTTGTTATTTTAGTTCGTTACAAAAGGGCGCGGTTGGAATTAATTTCAATTCCGAAATTAATGGTAATATTGAGTACATTGAGGAAGCTACTGAGTTATCTGACCTTCAAATCGGTTTGCTTTCTCTTTTCTTGCATTGGTACTTCAGATGGGGAGATGTTGAACTTTGATAATGAATACGCTGGAATGAATTCGTATTCAAGACCACTGGAGAGGAGCAGGGGAGAGGGGGGGGGGCGGCTTTTTGTATTCAATGCTTTTTTTTATTACCTACACAACATTGACCTTACATTTCAGCGTGTTTTTAAATATTGCGGATGTTTTCTTTCATATCCAATTTCCCGCCTGTTTAAATAAGAGTATCCCGTTTGAAACCATCACTTTTCTGTTTTAAATGTATCCATTCAAAAACAAACAGTTGTTGTTATTTATCTTTTTAAAATCCAAAGATGTCAGAAATATTCTCATCTTTTTGAATATAACCTTGAAGATCGATGGTTTGTTACGTTTATGTGAGTTTATTTTCGCTGTACAAAGCAGTGTATCAAAGAACGTTGTTTCAAAATGCATTTATGACGTCTATGAACGTTGTATATAAGTAGAATCTATCTATATATAACAACAACAACAACAACAACAACAACGGGAAATTTCATGTCAGTTCATCGCAGGTTAGAAAACCGGTTAAACTTTTGACATCTGTGGAAGAACTCAATGACACCCACTATAGTAGTGACTTTCCAACATTCCATAAAACCAGTATTGTATTTGTTGTTAACAAACGTTAGTTTGTTTGCTACACTAGAGGAGGCCAAGCTACGGTCAACTTCGGAATATATGCCACTAAAATCGAGCTCTTGTTCGTGATTTTCTTCAGTCAACAATAGGTCGTAATGGTTCAGGTACTATAAAGTGTTGAACATCAGAAGTCACTTTCTTATAATGGAATTGTGGATTGCTGTTAGAAATAAAACTATCGCTCTTTGTATAATATTCATATCGATTGTGACCATTAGAATTATGTACAAATCATGTCGGCTTATATGTTTTCTGTCATTAAATATTCAATAAGCCGGCTCAAAATCCCAAGTGTATAGTCGAAATAATTATGATAAATAATGCATCATCGACGCGTCAAGTTGAACAAGATAATTATAAAGCAACATTCAGTTATTTTTATGACATTTTTTTTCAATCGTAATATTTGGCCCTGTTAGGCCTATTCGATGCATACTTGAAGTTTCAATGCATAAAAGTTCATTTTAACTAAACGACACCGATCTAACAGCAACATCGGAAGGCCGACTAACCAAGTCTAAAAAAAACACGGCACACGTAAAACAAAATTAAAATAAAAATATTGTTAAAATTGGATACATGTATAATGCACCTATCAATGTTTTCCCCCAGGGTGGGGGGAGGGGGGGGGGAGCGGCGCGCATATAGGGGACTTTAGACTGAAAGCGATTCCCGACAGGCGGGAATTTGACATTCCGAATGATTCCGGGTCCCGGGGTAATAGACTTTGGTCGGATTTTAGATCCTGGTAATACAGGCCTCGGGCCATTTGATAGATATATAGCATCTCCCACGGAGGGGAGTTAGACAAATATGCTTGACTCTAGGGTGGGGAATTAGACCCCCCCAAAAACCAATTTGTCTAATTCCCCTGGGTCAGCCCGCCGCTCCCCCACCCCTGGGGGAAAATATTGATAGGTGCATGACTGAATAACGATAGAGTCATATAAATATATTATTAAACCGTTAGTCGCGGTGGCGTAGTGGATATGGTGTCCGCCTAGCGATCGGGAGGTCCCGTGTTCGATGCCCACTCTGGGAGCATACTCAAGATCTCCCCCAAAGACACCAAGTACTGGTTCTACCCAGGAAACGGTCTCGAGAGTGTCTAAATAAGCATCAGGCTTTCGATGCAATCGAACTAATATAAATAGTTTTAAACTAAATTAAACCGTGTTTTTTTTTTACAAAGTTAGTACATGCATATATGATTTGTATGTATTACGTCACTTGAACGATTATTTGATTGTACTTTTAGTACTTTTATTACTATATTATCAATTTCATTACTTTTCATTGTGAGGAGTAAATGCTAGATTTCTTAGATAAACATTAGTTTGGCCATGAAAATAAAATTAATTGAGTCAATTTCGTAATAAAAGTCATTGTACAACATTGATAAAACATGATTCAGGTCGGAGTGCGCTGAATTAATTTGAACAACCGCTTTCAATTTCAGTCAGTTCAGTTTAATAAAAGGCGCAAAGAAAGTAGTGCATAGAACAGTGTTCCCTGGTTATATTTTAATAGCTTGTTTAATTGACCAGAAATTGATTTATCGTAAAACACTGACATCAATTAGACTCTGCAAAGCATGGGCAAAGAATTTACGGCCTTGTTAAGTATTAAATGTTTGGGTCCAATTTAATATATCATTGACCTGCATGTTAAAATTGAGATGCTTTGGCGTAAAGGAAGTTTTTAGAGTTTAAGTAATGTTATTTAGGCGTAAAAAATATTTTTGTTTTATGTTACCCGACCTACCCTTAAAAAAATGCCCCGACCCTAGAACATTTTATTGGGTTTGTCAGATATTTTTTTGTTTTATTTACTTTTTTCAATTATTAAATGTTTGGGTTTTTTGTTATAAATAAGTGTTTTCTTTTGATAGCATCCACTTATAAACAATGTTTAGGGATATTAATGATATGTTTTGAGTATTTATTCAGTTTTAAAATCTTCAAGTTGGCCATTTACCAAATAAAAAAAATAAAAATAAATCCCGACCTACCTACCCTAATTGTTTGGGGCATGTAACCTGAAACAAACATATTTTTTACGCCTTATCAGTATTTTTTATGAAATCCATCTAAGGCGTGTGTATGTATCTTTGTATTATGAATTTAACATATGAACATATGGAAATATTAACATATTGACGTATGGACATATTAACATATTAACATATTAACATTAAGGCATTATTGCGACATGAATTAACGACTGCTTGTCAGCATCTAAGAAATTAATCATGAATCTAAGTGATTGTTTCGCCAGAGTTTTTGAAAGGTATTATTAGAAAAACTGTGTAACTATGTAGAAATAAATTTAAAGAAGTTAAAGATGTTGGCTCAATATTTCCGATAGACTGGCGATTGTGAAACGATTGTGAAAGCCATCTTGGAAATAAACCAGGTAAACTAATCTTTACCAATAATCTGTGCCGATATGAACAGTCCTGGACTATGGAAATGAACAGTCCTGGACTTTGCAAATGAACACTCATGGACATTGGAAATGATCAGTCCTGGACTTTGGAAATAAACACTTCTGGACTTTGGAAATGAACACTCCTGGACTTTGGAAATGAACACTCCTGGCCCTACGACTGCAAACGTTCTCAATCTCAAACTAATACTTAAGATATTGACCACTTAGAATGCTGTCTTAAGATACTGACCACTTAGAATGCTGTCTTAAGATACTGGCCACTTAGAATGCTGTCTTAAGATACTGACCACTTAGAATGCTGTCTTAAGATATTGACCAATGAGAATGCTTGCAACAATTGAGCTTTGATTTCCATTGGTTTAATATTTAAGATTACCGTAAGCCTAAGATGATTGAGCTTAAGATGTTCGTTATCCAATGGCCTGTTTTGATACATGCTTAGTTGTTTAAACATCGCTGATTTGTCAAACAAAAAGGTACATGCACCTCAAGTCTCCATCAGCTTCAAACCCAGTGGTCGCAGGTTCGGGCCCCTGTAACACTCTAGCCCACTAACTCGCTTTTCGCCTCATATGCAATCTAATTAAAATCAAATCCTAACGTTGTTGGGATCTGAAGACATCGCATAGCAGGTCAGGCTTATATTACCTTCCGAACAATACAATATCAGCCCTGCTGCGCCCAATGAAATTGCTTTTTGTACAGCAAAGTTTCGCCACGGTTTTTGAAAAGTGATGCATTTCCAGCTGATTCTCGGGAATAAATCATTTAGAGTTAATTTTCACGTGGATAACAATGGATATAGTGGTACCTTAGGCGACTAAACATCCAAAGTTCACGTTAATTCCGTGAATAGTTTTGTGGTTTATATATAAATTTATACCACAACATGTTGAAGGCAACAATTTGATTGGCTTCTGAAGAGGTCATCTGAACGTGACCCCTATGCGAAGTCATCAGATCCAGTCAGCGGATAATATAGTAGCGTCAGACTGGAGATGATTTTAATGAGATCGGCTTAATATGTTAAACCGATGTGCAGTGCACTATAGGCACTTCTCACCGGGCACTACGTAAAAGACCTAGGGTCGCTTCTGGAACGGAGCGTGTCCTGTATCTTGCGCAATCCTCCAACTGACAACTCTTCTGGAGCGATGGCCATACGGGAAAGAATTTCGGTACACTCGATAAAAATATTACCACACATACCTCTCCATCAAAACTTACGGAAGTGCAAGTGTGACCTCCTGGTGCAGTATTGAACGTTTCCTCGTACGGGAGGTCCGGATTGAAATCTTTGTAAGAATGCATCGCAAACTTAAGGAGACAAAACAGTAGTATTAATTTGACAAAGATGACACATTAAGCCGAGCCTTTGTTATGTTCCGTTATCAGTAAAATTGTTAAAATTGCGCCCTGTAAGATATGGCTGTTATGTTCAGAATGGGATAACAAACGACTGGTTTCGATGAGAAAAAATATAAAGAACAAGATGAGAATTTTGATAACACTCGACAAGATGGCCGTAAATCAAATAAATGATCGTGTTTATAAAGAAATTAGCATAGTATGTTTGTATGTATACACGTATAAAATACATGTTTTACATTTATCATTGCAGACAGACCAAAATGGTTAGTACTAAATGTTTTAAAAGCTAACCCTTTAATTTATTGCTTAGTTTTCAGTTTAATCATACGCTTGACATGAATAATTGGAAACAACGATGAATTATACAAACGTGAATACATCTTTATGATCATATCCTTCTCTATAAATTCTTTGTTGACATGTTCGTTTGTCCGTAAATTTGAAAGATTCAATGTTAGACGATTTCTTTTCGCCGCTCACGAATACTTTTGGTGATGTGTTTGTGTGTTGTTGTTTGTTTTTAGATTTCTGTCTGGCGTGAAAGAGAATAAAAATATTACAAGGGGTGTCAATATTGAGAAAAACACTTAAGGTAATTTTATTTTTAAAAAAAAAGATCAATGCCACTTGCGTTTCTTTGCATTGTGACTCTGTTATATAATCAATACAGCGTAATTCAAACCGGACCATAGTAAATTCTGATCACCATGGATTTTCAGACATACCAGTTATAAATTCGTCGTCACATAATTTTCTTTGGCAATGAGTCAGTGTGTGTTCATTTGTGATATTTCTTTTTATATACATTTCTTATTTAAGTACATTTTGGCGTATCTCTCTGTATTGACTTTGACGAGCGAATCATCGCCCCTTACCCAGTTGACAATAACCATTGACAGAACATATTCTTTCATAAACACGTGATGACTAACAATTAATGGTATTGATTATCAACAGATTTCGGTGATTATGACATGTGATTGGATTAAGATCATCTGCTGTCGATCTAATCGCACGCACATCTTGTCACATCAAACAACGGACTTTGTCGCGGAAATCATCCGAGTCACCTAAGACGCTCTACCGACGCACATAAAATGAATTAATGTAATTAGGCACTGGAGTCGTCAGAGGCAAACATACAATTTCTTAAATTTAGTGCTTTATTTAACTTTTAAGACTCAAAAGATTGTAAGGCGCATAATTACGGCCTCTTCTTTTCTTCTCTTGATTTTTCAATGAGAGGTTTCGCAGGTGTTTTTAGTAAAAGATTATCACTTTAAATCAGTTCTTGCCATGGTTATAATTGCAACTGTGGTATGCTTTAATACGTGCATTGTACTTTCATGGCAGGTGATTGTAAATGGAAAATTATACCATAATATCTTCGTTAAGTGTCAGAGTTGTTATAAGGTGTTTCTTATTGTTGCATTTATTGCCTATCATCGGAGTGTAGGGCTATATTTTTTCACAAATAATATTTTTCACATCTGTGTAAAATAGGATCTCGTTCTTCACAGGTATGAAAATTGAGATCTTATTCATCACACATCACTGTCTCATTTATCACATTTTGAGTGAAGTTTTTGATCTCATCCAGTTTTTGACATGCAATAAAATCATATACTTATGTGATCCTCACGCATACCCCCGTTCTTGACCAATCACATTCTTCACACTTAAAATGTGACAAATGAGATCCTATTTTTCACAGGTGCGTGAAAACTGTGATTTGTGAAATATATGATCCTACATCGGTGTCTAACTTGCCGCCAAACTAAAAAATAAGTCAATTGAAGGCTGTGCATGAAAACTTTGTATTTTTAAGCAATACAAAAATGTCAGGAGAAGACAAGGAAATTAAGAATTTATAATTTTGCTTTAATATCTTTTACTTAGTATGTCAGTTCAACACACAATTGCGTCTGTTCTCCCTAAGATCGTTCGCTTGCACAATTTTCCAGAACACAGTGCTAACAGAATTCTAGGTCCGTATTTATCAACCCATTCTGAGGCTAAAGAATAAGCCATAGACTTAAGACTCGGGGTAAAATACTCACAAGTGTGTTCGCAATTATGCTGCTACCGATGTCTCCTATGTCATTAGCAAATCTTCCTAAATAATCAATGCTATAATTGAGGCGCGTCGTGGGAAAACCGGACTTAATGTGCGTAATGTGTCGTCCCGGATTAGCCTGCGCAGTCCACACAGGCTAATCCAGGACGGCACTTTCCGCCTACAGTGGATTTATGTTTAGAAGAGCCTTCCTTGAAACAGAAAATACCATTAAAGTGGAAAGTGCCGTCCCGGATTAACCTGTGCGGACTTCACAGGTTAATCCGGGACGACACTTTACGCACATGCATTAAGTCCGGTTTTCCCACGACGCGCCTCAATTAGAGTTGGTGAACACCAAGTATGATTAAAAAAAGCAGGGTTCTTAAAAACAGTATCAACATATAAGTTCTTAGGACAGTGCAGTTTTAAGAATATTCTTTAGTACATCATTAGTAAAGTTAAAAACAGTATCAACATATAATTACATACAATTAGTACATCATTAGTAAAGTTAAAAACAGTATCAACATATAAGTACATACAATTAGTACATCATTACTAAAGTTATAAACAGTATCATATAAGTTCTTAGGACAGTGCAGTTTTAAGAATATGCTTTATGCTTACGTGTTAAGTCTTATAATGGGTTAGTGAATAACATTGTTGTGCGTTTTAGTCATATAAACAACCCGTCGCTGTCATTTTTCTTTTTACTTTTCTAATGGGAAATAATTATAAATAGGAAAATTGCTTCAAATTTTCCAATTATATATACTTTCCCTCTCTGCGTTTAAAATACTACTGCTACAATTAGTATCGCTGCAAAGGCAGTTAAAATCGTTACCGACACTTTAATCGATTATTTTTACGAACTACAAATTCCATATGGAAACGTAATGCAAAATGACAAAAAATTAGTGTTTACCTGAAAAATAAGATTTTGAAAAGGTAGTTCCTGCTACCGTCAATGTTTTTGTGACCCAAATAAATCATGTCTCTGACACAGGTATTCCAATAATACCGGGTGAATGTGCACTCATAAAACAGTTCAACTGAAGTGCCATTTTGAGGAACGCATGCGCCCTATAGAATTTTTCTTAAAATGTCCGTCCACTATATCTCGTTCGAGTTTTTACTCATACAAATGATGTTGCTTCATATATTACCGAGCTGTGTAGGAAACCCGAGACTCGAACGCGTGACTCCACGGAACCATAGCACGATGTTCACTAAGCGACGTTTGCCTATATTACGTCAAAAATATACCAATGTGCGTTATAAGGAAATGACTTTTTATTATAATCTTTTATTTTTTATAAAAAATTCAAGCGTGAAATTATACTCACAGAGCTCACGAGTGTCAGATCAATGTGTCTGGCGTATATATAGTCTAGTTTTCTGTATTTAGAAGCACGCGTATACAGGTTTATAAAATCTTGCAATTTTTTTTTCAAAATATTTATTAAGAAATACAATTGGGTGTGGCATATATTTCAATGTTATACATCGTATTAAATTAAATATTATCAAATTTATTTTTAAGCAAGTGTGTTATGTCAGTTTCTTTGATTTAATTTTGTATGTCTGATAACTCCGAAATTCTGTCATTTCTGTGGTCGGATCTTATAACGCGCTACAACCGATGTTTACTCAATGCGACATTGTTTGGACAGTTGTCATTGTACAGTTCACCAATCACATTCCATTGTTAACCAATCCGAGAGGAATCGAGAAGTTTGTTGGGCATTCAAGAGGCCGTTCTGAATGTTTGCGTATTGACACCGGCCCCAGTCGAGTGTCAATATTTTAACTGACGATTTAAACATGCGACAAATATACTGGCTAGTTTTTATCGGCCTGTCAGAGTTGAAAATGTCTTAAGAATTCGACCGGAATAAATCCGGATTACATATTGGAATTACTTCGGATTAGTGTTAATATTTGAGTAGCGATTTATTAAAAATTCCTTTAGTCTTGGATTAGCGTTAAATACCATCAAGTTTCGGAATAAGGTGCATGGGTCGCTGGCATTCATTGAAGGAGTATTAATTGTAAGTTTTATTTCTATTGCTTATTGGAGTTAAATGTCTCAAGTGATTCGAATTCGATGATAACTGATGTTAGCGTTATAAATTCATTAAATGCGGTATTTAGAAATAGTGTGTACGTGAATAATGATTTAATTGGCTTCTAATCAATTGTGATTGAAAGGTATAATAATAATAATAACAATAATAATAATAATAATAATAATAATAATAATAATAATAATAATTATTATTATTATTATTATTATTATTATCATTGTAATAGTATATTATATAGTATTAGTAATAGAAATAGTAGTAGTAGCAGCAGTACTAGTAGTAGTAGTAGAAGAAGAAGAAGTAGTAGTAGTAGAAGTAGTAGTAGTAGTAGTAGTAGTAGTAGTAGTAGTAGTAGTAGTAGTAGCAGCAGCAACAGCAGTAGTAGTAGTAGTAGTAGTAGTAGTAGTTACCGCAGCAGAAGCAGCTGCAGCGGCAGTAGTAATTTGGGTATTGTTGTTGTTGTTGTTGTTGAATCTATATGTTTTACTTGATATAAAAACTGGTCGATAAGTAGTATTACACAATAAAACGTATCATCGCGTAACCATTAAAGGGACTTGTTCACAGATTTTTGTATTTTTTAAATATGCCATAAAACGTCTTAACTTGACAGTTGAAAGCTTCTGAACTAAGGAGCTCGAGTAAAATAAAAATAAAAGCATAAACAAAGTTGCTCCCACTGGTGATCGAACCTCGGACCTCCGGATCAAAAGTCTAACACGCTAACCTCTCGGCCATTTCGATGTACAAAGTATATTCTTGTCCCTGTATTGTTTTTTACTTTACATAAAGTTGTAGTAGTAGTTGAAAACATGTGATTGGCCTGTTTTCAACAATTTCAACGAAAAAAACAACAGAAACACTCAAAATTATTCCATCGTTTCGTGTTACAAACGCTTTATAATTTTATCAATTTCAATTATTGATAACTCATTAACGAAACGGTATTTACAGTATATCTCTATGTCAGTAGGGTTATTTCGCTCCTTTATATACAGTATTCTTTTATTGATGGAAAGTTGAAAATTGACAATTCGTCAATCTGTAAACAGGTCGCTTTAATGCCTTATGTAGTTAACAGCGCGCAGAAAAACAATCACGATTAGTTACAAATGCTGTAAATAAGTGCATTTCCTGCTGTAACAACTTAATTATCTATGCATTTCAATTTTGACTTGTAAAGGTCACATATTAATTCTTGAACGATGATATTATTACTGAGTAATTGTTTACAAGAAATACAGAGTCGAAGAGTCGCATTCCACACGACGAACGTGTAAAAATTCAACAAATAGCACTTCTTGTAATTACAATTTAATTAGTCAACGCATCATAAGGCTAGAAATCTGTAACTTCCATAAGCCTGAGGCAAGAAGATGTCATGACAACTTTGTGTATTCAACTGCCAAATGCTTGTTTAATTATGTCCTACACTACGTCTGTCATTTTGTCACCAGCTACATGTCATCCGTTTGAAGTAATTGCACATGCAAAGTATGTCATCCGTTCAGTAATAGCACATGCAAAATATGAAACTGTTAATATATGTATAGTTATTACTTAATACTAAATATATTGTCAGACATATAAATATATACAATCTACATATAATACACATATTGATGAGACAGTTATGCAATAAACATGAATTTCTTTCTTGTTTTGACGTTTAGCAGATTCTGTTTTAAAGAAGAAATTTTTTTGTTGTAACTTATATCAATAATATCACACAAATGTTCAATTAAAACTATTTCAGAATGTTACTAATTTTTATGTCTCAGCTCGCCATAAACTGACGCCATGGCAATTTCAAAAGACCCTAACTTTCTGTTCATATTATGGCCGCTTTCTATGTTCATTTCAAATTCACCAAAACGTTCACTATAAACTTGTATCGAATACAAAGAACGTTTTCTTTGCCTAAACCCCTAGCCAAGTAATATTAAAAATGTAGACTTTCGTTCTATTTTCAAAGCAACACTCGCATCGTTTGCCTTACTCATTTGCATAATTACCTGAAAGTATTCCAGCAATGTGTGATTGCCCAATTAACATAATTATCCCCCACAGGGAAAACGTACTTGGCAAATTTTTAATCCAACGCCTTAACGTATAAGTACATACAATTAGTACGTCATTCTTTAAGTTAAAATCAGTAATACTATGTCTTACATGTACCTACTGTACCTGACCCGAAAATCATTAAGGAACTATAGTTAGATAAGGCGTAAAAAAAGTTTGTTTCAGGTTACATGCCCCCCAAAAATTAGGGTAGGTAGGTCAGAATTTATTTATTTTTTATTTGGTAAATGGTCAACTTGAAGATTCTAAAACTGATTAAATATTCAAAATATATCAGTAATATCCTTAAACATTGTTTATAAGTGGATACTATAAACACAAAACACTTATTTATCCAGAAACACATTTAATTATTGAAAAAGGTCAATAAAACAAAAATCAATCTGACAAACCCAATAAAAAGTTCTAGGGTCGGGGCATTTTTTTTAGAATAGGTCGGGTAACCTGAATCAAATATATTTTTTACGCCCAATTATACAGGGCGTGTTCCGTCGTTCACGATGTCTTACTGCACCAACGCTGCACTTCATACACGTATACGGAGCTATGGCGTGTCTCCCTTTTCAGTCACACAGAGTTTAGAACTTATTTCAAATTCTATAGACAAATAACAAAATTATCGTTGTTAAACTACCCAATAAAATACTCAAGAGTAGTCCCGATTTTGAGCGGAGCCTAGTGAAATATAGTTCACTTTATCGGCCAATAAACAACTCTTTGTTGTTCTGATGCGTGGCTATTATACCTCTCGGAGCCAACGTCCTCGTGGTTTAATTCCTACGCATCAGAACTCTAAATCGTGGTTTATTGGCCGATAAACTACGATAAATCGAAAAATATTTTTTAAATACATTACGCTTTAAACCAGTGAGTACACATATAATACAACTAATATAGTCAAAAGTAACAGAAAATGTACGAATTCTGAAATTATAGCTGCAGTTTCCAACTATTAAGCCAATGTCTACTTACGATGTTTTGGATTTTGGAAGGGAGATATTTCTAAAACCGGAGTACCCGGATGAAAACCATGTGTTCGGTATGGTGACCCACTTACCAAACTCACGCGCAACAGGACTTTCCTATGTCCATGCAGTTCAGCTCTAAGTTCTTCATGCGGTTGGAGCAGTCCGGTGTTCAAAAAATGCGTTTTACCATATAGAGATTGAACAAAATTGAATCTGAGAGAATTTCCAACGGCCACCTGTAACGTGTGATGACATTTTTTGATTCATAAAGAGAAATACGGCACCAGTAGCTGTCGTTAACAGGGGAAATAGGGTAAAATATTACGGTCCGTAGGTCGGTTTTCAATTTCATCTTAAAGACTTACTAGCACAATAAAAATGTAGGGTTAACTTTGAAATAAGAATCACGGGAATTTCTATCTGTTTGAGAAAACTGATAGCAAAATTAAGCAACTTCACTCTTAAAAATATTAGAAACAGGAGTATTTTGTTAGGCAAACAGATTTTTGCTTATTTTGAACAACGCAAAAATATCGCATGTTTGTGTTCGTAAGTTATAAATATTACATATCACACAATTATGTACAACAATGTAATATAATACGTGTGTGCTGCTGAATTTGGTAGTTTTGATATTTAATTTACTGGATATATGAAACAAAATATATATTTATTAAAAATTAATACTGCATGTTCCCTTAAGACGGAAACAGATGCGTGCGTCAATGAGCAAGCATGTTGCAACTAAATATGAATGACGTGTCTGACATTTGCGGGTGAAGATGATGTCAACAACATTTGCGTAAAATATGGAACATAGTTATGCAGTTTAGTAATGTATAAAATTTATGTCGTATGTACGTATGAAGAATGTATGTGTTTGTTACTTTATATGTAAAATAGTTGAATTGAAAGAACGTTTTAATACCGACTTAGTAAATTCAAACGAAAGGACTAAAACAGCAAAAGCACCTATCCAACAATATATTTTATCGTCGTGATTTAATTTTGCATTTGTGCATCCAGCGTTTACTGAAGCATGCACTGGGCATTCTGTTCTATTTTGTATTTGAAATTCGTTGCAAACACGCAAAAATACTTTATGTTAAATTAAACTTTTGCCTAAACGGTTTTCGATAATGAAAGTTCAATTATGTATTTAAATATCTAAGTATTATAGAAAAGCAATGGGAAATTCTATAAACCTATCGATAATCTTAGATTATGTTTTATTGTAGGCTTAATGCGTACTGCGTGAATTAAAACTACGTATGCGTTAAGAATAATAATGATTAATCGTTTTATCCTGGTTAATGCGTGATGTAACCGTGAATGCGAAAGAAATTATTAGTTTCTTGTTACGTTTAGATGTACCATAGAAAATTATGTTTGCGACTTTTAAATACTGTGATTTCCAGGTTTTTTTTTTGCTTTCATTGAATATTGAATGCACAATCTGATAAATAGTTTACACTTATTTCGTAGCATGTTCCGTTTTTCACGGAACACTATATGAGGCATGTCGTGGGAAACCCGGGCTTAATGCATGTGCGTAAAGTGTCGTCGCGGATTAGCCTGTGAAGTCCACACAGGCTAATTCAGGACGGCACTTTCCGCCTACAATGGATTTATGTTTAGAAGTGACTTCCTTGAAACATAAAATACCATAAAAGCGGAAAGTGCCGTCCTGGATATTAACCTGTGCAGTTCGCACAGGCTAATCCGGGACGACACTTTACGCACATGCATTAAGCCCGGGTTTACCAAGACACGCCTCATACACATTATGTCTTCAAGATCAGTACGCTTAGGTTACTTTGAAAATAGTTTTGTCCGACCCAATATCGGTTAATTATTTCCGCTATCGACTCTGCCATTTCGCCCCCACGTTCAAATCATATTTACTCAATCGGTCATTTTAAGTTTTAACCGTTAAATACGATCTAAATATAATTATTATGGTATTATGGAGAATATACAACATGTATGTATTGTTAATTTAAGAAATAATTTTCGATTTATTGTTGTTTATCGGCGAATAAACAACGATTTGGAGTTCTGATGCGTAGATATTTAACCATAAGGGCGTTAATAGCATTAGAACGACAAAGAGTTGTTTATTGACCGATAAACAACTATAATGCCAAAATTATTTCGATTCTAACATGATCTGAAATTATTTTTGCAATTGTAAAGAGAACTACATTTTACTATGCTCCGCTCATAATCGGTACTACTTTTTGAGTTTTTTATTAGGTAGTTTAACAACGATAATTTTGTTCTTTGTCTATAAAAAAAATCAGCGCGTATCATGTTACAATATTTAATAGAAGTTGGTTCTAAATTCGACTGATTCTAAATTCGTGCTCAAGTGCGAGATACACGTCCGTACCAGGACCCACTTCCGGTACGCCGCTGCGAGACGCTCTCCCGCGTGTGTAATACCTCACTGGCGTAGCACAACGCTAGTAATAGAATACTTAGCACGAATGCCTGTGGATATGCAATTTGATAAATGGCAGACCGTGTGAACTTAACGTTTCACATTGATTGAACACATATCAGCGTTTGGTGACAGTTTTTTTCGTTAAATTGACGAATCTTTCCGTGTATCAAATTCATTACGGCCTGTCAGATTCCTGAAATACCAAAGGCAAGGCTTTAAATTGTTCTGGGGTTTGGTCGGACTGAAAACTTGGCAGTTCAATGAAAGCTGTTGATGTACACTTTGCCGTATAAACAAATAGTGACTTCACTTTGAGTTTCACTGGTATACAATTTAATGAACTTGAAAATATAATTATTATGGTGTATCGACTAGCGAGTTCAATTTTGTTTTCATCTTTCTATTATGATGAACTTAAGTCCTAAAAGTTCATTGTTGTTACAGTATTAGCGTCAGAACCGGTCGATAGAGTAAAACTTTAATTTCTGTCTTTAATATGCCGTATATACAGGTCAACTCGTATCATAATTGACAAATAAATGTACTGATAAAACCGTTATCCGGACTTAATAACCGTCAGATAAAGTTGGCCAAGTTTTATAAATCTGGTGATGCGAGGTCATACTCGGATTTGGAGGCTTAGCAGCGAATATGGAACTAGTTTTGAGGAATTCGCTACAACGGAATGCCAGATTAAATATACCTGAAGGATGTCAAATACAAGCGATCAAATGAAATGACAAATTTGCAAAGAATCCTAGGAAAAATATAGGTTAATGTAGCCGTCAGTCATGTATTCATCTACACGCCTTGTGAATTAGGCTGAGATCAGAGTGGATTTCAGATACGTATCGATATATTAATGAAACGGAGACAAATGCTCAAAGTGTTACATTGAAGACCGTCGTGGGAATATTTTATCTCTGTGGCCCACTTCAGAGCTTTCATGGCAAATGTACGCGTGATTGTGTGCCTTGACATGAATTGTGTGCCTTGACATGAATTGTGTACCTTGACATGAATTCAAATTGAAATTGACGTTTCAGCTTTAAACGTACAAAGCAAGTGATTTTTTTCCCATTTTAAATCGTTTGGAATGGCTGCTATGGTTGGTTTTGTGTAAATGGAAGGAAATAGCTATTGCGTTAGTTTTCATTTTTAAGCCTACTGCTCAAGCGCTTGTAATAGTGGTTTTATTTGGAATTTGTAAAAGAAAAACGTACACCCGAATATTGTTAAGATAACAAGCAAATAATAATTGAGTTGTTTGCAGTGTCTGATATGATAAAATGCGATCTTTTCAAGACAGAGGATTACAATAAAACATGTTATCGGTCTTGATTATTTAAGAAACGACCACTATATATTATTTCAGCTATTTAGAGTTTGTATTCTGATATATAATACTGATGTTTCACGCAGCGTGAAATCATCTCATTTTGGTGATACTTCAAAATTCTGACGACCGATATTGTTATTCAAGTGGTATGATTCTAATGGTGAAATTATTTACTTTCAGGTTTCGTAACATGACGAGGATTTAAGATTCACCGGAAGTGCGTACAAAGCCATGGCTCGCAATTCAGTGATTTGTGGTGTATACCTGGCCGTTTCCGGTACCTTGCACGTCGGCGTGTTCATCACGAGCGCGTTATTTATCCACTTCCTGCTCACAGCGGAAGACGCCGCCAACCTGCAATCATGGTTCATGCCGTGCCTCGGAGTACTACTGCTTCCGTCGGTCGTGGTTCAGCTCGTGTCGGCGGTGCTTCTCCTTGGTGACCGCGGAGATCAGATGTCGGTGACGTCATCAGTCGTCATCGCCGTCTTCCACATTCTCCAGGTCGGCTTCCTGTGGCGCCACGTGGACTTACTCCGAGAAGTTGAACCGAAAACGAAAACGCGCGCAACAAAGCAACTCAATCGTCTGCAACTGTTGTTCACTTTTACCGCCATTATCCCTCTACTTTTGATTCAAACATTCGTAATTTTTCACTACGAACAGTTACACTGGAAACCCATAGCGGCGGTCGCCGTGTCGTTAGCAAGCGGCTGTTTCTACCTCACTTCATACAGGCGGACGTACGCGGAGAAAAAGTCTGGATATCGTGTTCAAAACTGTTCAGTTTCGCAGACGATGTTAAGGCTCACGTGGAGGTGCGGAGAATTAGCTTCCAGAAGCATTTCGCTGACAGTGTTCGCGTCTATATATTATTTCTGGATATTCCTCGTGGTTGGACTACATGGCGTGGCGATGCTGGTGTGCCTATGCACGCCGATACTTGGGTACCAAGAATCAAAGGACAAAACCAGAACCAGCCGAACGCTTATCAATTTAATGTATACCTATATTTACACAGTTGTATTCGTGAATTTTCACAAAGAAAACTCGGTGTTTCGATATTCATTTTATTATTTGATTATGTGCCTTGAAAACGGCGTACTTTTGACTGTATGGTATTTGCAGTCCACCCACGTGCCAGCAACATTTAACAAACACGTGGTACTCGCAGTTTCCGGTGGCGCTTATATTATCGGAGTTACCGCCCTTGTAGTGCTGCAGACTTGGTTCAACTCAAGGGAGGCAACCGATTCTGAAACTGAGATTATTTGCGAACAGAATGAGTGCATTAACTGCCGATTGAGCATGTGTTCCAAGCACAGCATCAAGCACCAAAGACCGTTCAGTGCCGGCTGGATTTCTCAGTATAAAAATGCCACAACAAACGGAAACTATTACAAGAACATTCTGCAGGATTCTTATTTCGATTCAGACGTTGTCTCGACGGCGGATTTGTTGAATTCGTCCGGTGAACACTGTCATATTCGGGACACGGATCTAGAGAGTGTTAAGAAAGAGGAGAAAGAAAATACGGTCGCGGTGCAAGCGTCTGGAACATACACTCACAAGCGTTTCTTCGACTTGAATTCGAGTATCGCGCGTTTCAATGATACCGATTCCATTACAAGCGGAAGTGGAGTGTACGAAGAGGATTGGCGCCAAAAACCAGACGGCATTATGACCCAGTTGTCGGCCATGGACGCGTTAAGCCTTGTCAGCAGCAGAACACATTTATTAACAGACAGTTGGGATAGTCTGCTGCAACAGAATGGTGAAATACAGTGTGATACAAAATCTCCCAAAAAGATTGACATAATGAATTCCTTGATTCGTAAAGATTTGGACTCAAGCTTTTTCTCCGAAGGATATTCTACGGATCACACGCTCGAAAGCTACCAACTTCCGGTTACTGTTCTCGCTAAAACGCGTCCTTACCGTCCCCGGAAGGTGGGGACCGCTTATTCAGCCGCTTCCGACTCTACAGACTGTACAATATGCGCGTTCATGCGGCAAAACGAGTCAAGCCCCGAGCCGTCGGGACACATTCCAGATGCAGATTTCGACCCGCCTGTTTCCATGGAGACGCGCGCGGAACGCAGACGAAGGAGAAGACGCGAATACAACGCTAATAGATCTACTAGTGCAGCTGCGCGACAAAAACAGAGACGCTCTTCGGATCAGAGTGATTCAGAACATTCGTATAGGCATAAATACGAAAAGGCTTCCGAAAGACAATCCAGGCGGCAGGCACTAATTGTAAGTTCTACCTCAAAACACGCCCGACGGTTCACAGAATCATCGTCAAAAGACCATCACAGAAAATTCCTCAAATCCGATTTGTCTAGCAATCCCATAGACACTTCATCATCATCATACGAATATCAAGTGCCTCTTAAACTACTCCGAAAGTGTGCTAAATCTGAAAATACAGACTTGTCCAACTATTGTAACGTAAACTGCCGAATGGAAGTGTCCAGCGACTCGGCAGATTCCGCCTACCCTCGGCATACACCGGTGAATGAACGAACAGAGCCGATTTCTCGCCGGCATACGCCGCTAGATGCGTACCTGGCTGCTACCGACGACGACCAAGACGGGACCAGCGAGTCGTCATGCGAAATGATCATTTAAATGTTTGACATAATAATAATTACCTTTGTTAATTGAGTGAAGTCAGAAATTGTTGTCAGTAAACATGTTAATACTCTACACTGCAGCTTACTAGTTTAAGAACTCGCATTCTAAAAATTGCATGGAAGCATATTCTTTGTTTGTTCTTCAAATTTTGTTAAACTTATGCCATTGCGACATTACTTCTCAATGTCTCGCCCTGAATTGTTTAAACGGTTGCAATTAACAACCTTCAAGCTTGTTTTTATTTTATAGTTGTTATAATAAGCACTGTTACATATATACTTGTTATGCACCATTCTTACCACTGTCAGCTGTTAAACTCTTCAAAAACACCGCAAGACGATTGCTTTAAAGCCGCAGTCCATAGAATATAATTCAATACATCTTAAATTGGCATTAGTTATAATGAATGTCAATGACTTATTCGACTGAAAACTGTTATTCACAAGTCATTTATAATATCTATGTTCGAAAACGCTTGGTACAAATGGAATATACGCTAATGTACATGCAGATTTACTCCAGATGCATTACCAGCTATCGCATACAGATAATAGTACGATAAAATGTTACAAACCGTTATTTTACCGATTTCAATGCGTTTTTGAATTTTTATAGGCAAGACGTCCGTCCATCAGAAACGATTTCTGCAGTTATATGTGTATTAACATATTTCTGGACTGCCGATTTAAAACCTACCCAATGCTCGAATTTGTCAACGAACGATACCACTGTATTTTGTAAATGCTTTTACGTGTTTTGTAACGGTTATTTTTTTAGAGGAAGTGTCAGTTACAAACTTACCACGTTAAAGAATCGATTCATTATGTGTTTTGTTAGATATATATGTAATTTTATCGTTACGGGTAAAATAAAACTGCAATCTGGATGTGCCTCTGTTATGTTTCACATTGACGATGGTTACAATATACTAATTCCAATCCTTATGTAATTTAATGTAAAAGCAATAATTTTAACCAAAAATAAATGAAACATTTTACACATAGGGACCCTCATAACCATATCTTTTCTTAATGAACATCCTTAGCTGTTGATTTAAACAATAAAAAGGGTACGTCATGCAATATGTCAGAAAGAAATCGACACTAAACAAAGCAAAGTTGATTGTTTTATCACCATCTTTTTACCCCCTACTTTCTAATTAAATGTAACCCGCCTCAGCGCAAGTGTCATACTGTAGTCTCCAATCTTAAAAACATATCAGTGATTTATTAGTGCATACCAATGCTTACCCTACCAACATCTCCAAACAAGAGCTGTCAGAGGACAGCGTGCTCGACTATTCGAAGTATTTCAGTTGGTACATATTTTGGACAGTGGAAGGGGCATAAATTTGTTAAAATACAAACTTTTAAGTGAAGACTTGTATAGTTTATACATTTTTGCAACAAAAACTTTTTTCACACAATCTATGTAAAAAGTGTGCATAACTCTGTCAAAATACAAAACAGAGTTATGGGTAATGTTGCCCCTGATACTAGCGTTGATGACAAAGGTTAGTTCCAAGTTTCAAGTGGATAACTTATGTAGTTTTGAAGTAACAAAACTTTTGAATATAAACTTTAACCAGAAAATCTATGTGAAAAAGGGGCATAACTCTGTCAAAATACAAAACAGAGTTATGTTGCCCCTGACACTGGAGTTGATGACAAAGGTATATTCCAAGTTTCAAGTGCATAACTTATGTAGTTTTGAAGTTACAAGACTTTTGAATAAAAACTTTAACCAATTCAGACGCAGACGCCGGGGTAGTAGGATAGCTCACCTCTTCTTGGAATAGTCGAGCTAAAAAGAATATCAAAGCAAGTGTCTAAACCTAAAAACATGTAGAGTTAAACTTGTTGATTTAAATAGAGAGTACAGCCCTACAGGACTTATTTAGTGTAATGTGACCTGATGATCAGAATGGTCGTTTCAGACAGAATCACGCTTCACCGACTACCACCTTCGGCTGCAATTTCGATTTCCAGGTTGATACAGGACTGTTGAAATTACAAATAAACTGGTAGACTTTGGCACAGTTTTCTTTTTAAATTTGTAACAAAGAAACCTGGAAACCAGCCACTTGCAGTGTTCCTTCTACACAATTACCAAATGCATTACTGCGAAATACCGACCCGGAATATAATTCGCCACCTTAATAATCTGCTTCTTTAACACGTTAGATAGGTCCTTGTAATCCTATGGTGGAAAAATATGAAAGCATTGAATAAATCAGCAATTCAGTGGCAACAACTGACGATTTTACCAGACTATTACCCTTCAATAACCAGCAATGTTTCAACCTTCATGGATATTTTTTTTATGTACAAACGTGCAGGCTTTGTCATAAACTAAATTTAGAAATTCATTAAACAAAGAGTGTATACCGTACAGTCTTTTATATAGGCATCTCCAACCATGTTTCCTGTAATGCTACCATGCAACATCATGTACGTTAGATCAAAGTAAAATACATTTATTTAAAGAAATACTTAATGTCAACATAAAATTGATTTGGGATAAACGCAATGTTCTATCCACAACACAGGCGCATGACCCCATTAAAACAAAGGCATGGCAGGACGAAGTCACCTTCTCTCCGTATACATTGCATGCATGTACTGTTCACAAACAATGGAAAGTCCATAGTCTAGATAGCTGCCGGAACTACTATTGAAAGAGCCTTAGAGCAATTTAAAGTTTAAAGTTTTATCTCAGTGATATATCGGTGTAATCCCAGGTATCAGTCATACAGTGCTAACCACAAAATCGATCACTCATCATCATCTTCGTCATCATCATCATCATCATCGTCGTCATCACCAACCTGCATTGCACCCTCTTCATCATCGTCGTCGTCATCATCATCGTCGTCGTCATCATCATCATCATCATCGTCTTCTTCATCATCATCATCTTTCACACCTTTCAAAACTAGTTTGGTTACTTTCCCTTTTGTCTTTTGTGATTGTACTTGTTCTTCTTCATCATCTTCATCATCCTCCTCCTCATCATCATCTTCATCATCATCGTCTTCATCATCCTGCTGCAAAGTCTTTCCTGTAGCTTTCTTTGTCTGAGGTTTCAATACAACTTCCTCATCATCCTCATCTTCTTCATCTTCATCTTCTTCATCATCATCATCATCCTCTTCATCGTCATCATCTTCATCATCAACCTTTGCCTTTGCGCCATTCTGGGCAGCCTTTTTAGCTTCACCAAACTTTTCCATCTGATACCCAACTTTTTTCCCCAAAACTATATCTGTAAATACATGAGCATAAAAACTAATAATAAATTTAGTATCACAGAAAGTTAGAATGCCAAAGAATACAAACATTTCTGACAATTAAAGGGCCCTTTCTACAAATATCTTTGCAGTAAATAAGCCCTAATATAAATGACAAGACAAAAAATTTCATAGAAATAAAGCTGTCATCTGACATACCCAGAAACAATACTTTAATGAAGTTTCATGCATGAAAATAACGGTACCTTTTTAGACTTTAAAAATCTGATTTTATAAAAAAAAAACTGACTACCAGGGCTTCCCAAGCTCTTGCTTTTCCACACAGTATGTGTCTTTGATAAAATTTCTTGCAACTTAAGTCTGGATGTTAACGCAAATATTTGTAGGCTACAATTACCAGGTATACAATTTGGAACAATCACACTGATACCAAGACTGACAGAACAAATATACATATACAGAGCAAACCCTCTAAACTGGATGGCCTCAGGACCATGAAAAAAGTTTAAATTAGAGGGGATTCCGGTTTAACTAGGGGAAATAACTAACCTGAGTGCCAAATAAGTCACTATACAGTCTACAGCTTAGAAACACCTAAGTTAAACAGTTGTTATTATTTTATTAATCATTATTAAACATTTGATGTTGTATTAACAACAATACAATATTCCGAATATTTGGAATAAATGTATTGTTGGTGTATTTGCTGTTAACTTTTATCCTTTACATCTGTAGTTAAACAATTTGAAAGCAATTTAATTCCCAGAGTGCATTGCGCAAAAGTACAAAGGTCAATATTGTGACAGTAAAACCGATGTGTTCCAAGTCTTAATTGTCTCTTTACATTGAGTAACAGTTTGCTTTGCTTTTTTTTTTGCTCAACTGTAATCTGCAGTTCACAAACTTTTAACACTTGGCCAGAGGTGCGATACACTAAGAATAGAAGGTTTTTGATGGTTTAAAATACAAATGACAATATCTGATTATGATCGAAAGTTAGACTGGTCTACAGAATTAAGGGGATTCCGGTATAGAATAAATCTTTTACATATGAATGAATAGCGAAATACAATAGGACCAGAAAATTTGTCCAGTTTGGAGATGAATCCGGTTTAGAGGGATTTCACTGTACATGTAGTTCTTTTGAAGTACTCAATTACGTACCACGTTCTCCGTTCAGTGACAATGGTTTGCCGTCTAACACCCGGAAGAGTTTCCCGTACACGGCCATGTATTCTCCGTATCTACCGATGCACATGGCAGCTTTCACTGGGTCATCAAAGAACACCATGGCGTGCCTAGAAGTGGAAATGTTCACTGTGAAAACACCTTAAAACTATCCATCGCCAACGATGAATTATGTGACATTGATATGCATGCATTATCCACTAAAGTCCCCAGCCTGTTACTGGCCCATAAGACGATGCATATTCAATTATTACTGGCCTTGACATCTTATTACTGGCTAAAATAAAACACTCTGTGAACAGACATTCAAACAGGACAAGAAACAATCCTCCTACATGGGGACCAGTATTACAGGAACAGGGGATATTCTAGGACCTTTCTTAGGAAATGGTTTAAGCCAATAGTTTCCTATCCCGACATTCATTGCATCAGTAATGACTTCCTATATAATAACTTCCAAAAGAAGAAAACATTACTGAGCAAATACTATTGCAACTTATTTTATTACCAGGACAAGCAGGATGGAAATTTTGTCTAGTTGCCCAAGTGGGCCCCTAGCTTTCTATATTTAGGAGCCCATCCAAATGTTTAGGGGCCCACCAAATTAAAATTTTGAAAAAGGTTTTTTGAAAATGTGATATTCAGTACAATGGAAATAGCTTGTTGAAAACTATATTGCAAATTAAATTCTTTAATGAATCAATACATGAATTATAGTATACATCCATCAGAACAGAACTTGAGAACTCATAAAAATCGTTAAGACTAAGTATTAAATCATGTCACATAAAAAATAGTCAATTTAATGTTTAATCTATAAGCTAGCTTGCAAGAACAGTCTCTCTTGTTTTTGTCATAAACTTGTAGATATTTACGTTTAGCATCATTTGACTGCCTTTCTTTTTCTGGGGGCTTTTTAGCCCCTTCAACTTATTTCCACATATTGAATTCAAAACAAAACACGGAAAAGAATTAAACTTATTATATAAACACAGATGTCGCTGTTTTTAATTGTAAGAATTTGCAAAAACAACGTTAAACACGCATAAAACTATATCTGCTTCAAAAATAACGGGGGCAGCCATGTTTTAATGCACAAGACGAAACGAGGGTTGCAATTGGCTGAGATATGTATCAATAGCTTTTCTTAGATAAACAATTAATACACAGAGGGATGGCGAAATAAAAAAATCAACGAGTAATTGTTATCAGGCGTTGAGTTAAGCTTTCTAAAAAGGTAGTCGCCAAAGTGGACTACCAGCTTTTTGGAATCACTCGCCCACTGCAAAATTTCGGCTGCCTGGGGCGAGTGGGCGCCCGTTAATTTCCATCCCTGTTGTGACAAGGATAAATTGATTTTCTCAGACAAACCTGCAAATACAATACATTAAAAAATATATTATATATTTCAGATGGTGCTCACTTTGCTACTGCCTCTTTTTTCAGCCAGATTTCTATGCTAGTTGGGAAAAGCTTCCTCAATTCTTCAATTGTCGTTGTCTCATTCGCACCACTAACAAACAATTTCAGCGGATCAATATCTGAAATGCAATAAAGTATTATTTAACACACAAGAAAACTAACATGAAAATTAAGACAAGTTTGCTCATTGGTTTTTGTCTTCTTGGACAACAGTTCTTTATTAACTAGATGCCTCTTAGCAACATGTCGAGCCCGTTGTCAAGAAAGCAACTTATATTGTAATTATTTTAAAATCACATTTTCTAACAAGCAGATCTCCTTTTACCTCTGTGACCACAACATTTTAGCTAGGGACACAGCTGTTGCTTTCAACCCGCCGTCTCCACATGGTGAACATTGTGGGAAGTAAATTTAAAATTCACTGATGAATGACGAATTAACAGTCTGTATAACTAAATCCAGATTTGACATTTGACCTGTAAGTCACTAGTCTAAGTGTGACATTGACCTTTGAGCTAGGGACATAGGTCTTGCGTGTGTTACGCCATCTCTATGTGAACATTCGTGGCATATTTGGAAATTCCCTGATGAATGATGAAATTACAATCTGGACAAGCTGCATTATGCCCATATTTGACCTTTGACCTCTGAGACCTAGACCTTTCAGCTACGGACACCGGTAGACTGTTTCTCTAATCAATGAATGCTTGTTGCATACACTAAAATTTAATTAATGAAATTGACATTAGATAAATGGGCAGAGATTTTTAAGTTAACAGCTGCATCAGAGCGAGTCACAACTTTCCCACCAGATTTAAACATCAACTGTAGTCTGTAAACAGCTATCACAAATGAGTAGCCCTGGACTAATATTTATAAAGACTCCGAGCCAAAAAATAAGAATAGAAGTAAAATTCTGAAATTTTACAAGGATTTCAAAAAAGGAATGCATTTTGTGAAGATTGTGACACACAAGTTACAACAAAAATGAGAGTGTATTCAAATTTAGTACTTGTCATGGCATTGCATATTTTCCAAACTAATACAATGTCTCTAACACAAATTGAAAGTGTACAAATATAAAGTATTTGTTATGCCCATGTGCCAACATATATTGATTCAAATTCAAATTCTGACTTAATTTTAACTTACTGGGAAAGTTAATAATTACATAAGGATCTTTATAAGAGCACAGGTTACAAAACCCACAGCGATGTGCCAATTTACCATTGCCCTTCTTGATACAGCCCTTGTACTTCTGCCCCTTGGAGCCCGCGAAATCGACCGTGATAGGAACGCCTTGGATCTTGGTCCCTTGAAGTGCATCGTGATTCTTCTCGGCCAGCTTCTCGGAGGCAAAGTGCAGGTACCCAAACCTGTGTTAATACAAAGGCATTTCAAGATTCCTGGTAAATACTTATGCAGTCATGCTTTTAACTTACACTATAAGTAAATACAAAATGTATTGACTAGGCCAACCTAAAAAAATGGTTTGTTTGCAATTGCCTAGTTGATTTATTAATCTAATGGAAAACCACCGATTTTAAAGAAGAGTGATCTTTTATTTAACCCATAGAAAAAAATAGAATATTCGGAATTAAAAAAAAAATCTGGTTTGATAACAGTAGATTTTGATGTCTTCTTCGCAGACAGTTTTGGAGAACTAGTTGCAATACGATAATTGTGATGGCTGTGCTATAAGGTCAAGTTTTGCTTTTTCTTTGATAATTTTCTGTGCAATGATGATAAATTATGTTAATGCAGGCTCTGAAGACATCAATGTTGCATGTACAAAATACTGCATGCAAGGTTTGCAACTGTTGGAAATCAAAGTTTATCAATCAATTTTTATGGTCATACGCAAACTGTGTAAGTATGGTAAACACTGAATAAAATTGTGTGTGCAAGCCAATCATTGATAACTTGATGTTTTTTTCCAAATAAAAGGGGCTGTTTCTGGCCTGATCATGCTTATATTCGACTTCACCTGAAGTCTTACGTTCATAGACAAACTGTTGTGTACGATTGGTGAAGATAGGATGAAAAATGAAGTCTTTATCCTGAATAATGTCCATTTTTGTATATTTTTTCACAAACAAAGGGCAATAAATCCGGTGTTTCTGGCCCGATTTTGCCTATATTCGATTTCTATTTAATCTTATGGTCATAGACAAACTGTGCAAGATTGGTGAAGATTGGATGAAAAATGAAGTCTCTATCGTGAATAATGTCCATTTTTGCATATTTTTTTTCACAAAGGGCAATAACTCCGGTGTTTCTGGTCCAATGTTGCTTATATGCAACTTCCACTGTACCGGTAATCTCATGGAAATAGCCAAACTGTGCAAGATTGGTAAAGATTGGATAAAAATTAAAGTTTCTATCCTGAATAATGTCCATTTTTGTATTATTTTTTATAAACAAAGGGCATTAACTCTGGTGTTTTGGAAACACAATCTGGCCCATATTTAGCGTCTGCTGAGATCTGATGGCTATACACAAACTGTGAAAGTTTGGTTAAGATTGAATGGAAATAAAGTCTATATGTTGGAAAAGGGCATTTTTGCACTACTTTTGCATGAAAAAGGGGCAATAACTCTGATGTTACTGGTGTGATCTGACCCAATAACAATCCCATTCGAGATTTTATGGTCATACACAAACTGTGCAAGTTTGGTTAAGATTGGATAAAAAGTGAAGTCTCCAGCGTGAATACGAACCCAATTGTTGACGGCACAAGGACAACGCATGAGAGATAGGGGACCTATACCAATAGCTCACCAAGCACTTCGTGCTCAGGTGAGCTAAAAATGCTGAAATCGTAATTAGTATTAATACTGAAGAAGTCCACAATTGAGGGCTGAGCGTGAAAATATTGTATCTTATATAGAAATGTTAAGCAGATACAACAGTTTCAAGTTCATCCCTAACAATCTATTAGGAAGAACAAGCTTACCTGAAGTTGTTGACTGTGTAGCTGTGCACTGAAGCTTTCTGCACATCTTTGGACAGAGCCATCAGATCTTCCTCCTTGCAATTGCGGGGGATGTTCTTCAAGAACAACCTACACTTGTTCTCATTCTCTGGAATACAAGAGCAAATTGTCAATAAATTGTTCATATTATACAGCCATCAAAATAAGCAGTTTTACCAAGCAAGCCAAAATTCTTGCATTATAACTGGAAACAAGATTCTGTGTTTGATAAACACACCTGCCCCCGGTTGGTGCTTTTAGGTCAATGTCAAAGTGAGGTTGGGTGATATGGGTGGATTGGGAACGGCCATAAGTAAAAACTGTGTAAATATCCAAGTGTTGTAGTAAGCGGTGTTGGTGCTAGATGAAACGGTAAAATCTAGTTAACCAAGAAATGGCACTATTTAATTATTATAAGTCCAAATTAGTTCAAGGTCAAGGTCAAAGTAAAGTTCGGTGATATGGGTGGATTGGGGATGGGCATAAGCAACAAGTGTGATCCAAGTGTTATAGCAAGCGGTGTTGGTGCTAGACGAAATGGTAAAATCTAGTTAACCAAAAAACAGCCCATTTGAATTATTCAAAGTGCAAATTAGGTCAAGGTCAAAGTGAGGTTGGGTGATATGGGTGGATTGGGAATGGTCATAAGTAACAACTGTGTAAATATCTAAGCGTTGTAAGCGGTGTTGGTGCTGGACGAAACGGTAAAATCTAGTTAACCAAGAAATGGAAATTTTGACTTTTTATAAGTCCAAATTATGTCAAGGTCAAGGTAAGGTTGGGCGATATGGGTGGATAGGAAATGGTCATAAGCAACAACTGTGTAAGTATCAAAGTGTTGTAGTAAGCGGTGTTGGTGCTAGACGAAACAGTAAAATCTACTTAACCTTGTCACGGACGGAAGGACAGGACGATCACTATATGCCTCCTGCATCAAGATGCTGGTGGCATAAAAAAAGAAAATGCAAGTCCGCCAATATAAAACAGAATCTGAGCAAGCCCTAGTGCTCATTTCAACCACTGGTTCATATAGACCATCTAAGACCATGGAAGTTTCATGTAAAGACAAACATAAAACGCAGCTCCATTATATCGCGACTCCGGAGATCCAATTACTGCGATACAGCTGGATATAACTTGCGCAATGTCATTCGTATACCTAAACTATTTTGACGACCCTAAAGAGTATACTGTACTCACCTTTTTTCCGTTGTTCTTAAAACCCGTTGATCCTTATGTTAATCATTTTAAAATGTTTGCTTTACAAATATTACAAAATGTCAATAGCCTATAACAAAATTTAGTGCATTTGAAAGAAACGTTGAAGTTGTGGAACCAGGCTATAAACATGGAAGAACACCGCGACCACCTTAATATTGAAAACTGGTATGGACCGGTATAGACTATCATATCGTGACATTTCATGGAAGAATCTAATACTGCACAACAATTTACCAGTATATCCTGACACCCATGTTTTAGCAATATGTATCTGTAATTGGCAGCACACCTACCAATTTCCATTTCCAATTTGTGCTGCGCTGCCTCTGCCTTCTTCTGTAACTCTGTGGAGACAAACAATGAATTTTAGAATATTTATTAATGTTTAATTTTCTGTCCATCATGGGCATTCAAAAAGAAATGTTTACAACTCATTGATCAACAAGAGATGTTTGTAAAACATGTATGCCCCCCGACTTGCAGCCAAGTCGTGAATATGTGCAATTGGTAAGAAAGTTTTTTAATATTGTATGTGCACATTAACACATGGGTAGGAAATTAAAGTTGATGCTTTAGAAAGTAAATATAAAGCTGAAAGAAAGAGTACAATTATGGATTTATTTTTACAGTCTATTATATAAGGATACCTGTTTTCTTTTTGATTTAAAAAAAACATCAAATAGGCCAAAACATCTTTAGATATCCTGCGGAAACAAAATGGTCTACGGAGAAGACAGTTTTCATGTTACAAGCCCCTGTGACCTGTTGACCTCAAAATTGATAGTCGTCTTCCTTTCCTCACGAGTAACCAGCATACCAACCTGGATTATCGTAGGTCAAAGCGTATTCTACATATCGTGCGAAAACGAAATAGTCTACAGAGGAAACAGTTTTAATGTTACAAGCCTCTGTCATCTTGACCTTTGACCTGAAAATTGATAGGCGTCTTCCTTTCCTCCCAAGTAACCAGCATACCAACTTAAATGATCGTAGGTCAAAGCGTTCTCTAGATATTGTGCAGAAATGAATTTCATGTTACAAGCCCCTGTGACCTTGACCTTTGACCTCAAAATCAATATGCATCTTCCTTTCCTCCCATGTAACTAGCATACCAACTTTTATAATCGTAGGTCAAAGCGTTCTCTAGATATCGTGCGGAAACGAAATGGTCTACAGACAGACCGACCATCCGACAAACAGGTGCAAAGCAATATACCCCCACTTCTTCGAAGGGGGGCATAATTAACAAACTTCATTAAATTGCAGTGATTCGTTTTTCTTATTTAAAGACGTTCGCAACAAAAAGAAAATAATTGGGTTTTTCCTTTTGCTTCATTTTTTCTTTACGGTATATAAGTTACAATATACTAATTTCATCTGTAATGTCCATTCAAAATAAATATATTTAATAGTAAAAGTTCATAAAGCATATACAACAACCGAACGCACAGCTATGCAATGTATTTCCAACAAATTCGTTCAGAAATGATCCACTAAATTTCTCCATTCTATTGATACGTTGTTTATGTATGTTAAAACGAAATGGGAAAAGGCTACACAGGTACCCTATGTGAAATCCAATATTTCCCAAACAAGTTTGGCGAGCCATTCTTTTTTTTTTATGTTTTGGTGTAAGTATACATTGATGCATGTATGTGCGAAATTTTAAGAAAATCTGTCGTTTGGAACAAAATATGCATTTGATAAAAAGAAGTTTCAGAAAGCATTATTAGTTCCCATTTGACACACTTAAATGCCCAGTCAAATTCATTATTTAAGCAGTAAATGTAGATAAAGCGTTTTTATTATCAACATACACTTGTATATTGCCAAACAAAGCATGTACAAACAAATCAGTTGAAAGAACAATAACCTTGTTTGAAAAAAAAACTATCCTATATATTTCAAACATTGAGAAAAATCCAAACTGAAAAAGGGGCTTCGACAGGTACCGTATTCAAAACCCAATATTTCCGGAACAAGGCCGGTGACCCCTATTTTTAAAGACTGTTTTAGTTTCAGTATACAATGACGCATGTATGTGGGAACTTGTAACAAAATCTGTCATTTGGAACAAAAGATATTCGGATATTTGATAAATTATTGATGTTTTTTTCACAGGCATTTTTTTTTGCATAATTAACCTCGTTAAGTGTCCATTAAAAGTCATTTGTTAAATGATAATTGTAGATCAAGCACGTTTTATCATAAAACTGCACTTGTATATTGCCAAACGAAACATTTAAAAAAAGATGCATTTTAAAATCTCCATCTTTGTTTGAATAAAAACGCTGTATATTATTCAACATTCTAAGTAACACAAACTGAAAAAAGGCTTCGACAGGTACCGTATTCAAAATTCAATATTTCCCAAAAAAAGGCCGGTGACTATTTTTTAAGACTGTTTTAGTTTTAGGATACATTGATGCATGTATGTGCCAATTTTGAAGAAAATCTGTCGTTTGAAAGAAATTGAAGGAAATTGTTGCAACCGTCTTTAACAGGGCCTGGTAAAATAACCCATTCCCGATGCAAAAAATAGATTTTGCGTAGATTTTTCCCAACTGGAGTGGAAACATTCCCAAATCTGCAGTGAAAAAATCTTAAACAGAAATGTGAATTTATGTTGTAAATCATGAAATGACTTGTATGGAAATTAAAATACAAATTTCAACCAATATAGCACTGGTTTAAGTATTTCATTTATTTTACTTTCTTACATTTTTCCCCATTAGCACGATTAAGAACCCACAAGACAAAGATTTGTTAACATGCTTGAAAATCAATGATATGTGAACAGTTTTAATATCAGATTACTGATTACATTTTTTAACACAACAAAATCATTTTTTTCACAATTTCCTTGAGTTTTTTTATATAATTTTATTCAAAATGTGAAGATCTGGTTTGTTTTGCTTGGCCATGATGATCTGCAAATAAATAAAACACTTAAACATATAATAAGACACTTTAGCCAGGTTATAAGATGACTGCTTTAACTGTTCATTTTAAATTTGGCTACTTTTACAAAAATATCAAGATTTTACTGCCTTTTTTAAGTGGTTGCCATTTTTGAATAACACGAGCTAAGGACAGCACGCTTGCCTATTCATACCGCTTTGTCAAGGTTAAGGGCCTTGGTCAAAGACCTAATATAATGACCCTGAAGACATGAGTGAAGTTTAATTTGAATATCTGTAGTAGATACAGAGATATGAAGTTGTTGCATGCAAACTTTAAAATGAATTTCTTAAGCACAAACAAATGGCATAATTCTGCTAAATTGCAGGTCAGAGTTATGGGCCTTGATCAGTGACCTTACATAATGACCATGAAGACATGTTTGTTTTTTGCGAAGTTTCAGTTGAATATCTGCAGTAGTTACACAGCTATGTACTTGTCGCACGCTTACCTTAACCACAGCACTACGCAGATGCCGACGAACGAGAGAAATGAATAGCACGAACTATTCTGTGAATAGTCGAGCTGAAAACTCGGAACTATCTGTGTGACAAAATTTACAAACATACTGATACAAACAAACAATCAGCAATGGTTTTGCGAAAACAAACACTGCCAGAAATTTAGAAGAGCCAATACCTTCCAGACCTGTGGTGTCCCTCAATTCCAGCTTATCGTGGTTTCTCGCTTTTTCTCTCTTACCACCTCGCTTCTTTCCTGAAATACACACAATAGAACTGTCTTGTAGATATTCAGAAAAATAGTATTAAATCCATGATGAAACTGTGTGTTATTTAATGGACACAACTGAAAACAGTCACTGACAATTGGATTCTGGAATAGACGTATGTATATTAGTTTCAATGAAAGATTACCAGTAATTAATTACAATACACGTTATTGTGACTTCATTAACAAGCAAACTAAATAAAAGGATGCAATACTAAATAAAAGTAAAAACAACAATATTGATGTCTACGGCTACTAACTGCACGTGCATGTAAATACAAATTGATGTTGCTTTTCCACTTTCCTTTTTTTTTTTCAATAGTAAATCTTGCAATAAAAAGGGCCGTAATAAGCCTTGAGATGCTTTCATTGTTTTTTTCTCAGCTCCATTCATTAAAAACATTACAAGAAGCCTGTGAAGTGTCAGGGCTTTTTTCACCTCTTGTGGATGGGGCCCTTTGCCTTTCACCTCTTGTGGATGGGGCCCTTTGCCTTTCACCTCTTGGGGTGGGGCCCTTTGCCCTCATTTTGGGCAAAAAAGCGTTCTTTTTGGCATTTTGGGGAACATTTTCATAGCAGGGGAATGAAAAATGCTGGGGTAATATCAGTTTTAAGGGAAAACTGCATGATTTGAAAGAATTTTTATGAGGGGATGATGCCTTATAATGGCCCCTACTATAGAAGGAAGAAAACCCCTGAAGCGTACTTCTTTTTTCCTTTCTCTCAGGCTTGACCAATTCCTTTGTGGCCTCCTTCTTTGCTGGGGAGGGCCCCTCCTGCATTGGAGGCCCCTTCCTCTTCTTGCCCGGTCCTGTCCCTGCACATAGAGTTAACAGTCATTGAAATAAGCAGTTTGGTTAAGCAGGCCTGAATCCTTATATAATTACTTGAGAGCAAGGAATGTTACAAGACTGCCTATATACAAGTGTGAATTTGGGCATGCCCAGTTTCAAATTTGCCTTTGCTGGGGATACAGGCCACTTAGTAAATATCGTGCACCCACTATCGTAAGGCTAATGCCCTGAGGTCAGACTTTCTAAGTATTAATACAGTCTTCACCCTAATTTTTTCAAAGCACTTGCCAGTTCGGGCAAGCTTGTTAGCAAAACCACTTGCCCGAAATCTGTTTAACTTGTCCGAACTTCAAATGCTATTGTACAGCAATATAAGAAAATGACCTGTTCTATAATTGTATTTATTCATATTTTATTTCCATAGTCATGTCTGTCATCTTGTTTTTGTTGTTCTCCCTCAAAATGGGAAATGCATAAGGTTCATCGTATTTTGTATGTCATGTGTCAAATGTGATTTAAAAGATAAACAAGGAAATATCTAATGTCCAAAAGGTATGTGGCTCTGCTCAAAAGGAGAGGGGTGGACAGCTGGACCAATTTGTTGATATTCTCTAATAACTTGATAACTCACTTAAATGCTTCTAATTAAGGTTTTTATACAAAGTATATTTATTGGATAATCATATTTGCACAAATATGTTGTATTTCAAAAGATATATATTCAATATTTCTCTGTGAACCAACTCAGAGGGGCAGCAGAGCGAAACTAAACAAGAAGCAGGGTGAAGCAACCTGCTATTTTACTCTTATTTTATTAAACTGCAATCTACATTTGACGACAGTAGTTCCAAAACAGTTCCTACCAAAGAAAAGTATTTAAAACCATTACTTTCAAACAACATGCACTTCTGCAATTAATTTCATATTCAAAATAAAATATTTATATATTTGTTAATTACTGCAAACAATGCAAGTATGTGTACACTTCAATTTCAGCCAAACTAGCATGTAATTCAACTCAACTAAGGTAGTCTGCATCTTAAGCTTTTGAACGGAGAAGCGTTTACTCGACTACGATCAATTTGTCTGTATATTTCAATAAGCGTCTACACAACAATGAAGACCGCACAGCATGGTGACGTCATATGTTTATGTGTAAATACTTTATGTGCCAATAAAACAACGGGTTTTATAAATATTTTCTTCGAAGAAACAATCTTGAATGTTATTTTTAATGCATTTCTGTTTCCACATAATATATACAGCCTCTGAAAACACTTGCCCAATCGGGCAAGCATCCGGCATTTACTGCTAGCCCGAAATCAAATCTACTTGTCCCGGGCATCGGGCAACCCAGTTACGACGAAGACTGTTAATATTAATTTAAGCAAAGAGATGGTATTGTGGCAAGAAACTTAGTTGTAATTTTATGAAACATGGTCTTTGACCAATTATAGGATGCTGAATTGTTATAATTGTACGAGCTGTATTAGCCCCAATAACATGACTTTACAAAATACAAAATAAGAAACAACAACTGAAAACGACAAAACTTAAATTTCCAAAGAATGCGAAAAGGATCATGGACCGGTATACATATATTTACAAGTTAATAAAGAAATACTAAATTATGAATGAATTACAGCAAACTACAAACCTTTAGGACTTTCCTGTACTTGGGCAACTGTTGGGGAACCTGTTTCTTTTTTTATCTGGGCAACTGTTGGGGAACCTGTTTCTTTTTTTATCTGGGCAACTGTTGGGGAATCTGTTTTTTTTATCTGCTAAAATATAAATTAAGAAAAAAAGTCTTACAATTCAAACCCAATAAAAAAAGAAAAGAAATAAATACCTGTAAGGCTTTAAATGCTTGCGGACATAGAGATCAAAATATATGGCCAACAGGCAAAAATAAATTACTTCATTTAGTAAACAGATCAAAGAATGCCCATGCTATCTATGCCTTCAATTTTGCTAAATAGTACAACACATTAGATCGATCCGGGTTTTGCCACAAATGGTTTAAACTCCTGTTTTTTCAGCATTATTCCACAAGGTGTTTTGAAGGATCTTTGTTCCAAGACATACACGAAACTGGCGTAGTTAAACATAAAGCTTTTTCAAGTAACTGTTTTCAGATCTCTGTACCTAATGGACAAGTAGTGAAGACGTACATTTAGATGGATATGTGTTTCAAAGAAAGCTACCTAACAATGTTACCCGACACCCCAACAAAAAAGGCAACATTCAATAATTACTGGTGTATTTTTTGGTGTCGTCTGTGGTGGTCTGTTTTTCTTCTGAAACCTTCCAGGTGTTCCTTGGCCAGGTCCTGGGGATTTACCTGCAAAATTCGAGAGACAGTCAACCACAATTCAGGACATTATCAGTGATGAGACTTGCTACTGTAGATGATATTTTGCAAGAAAACAGTTAAACTTAAATTAGCTACATTTGAAGCCTTTTAAGGGCAGGGCCAAATGTTTTAACCCTATTTATAGACTAACAAATACATCAGATTTTAAACATGCTTAATACAGCATAGCTTAATATGGCAAAAAATGTCTTCCGCATGAAATTGTTAATGATATAATTATAATTTACATGTTTATTAAATACCAGTACATACCAAAATTCCTCTTGGGTGTCTCATTATCCTAAAAATAAAAGAACAAAATCAAGGTAACAATACCAGTCACTTCTACATAATACATATGAATACTCCAAACTAATTAAATGTATTCAAACCTAGGAAACCAATAATGAATACCAGTAGGTGTTCAAATTATTGGGAAACTTCACGAAACATGAAACAGTGTTAAATGTGTTATACACAGAAGGTGACTCTTTATGCCATTACACATTATACACTACGGAATAAACCTTCAATGCTGTTGGTTTTTTAGCCATTGGGGGCAAAGTGACAGTGCCCATTTTCTGGGGAAACAACATGTTGTGGCAGGGGATTAAAAAAATTTGGAAATTAAATAAAAGCAGTGTTTTTTTTTTCACCGTTGGGGGAAAGGTTGAAAATTTTTAGAAATTAAATAAAACCAGTTTTTTTTTCACCTTTGGGGGAAAGGTGGCGGGGCCCTTTAGACGGGGAATTTTATGGCAAAAAGGTTGTTTTTGCATTAAAGCAGAGCTCCCGACAAGTTTTTAGGGCAATTCTTATTTTACTTCCTAATTAAAAACTGAACTTTTAAAAACGTTTTATCTATTAATTGTTTACAATTGCATATGACATATCCATACTTAAGGTTCTAAATCGCGCACTTAACCACCAAGTTTGTACCATGACATGTGAAGATTTCATACTTGTTTCAATGTGCAGAAAATACTATTTGCACTACCTATATAGGTAAGTAACTCGCTACACCAGATGTGATTAAATGGACTCCGGATGGTGACCTACCACGATAGTTCCCTTTTGAGTACTCTTTGCTCAGCTTATCTAAAATGGTTCTAAATGATTTATCATCATCTGCAGTGACCAATATACATGTATTATTACTGTTATACGAGTCTTCCAAGCATTTAGATCTGCTCATTTTTGCTGCTGGTCAAACGGTCGTGGCCGAAATATAATAGCTATAGGGCTCTATATTGTACTGAGCGCCTATACGATTCAGTACTCAGGAAATTCCCACACTGCCGAAATTGGTTTTCTTACATGTAACTGCATTTGCGAATTTCGAATTCTTATACTCATTTTTTCAATGCGTAACTTTACGCAGAGATTTTAAATCTTAACCGTTTTTCGTTAATTTCAATGCGTATTTACGCCTTTACGCACGTTATCTGGAGCTCTGATTACAGCAATATAAGATTTTTATATTCGACTTTGTTATAAAACATTAATTAATTGTTTAGCTACAAATGATAACTTATCTTATGCACAAACTTGGTTTGCTTTAAAAAATTGCTGGGATTGTTTATGATAATTCCTCTATCTTAGTCAATTTTTGTCCGATTTTGGTCAAGTTTTTTTTTCAAAATAAATCTTACATTCTCAGGGGAATTTTAAGGTAAATATAGGGGGGGGGGGAAATATACTTTTTTAGCAGGGGAATGGAGCCGAATTTCGGCCCCAAATTGGCCCTAAAACACCCCACTGAAAACAGAAGATTTCATTCAGATTTTTTATGGGAAAAAAACATGTTGTGGCAAGGGGGGTAAAATTTTGATGAATTAAATAAAATAAAAGATTTCATCAAGATTTTTTTATATCACTTTTATCTCCGGGTACACAAACAATCTACAAAGCTGTACCCCTTAGTTTGAAATTGAAAACAAAAACTGATAAATCTATCATTTATATTGGTTTCACTATCACATAAGACATCAAGGGCTTTTTTTGGAGGGGGGGGGGGATATATACTCATGAGCTGGGAGAATGGGGCACTATCTTAGCCCCAAATTGGGATTAAAAACACTCCACTTATTTGTACTGGGTATTAATGTTTACTTACACCATCTGGTCCTGGCTCCATCTTAAATTTCTTCTGTTGTGGAGCAGACTTGGGGGTCTTCAGGTCCCCTTTGTTCCTTTTCAAGGCCTGTGGGGTCTGAGTAATCAAACATTCGTTTTAATATTTGAAACTCGCTCAAATAAAAATGTAAAAACTGGTTAGATTTAAGGATATCAGGGGTGCACACATATCAACATTATTTACTAGTACAGTGAAATTCATTGCAAAAATCTGTGTCCAAAAATACTTTGGCAAACTTTATTATAGCTGGTTTTTTACTGTGGCAAAACCTTGATACCCAATACAATTTTGTAATTTACTGTTGTTCATTTAATTAGACTAGTAGCTATAAAAAGTAAACACCAATTTTTATAACGCACAACCACGGATAGTGCAAACAAACTTTTTTATGTAAATTCTGAACAAAAAAACAACAGCTTTATTCAGGGGTGGTAAAATCAGTTGTCCATATTAACCTGATTGTCCTAGAGCATGTATGGATAATTGATTTTTTTTCCAGATTTGCAAAATAATTACTGTACGGACAATTGACAACAACATTTGTCAAAAATGGACAAGTAAGAAAATTTAGTTTTGCTACCCATGCGGCATAACAGGGATAACACTGACTGTCCATTCAGATGTCCTCAAATTTTACTGATCATTTTACAAAAGAAAAATCAATAAGCTTTTATTTGATCACAAATGTCCAAGTACTTTTGCGATACAACATGAAAAGAACGAACATAAAGCACAACGCCATTTGTAATCTTGTCATATTTCAGCAGACAATCCCACAGACAATCTGGACTGTAAAACTGAAAGTTTGTATTAAGCTAAGAACACTGTATTATGTGAAGTTGGAATAAGACGTCAAACTTAGAATAAACTGTTATATTACAGCAATGTTTTATATGCAGTTTACCATTTGTAATTTAAGAAGAAAAAAATTGCAGAGTAAATAGTGAAATAGACACTTGCATATATAACTGCATGAGTAAAATTGAGTTTACCACAAAACTGTATACTTGTATGCATTTACAAAATTTTCATTAAAAAAATGAACTGTGTCCATGCGTGCATGAACACAGTTTATAAAAACAGTAAAAATGATCAAAGATATAATCAGTTTTAAAGAAAAAATCATAAAAAACTGCTAAGTATAACAACAATATTGACAGAATAGGGCAAACATACATAAACAAAATGAAATGCTCAGTTTTATGTGAAAAAAGAACAAAAATCATGTCCATTCAATGTTTGTTGTCTTATTCTAACTTCACATAATACAGTGTTTAAGCTATAAACAAGAGGGCCCTAGGACGCTCACCGGAGACTTTGTAACCCAATTGGAATTTGCATCCCGAGGTGTGGCTTATTTTTATCCCAGGGGCATAATTTGAACAATCTTGAACAAACCTCTGGGCCTTGCAGTTTCAGGTGAAGAGTTTTAAAGTCATATAGCTATTTAAGTCTACATAAACCATGTGACAATTTGGGGTGCGGCCAGATTTGACCCCAGGGGCATAATTTGAACAATCTTTGGAGAGGACCACTATGCAATGTTACATACCAAATATAGGAAAGCTGTGGGCCTTGCGGTTTCAGAAGAGAAGATTTTTAAAGTCATTTTGCTATTTAAGTCTGTATACACCATGTGACCCCCGGGGCGTGACAAGTTTTTATCCCAGGGGTTATTATTTGAACAATATTTGTAGAGGAACACTATACAATTTTATGTACCAAATATGAAACCTCTAGGCCTTGCGGTTTCAGAGAAGAATTTTAAAGTCAATTTGCTATTTTAGTACCCCTGGGGTGTAGTTAAGTTTGACCCATGGGGCATAATTTGAACAATCTTTGTAGATGACCACTATAGGATGTCAATACCAAATTCGAGACCTCTGAGCCTTGCAGTTTCAGGAGAAGATTTTTAAAGACATTTTGCTATTTAAGTTTATATAAAACATATGACGCCCTGGGCGTGGCCAGTTTTGACCCCAGGGGCACAATTTGAACAATCTCTGTAGAGGACTACTATATGATGTTATCTACCAAATAAGAAACCTCTGGGCCTTAAGGTTTTTGAAAAGAAAATGTTAAAAGTCATTTTGCTATTTAAGTCTATATAAATCATGTGACCCCCGGGGCAGGCCAATTTTGATCCCAGGGGCATAAATTGAACAGTATTTGTAGAGGACCACTATAGGATGTTACATACCAAATATCAAACCTCTGAGCCTTGCGGTTTCAGAGAAGATGATTTTTAAAGACATTTTGCTATTTAAGTTTATATAAACCATGTGACCCCGGGGAGTGGCCAGTTTTGACCCCATGGGCATCATTTGAACAAACTTTGTAGAGGAACACTAGAAATGTCACATATCAAATATGAAACTTCTGGGCCTTGCGGTTTCATAGGAGAAGATTTTTGAAGTCATTTTGCAATATATTCCAAATAAACCATGTGACCTCCCCCCCGGGCGTGGCCCGTTTTCACCCTAGGGGCATAATTTCAACAATCTTTGTAGAGGAACACTAGACAAGAAGGCCAAGATAGCTCTAGGTCGCTCACCTGAGTTTAAGGCATCATAATGGCTAATAACAAGAGGGAAAAATGGCACTAAACGCCGTAACTGAGTATAAAGATCTGGGCCTTGCAATTTCATATATTTTTTTAGTCTATATAAACCATGTGACCCACAGGTCATGGCCACCTTGTACCCCAGGGGCATCATTTGAACAATATTTGTAGTGGACCACTTTTCAATGTTAAATACCCAATATGATTCCACTGGGCCTTGCGGTTCCAGAGGAGATTTTCCAAGTCATAAATGTATATAATCCATGTGACCCTTAGAGGGTGGCCAATTTTTACCCCAGGGACAGCATTTGAACAATCTTTAATGCAAAATATATAGCCTCTGGGCCTTACGGTTTCAACACGGAAGATTTTTAAGGCCCACTTGCCATATAAGTCTATATAAATCATGTGATGCCCTGGGTCATGGCCACTTGTTACCCCAGGGGCATAATTTGAACTATCTTTGTAGAGGACCACTATACAATGTTACATATCAAATACAAAACCACTGCAGTTTCTGGAGATTAGTCATTTGGCTATTTAAGTCTATATAAACAATGTGACCCCCACGGCAGGGCAATTTTTGACCCCTGGGACATCATTTGAACAATCTTTGCAGACGACCACTATAAAATGTCACATACCACATATGAAATCTCTAGGCCTTGCTGTTTCAGAGAAGATTTTTAAAGTCATCATGCTATTTAAGTCCATATCAACAATGTGAGCCCTGGGGTGTGGCCAGTTTTTACCCCAGGGGCATCATTTGAACAATCTTTGTAGAGGATTACTAGAGGATGTCACATATCAAATATGAAAGCTCTCAGCCTTGCGGTTTCATAGATTTTTTAAATTTTCACTTTTTTATTCTATTTTTAGCTCTGGTGACCTACACATAAAGTGGACCGGAAAGATCTGAACAACTTTGAAAGAGATCCACCCAAGGATCATTCCTGTAAAGTTTGGTGAAAATCTGCCAAGCGGTTTAGGAGATGTTGTTTGAATGAAAAGTTGACGACGCACTCACACACGCACGACGGACAACCACAAAAGCTCACCATGAGCACTATGTGCTCAGGTGAGCTAAAAATATATTGGGTAATTGGTAAGAGCCAAAGACTGCAAAATGTGGAAATTAAGTTAACAGCAGTTTTTGTTGGAAGCATTGGAAATATGTTATTCTTTTGACTGCTAACAGTGCTTTTTTTCCTTCTTTAGCAAAGGCTGTTATAAGGCGTCATCCCCTCAGAATTGTTTTTTTAATTTAATTTTCCATTCCCATGCTATGAAAATTTTTCCCCCAAATGCCCAAAATAGCGCTATTCTTCCCCCAAATGAGGACCAAGGGCCTCATCCCAAGAGGTGAAAAAAAGCCCTGGCTAATAATTGCAACGGATGTTATTACAAAAGCCCTCCAGCAGCTAATAAAGCTCTCTTTCCCCCCGTAAATTGTTTGGCCTTTCGTTTCTGGACTCAGCTTTTCTACGTCCACTATAGCACCAAGCAATCAGAATAATTACCGAGAAAGTTTGATTTTGAAAAGAAAACCTGTTGTTTGTATTAATATCTGTTACTGTATCTGTATAGGTAGATCATCGAGCGGTTACCAGAATAACCGAAAGTGCTCGCTTTCGGTTCAAAAAATGAAAGCCACCCGATATTATGTTTTGCTTATATGTGTAATGAATTAAATAAAAGTATATGAATATTTAATGTGTTGTTGTAGTGTTTTTTTGCTTAGAACTGATTCCTTTTACTCATTTCGCAGTATATCCTAGTTGAACTTGAACTTGCAACACTTATTCACACGTGATTATTAACGAACAACCCACACAATGTGTGCATAAAAATTGACGACATTATTTCACACATTAAAAGCTCGACAATCACACCTCATCGATACAATTGACAGAATTTTCACGCTTGTAAAAAATGTGCTTCAAAAATGAATTAAATGATGATTGTCAAGGATGAAAACTTTAAGTGACTGAGGTTTTAAATCAACGAAAACAAATCAACGTTTATGATATTATAATTTATTTTCAAAATGACCATATTCTTCTTTAACCAGTGTATCAATAAGTAATGTACAGTATGTTACGAGGTTTCTGATTAAGAAAAAAAAGTTCACCACAACATTTTACAGAATTTGGATGATAATAGCTCAATGTGCATAGAATACGCACGCATCGTTATCTGCAACAAAGATAAGGTGATGAATTGGCACGTTATTAATGAATTAACATTTATTATTCAGAATTTGTACTGGGCTCGTGCTGTCCGTTTAGACTGGTAATACTTTGATCTAACGTGTATAAGTTGCTACGATCTACGGATTTGTCTCTATTCAGAGAGAAAAGGGCATTTGATTAAAACTGGAATACATGGGTGAAAGTACAGTATTTCGAAAATACTGAAATCAGATTTTCAAAATACTGAACTTGTAGTTTTTGGTATATTTTATGTTGCACAAAAACTTTCAAACTGAAATCAGTATTAATACTGAAAACTTTCACCCATGGGGATAATGTTTGTTTAATGAAAATTCAAAAGAAACTATTTTTAAAACTATGACTTATACACGAAACTGCCAGATACTTGGGAAATTGTACACTAGGACTCCATACCCGTGTTCATTTTTATGTTGCCGATTATTACACTACTTGGGCATTTATACTGTTACTAGCTACTAGTTTAAAGGTTTTAGGTATGTATAACTATTGCCAAAATTATAGTTTGTTATATTAGTCAATTAAACATCACTTAATTATATAATCAGGGGTCTCGATCTCCGTATTTTGATGCCGAAATTCAGCATCATTCCCCCAACGAAAAAGTATATATTTTCCCCCCATTTCAGACCAAAATTCCCCCTAAATTAACTGCCATCGAATTTGTTTTCGTTTTGTTCATGGGATTAATTTTCGGGGATCAAATTTACTTAAGCACCGCTACAAACCGATAAAATCCGTAGAACACCACATGGTCATGTTAAATGACCATTTTGACTTGTCTGGTTCCAGATCATTTGTGCTTTCATAATAAAACTTCATTTATATACAATTAACTACTAGCTTACTTGCCGGGAACCGTAATTTCTGTTTTGGGAAAATGGCTTCTGCTTAAAAGTTATCAAAACAGGTGAAGCAAAAAGGCACAAATACCATATCTTACAGTCGAAAACACAGTTTATTACTGTATTAGAAATAGTTTTGTAGTTTAACAAAATTAATTAAGGTTAAAAATTGGAAGTTAAAAAACGATTTAAGAAATCGGATGTGAAAATCTACTAAATTGCATGAAAAATTATCTGTTGCACTGCTCCACCTTATAATGGTCAAGTGGTAGACCGTAGATGGTTAAAATTTGACTAGTTAATATAATATTCAATTTATTGATATATTTCATGAATAAAGTTGTCAGGTAAAGAGTAAGAGTAAATAAAGTGATTTGACAAATATATTTAATAGTTTTTATTTTTGAATCGTTTGCTAAGTCAAAATTCCCCTTCTGTGTAAAACGATGCTAAAATTTCCCCGCCTGAGGGTACAGGTACTCTTCCCCCAAACCAGAGAGAGACCCCTGATAATAGTTAAGTCAATATTATTCGGCATATACATAACATAATCTTTATTCTGGATTAAATATCACAATGCATACGTTTAGCCTAGTACATAAAATTAGCGTGAGAAGTATGGAAAACATGGAATAATCTGAGAAGGATCAACAGATGAAATGTACATACACTGAAGTGCAAACAATATTTTATAATTTAAAAAATATGATTTATATGACGTTTATTAAGTATTTATTTTAAATGTTAGGTTTGAATTAAAATCTGCCTAAGTTATGAGATGCTTCAAGTCAAAATTTAGTCAAAACAAAAAATTAAAATCTGCTTAAGTTATGAGATGTTTCAATTCAAAATTTAGTCAAAACTTCAGACTAAGTTAGCAGTTTACAAAATGATGAATGATCAATTAATACATACAGCTAAATACATGCGATCGTTTGCAACAGACATTTGACCAAAAAAAAAACACAACAGAACAAATGAAACACAGAACAGTTAAATACTATGCTTTTATCAATTGTATAAACAGAAGATAGTCCTTGTAATCATTCATTAGCTATATAACATTGCGCTTTGGGTTATTCTAGAAATCTATCGTAGAGACCACTCCAGTATGGTCTTTTGCAATAAAATTATTAGGCTAATTAATTGTTTCTCAGCACTTTTTTTTTTAATCAGGAGGGAGGGCGATTTTGTTTTTATTGAAGCATTTTTTTCCCTACTCCTTTCGCTGTCAATGGGATATAATTCAATACATCGCAATTTTAGTAATAGTTTTTATGAACGTTTATGGTGTTCATTGTCAGTGATTTTCTTTGGAATTTTTACAGCTACCTGTGCCTTTGAACTAGGGGAATTTTAGCACGACAAACCTCAAAAAGGGGAAAATAGTAAAAAAAATGTAATATTCTAAATTGTCAACTGTGAACATTTTATATTTTAATTTTTGTATTGATATATTTAACTTTTTATACTGCAGTGACTGTGTGCACACCTTTAACACATGATCATCAGATGATATGATTCTTAAAGTTAGATAATTCTTGTATAGGCAATTGCCTCAAATAAAGGACTAACGGATGGTAATAAGTGTTTCTGAAGATGTCTCTGGAGTTTCATTATTCCTATATTAAAGTTGAACCAACAAATGTAAAACTGGTATCAATTAGTTACTTGATTGTCACAGCAAATGTTTATGTAAATTTTACAATATTTGAAGATGAACACAAGAGTCAGATTTCTGAGGGCAATTGCTGAGTTGCAATGCTAGTTTTCTTGTTTTATGGCCCTTGACTTTGTGAACCTATAGTTCAAGATCTTCATCTGTGTGGTGTCTTTGGTGGGGGCAAAACCCTATATTGGCACCTAGATGACCTTGGGTTCGCCTGTTTCTGTTCTTAGTATGTATGGTGGCCAATAGAGAGAATCTTTTTACCCTAGAATTTGGCTATGAAAATGTGGTGCACATTATACATGTCAACAGCGAAAAATTTTAGGTGTCATATTTTGTTCATAATTAATTCATAATGTTTTTTAAACCCAAACATTGCATTGTAATAAATTGCAAAAATATTTCCGATTAGAACAAATAATAAAAAACCTTTAAAAATGCGATTAGAATAATATAACCTGTTAATCTGGAGTTTCATTATTCCTATATTAAAGTTGAACCAACAAATTTAAAACTGATATCAATTAGAGTTACTTGATTGTCACAGCAAATGTTTATTTAAATTTTACAATATTTGAATGATGAACCTAAGAGTCAGATTTCTGACAGCAATTGCTGAGTCGCAATGCTAGTTTTCTTGTTTTATGGCCCTTGACTTTGTCAACCTATAGTTCAAGATCTTCATCTGTGAGGTGTCTTTGATGGTGGCAAATCCTCATATTGGCACCTAGATGACCTTGGGTTAGCCTGTTTCTCTTCTTAGTATGTATGATGGCCATTAGAGAGAAACTTTTTACCTAGAATTTGGCTAGGTGTTTTATTTTAGTAAAAAAATCGTAATATATTTATCACATTTTGTTCATAATTAATTCATAATGTTTTTTAAACACATAAACACTGCATTATAATAAATTGCCAAAATATTTCCGATTAGAAAAAACAATAAAATTCTTTAGAAACGCGATTCGAATAATATAGGTAACCAGTTAAAACTAAAGAATGACAGCGTGACGTCATCAATTAACCGGGCTTCCAAATCTGTAAACTGTTAACAACACCCATAGCAACGGTGTCGGTTTTACTTCAAATGGCTTTGATGTAACAGCGGAATTTGCGGCTATCGTCTAGCAGTTTGTACCTGAAAAGCGTGTAACACGCTGAGCACGTGGCCGGTGCTCAGCGTCGGTGCTGAGCATCGATTGATGCTACTTAGGACTGTACCTGAACAAAGCAAGCGCTGTCGATACAGTATTAATGCATAAGCGTTTAAAGAGAAATATCAAGGATTTAAAAATTTCAAACGGTTGTTTTGTTGCATTTGATAAATTGGATATTTAATTTCGGGGTGACGTACCCATTGTCTGGATTATTTAGAGGATTTAATTATATTTGGATAAAAACGTGTTTCAGGCATTCAAAATTTACTTACTGTATATTACGTTTCGATTCAATTAGTGTAATATTACAGAATATCAACATTAAACAAAAGCGGACAATAAAAGTGCAATATAACATCAACAGACATGGCAAAATCAGCTGCAAATGGTTACCAGATTTTAACCCTCAAATTTTGCTTCTAAAATCGGGTCCGCGTTATACACGGTAGTACCACAACTGTTCGATATCGATGTATCGAACGCTGATTTTCTGTCTATTTGCAACCTTATATTGTGTGTAAAGAAGCAATAAAGTTTCGCCAATTTTTGACTGAAATACCAAACCAGTCGGAGGGGAAAATGTTTCTTATTTTGGGGAAAAATTTGGACATTTTAGGGGAAAAATGGAGGTTTTTTGGCAAGGGGAAACTGCCGTTATTCGGCAGTAAAAATAGGAACAAAAATCACTGTATTGGTCAATCAAGTTTAATGTTCATAATTAACATAAGTGCCTTCAAATTGATATACCATCAGCATTAAAGTACTTCTATTTATAGAATTAAACTTGCGTAAATCAAATTTTTATAACTGTCAAAAACAGGAATTATTTTTGCAATAAATAACCAATATTTTTTTGGAACGGAAAATCAACACTTGTCAATGCAGCTGGCATTTTAGTTTGCTTCCACAGGACTTATATTGACATGGATTTTCTTGGAAAAATATGGAATGCTATTACCACTTGCCTAAATCCGCCACCCCATCCGAATAAGTGTTTATTTACCGGCGATTTATATTTTGTTGATCTCGATTAATCAGATACTTTCACTTAACAACGCTGACGAGTTTTCATCTTGATTTGTGCATTAATGAATATTGAATCCAATTATTTTGTACATAACCCCTAAATGCAAACAAACTGCATGCGGGGAATCTATTTCATACTGCGCATGCGCAATTTTGAGGCCCTGCATGGTTTCCATGATAAAATTTAATTATTGTGTTTTAATATTATGTCCATGTGAGCATGTGCAGCATGAAATTACCCACTATTCATTGGCATTACATACAATAAAATGTGAGGAAAAAACTGCTTATTAAGAGTGCAAATGTCTCGCTACTCCAACCCCCCAAAACTCTAAACATATTTGTCCCACGTGCACGCAAGGCTTCAGTTTCAGAGCTATTTTTACAAATACAAATGGGTATTTAAAGAAATTGAAACATTGCATTAACAACAGACCATCGAGCTGCTTAATATAGAAAATTAAATAAGAACAATAGTCAAATGTGGAATAAGCATGTCACGGTTCCTGATCTACGATTTCACCAAGCAACTTCGGATCACTATGTTTTATATTAAACACTATAAAATGAACCTTAAATAAACAAAAGTGGGAGTTTTGTCAATAGAAGTCAAAAAAAGTTGCTTTGAAAACAGAGTTCACCAAAGAATATTATTTTCGAGCAATTTGAACATTTTAAAAAGTAAAAGCATATACGAAACAAAAATTTTAATAAACAAATAGACGATATGTACCGTAAAACGTTGTGTATTACGCGCACTTTTTTGCCCCAAAATCAATTTTAAAAACTTGGTGCGCGTTAAAATATATTTTATTTAATAAATAAATAAATGTATATTATATTGTATTTCGTTTATTTAACCTAGTTTTTTAACCATGTCATGGCCACCATATTTGTTTTTGTTGTTACCTATTACAGGTGCATATATAAAATTCACACACAGTTTTACTCCCCTAAACTTCTGCATGCTGAAACATTTAGAATACTGCAGAAAACAACTCATATTATGATGCATCATTTTGAATTTATATTTGTGACCATTAATGGAGAAAAAAGACTCATTGAATATATGGGTTGAAAAGGTTCTGTCCCTCAATGTGGTTTCTGGAAAACCAGACACTCTCAACTGACAGTTTTATTCTTAATAAGCCCATGAAATCAAATCAACACTGTACAGACTCAACTGATGGGGTTCCCATTTGTGTCCAATAGCTTATATGCTGCAAATACAAACAAAACAAACATAAAATCATTTCAGACTTCCTACCTTTCCATGGTCAAGATGACATTTGTAATTGAAATTTAATTGATTTGTGAGAATGGTCTGAAGTTTAGTGCAGTACGATAAGCAGCTTTATGCAAATGAGATAAGTGCATTATGAGATTTGATTATGTCATAGATAAATTTGGAACGCTTGAAATGTGGTGTTTTGTCATGTACTTGATAAAAATGGAGAAATGTTATGCCTGAAAACACAATCATTTGGGCAAAAATAGAATAGCTTGAACTAATTATTGTTATTTCTTTATCTATTAACATTTCAGGACAATATTGCTTCCATTTTTTGTTAGGTAACAGTTGGCGCGAACGATTGTCTAAAGTCGAAACCGGATATGACTATTCCGGGCATGGAAAATACGAAAATCAGAATACCCCGGCAGCGTTTTTTCTCACCACTTTGGGAATGGTACCGGTACCGGTCAAATTGGGAAAATTGACGGCGTTTTCAGCCAAATTGGGAATTTTACCACTTTCATGAAAAACAGTCGAAAAGGATGTGAAAACAGTAAGTTACAATAAATAAACCCTAAAACAATTTGTTATATTTATTATTTAACTTGCATTCAAGTCAGATAATGGTTTTAAATGCCGTGCTGGTGGGTATCAACCTGCACACTTGCCCCAGAGACACAAGTTTGCTCTCTGTCTGTGTCAATGGTTGAAAGAACATAAACAAAATTACTAGTATCTTCCGCCGTTAATGACGGTTGTGGATCTATACTTTCTGCTTTGCCATAAAAGCCATTGCTAGATAAAGGATTGCATCCCAGAATGTTTTTTTTCTGTAGTATTTAGTGTTATGAATTGCCATGTCTCGTCAATGACACTCGCGAACACGCATTACAGTCCAGATGGTTCCCATTCTCGCACGCAATGTATAACTGATAACAGTAACCAATCGATACAGCGCCACCAAACCTTGCAGCGGTTACTTCCCATAGCCGTTAACAGTAACTGATTAGAGCTATGGTTTACGCTTGGGTAAAACAAAAGTAAAATACAGGAACATCGTCGATCTTTTCAGGGTCTTTTGGGGTGTTTTTCCTTACATTTGCGAATTTTTAACTTCAAATTGGGAAAAATGGTCAGAAAATCGGATTGGGAATGGTACCGTTTTCCGGTACCAACTTTATATAGAGAAAAAACGCTGCCCGGTAATACGTATACACTGGCAATAGGGTCATTGAGCATAACATGCCCATTAGAAACACTTTCTTTAAAGTTTTATTTTTATTAACATATTTCTGGACTGCTCCCTTAAAACCTGGGTGCGATCGTAAACAAAATTTTTTTTGGCATAAAATCAGATTCTTGGCGGGCCATAATAAAACACTGCTGCAACAAATCATTAATTTTTTTAGCCTTATTTTCAGGAAGTGTGAACAATTTTCATTTTCAAATATTTTCATCAGTTTAAGTAACCAATTAGAAATTTAAATAATCAATTACTAATTTAGCTACTGGTAGCGCTAACATAGCTATAGACAAATTGTTGATCTTTTCGAAAATCAGTTTCACAACCAAACACGTGGTGGCTGGTGCACAGTTGAAATTTAACCTTAAAAATTTCTGTAAAAAAAAATAAAACTTTAAACATATATATACATTTACAAGTAAATAGAAATTTGCTTATTCGTTTACCTTGGACTTGTTTTCTGTCATTTTCTAAAACTTTCGCAAATTGGAAATGAAACGTGATTTTCCTAACTGCACGTGGTTCCTCCAAAATTATAAACATAGGCTTAGACGCAAATGCGAATCCTTTTTTCGACTGAATAGTTTTTTTTTATTCAACAAACACTTTGACAAATAAACTGAATGTATTAACTTTGCGAAATTTAGTGCCTAACTTGCATAATATACTGAAATTGTTGTTTATACTTTATATTTAATTAATTCGAATATTTTAGATTTACATTAAGGCTACAAAACACTAGGGTAAATTTTAGGTTAAAAACCAGTTAATTAAATCTCCATAGCTCTCGTAGACTGATGCAGTCGTTTCAATTGCACCCATTGTAAACCTCCTGGCCTCGTTCACCTCTTTCTTTATTTCAGATGTTGCGAGTTTGGTCTCTTTGGAAAGATGCTTCCCCTACGTTTAAATTTAAACAAAAGTTACGTCACATGTTGTCTATAAATAAACTGCAGAGTATTAAATTGCAGGTACTTCTGTGACACGATACATCATCATGCCCAGGACATATGTCGTTTTCATGAAGAAACGTTTAAACCAGTATGATTTATGGAGAAACGTCGTTGCTACTAGTATATGGTGTTGTTTTTCAAGTTTCAAAAACACAACTTTCTGAATCTAAATGTTTACATATTGCATGGTTGTTAATGCTCCTTCTGCAATTTATGTCGAGGTTAGTTTTAATAACAATGACCGATGCAATTAACAGAATGAATATCACTGCAGGTGTAGACAACCCTCGATTATTATTATACAGATCTTCTACGGGATTTTGGGTTAGAGAGGGGGGGGGGGGGGGACGAACAATCAGGTTTGGATGTAGCGCGCTTGTGATATTATTATTCAAGATCTGTAACCTATAAGTATATTGAGTTTAGTCAACCTGACTAAACCACGGTCTGTATCCTGATAATGCATGCTCAGAAGATAATGTAGGCTTCAGAGAAGGAGCAGATAGTGGGGTACGTGTCAGTTTATATATAATTTTTTGTTACCCTTGCCCCATGTATTTGTTTTGCGATAGATATGAATTAAGCGATCCATTACCTATCTACAGGTACCCTAACTCTTGAAAATATTCATCAGATACACATATAAATAGAGAAATTATTACAAAACATCACTCAAATCAGCAGAAAATGGTATATTTTAATCATTTAAAATATATATGTAAGCATTGTTTTTTATATCAAACTTGTGTAAACAAAGCCCAATCATCGACAATGATAATGCACTATTAATATTGGTTGGTTTAGTAACATACGTACGTTTCTGTAACAAGGATTTTTTTCCAAGCTATCAGCACCCAATTGGATAATGGCTTCAAACTAGGCGATAAATACAAGAAGATAATGGCATGCTTGACTTGGATAATGATTGAGCTTGCCTTTTTGTCATGCGTATTTACAGCTTAATAGTCTCAAAGTGTCTGTCTTTCTTCCCCTTTATGTGTAACTTTATTCTGTTTATGTCTGTCTGCTTGCCTGCCTGCCTGCCTGACTGTCTGTCTCTCTGTCTGCCTGTCTGTCGGTTGGTATATTGTGTGGTAGATATGTGCGGATTAATGCCTTATTTCCCCCAAAATTGTACTAGCATTTGACAGACCTTGTTTATTATCTGACCAGAATATCAAGGACCCCATTTGCCGGTCCCAAAGTATCTGACATGCGCTACCAAGAATAATTACCACAATAAATTATATTGTTAATTGTTAATTATTAGAACCTCCCAGAATCTTCTATATTGTGTTCTCCTGAAGGCTAAAACAACATCAATAGCTGCCATTGTATAGCATATGAAGGAATATAAATACAACACACCTCTACCAAAATCACTTCCAAGCTAACCTCCCCGAGAGTACACATTCTCAAACAAATATTTACTAACAAGCAGGATCTAATGAATTAACATATGTGTGAATATCAAAACCTATTGCTTATTCACATTTTATGTCAGGATTAAAGGGTCGTGTCTGTTTCGAAATAAGAATATTTTCCAATCATGGATGAAGATTCAAACTTTTAACGACAACGTTTGCGACAATGTAGAAACTAGTCATCCATTCTCAAAAATAAATGATGCTTCTGTTTAAGTATTATGAAAGAATCACTTTAATGATGACTTAGGTCAAACTATAATGTTTTTAATATACACGTTTTTTGTTGAAACTGTGTGATTAAAGTAAGTTAAATATATTTGAAAACATAATCCATAATTAACACTGACCAGTATGAAAATAAAGTAATTCCAATTGCTGTCGACGTTTATCAGACTCAGAGTAGGGCTTAGTTTACAGGGATCAAATTATAATTTTAATAAATATGACTAGCACTGGTGTTAGTTATCAAATTATCATTAAACTTTGTCATTTTAATGAGTATAGCTAGCACTGGTGTTAGTGATAAAATTATCATCCAATCTCGTCATTTTGATGAACATCGCTAGCACTGGTCTTAGTAACTAAATTATCATCCGACCTTGTCATTTTGATGAAGATGGCTAGCACTGGTGTTAGTAATAAAATTATCATCCAGCCGTGCCCATTTTAATGAACATGACTAGCACTGGTGTTATAGTGACCTAATTATCATCCAACCTTGTCAGTTTAATGAGTTTGAGTATCACTGGTGTTAGTAACATTATTTCATCCAATCAACCTTACCATTTTGATGACCATGGCTAGCGCTGGAGTTTGTGACATAATTGTCACCCAACCTTGCAATTTTAATGAACATAGTTAGCACTGGTGTTCGTAACATAATTATCATCCAGCCTTGCCAGTTTGATGACCATGGCTAGCATTTAGTTCGTGACATAATTATCATCAAACCTTGACATTTTAATGAACATGACTAGCACTGGTGTTTGTGACATAATTATCACCCAGCCGTGCCATTTTAATGAACATGACTAGCACTGGTGTTCGTGACATAATTATCATCCAGCCTTGTCATTTTAATGAACATGGCTTGCACGGATGTTCGTGACATAATTATCATCCAGCCGTGCCATTTTAATTAACATGGCTAGCACTGGTGTTCGTAAAGATATAACCATCCAATCTTGTTATTTGAATGAGTATGGCTGGCACTGGTGTTAGTAACCAAAATATCATCCAATCTTGATATCTTCATCAGTATGGCTAGCAGTGTTGTTAGTGATCAAATTATGATCGAACCTAGTCATTTTAATGAACATGGCGATCACTGGTGTTCGTGACATAATTATCATCCAGCCTTGCCATTTTAATGAACATGACTAGCACTGGTGTTTGTGACATAATTATCATCCAGCCTTGTCATTTTAATGAACATGGCGATCACTGGTGTTCGTGACATAATTATCATCCAGCCTTGCCGTTCTAATGAGTTTGGCTAGCACTGGTGTTAGTAATATAATGATCATCCAACATTTTCATTTTTATCAACATTGCTAGCACTAGTGTTTAGTAACCTAATTCTCATCCAGCCTTGCCATTTTGATGAAGATGTGCTCGTGACAAAAGTATCATCCAACCGTGCGATTTTAATGAGTTTGGCTAGCACTGGTGTTAGTAACATAATTATCATCGAACCTTGTTATTTTAATGAACATGGCTAGCATTGGAGTTAGTAACATAAGTATCATCCAACCTTGCCATTTTGATGGATATGGCGAGCAATGGTGTTTGTGACATAATTATCATCCAGCCTTGCCATTTTGATGAACATGGCTAGCAATGGTGTTCATGACATAATTATCATCCAACTTTGCCATTTTAATGAGTTTGGCTAGCCCTGGTGTTCCTGACATAATTATCATCCAATCTTGCCATTTTAATGAGTTTGGCTAGCACTGGTGTTATTAAAATAATTATCATCGAGCATTGCCATTTTGATGAACAAGGCTAACATTGGTGTTAGTGACCTAATTTTCATCCAACCTTACCATTTTAATGAGTTTGGCTAGCACTGGTTTTAGTATCATAATTATCATCCAACCTTGCCATTTTAATGAGTTTTGCTAGCACTGGCGTTTTTAAAATAATTATCATCCAGCCTTGCCATTTTGATGAACAAGGCTAGTGTTGGTATTAGTGACCTAATTATCATCCAACCTTGCCATTTTAATGAATATGGCTAGCACTGTGTTCGTGACATAATTATCATCCAACCTTGCCATTTTAATGAACATGGCTAGCACTGTGTTCATGACATAATTATCACCCAACCTTGCCATTTTAATGAGTTTTGCTAGCCATGGTATTATTAAAATAATTATCATCCAGCTTTGCCATTTTAATGAGTTTTGCTTGCACTGGTTTTAGTAAAATAATTATCATCCAGCCTTGCCATTTTAATGAATATGGCTAGCACTGTGTTGGTGACATAATTATCATTCAGCCTTGCCATTTTGATGAACATGGCTAGCAATGGTGTTCATGACATAATTATCATCCAACCTTGACATTTAATGAGTTATGCTAGCACTGGTGTTATTAAAAATAATTATCTTCCAGCCTTGCCATTTTAATGAGTTTTGCTAGCACTGGTTATAGTAAGATAATTCTCATCCAAACTTGCCATTTTTATGAGTTTCAGCAAGCACTGGTTTTAGTAACATAATTATCATCCAACCTTGCCATTTTAATGAATATGGCTAGCACTGTGTTCGTGACATAATTATCATCTAGCCTTGCCATTTTGATGAACATGGCAAGCAATGGTGTTCATGATATAATTATCATCCAAACTTGCCATTTTAATGAGTTTGGCTAGCGCTGGTGTTATCCAACCTTGCCATTTTAATGAGTTTTGCTAGCCCTGGTGTTCCTGACATAATTATCATCCAACCTTGCCATCTTAATGAATATGGCTAGCACTGTGTTCGTGACATAATTATCATCCAGCCTTGCCATTTTGATGAACATGGCTAGCAGTGGTGTTCGTGACATAATTATCATCCAACCTTGCCATTTTAATGAGTTATGCTAGCACTGGTGTTATTGAAATAATTATCATCTAGTCTTGCCATTTTTATGAGTTTGGCAAGCACTGGTTTTAGTAACATAAGTATCATCCAACCTTGCCATTTTAATGAATATGGCTAGCACTGTGTTGTGACATAATTATCATCCAGCCTTGCCATTTTAATGAACATGGCTAGCAATGGTGTTCATGACATAATTATCACCCAACCTTGCCGTTTTAATGAGTTTTGCTAGCCATGGTGTTATTAACATAATTATCATCCAGCCTTGCCATTTTAATGAGTTTTGCTTGCACTGGTTTTAGTAACATAATTATCATCCAGCCTTGTCATTTTGATGAAAAAGGCTAGCATTGGTATAAGTGACCTAATTATCATCCAACCATGCCATTTTAATGAATATGGCTAGCACTGTGTTCGTGACATAATTATCATCCAGCCTTGCCATTTTGATAAACATGACTAGCAATGGTGTTCATGACATAATTATCATCCAACCTTGCCATTTTAATGAGTTTGGCTAGCCCAGGTGTTCCTGACATAATTATCATCCAACCTTGCCATTTTAATGAGTTTTGCAAGCACTGGTGTTATTAAAATAATTATCTTCCAGCCTTGCCATTTTAATGAGTTTCGCTAGCACTGGTTTTAGTAACATAATTATCATCCAGCCTTACCATTTTAATGAGTTTGGCTAGCACTGGTTTTAGTAACATAATTATCATCCAACCTTGCCATTTTAATGAGTTTTGCTAGCACTGGTGTTATTAAAATAATAATCATCCAGCCTTGCCATTTTAATGAATTTTGCTAGCACTGGTTGTAGTAAAATAATTATCATCCAGACTTGCTGTTTTAATGAGTTTGGCTAGCACTGGTGTTGTTAAAATAATTATTATCCTGCCTTGCCATTTTGATAAACATGGCTAGCAATGGCGTTCATGACATAATTATCATCCAACCTAGCCATTTTAATGAGTTTGGGTAGCGCTGGTGTTAGTAACCTGCCGGTAATTATCATCCAACCTTGTCATTTTGTTGAACTTAATTATCATCCAACAATCTCATTTTGATGAACAAGCTTAGCATTGGTGTCAGTGACCTAATTATCATCCATAACATAACATAACATAACATAATCTTTATTAGGCATTTAACATCATATTGCAAAATTTATAGCCTATACATACAATATATTGGTGAAAGTAAAGACATTGAACAAATATATTGGAAAGTATAACACTCATGTAAATGGTCAAAAATAGTATCCAAAACCAATACAATTAACCTCATTAATGTCAGTCTAGGCATTTAGTACACGGATATAGTTAGTTATTGTATAAAATATTGACGTACAAAAGGAGGAATGTCAAAAAAATTGGTACAATAAATTATTAATGTCGGTAAACATTAAATACATGGGTAGCTTATTATTGTAAAAGGTATAAGCAAACAAAAAGAGGAATTTGAAGAATTGATACAAAAATATTAATATCTACATTTAATACATAGATACTAATTATTGTGTAAAGTATTAACATACAAAAGTGGAAACGTCAGAAATTGGTAGACATATGTTTAGTGTACGGTCGATCTTAATTTAAGAGCAAAAAATATATATTTCGATATATTGTTTAATACTTTCGGGGATTTTGATGTCATTAGGATTTCAAATTCGTTTAATGTTGGCCAGTGACAGTAGTACGGTTTCAGACAGTGGTGTCTAATTTCCTTGTATAAGGGACATGCTAATAAGAAATGAGATTCGCTTTCTGTAGTATTCATATTACTGTATATGCATTTTCTATTTTCCTTTGGAATATGTTCATGACGACCTTTTTCTATGGCTAAGTTATGTGCCAAGAGTCTAAACTGTGTAAGAGCAACTCTAAATTTATTGTCATTAATGCATTTAAAATATTTGTCAGATACAAAGTCATGTTTAAAATGTCGATAAGCTGCTAGCCTATTTGAGTTATTTATATTCGAATACCAGGTCTGTCTGTATATATCTAAGATGCGGTCTGATATTATTTTCAGGTCGTATTCGTTGGGTGTATACGTATGCTGTTGTAACCATATTCTAGATAGTCCAATGCGGTCTTGCAGTACTTTAATTTGATAAGCCCAGTTCTTACCGGCATATGTATTATTATTGTCTGTATCATTCTTAAGCAAGTTATATATATTTGTGGTTAATAAGGTATTACTTGGATTCATGATTTTTATCCAGTATTTAACTAATATTAACTGACGTTTTACGTACACCTACCTAGTTCACCATAAAGGCCATCGAGGTTTGTAGATTTTCTGACTGTTAGGACCTTTCTTAGAAATTTACAGTGGATAATTTCTATATCTTTACCCTATTGGAAGCCCCAAACTTCAGCAGAATAGTTTAATTAGACCCGACTAAGCTGTCAAAAAGGCTACATTTTTCATTAATATTTAGTTCAAGTTGGTTAAAAACTGTAAAAAGGTTAAGTAGCGCAAATTGTGCGTATTGGGCGATATCTTTTCATGTACGATTCCAGTCACCGTTTTTGTATACATTTACCCCTAAATATTTAAACGAATCTACGATATATAGTACCGTGTTATTAAACATAACATTATACTTTGTTTGTCTTCCCTTCTCAAAAATCATTATCTTGGTCTTTTTAGTGTTTACATTAAGTTTCCATACGTTGCAATAATTTGCAAAATCATTTAGTAGCGAGTGTAGCGCTCCTGGCGAGTTCGCAAATAAGACGGTGTCATCTGCAAAAAGGAGTTTGAATAATTTTGTATTCTCGATAGTAAATGGATCATCAATATTATCATTAAAACTCGAAAGTATATCATTCACGAAAAATAAAAATAAAATTGCTGAGCTTTGATCGCCCTGTTTTGCGCCAGTATTTGACCCGAATAGCTGGGAATAGTTGCATTTTAGTCGGACGCACGCTTTGACCGAGTTATACATGCTCCGTACGGCATGGACGAATCTGGTACTTACATTCTCGTTCACAAGTTTTTGGAATATATAGGCTCTTTCTAATTTATCAAAACATTTTTCGAAATCAACGAAGGCACAGTATAGTTTCTTTTTTTGGCTGAGGGTTTTTAATATAATAGACTGTAATACGAATATGCAATCTACCGTAGATTTTCCTTTCCAAAAACCAAACTGGTTTGGGATAAGTTTGTTATGTGTAATAGACCATTTTGTTAGACGATTTAATAGCTCTGTTGAGTAGATTTTTGCTAAAATATTTATTAACGTGATTCCTCTATAATTGTTTGCATCTTCAACACCCCCTCCCTTAAATATAGGTACTATTATTCCTTCCCCCCCCCCAGGATTGTGGATATTCGCCATTTTTATATAAACGGTTAAAAAGTGTCAATATAAATGATGATAATTTGGGGATAGCGTTAAAATATATATAATTATCATTCAACCACGTCCATTTGGTTGAACAAGACAAGCACTGGTGTAAGCGATCAAGTTTTCATCCAGTCGCGTCATTTTTTGTGAACATGACTTACACTGATGTAACAAATTATCATCCAGCTTTGTCATTTTAATAAGTAAAGCTAGCACCAATGTAAGTAAACAAATCGTCTAGCATTGACATTTTTATCAGTATCGCTTGCGCTGTTGCTAGTGACAAATAATTATCCAGTATTGTCATTTTGGTAAATCTTGCTACTTATATTTATAGTGATCAAATAATCATCCAATTTTGTCAGTTTTATGAGTAAGAATATATCTGTCGATAGTGATAAAATTATCAGGCACATCTGTATATATATGTTGAAAGAGTTTGGGAAATTGTTGATAGAGATCTTATAATCAAACAAAAAGTGTTATATCTGTAGTTGAAAAGATATCGCCAAAACATTTCGCATTTAAAGTATTCTAAGTCCCAAGTAGGTCAAGGTCAAAGTGATGTTGGGTGATATGGATGGATCGGAAATGGTCATAAACAACAACTGGGTAAGTATCCAAGTGTTGTAGTTAGCGGTGTTGGTGCCTAAACGGTGAAATCTAGTTAACCACGAAATTTCTACTATGTATACAAATGCACACGTGTGGACTGTTATAATGATTAGATATTAATTTAAGTTTTTAAAATATTTTTTTTACAAGTTACACATAGCAAAAACGAATATAACCTAATTAATGCACTAACACAACAGTTGTAATGAATTTACTGAAAAATAGTTTTGATGAACTCACTGACAAAATACGGTGTACAAGAAAGTGTCTTGCAATAAACTGCTGCTTTTGTCAGATCGGGATTCGAACCCGAATATCCCCACAGCAACAATTCCCCGATGCTTGGGTTACTTTTTTTAAATTGACTATCTGACTATGCAACACATAAGCTAAATATTTCAATGTGCAAATATATGTCACTTAAGCTAACATAAACAAGAGGGTCAAGCTGGCCCTTGGTCGCTCACCTGAGTGTAAAGCATCATAATGGCTTTTAACAAGAAGAGGGTTTAAGATTTCAATATAGCCATATAATGAAAACTGTCCCGCCCCCTGGTGGCCATTATTTTTAACGAATCAAAATGATTTCCAGGAATTTGGTAGAGGGTCACCCAAGGAACATTAATATGGAATAATTTTGGAATCCAGCCAGTGGTTTCAGACAAGAAGATTATTAAAGTTTTCAATATAGCCATAACTACCCCGCCCTCTGGCTGCTATGTTTTTTTAACGAATCGAAATGACTCGAAGGAATTTGGTAGCGGAGCACCCAAGGAACATTTCTGTGAAAACTGTTTTCAAATTCAGCCAGTGGTTTCTGACAAGAAGATTTTTGAAGTTTTCCAATTTTTAAGTTTTTGGTTGCCATGGCAACAAGAGTTTTCAATATATTCCAATAAACTGAAGTAACTTGGTAAAGGACCATCCCAGGAACATTCCTGACAAGTTTGGTTTAAATCTGCCCAGTTGTTTCAGAGAAGAAGTTGTTTGAAGTAAAATGTTGAAGTAAAACGACGTACAACAAACGCTGGACACAGACTGACCACAATAGCTCACCCTTGAGCACGACGGACGTCGTACAACAAACGCCGGACACAGACTGACCACAATAGCTCACCCTTGAGCACTTCTTGCTCAGGTGAGCTAAACACAAATATTTATACAAAAATGTTTTCATAAATGATATAATTTTAATAAATATATCACTAAACAATTGGATCCAGTACAAACTTCTTATAAATGTGTATCATTATAAGCATATTCCTTACCCCCAGTAATGATAGGCTGTTAAAAGCAGTTACCAGAAGTGACAATTTTATTTAAGACAATCAAATCAACTCAACTAATTTTTACTATAGTATAACAATATTATTACCAACCATTTTCATCTTAGATATTGTTATATTTTCCCCTTGTAATTTGAGTTGCATTCTTTTTATTCATTTCTTATGTTATTTTAAAATATCTTAATTGTGTTTGTAAAGCACTTTTGAATAAGTTATTTATGATAAAAGTGCTATATAACTGTGGTATAATAATAATAATAACTGATGAAAATGAAATTGCTGTATGTGCTATGCATTATACAAAATGATACTATGTATATTATTGTAAAATTCAGTGATAAAACAGTCAACATTGATATAGTTCTTTTGTTGTTTTATTCCTGATCAGTTCAAAATGATTGTCTACAATGTAGACACATTTAATCTTGAGATAAAATATCAATTTTGGTTAAGATTGGATTAAAACTGTGCCATAGGGAGCAGAAACTTTTATTACGACCAATGTTAGATAAATCAAGGACCATAACTCTGCAGTTGCTGGGCAATTTATTCGATCATTAAATGTGGCGAGATATTATAACCTTAAACATTGTCATCAAATTTGGTGAAGATCTGATGAAAACTGTAAGACTTAGAGGATGGAAAGAGCTAAAAAGGCTATTTTTAGATTATTCGAGGACCGTATATCCACATTTACTGGGACGATTTGGTTGATTATAAACTTGACTGAGATATTAACCCGACAAGGACATAAAATATCAATTGTGATGAAGATTGGCTTAAAACTGTTGGACTTCGAGAACAGAAATGGCTATAACGGCCAATTTTAGCTAATTCAAGGGCCGTAACTCCACAATTCCTGGAGGAATTTGACTGATTATTGAACTTTGCTTAGATATTATGCCAACAAACATTTTATGAAGTTTGGTGAAGATTGGATGAAAAATGCGCTGAAACCGCTAAATGTATGATGTTAGATAATTCAAGGGCAATAACTCCACAACTCCTGGGGTGATTTGGCTGGTTATTAAATTTGGTCAGAATATTATAATTAAAAAGATTTTCACGAAGTTTGGCAAAGATCGGATGAAAACTGTTGGAGTTAAAAAGCGGACACGAAAGTGGTCTTCTTATCGACCAACCAACAGACATTAGCAAACCAATATACCAAGCCATCTTCTATAGCGGGGATAATAACACAAGTGCAACAAATGTTGTAGCTAATACATAAGCGATTATTTATTACATCAGATATTATTAATCTTCAAAGTTTTTCGAAGGTCTTTGAATTGATTAGTTCCCCGTAATGTATGGTTTAGAACCAGCCGCCCGGTTAGCTCACATGGTGCCACGCTTGTGTTCAGGCAGTTGTGGGTTCACACACCGCACTGGGCGCACCTTTTCTTACAGGATTACTTTACTGGTGTCAGAAGTACATGACAGGGATGCCTGGAGTCAACCTAAAAGGTTAACGAGAGGTCTGTAGTGTGCGTGGGTAAGAACCAGCTGGCCAGTTAGCTCAGATGGTAGAGCGCTGTGTAAATGTTCCGGCGGTAGTGGGTTTGAGACCCGCACTGGTCGCAATTTTTCTCCCAGGATTACTTTATCCCTGTAGAGATCCATATGTGGTATGAAGACTCGAAGTGTGGTCTTATCTTGTAGTGACACAAGGTTGTAGCGCAATGAAGTCTTCAGCATTCCATATGGTAACACTAGGATCTGTCAAATAAACAACGATACATTTTATTGTGTTTCAGCTAAAGTTCACTACAAAAAGTACATTATTAATATTTATTAATGATTCACATACTTTTGGAGTATAGATACAGTTTGTGGTGAATTGAAAGTCATGCACAAGCCAAATCACTTTGCTTTAGTTCATTGTTAACATTTACTTGTCCGCAATAAATCGTCACTTGTCTAAATAAAAATAAAGTTTTTATTCCAGGCCTTCCTGATATTTTTTTATTAAAACATAAATGAAACGCAATTCGTTATTCAAAAGTATGAGTATATAATAATTTGATAATACAATTCCAACTTTTACGTCATTCACACACCCTGAAATTGAACTTGTCCTTGGACAAGTAGACAGGAAAAATGTACTTGTCCGACAATAACATTTCCTGTACCGGAAAATTCTTGCATGGGATTTTCACACGGTCACCCCTGCCTTATTGCATTTGTACTGCTAAGCAATGGGATAATTAGAAGAGTTTCTGTTGTTTTCATTAAACTTGTTGACTACAAGTGGATCACTTACTTAATGCAGGGCCTTAACTTAAAAATGCAGAGACAAATATAGAAATTAGACAGGCTGAGTGGTTATGGCGTTAGCGTTTTGATCCGGAGGTCTGAGGTTTTAACACTGGTGGGAGTCCGTCATCGGGTGCAGTTAATATCGGATGGATATCGGACCAATATTGTCACAGCCAATAAGCCTACATTGGTCCTATATATATCCGATATGCTGTCAATTCGACCTGTCATCTGGTTAAAATCATTTATGAAATTTAAAGGAAAATAAAACGGTGCGAAAATGGTTCTGTCCAACAAACACCCATCCAAAATGCCAATATACATCTGATATGCTGCAATGACGGGCCGATACTGTAGAGTGCCGATGGGCAAATCTATATCGGCTATATATCGTTCGCGATGACGGGCCAATATGACGATATATCGGATATATATCGGACCAATGTAGGCTTGCTGGCTGGGAATTGTTTCTATTTTAATTGTAATCTTTCTTGTTATTATATTTGAGCTCCTTAGTTCTGATCTGTCAACCTATACCCCAAAAAGAAGACATTTAACGGCATACTTAAAAAAAAATGTGTGAACAAGTCCCATTAAAATAAACAATTAACAGCCAACACCATTACATGATAACTTCTTCCAATAATGTACATGTACTGCATCACACTCTGCGGCATCATCGTATTACAAATTAACAATGTATTTAGTAGAAAGTTGCCACATCACAACTCCTAACAAAATGACACTCCGGTTGCAAACTTTGTAGCTCAAATAATTCAGGAAGAACTAAATTAGTTCATCAATCGACACAATGATCGAAATAACCAAATATTAATTATTATTCGTAATTTCAAATATATCAATTCAGAATTTACCTGATTTTCCAAAATATTGGTTTCGAAACCAGTAGTTAAACGCACAATCTATTCAATTGAATGTCTTTTAATGAAGACTTTCGCTTCGTTCGATCGAATAAAATTTCATCTTCCATGCGCCGCCATCTTAGAAATACGACCTTCTTGCGGTAGCTGCTACTTTACGGCAAACAAGTATTTTTCTTCCACAATATCAAAATTTATCATCCAATACTAACTTGACGGGATTAAAGCAGTCAACATATTTCTCTCCGTAAGTATGTAAATATATTTTAATTTCTTACATCATTACCTCCCTTCTTGTGAACTGCGCGCCATTTGCGAGTAAAATCATGTCCCAGATGACGTAAGTGCTATACTATAATTATCATTTAAGACTCTGGGCGGCGTCGTTCCTACTGGTGGCGGTTTTTTGCCCGCCCAGACACGTCATTGCCTTGACGTAATACGTTATGATGGTTGTATTATATGTGCCATGTTATGTTTTCTGTATATTCATGTATATATTATGTTTTAAGGCATTTTAATGAATGCCTTTTTTCACTCTACACGTTTTCAGTGTGTTTATTTCATGACATGCGAGTTCGACCTCGTGTTAGGAACTTATTATTAATAGGTACTAAGACAATACATAATTAGTTTTGTATGGCCACATAAAAATATTTATTTCATTGTATGGTGGTTTTATATAGGACGAATTTTTTCATTATTTTCCAGTTTAAAATCACATTATCACCTCTTAGGTATTACGTAGACCAAGAAATACAAATATTTTAGGTCAATGTCACTTTACTGATTGCAGAATAGAAAGTTGCGATATTGGACATAACTTCATGCTTAAATAAACAACATTGCAAAATACAAAGATTGAACAAAGCCAGAACGTTTGCAATTTGAAAACATAGCGTTTATTTTTGTACTGTCTTTAAATCTTAACAAAGCGCAGTGTCAAAGGACCATAACTCTTTATCGCCTCGTTTTTAAATTGTGTCCCTTTATTTTGTTAATAACGCTCGTCTGTAGCTCAATGATGATAACATTTGACTGAATATAATATTTAGTTTAATTTCTTTCTTTCAGTCTTTCTCTATTTCAGAGATGCTGAAGAGATGCTCGATAGGGAAGACGAGGAGTTAGAATTGTCAAAGATTGAGTATGAGGATGATTTCAGCGAAGTGGAGATTCCAGCAGTTGATGGTTCATTTGTTAAAAAACAGACTCAAGGAAACGAATGTTCGATTTGCTCGAAAACTTTCAGTACTAAGAACAATCTACGAAGACACCTTCATGTACATTCATCTGATTCAGTCCATTGTACTAAATGTTCTGGTGCTTTTCCTAGCAAAGAAAAGTTGAACGAACACTTCTCTTTGACACACACACAAAGTAGATTTATGTGTGTAGATTGCGGGTCTAGCTTTGTTACGAAACAAAGCCTAAGAAGACATAGAATTGTGAAACACAATGATCACCACGAAGACAAAAAAGAATGTCCCTATGCAAGTTGTGGTAAAGTTTTTGCTGAGACACGGTGCATATGGTCACCGCATACTGCTAAAATAAAATTGGAATGCACAGTATACTTCGTTAAACAGGCACGATATATATGTATTTAAATTCAAATATTTAACGATCCATATACTCTATAATAAAACCACAAGTTGCACGGAACAAAATATGATTTCAGCCACACATAAACGTAAAATTTTAGTAAAATAGTGCTAGCATGGTGAAGATCTCGGTCACAAACAAGTACCTGTATTGAATGATATGCATAATTCGCATTTAAATATTAAGTTTCAATATAAAGTTTATAGTTCCAAACGCATTTGTTTTCACCAAAAACACAGTAACAAGATCACATAAACTTAAATAAGCTTCTATCATACGAATTATAGCCAAAATGAAAGAGAAATCTGAATATATATCTGAAAATTCACTTCATGAATAAAAGACATGGACACTTTTTCACTTCGTCTATGAGGGACGAATTTCAGGAAAATATGTTGTAAGAATATGTAGTAACGATATACACTGTGTTCCGTAGAACTAAAATCATTGTCATATAATGATGAAAACCCGGAGAAATTAACATTTTCTTGCCCTACACCATGTTTTTTTTGGCCATAAGTATGCGGTGCCCATCCGTTCATTGTAAAAGTAACGTAGTTGTATTCGGTGACCATATACACCGTGGGAGAGCCTCAAACTTGAAAATCACATCAATACACATTTGGACCATTCAAATGCAGCACACCATCATGCAATAATACATATGCATCACGCCTGTCCAGAAACCGCCACATGAAAACGTGTGGTGTAGCGACGCCCCAGTCAAGCATTTGCAAGGATTGTGGGAAATTTTTCTCAAATGCACAAAACTTGTTTATTCGCAACGAATCGGTTCACGACAAAAACATTCTTATGTGTGTGTGGAAAGTCTTTTAAATACGTAACTGGTTTGCTAAAACATAAAAAAATCAGCAGAACACTAATTGTTATTATGTATCTGTAGCTAACGCATCGCGTCACATCCAAAGTTACGTTTTGAGTATAATATACGCATGAATGTAAAGAGTAGTTCATTTAGCAGAGTGTTTAAAAAAACACATTCACCAAATCAACATCCTGTAGGAATTTAAATGTCAATAATTTATTTCATGTTCTTTTATATATAATAATAAAGTAAGTTTTAACTCACAATTTTAAAGAAATACAACAGGGTTAGACTATTTTTAAAAACTATTTTGATATACACTTCTAGTCACAATATTATTAAATATTTAATTACGACTACCACTATTGATTTTGAGTATACGGTTAAGTATACGGTTAACTTCAAACTTGTTCCAGTTGTACAGTTTCAGTTAAAGCAGTTGCATGACCATAAACTAACAGTTATTTGATATAATATATGTAAAGTAACACAGCACATGTGTCTATGCATTATCTGTACTTGTATTTCAGAAAGTTACTCATAAATGTATGCTTATTTGGAACATTTAGCACCTTGTTAGGTTTAAATAATATGTTTTGTTTTTTTAATAACATAAAACAGTTAAATATAGGCCAGACCTTGAAATACTGATAGCAAATTATTTTGATTCTAGTTAAACTATATTTGATGGCATGTTGGTATGTCGTTATTGTTTTTGCCGATTCGTTTCAAATAAAATCCATTAAATACAGGTTATTTTATTACAGTAATGTTCACCAAATGGTCCTTGCAGTAACAAATAACGGATTATATCTATTAACAGCTTTTCACGGTAAGCTAAATAATAATATTTACAATAAGAACAATAACACAGAACACAATCAGATTATAATTGTGGATATTGCATCAATAAAAGTCCATATGACATGACAAACTGACTAAATTTCAATATTTAAATCTTACGACATGAAAGAAGCCGCAACAAGGATAAAGCATTGTTCACGCCCTGACTGGAAATCGAACCCGGTATGTATCGGTAAAAGACAATGCTGTAACCTTCAATATGTTTACAGATGCATACATCGATTTAACTATCAATATAACTTTTAATATCTACGTTGTTTATGATTCAACGCTTAACGTTTGGTAAGTCCAAGAAACCGAGGCGTCTGTGAGCAAACATCATAGAATCGTCCCTGAGATGAAACCCCACTTTCACCATGGGCGGGGAAACCAGGTTTGCTTACAGGTCCAGATCGTCTGCTGTGTGAACGATGACCTCTAACCTCAGAATAAAAAGCATGATCTCTGATAACATAATTCAAATATCTATGTAAAGATAGGTAGAGAAATTACGATTCAATTCTAATTTCGACTTTAAGAATGACTTTACCTTTTTTATATGTAAATTTACAGTATGTGTCATTGTATGTGTGATTTTGATTTCAAGGAAAGTCCATGATATGTATTGAACGTAAGAAGTCCTTATATTACTGAAACGATTATTTCTGAGTATATTATACCTTGGAGAAATCGTCTCCATCATCTGTGCTTCGACCTTCGTACGTATAGTTGATCCTACCAAACCGGAGTTCTCCGTTGTAGGTGATTCAGATGAATGTAATGGATAGACGCTGGCATTTGATGAAACAAAGACTTTCGTCATAAATATGAAAAAATAAATGATTGTGTATAAGTACAGAATGAACAGGCTAATGACGTGTACACAACAATGTATGCGTTACGCATGTACGTCTGACGAAATCTTTAATCTTAATTGCCGTATCTACTACTTGATAGCGTTAACACGGACCCTATCCGTTTAGGTTCAGCTCGCATTAAGACGAGCACACTGTTATCAAATTTAAGAAATAATTTTCGATTTGAGTTGTGTATCTGTAAATAAAAATGTTTTTGAGTTCGGATGCGTAGGAATTAATTTTTCGAGTGTACTTAAGGTGATACCAATGTGAACTGTAGTAATTATTGCCAAATGTAGGCAGATAACTCTGTAACTACTTAGTTTGCCCATTATTTAAACTCTAGATGCGACGATCAATCTTCCCGACTAGCAGACCAAACTTCGACAGACTAACTTTTTTTATTTTATACCGACGGACAGTCACGGCACCAATATAACTCCTACATACTTTGTATCCTGGGATTTGAATTATTTAGATATACACTCCTTAATATAATAAAGCAGAGTAGATCAAAGAAGCTCGATTAGATAGTGCATTTTATTACCGTAAAAAGATTACTGGATATCACATTGTAAGCATGCTTATAACGCTGATTTTCATACCCTACTCATACATATTAATGGATGTATTAGTATATAGAGATATTATGTAGTATACAATGTACTTAATGTGACTTTAAACATCATTATAAAAAATAAAAGAAAACAGCTGATTCAAAGTGTACAAATCATACAGAGAAAAGCAGCTCGATCATTATCCATTTAATTTTTATTGTAGCCTATCATTATCCACTAGGAAGAACGCCATTATCCAATTGGGTGCAGGTGGCTTGGAAAAAAACATTTGTTTACAAACGTTAGTATGTTACTGAACCAAGCACGGCTGCATTTTCATTGTCGATGATTGGGCTTTGTTTACACAAGTTTGATATATAAAAAACAATGCTAACATATATTTTTAAAAGATTAAAATATATTGTTTTCCGCTGATTTGGGTGATGTGTTGTAATCATTTCTCTCTTTACACGATTATCTGACGAATATTTTCGAAAGTTAGGGTACATGTAGATAGATAGTGGATCGCTTATGGATAAAAAAAACAATTATAATTAAACTGACGTACCCCACTATCTGCTCCATTTCGGAAGCCTGCATTATCTTCTGAGCATGCATTATCAGGATACAGACCGTGTAAACAGACAACACAATACGTTTTTTTTTTCATATTTATTTGTAATAAAATATAACATATCTTGACATATATGACATATCAAGACAAAAGCAAGTAAGCATATAAACAGGCCCCCCAAAAATACAATAATATTGACAATTAATGGCAACACAAGTTACACAAATATCAATACATTCATTATATTAATCAATACAGTGTGTATAAAACAATGTAATGTTAACTGCTTAAAAAAAACCAACATAATAATATTTATATTTATATGAAACTTTAAAAGTGGTAAATGGAGGATACTCCTTTTAAATGTTATTAAAGGTTATTCTTTAAACAATGATTTATGAGTGCAAAGAATCTGTTAATTCTTAAGTTTTGTTTTATGCCGTAACGCTAATACGTTTGTCAACAGAACGTGTATTGTAGTGTTAATAATATATAGATTTCTAGTGTTTATATTACACAGTCATTACTAAGTCATTGTAACGAGAGAAAAAGAGACGACCAAACCAAATACGAAGAAGAAAAAAAACCAAAAGCACCATACATCATTTAAACATGTAAAACTACATTATCAATGTAGTGTACTATGATGTGTAAGGCCTAAGCTAAGTATACCCGACGTTTAGATAACATTCCGGCAAAAACGAAATGGATTGTTGTCTGTCGGAAAAGGAAAAATACATAAAATGTTAAATGTTTGATCGCATTAAATTAACAAATTTGGATTACAAAAATTGTTTGTCAAACGGTAAGGGGAAGAAAAATAATATGTTAAATGTTTGATTGTATTAACACATTGGACAGCATGAATTGATTAACATTTTTGTTATTATAATGCCTCGTCTATGTTAACATATCATAAAGAAGTGTTTTCATCAGATTAATATGATGTAATTTTCTATTTATAAATTAACAAAATTGGATAGTAAAAAAGTGCTTGTCAATAGGTAAGGGAAAAAAACATAATATGTTAAATGTTAAATGTTTGATTGTATTAAATTAATACATTTAGATAGTAAGAAGTGTTTATCATTTTTATTATTATAATAACTCGTCAATTTTAACATATCTTGAAGAAGTGTTTCCATCATTTTGACATGATGTATTCTTCTATCACTGATCATATAACATTTATAAATGGTATAACAAACATGACTCAAAATAACGCTAACATCATTATAACCATCACAATCAACTTTGAAACTAATTGTTATGTTATGAACAGTATTCAGTGGTATAGTAATTCCTATCTTTCTAAATATGGCATTAATATTCTTCCAAAATGGGTCAACATAAGGACATTCTATGAAAAAAAGTTTCTATATCTCCACAGCATAAACAACATGGGGAGTTAATTATTTTCCATTTGAAAAGATTTTCATATGTCGGTATAGTTCTTTTTGTATCTTAATTGTTTGACTTTTGTGTTAACAATGACATTATGTAATATGTTGTAAACAGTGCCATTTAATGTTCGATCTTAAGTTGGTTTCCCAATAGGAATGCAAATACGGTGATTTAGAATGTTTCTGTAACAGTATGTTTCGAATTTCCTTGTTACTTAGCGTAGAGCTGTCAATGTTTTTTCCAAATTGGCATTTGGACAAGGTTTTAACGTTGGACGCTCTCGAGTCATCTGATTTGAGTATAGTGTTCCATTGTGATGGAATAGCGGAACGTAATAGATTTATTTCTGAAATCCAATTTTCTTTATTGCTTAGTTTTGGTCGCACGATTGTGTCATCTATGTTACCCATATTGTCGATAATGTCATTCACATACAATATATTCGAATTAACCCAATTTTCAAAAATAAAGCATTTACCGTTGTTCTTTATGAATGTGTTTCCCCAGAGAATGTGTGTTCTTATATCGAAGAGAGTTGTAGGTTTCAAGGTAGATTTGATATTGTTTAATTCTATATATATCTCAACAATTTCCTTGTAAAAAGGTGGTATTTTATGTTTTACTCTAGGAAGAGATTTCCATGAATCGATGTTCATTTTAAAGATCAGATTATCTTTTCCATATTGACTAAGATAATGTCTGGGGATAATTTTCCAGTTGGCATCACCCTTTGAACACAATAATTTAACCCATTTTATTTTTAATGTTTTCGAATATATTTCAATATCCGGCATTTCTAACCCACCTTCAAGCTTATTTCCAATTAGCACATTACGTTTAATTTTTTCGCTTCTGTTACTCCATAAGAATTTAAAAAGCATTGAATTTATTTCACTAATAAACCGTTTGGGTATGCTTATTGATTGTATAAGATATGATAATTTGGGTAAAAGTATCGCTTTTATAACTGTTATTTTTCCAAAGAATGTGAGCTTGCGTTTGTTCCAATCATTAATTATTTTTTTACAAGTCTCAATTTTGCTTTTCCAGTTTAGTATTTCGCATTGGTTTTGATTTGTTCCAAAATAGGTCCCTAGAGATTTTACAATTGGTTTGAAAGTTATATCATGTATTTTTGTGTCAGAAGTAATTTTAGAATTGCCAGTCAGGATACCTTCTGTTTTATGTTTATTTAATTGCAAACCGGATATGGCCCCAATTGTGTCAATAATTTTCAAAGCTTTCGGTATCTCGTTGGTGTTTTTTTTAAATAGCGTAGTGTTTCTGCAAGTTGGGTTAGTTTAATATTAGCATTAAATTGATCACATTTGATGTTTACCCCTTGAATTTCGTAATTTTATCTTAAATTGTTGGCTAACACTTCTGCAATTATGATAAACAATAGAGCTGAAAGGGGACATTCTTGTCGGATGCCTCTTGATATCTTAAAGAAATTTGATTTCCATCCATTGTTCCTAACGGAGGAGCTTATATTTGTGTACAAAATTTTTCACCCAGTTAATAAAATCGGGTTTAAAGCCATATTTAGGTAAAGTTTCAATCATTAAGACCCATTCAACAGTATCAAAAGCCTTTTTGAAATCGAGGAATACAATTGCGCCATCTATATCAAATGTTTCAGCATGGTCAATAATGTCCTGTATTTGGCGAATATTAGAACCGATAAATCTATTTTTTATGAATCCTTGATGATCTTAACTTATACGTTTTGGTAGTACATTTTGCAGCCTTGTTGCCAGGAGTTTTGCTAATATTTTATAGTCGATATTCAAAAGCGAAATGGTACGCCAATTTTCAAGATTCTCAGGATCTCCCTTTTTGTATAGTAAAAAAAACAACATTGTTTTTGACTTCTTGATAATTCACCATTTTGTTCGCATTCTATAATACAATTTAACAACAATGGAGATAATTTTGTCCTAAACTTTCCATAGTTCCATAGAATTCGACTGATAGCCCATCTAGCCCAGGACTTTTATTAGACTTCATTGAATTTAAGGCATCGCTTAGTTCTGTTAACGAAATTGCGCCTTCGCATAATTGTGCTTCATTTTCTGATAAAATCGTTTCAAAATGTGTTTCATTTAAGTAAGACTGGACCTTTTGATTATCAATTGAATTTGACTTATAAAGTGACTCGTAAAATACAACCTCTTCTTTGAGAATATCTTTAATACTAGTTAACCTTTTATTTTCGACACGTAGAGATGAAATTTTTTTCCTATTTTGTCTTGACTTTTCAAGACTAAGAAAATATTTAGTGTTGCGTTCTCCTTCTTCTACAAATTGAACCCTTGATCTTATTCGAGCTCCGTTCGCTTTAACAGTGTAAATTTTTTCTATTTCATGTTTTAATTCTAAAAATTTTGCCTTTTCTGATGCAGTATTAGTAACTAACTGACTAAGTTGTTCATCAAGCAACTGTAATGCATTGTGGCCCTGGCATGATTTTGTTTTCGAATAACGTAAAGATGCTTGTTTAATTTCAAATTTACAAATTTCCCATATCGTGGCATGGCTTGAAATGTTCAAATTACTGCATTCGTCGATGAGTTGTTAAATTTGCGAACAATATTCAACATCATTTAAGAACGAATTGTTTATTTTAAAAAATCCAGGTCCTCTTTTAAAAGGTGTTTTGAATTTAATTGAGATGGCCATGTGATCAATGGACTGAATAACCGCCGGTATGGTATCGGCAGAAAAGACTAAAGGGGCAATGTTTTATTCAATTAGCCAAAAGTCGTTACGGCCCATTTCATTTTTATGTTTTCGTCTCCAAGTGAATTGAGATTTATTCGGGTTAAGAAGGCGCCATATATCAGTTAAATTATTGTTTTTTATTAAGTTTTGAAGATTTGGATTAATAACTATTTTGTCTTAGATGTGGATATTCTATCAGTTGTTTGATTTATTTCGTTGTAATCGCTACCTATAACTTTAATACCTAGAGAGTTATCTACAAGTATTTCAGAAATATTTTTAAAGAATATATTACGTTGCTTCTTATCGTTAGGCGCATATATGTTTAATAACGAATAAACATTGTTTTTCATTTCAATGTTCATAAAGCAATACCTACCATTTGGGTCGTGCACAAAATTAATCATTTCAAAATTGAAATGTTTTCTTATTAAAATAGAGACTCCTTTGCTATTATGTTCCCCAAAAGAATTGTATAAATTCCATTCTGAGAAATCTTCCTTTAATGTAAAGTTTAAGTCCTCAGAGAAATGCGTTTCTTGTAAAAAGGTAATATCTGTTTTTTGGTTTAGTAAATACTGGTTTAGTCTACCTCGTTTCAAATTATCCCTCAAACCTTGTACGTTAAGGGAAATAATATGCAAAATATCTTCCATAGTGATTATTTACATATTTGCAAACAATAAATAATAACTCGCGCATAATGTAATACATTTTACCCAGTGAAAAATATAAATGGCTGGAATAATAAAACATACTTTAGGTACATTTAAACTGTGAATATAATTGTTGCGAAACCTATAACACGGTAAATGTACACATACAGGGACTAATCGCGTTGTGCTATTAACTCGAAGTAATGATGCGTAGCGGTCAGCGTAGAACAGGTTTACCGCTCTGATACCGCTATGTACAGAAACATACAAAAAAATGTGGTTACTATTCGAATATATGCACAGAAGATTTGGTAATCGATAATGTATTTTAAGATGACAAGTAGCGTTAAAACTTGCAACCCCATGCGTATGTCCCACTTTTAGTATAAGTTGAAAATGTGAATTACGGAACAATTAGATCTTATAACTATAAAAATAGGATTTTTCACACAAAAATAAAAGAATGATGATAATTAAAAAATATTTGTTCATGCGTAAAACGTGCTTGAAAAACAAGACTAGTATAAACAATTATAATCAATTTACAAAGGAATGGTAATGCTTTACTTAGTTTAATATGTTTTATATAAAATTTATATCTAGTATGTCCAGTAGACGAATTGTTTTTAAAATCTTTATATAAACTAATCATTTCATTTTATTTTTTTAAATTTTTTTTTTTCATATTAAAATTGCCTCTGCGCAGTTGACTCTAAATACTATAGACCGTTCAATTGTAAATATATCCAATTTCAAACGCTCATCCATAAAATCGTTCCAACCGTTAAAGAGTGTAATCATTGTAAATATCACTGGTTTTTGTTTTTCCCTTTTTTCGCTGGTTTTAACATCAATCTGTCGTGAAGCTCTTCTGCGGGGGTGGGCGGGGAACGCTCTGGAACATTCGCCGATTTCGCTTTGTACGGGGTCACGAACTTGTTAGCGTGAACAAAGTTATCGATTGGCGCCCGATTTGCACGTGCTTTCTACCTCTGTTTGGTTTGCTTGCCACCGGGGTTTGATTGGTGTGGCCATTACTATCGATTTCTTTGGTTGTCGCACCATCACTTTGTTGATCAACCACAGTTTCGTCGTCCGATTGCTCGGATTCTGAGGTGCATGGGCTTGACTCTGTGTCACGTATATCCTTCACTAGGCAATCTGACTTCTTGTGTCCCTTTTCCCCACAGCTTACACAGACCCAGTCATTTGGGCATTTGGCAAACAAATGGCCATCGTGTACACATTTGGTGCATTTTAGTGGCCTATTTTCATTGCTGCGTTGTCCTAAATGCAGGACACGTCCTATGAATATGCCAAATGACATTGTTGGTGGGACGGGTGTTTTCAGGGAAGGACCCGATACAATAGCGACTCTGTCTCCTGTTTCACAATTTGTCAATTTGTTGTTAACCCGAAGTTTTTCGCGGTACATTGAGATAACATCTGCTCCTTTTAGGGTTAGAGCTCTTGTAATAGCTCCGTCTTCAACGGACAGGGGGATGTTCTTGACACGTACCCGTATCGTTTGCTCGCTATCCATGCGACCAGGGTTAGTATTTAGCACGGGGATAGATTTTCCACGCAGGCTTATACCCTCCGCCATAAATATGACTTTATCGTCTAAATTATCCAAGTATATGCGCCACATACCGCGTACACGCTGTAAACCGGTTATGTGCGCTGGCTTTATATCTTTGCCTACAGCTTGGTAAAGCTCTACATGTTGGAGCCATTCATGTCGCTCGGGTTTTCGATCGCCAAACAATTAAATTTCTCTCATGGACACAAGTGGAATGCTATATTGTTTGTCAATGGCGTTAGTACTGGAATTTGACCTTTCCGCCATATTGTCCGCTTGATGCGCTTGGGTTAACGTTGACATTTTTTTAAAATAATTTCTATTTCAGATTGTCACAAACGTACCTTGATAGTGTTTTATATCCTTTAATATCATTGTGTCACAATAACACATTAAATATCGGTATATTTCAATATGTAAATACAATTTTAGTCACTTTTACTCACCTGACCGAAGAAAACACCGCCGTAGCTTGTGCCGCTTAGATAATTAAAAAAAACACCACAATACGTGCTTGACGCTATACGAGCATTAATTAACAGAATACACTACAGCTATATGAAACGACAATAGTTCTCGATTTCGTGATATTTACTAGTAATTAGCTAGTAAGTAGTTACGGATACGCCGCTTTCGCGACTTACTAATCCGCATAATGAATTATACATAGACAGAGACGAAAAATAAAATAAAATCGTATGCTGTTTACTGGATGATCTGTTTGTAAGTTAGCAGTTTTGCGTAAAAGTTATGAACGGATTTGCATGAACTTTCTGGGAAGGTTTGAATGGGAATTGATTATGTGGATTCTTTATAAGTGGGAGATAGGACAAATGCCACATTACCCCCTGTATTCGTGTAAAGCTACAGCGGTTTGATAAGGTCCACACCGGTGCACAGATTATGGGAAGAAAAGGCACCAAGGTAATATATTAGATATTTAAACTCATATACAGTGCCAAAAGATACTAAACTTTGAACCAGTTTAATGGCGGGAACCAGTGACCACACTTTGCCGTTTTCGTTTGTATGCTATCACCATGTTTGACAAAGTTATGTGGATCTTTGTATAGGAATTATGAAAGTTATGTTTTGTCCCCGGGAAGTCTAAGGAGCAGTCGAACTCGTATGGCATTGAAGGAAAAACAACACGTGGGTTAGGATCGAAAAAGGGCATTTATTTAAAATGCCATAAAATAACCAATACATTGTATATACATAACAATTTGTAACATACAATTAAAACACAAGTTTTCTCATAAATGACATAATGGGCGTACAAAAACCGCCACAAAGGGAACCGACCGCCGCCCATAAAGACCGAGACGGGCCAAGAGTTCGGGAATAAAACGTATGTAAGTGATATTTTTATTGAAAAACCTCAATACTAACAAAGATCATTTGGGCTGGCGTACATAGCAACCCGCCTGTACGAATAAGCACACAATTGTAGAGAGATAACAAACAAAAGCATTAAAGCAATACCCCCACAATTGAAAATCAAGTCGTTCATATAATGAAACAAGAGGGCCACGATGGCCCTAGGTCGCTCACCTGAGTTTAAGGCATCATAATGGTGTAGAACAAGAGGACCAAATGGCACTAAACCACTAACCTGAGTATAAAGATATGGGTCTTGCAGTGTCCGGAGAAGATTTGTATAGTCTATGTAAAAAATGTGATCCACAGGGAGTGGCCACTTTCTACTCCAGGAGCATAATTTGAACAATATTTGTAGAGGACCACTATACAATTTTCATACCAAATATGAAACCTCTAGGCCTTTATGAAGTAATTTTGCTATTTAATTCTATATAAACAATGTGGCACCCGGGGCGTAGCCAGTTTTGACCCCAGGGGCACCACTTGAACAATCTTTGTAGAGGACCACTATGCAATGTTACATACCAAATATGAAAACTCTAGGCTTTGTGGTTTCAGAGAAGATTTATAAAGTCATTTTGCTATTTAAGTCTTTATAAACCATGTGAGCCACGGGGTGTGGCCATGTTTGACCCCATGGGCATCATTTAAACAATCTTTGTAGAGGACCACTAGGGAAGGTCACATACTAAATATGAAACCACTGGGCCTTGCGGTTTCAGAGGAGAAGATTTTTGAAGTTATTTTGCTATTTAAGTCTATATCAACAATGTGACCGCCAGGGCGTGGCCAGTTTTGACACCAGAGGCATCATTTGTAGAGAACCCCTATAAAATGTTACCAACCATATACCAAACCTCTGGGCCTTGCGGTTTCAGAGTAGAAGATTTTCAAAGTCATTAGCTATATAAGTCTATATAAACCATGTGACCCCCGGGGTGTGGCCAGTTTTGACCCCAGGGGCATCATTTGAACAGTCTTTGTAGGGGACCACTATGCAATGTTACATACCAAATATTAAATCTCGGGGCCTTGTGGGTTTCAGAGAAGATTTTAAAAGTCATTTTGCTATTTAAGTCTATAAACAATGTGACCCTCGGGGCGTGGCCAGTTTTGATCTCAGGGGCATCATTTGAACAATCTTTGTAGAGGACCACTAGAGGATGCCACATACCAAATTTGAAACCACTGGGCTATGCAGTTTCAGAGGAGAATATTTTTGAAGTAATTTTGCTATTTAAGTCTATATAAACAATGTGACTCCCGGGGCGTGGCCAGTTTTGACCACAGGGGCATCATTTGAACAATCTTTGTAGAGGACCTCTATACAATGTTACCAACCAAATACCAAACCTCTGAGCCTTGCAGTTTCTGAGAAGAAGATTTTCTAAGTCATTTAGCTATTTAAGTCTATATAAGTCATGTGACCCCCGGGGAGTAGCCAGTTTTGACCCCAGGGCATCATTTGAACAATCTTTGTAGAGGAACATAATGCAATGTTACATACCAAATATGAAACCTCTCGGCCTTCCGGTTTCAGTGGAGAAGATTTTTTAAAGTCATTTTGCTATATAAGTCTATATAAACAATGTGACCCCTGGGGCGTGGTCAGTTTTGACCCCAGGGGCATCATTTGAACAATCTTTGAAGAGGACCACTAGAAGATGCCACATACCAAATATGAAAGCTCTCAGCCATGCAGCTTCAAAGAAGAAGATTTTTTTTAAGTTTTCACTTTTTAAATCTATTTTAGCTCTGGTGAACTACATATGCAGCGGACCGAAACGATTGGAACTCTTTTGAAAGAGGGTCACCCAAGCATCATTCCTGTGAAGTTTGGTGAAAATCTGCCAAGCGGTTTATGAGGAGCTGTTGTTTGAATGAAAATGTTGACGCACGACGCACGACGGACGAAAGGTGATCACAAAAGCTCACCATGAGCACGTTGTGCTCAGGTGAGCTAAAACATGTTTTGCATGTGTTACACGCCAATAACTAAGTGTTGTTTGAAGAGGAGATGTGGCTATGCAATGAAAGATGCAACATTATCTGTGTAAAAGAATACAAATGCGCATTGCTTTGAAGTATGAGCATAGTATGTCCATTTAATTAGTAAGGAATACTATATATGTTAGACTGATACAGGAAGAAGAAGAAGAAGACTTTATTCAATCAAATATAACATACATGCACGCAATGCATTAGGTCAATATGACCCATGAGCATCAGCAAATTGTTATCATAGCATAAAACAGTCAATGTCTATACATTATTATTAATATTCCAATATAAGCATATTTCTCTTTTGAAAAGCTCTATAGACATAAACAGCCAAATTTTTAATAACATTAACAGTTTTGGAAGAAAATAATTCAACACATTTAAACATACTTGGGTGGCAATGATAGTATAGTGGCATATACCTATGTCTGAGATTAGAGTAAATATTACATTCAAAAAGAAAGTGGAATTCGTCTTCTAAGACGTTACAATTTGGACAAGTTCTATTAGCTCTTTCTGTTTTATTCCATCTGCCAGTTTCTATGTTAAGTCTGTGAGATGATAACCTTAGCTTACTCAGAGCTATTCTGTATTTTTCGATATTGACATTAGAAAGGTAAAACTGATATTCAAACTGAAATATACTATTATAAAATAACGCTCTTGGTGAACCATTAAGTCTGCCATTAATATACTGTTTGAAGTTATCAGAAATCCTTTGTTTTAGAAGAACAATAAAAATTTGAAAGTCACCAACCCCTTGTGATAACCAAACATGGTAGAAACCTAGGGAGCTCAATATCGCTTTAACTTGTTTTGCCCAGTTATGTTTTAACGGATTTAATTCTAAATCATTTAGCATTAACTTGTAAATAACACTAATGTATTTATGATCTGGTGCGCTTATTACTTTATACCAATATTTAATCATGTTTAATGTACTTAATGTTAACACATCAAATCGGCCCGTTTCAGATAACATGAAATCGTTTTGTGTACTAGTTTTCACACATAAGGTATATTTTAAGAATTGTGTATGTATTCGTTCTATATAAATTCGTTTTTTCGAGCCCCATATTTCTGAGCCATAAAGTAAAATAGGCATAATTAATTTATCAAAAAGTTCGATTTTGTGTCCGGGATTAATATTAACGAATTTGTTCATATATTTTCTTAATTTAAATAACGCTTTTTGTGCTTGACCGGCTAGAGTTTTCGTTGCATGTGTAAATGACCCCCCTGTAGTAAAAACAATCCCTAAATATGTAAAATTGTTTACAATTTCGATGTTCGTACCATCGTATAAAAATTCTAAATTTTGTGATATTCTACCTCCTTTCTTGAAAATCATTACCTTAGTTTTAGTTTTATTAACTATTAACTACCACTGTTTACAATATTCGCTCAGTATATTTAGGCTATTCTGTAATTCAACGGCGGAGTTCGCAAATATGACAATATCATCTGCGTACAAAAGTAGGAAAAATTTCAGCGCTCCTATATCAACCCCTTTTGCCCCTTTAAGAAGCAATGTATCTTCTAAGTCGTTTATATAAAGAGAAAACAGTATCGGTGATAGACATTCACCTTGCCTGAGACCTAAATAACTTTCAAAAGCGGGTCCCATATTACTATGAAGTCTTACTCTAGTGTACACGTGAGAATACATAGATTTTATAACCGAAAAAAAGTCTACCACGGATACCAAGTTTGTATATTTTCAACCAAAGGTTTTCCCTGACAATATAATCAAAAGCTTTCGTAAAGTCTACGAATAAGCAATATAACTGTTCATTTTGATTAATGAAATGAGTTATTAAACCATGTAGAGCAAATATATTATCTGTAGTACCCATTTTGGCCCTAAATCCTGCCTGTGCTTCTAATAAAATGTGATACGTTTCAGCCCATTCTGACAATCTAGCATTTATTATAGTAGTAAAAAGTTTACCAATTACACTTAACAGAGTAATACCTCTGAAATTGTTTGGGTCACTCAGGCTCCCCTTTTTATGAATTGGTACAATATAACCTTCCGTCCACTTATCTGGAAAATATCCAAGGTTCAGGATTTTATTAAAAAGGGTTACTAAAAAAGGTGTGAGCTCAGTTTTGCCGTAGATCAAGAATTCGTTTAAAATTCTATCTGGTCCGGGACTTTTCCCAGCTTTAAGATTTGAGATGTATTTCATTACTTCTTCCTTAGTAAATGGAATATCCAAATCTTCAAACATGCTATTTAATTCAGAGTTTAACACAGTATTGTTAAAAAGCATGACATCATCATCAACTTGAAAAAACTTATCATCCGGATCGTTAATTGCCTGAAAGTATATAGTAAATGTATCTAAGCTAATACCTTTAGGACTATTATGCGTAGTACCCTCTTTCAATAGTTTCCAGTATTCCTTTGCATTTTTATATTTAGCTTTGTTAAGTTTAATTGTGTTTTCATTCATCCTTTTAAAATTAAAAGTTCTAACACTAGCTTTATATATACTTCTAGCGTTTATCATTTCGCATTTATTCACGTGGGAGTTATCTTTTCTGTACTTGTTCAAGCTTTTATAAAAGTTTTTCCTATCCTGAAAACAAGTGGTACTGTATAAAGGGTCATGTTTATAAATAGTATCATCATGTTTTTGAACAGGTTTTCGTGCAAATAACGGTTTACAAACATTATCAATACATGAGAGAAAATTATTTAATGAGTCGTCAATATCACCATTAGAACATGCACTTTCTAAATTTTCAATAATATGCCGAAGGCGCATTTCTATTTCGGGATTAGTCAACGCTTCAGTAAACAAATCTTTCTTTTCACCGTCCCATTTAAAAGAATAATTAACTTTATTGGTACATGTGTTTTCTTCAATATTCAAAAAACTGTTATAATTATTAATTTGTAAATTGCATTTAATGCCGAATTCAATCACACAATGGTCAGACAAAATATTGGGACAATTTACTTTAAAGTGTGAAAATTCAAGCAATAGTTGCTCTTCAACAATGCAGTAATCCACAATGCTTGAACCATTACTGCCAACAAAGGTAAAAGCGCCTAAAGCCTTATCTTCGCATACGCGACCATTTGCAATCCTTAGACCAGTTTGAATCAAAAAATCTATCAACAAACGTCCATTCTGATTAACAGATACTCTTGCGAATTCCTATGTAAAACAGTGTCCATAATATAATCGTCAGGTAAAAAATCCTGATTTTGCAAATTTAGACTATCGTTTTCGACGTAGTCACTTAACCTACCAACACGTGAATTTAAATCCCCTAATAACATAAAGGAACAGTTTTCATCACCATATTTATCCTTAATTGTTATTATATTTTCTTCAATCACATCAAAAATATTATTTTCAACAACATTAGCTCTGCTAGAATTACTTGGAACAATATAGCATAAACATACAAGTAAATCTCTAACCCGATTAGTGACGCTCTTATCGATTCTAATCCAAAGATGCGAATCATTGTGAGATAAAACAAACATATTGTCAGTTACAAATTTTTTCCTGACATAAATCAATAATCCCCCTGAACTCCTTTTTGCCCTAGGTAATTGCTTTCTATTTAGGCAATAACACTCAAAATTATCTACATCATAGCAAATTTTTTCACAGCCCCATGTTTCAGTAAAACAAACGACATCATGAGATTTAAACAACAAAGTTACTTCCGGTGAAACAAGCTTATTATTACATTTTGTTATCAAACCTTGAATATTAAGAAGCGCAAGTTTCAGGTCAGAAGAATCTGCACATTCGCTGCTATAGATGTCCTATATGTTGGTGTTATGCGCGGGTACCGCTGTGGGCTGCGCGGTATTGGGTGGATTTTTCCCTGGTTTTCGTGGACCTCGTGCGCTAGCAGATCTTGATTTCTTCGTGCTGTTAGCGGGCGTAGATTTCACGGTTTGGCTCCCACGTGGTTTTGGGAAGTTTTGCGCGCTTACGGACTGCGGAGGTGTAGACACATCCGACTGCGTGGGTGTAAACACATCACTGTCCAAGTTACGTTGTGTTAGACTGGCACCCAGAGACGGTACATCGCTGACACGGACGCTGGGTTGAGACATGGTTTGTGTGCTAGCGGGAGCTACTGCCGCTGCGTAATGTTGACTGGCACCCAGAGACGGTACATCGCTGACACGGACTCTAGGTTGAGACATGGTTTGTATGGTAGCGGCTCCTACTGCCGCTGCGTAATGTTGAGGAGGCTGTACTACTGAGGTAATCGTTTGCTTTGCAGTGCTAGGCTCAATCCATGCGGGCTGACTTGCAGACTGTGGTCCAGTACTATCTCGCTGCATATATGTGTTGGTCGCAGCTCGAGAATCAGATCGCAGTCTATTTGGGCCCCGACTTGTTTGCAGAGGATACAAACTGTCATGCCAGTCCGCGAATTCGTCACGAATTAATCTATCGTTGACGTACACCGCAGCTGGGAATCTTAACTGCACCCTGTTGTTTCTATTCTCCCTGCACTTTTTGTACTCCGGCCAGCATCGCTTCCTAGCGGCTCTTATGTCATCAGGATAGTCCCTGTCTATTGCGTATCGGCTTCCTGCCAAACGTCTAGCGTTGCGCATTGCAAGTTCAACATCAGATTTATACCGGAATGTTACTAGTATCGGTCGTATTAGCGACTTAAGACTCCAAACTCCAAGCTGAGAGACATTAAATCGAAGATATACTGTTAATAAAGTCTCGGCAAAAAACAAAAACATACTAAATGAAACTGACAAACTATACTCTGGCATAATCACAGCAAATATATGGGGACAATTAAGCTGTATATACACATGTACCTATATTATATGTAAGATATTAAAATAAAATAACTGATGACATGTGAATGTATCTGAATAAAATAGTAATACAATTCGAACCAAAAAATTTGAAACTTGTTAGTGATAAGGTGTAAATTCCAAGCAGACGCTGAAATATATGCAAAATATAAGTTGCTGAATACCTGAGAAACAAATAAAAATAGAATAAAGTAAATGGAAGTAATTAGAATTTAAATAAGTACCCAGTAAGTCAGTGTAGTGTGACAATATAATAAGATAAGTCGCAGTGATTAGTATACCAAGCTGTAAAGCTCTGCCACTCTGTACTGACAGACCATTACCTAAGGTTAAAACTTCTTATACGCTAAATTCAATCGCAAAACACAGTAAAAAACAACAACAGGACCACACGATTTATGTGTGAGGTAACAATAAAATAACACATGTATGTGTAGAGTTGCAACAGTAAAGATCAGGGCCCAGTTGGTCAAAACTTTAACGGCCGGTCAAGCTAACGGCCTATTAACTTTAGATTTAAATAAAACTAATATTACAAGCAACTCGCATGTGAAGCATTTGACAATTATTTGAGCATATCAATTTATTTAAATAAATGCAAATTTAAACATTTTAACATTTAATTTACATCAAAAACTTCATTTAAAAGTTAACGGCTGTTAGCTTAATTGTCCGTTAAAGTTTTGAGCAACTGGGCCCAGCTCTGCAGCCTTGAACTATCAGAGTGAGTCTAACAGAAGATTTCGACATGTGTATGCAACTGCATAGGATACTATAACGCTCTGCAGAGCATTTCAGTTAATACAAGTTAGCACAAAAAGTTGCTGCAAAGCAGCAGTAATGCAATCTAATAAAACGGGTACATGTAAATAGACCCACAGTAGTGGGAAGTAACCATTCAATAACATAATTATCTGTATAGTAACAAATATGTAATTCTGCAGCCTTAAACTGTCATAACATGGTTGCATAATATGATGCTACAAAGCAGTTAAAAAACTGTACAATAAAACAAGGAAATGCGCCCCACAGTAGTGGAATGTAACCATTGTAGAACATAATGATATGAACATGTGTAATAGAAAACGTAACTCTGTAGTCTTAAAACTGTCAGAAGATGGTAGCATACTAGGTTGCTACGAAGCAGTAATAACGTACATGTAAATAGACGCACAGCAGTGGAAGGTAACCATGCGATAACATAATCATATGCATAAAAACAAACATTCAATTCTGCAGCCTACAACTGTCAGAATATTTTAGCACAAGATGGTGGGATAAAGCATTTAGAACACAGTTCCATAAAACAGGTAAATAGACCCGCAATAGTAGAAGGTAACCATGCAATAACATAATTATATGTATAGAAACAAACATTCAATTATGCAGCCTTAAACTGTCAGCATTATGTTGGTATAAAGCAGTTATAACACTGTTCCATAAAACAGGTAAATCGACCCGCAGAAGTATATGGCAATATTGAATTAGAAAACATGTAAATCCGCAGCCTTGAATTGTCAGACCATGAAAAGTTTGGACCTCAAAACTACTGTGACACTCAGAGGGCTGAGGCAAGAAGAAGATAAATAAGAGATACTTACGAGACACCAATAAAATAATAAACATATAAGTACATTGATTAGGCTCTGCAGCCTTAAACTGTCAGAGCACCACCAAAGGCTTCCATATTAATGGATGGCCGACTGAAAGTACAACGTATATACTGCCCGTAAATAAGAAGACCAAGGGGGTATAGTGTAAAATGACAAAACAAGAACATAAGAATAAATATATATAAACATTGAACAATGCAACTTTGCAGCCTTAAACAGTCAGAGCACAACTAATATTTTCAGAGAAGTGAATTTATGAAATAAGGTGACATACAACATGCAAATAATAAATATGTAAGTATATTGATGACGATCTGCAGCCGTAAACTGTCAGAGACCACCGAAGGATTCCATAATATAAATGGATGGCCTACTAAAAATTGTAAGAGGACAAAACAAGAACATAAGAATTTATGTATATCAACATTCAACGATGAAGCTCTGCAGCCTTAAACTGTCAGAGTCCAACTTACGTGTTCAGAGAAGTGAATTTATTAAATTTACAGGTTACAAAAAACATGCAAAGAAACCCACTGGAGGTAGTTTACAGAATAATGCCATAAATGATGAAATAGTGCTGTATAAATTAATGAAGCTCGGCAGCCTTCAACTGTCAAAGCATAACATCGGCATTTGCATACAAACGGTCATTAAAGGATACAATATCAATATTCCCAAAAGGAAAACAAAACAATAGTATTAATAAATTATTTTCAAAATGTAATAAGTTCTGCAGCCTTAGACTGTCAGACCATAAAATTTTCAACCTGCATGTTGATATACAACTGTTTAAGGAAACAATGTACATGCATCTAGAACGTAAAATAACAATGTCCTAATATAATTATGTACAGAAGTTATGAAGCACTGCAGCCTGAGACTACCAGATGATGACAAGTGAAACATATAATGTTGGCAAACAAGCCATAAAGGAAACGTCGTGAAAGATAATTTGACTCTCACATGAAGCTTTTTTAAAGCAATGATATTAGAACATGTGCAGTAATAGAGAAGCTCTGCAGGCATGAACTGTCAATCATGACAAACTGGAATTATTATGTTTTGAAATGTTGTCAAACCAGCCTTAGTTAATAGAAAGTAGTTAACAAAACAATGTAATATTATAATGTGACCCATAACAGCATACAGCAAGTTGGTGTAGCACGGGTTACTAGATTCACAGAAACCGGCCTAAAAACCGAAATCGGGCCGAAACCGACCGATCACCGAAATCGGGCCGAAACCGACCGAATCACCGAAATCGGCCTATTTTCCAAAAGGCAATAGGTTATTCATTTTAACATAGTATAATTACTTGAAATTAAGTCCATATATTAAAAAAAATACTCGATATGCTAAGAATCGGATTCTCGAATGCAATACGAACGTCGAGTACTTGCATCATGGTTGAGTTATTCCAAATGCGCCCTCTGACCTATGCAATCGCTTACATCATCAAACCTCACCGAGACAGACGCTGGTCGCTGGTTAGCAGTAGATTTAAATCGCCAAACTGACTTCTGCATAAGACAACCAGACGATATGGTAGTCAAAAAAAGTCTGAACAATATCCACTACTGCATACGATGATCAATTTCATTTTTATTGTTCACGACATATTTGCAAATATGATCGCGAAATATTTGCAAATATGACTTTCATGCACAGTTTTAAAAACTATTCCGGCAATATTGCTGTAGATCTAGTTTTATTCAGTTTCATATAGTTTCCATATTTTCTCGAAAATATTACGATCTTTAACTAGTCGTCGTATTTGGCGACAGTGGCGATCGACTTAATTACTTAACACAATTATAGATACAAAAACAACAACAACTAGATCTAGATTAGACGCGAATCATTTTCCCATCATCATTTTAAAGGTAGGTTGTGAAATGTGTCCCACTGCCTAAGTGTCCTTTACTTTTCGGGATAAATGTTCCCATGTACCATATTACGCAAGCTTTATCAGTGTGGATAAAATAGGTGATAATTAGTTAACATGGTGTTATTTTCCGCTGATCAGTATATACCTCTAGGGTATTAAGAGTTTCACACAATCAAAATTCCCCGACGCCGACCAAAGCACTTCGTAAACCCTTAAATTGTCTAAGTACATGCTGTTCAAGTATTGATACGAATTCTTTAACGGTTTTGATTTCCATTACATTTGCTGTTTCAAAACATGATTGATTGATTCGCTGTTGTTGTTGGTCCAGCTTTTGTTGACAGGATCTGTTACTTTTTGTTTAATTGTGCATTTTAGTCTTTTATTGAAGTATTGTAAAAACTTCGGCGACATTTCCTCCAGCTCTTTCTCTATTTCATTCGATTTTTTAGCTCGAGTATTCGAAGAATAGGTGAGCTATCCTACTACCCCCGGCGTCGTCGTCCGCGTCTGAATTGGTTCAAGTTTTTATTCAAAAGTCTTGTAACTTCAAAACTACATACGTTATTCACTTGAAACTTGGAATATACCTTTGTCATCCACTCCAGTATCAGGGGCAACATTCCCCATCACTCTGTTTTGTATTTTGACAGAGTTATGCCCCTTTTTCATATAGATTTTCTATTTAAAGTTTATATTCAAGCGTTTTGTAACTTCAAAACTACATAAGTTATTCACTTGAAACTTGGAACTAACCTTTGTCATCAACTCTGGTATCAGGGGTAACATTACCCATAACTCTGTTTTGTATTTTGACAGAGTTATGCACACTTTTTACATAGATTTTGTGGTTAAAGTTTTTGTTCCCAAAATGGATATAAACTATACAGGGCTTCATTAAAAAGTTTTGTATTTTAACAAATTTATGCACCTTCCACTATCCAAAATATGTACCAGCTGAAATACTTAGAATAGTCGAGCGCGCTGTCCTCTGACAGCTCTTGTTCTTCATAGCATAAGCTGTCATCAACTGTTGACAATCCTTCCTCGCCGAAAATGGAATCCAAAATGCGTCAATGGCTACGGCTAGTGGACGGAACTCATCTAGCATTACCGGGTCAATCATGGCCAATATCTGACACGCAGTGCGGTCGATTTTGGAAGTGCTACAATAAAATATTATGTCATCTTTGATCGGGAGCTGAACTCCGTAAAGTTTGAAAATTTTAAGTTCCGATATAGCCTGGTTCTCTAATGCATTTCTAAGACCTTTGAGTTTCTCCGTTGTGAGTCTGAAAAATTAATTAATTATGGGTTAAACCGATACTTCTTTCGTAACGACGTATGCTCGTGTAAAGTATAACAATAGTGAGGTAATTACTTTCAATTACTACGCAATCACGCAAAATCTATGTATAATATTTATCTTCATACTAAACATCAACACTATTTGTATTAATAATTACGTATACTTTTAAATGTGTTTTGACATTTAAGAGAAAATAAAAAATGAAATAATAATGTGCCCCAAATGTGGATCAAACCACTATGCCAATTTTAGTGCCTACTGCCTACGTTTGTACAAATTGAGGGTACAATTCTTTTCCATCATGGTAGTTCAAGGAAAGTACGCTTAAAAAAATAATGTATCAATCCATCAGTCATTACGATTGCAACAAACTAGTATAAACCTGAAATTGTCAATATCTGTAATTGGAGCTTAACAATAAAGATTACGTAATTTACATAATATAATTATAAATGCTCTCAACAATCACCCAATAATGACACACATTGACCAGATAACGAATTTATCTTTGTGGCAAATAATTGGCGTACGTATCGTTATTATAGCGAATTATTGGCACACTGCGGCAAATTATAGTCGGTCCGGCGACCCGCTCAGACCTTTTAATTTTTAACATGACTGTTGCAATAACAGAGGAGCACCGTCAATGTATTAATATCAACATGTTTTTTTTCTTGCCAGCGATGGAAGCGATGTCATTTCAGCTACGTTTAAAACATATCCTCGTCAAATTTCGATGCGTTTGCTGTGCATGTTTTTATAAAATACTCTGAAGTTTTGTGTTACATCTTACAAGACGTTCATTCACTATTTTTTGGCAAATGTTTATTCGTTGCGCGAGTATAGTGATTCAAAAATAATTTTAAGTAACAGTATCAGTATGTCGTTATTGTGCTTTCAGTCATAATATAAATATTGGCCCTGGATACTCGAAAAATCGTCCGTGAAGACACGAACTTTTACGGAAACGGATAAATGGAAACGACCCTGCGTATTTTAACTGGAGCAATATTAAAATCTTTGTTATGTGGACACGGATTACGGATCACATGCGCATGGAAAAGCGGCCTTTTAATGTTTTATAACAAAGTATAATATAAACATGTTATAATGATTTTCTAAAAAAATAATCCCTATCTGAAGGGCACCGCAATCTTTCCCCAAAAGTTGAAAAAAGCACTAATCGACTTGACATTGACCTTTATGCGTGCTGTTATTTAAATACCAATACGATAGATATATTAGTTTCCGTACACGAATCGAGTTAAAACGAAAGAATACCATACAGAAATACTGTTATGGTATTGTGAAACTCGTGCACGAACAATACCGGAAGGCAGTGTCCGGTTCATGTGTGCGAGGCTGTTTACATGGTTAACAGTCCGATTCAGAAAACACGTGCACTATGTGTTGAACCGGTATTTGATTGAATGTTCAGTTAAAAAGCCATACAGCATGCTCACTTAAGCTACAAAACCAAAATTACGGATATTTCTAACTATATTGAGGTTTCGATTCTGTATCAATGTCTTTCACTATACATGTGATATAATAAATAAAGTATGTCGTGATGACAGTCATTTGAGAGGGCTGTGCGTATTATATTATTCGCAATATCAATTAAAATGTATATAAGGTGACAGGAAGTACAATTTACAAATACGGTTAAATCCGACTGTACAATTGTGTCTGATCAGTTATTGCACTTCTCAAAACAAGTTCCCAGAAAACACATGAATCATGACAGTTATGAGCCGAGATAAATGCATTTATAACTAACAAAACTGTCCGTGGTTGACTGATTAAATACTACTAAACACATTTAAAACAATGGCACCATTTTTTTTTTAAAATAACTCTTACACCAACACAATGAGAAAGCCATGCATTATATAGTGTTTCCTCAGTTATTTAGGAAATTACTTGCCTTACCAAGGCTCCACCTCCTCAGTGACAAATAATCGCTTACGGTTGCATGTAACATATGGCAAATTCGTTACATTCCATTTCTCCACGGAGAAGTAAGCAATATTGTTCATGAAAAATAAAATTAGAGTGTCCACAAATGTTTCACTATTAATGTCAATATGTTCATTTGCAACAAATATGATGAAAGTTTGCATGCAGTTTGATTAAGTTTGCTTTAGATATTAGTCGATTTCGGTGATTCGGTCGAATTCGGACTGATTTCGGTTTTGGGGCCGATTTCGGTGAGTCGAGTAAACGGTGTAGCACATATAGGTATACTGATAGTAGAGACATACAACAGAGGAGAGACTTAAGAGCCACTCAGTGTAGATAGATCAGTGGAGACAGACGGCATATCCAATAGAACTGAGATATTTTGGCCACAATCTCGGACATGCAGACTCCATTTGTAGAAGAAAACAGCACTGAAACATAATCTGAGGGCAGTGTTAGAAGAAAACATAGTAGGCAGACATAACTCTTTTGTGGAGTTACAGGAAAACATAAGAATTATTGTATGACAATAGCCTATATGGCTTGGTAATACAAATATAGCAGTAAGACTTTGTGTAGTTAGTGAAAGATGCGAGAAGACTGAGCAAGTGAAGTGGAAAATGTTTAAACCGCCGTCTTGAAATCCGCCAGAGTAAGAATGTGTGTGACTGTAGGTTTGGTGGAGTGAATGGCCATATCAATTTAAGAAGCAATGTACAGAACAAACAATGCATGTTGATAATGGAACGTTGTTTACAATCGAACTTTAGTAATATACAGATGCGTCGAAAACCCCGGATGTGGCAAACCGGGTGACTGTGAACGAACTTGAAGGTGGTGGACAGGATTTGCACAGCTAAGTAGTACCGGGCGATGTCTGGAATGTACGCGGAAATTTCCATTCGGCCAGCGTTGGGTTGATGCGTCCTGGATGGAACTAAGACCACTTTAGAGGACAGTTTACCCGAAGTACTTGATGGCACAGCCGATTGGTGGAAATCTGCAGCCCTGCTGTGAAGTGGAGGACTTCCTGTCGATATGTGTTATCTGAAAAGCATGAAATAATATAAATGTAAAATAGGTGTATTTGAAACAACACATACTGAATACTGATTGGAAATCGAGTACTGACCGCTGTCCGTATTCAAAATATATGGGTTGAAAATGTGATTAAAGAACCCAGGAAACAACATCTAGTAACAGTTGCTGTAAGTTGGGTACTTAAAGTGCAATGGCAGTCATAGTAACTGACTGTAATGCAAAATGGAATAAGCAATAAAAGATGTGAATAAAATCACATCAATTAATTAAATATCTGAAATTTAGTAGTGGTGTGAAGAGCTAAGCGATTCACACATAAACACCGTATGAAATGGGATTTTAATCACCGTAAATAAGGCCAAAATTTCATAAGGATTCATGAACTGGCCAAAACCAACTCCAGTAAGAGTATGGCATGGATGTGTGTGAACTCTAAACAATGACACACATAGAAAAAATTATAAATGCAGCGTGTAAACATAAGCACGCATAAAAATAAAATAATGTGGCGTGAACTATAAACTAAAACACGCAAAATAATGCCCTCAAAGTGCACAAGAATAAAAAAGCACGTTGCGTGTACTATGAAATCAACCACGCAAAATAATGACTATGAAATAGCATGAACGTCAACCATGCCATGCCATTATACACTCAATTTACAAGTTGCTATTTGACTATGATGTCAATGCAAAAATAGCAACACAGTGAGGATAAGGTATGAATTTTATATGTCAGGTCAATATCTAGCCAATTTAAGGCTGAATAAACTGGTTGCTTTGCGACAATAATGTCAAAACAAAAATAGCCATACAAGGCTTACAAGCATAACAAAGTCACCCCTAAAAAGAAGGGTATACTTAGCTTGTTAACTGTAGGTGGATCGATTAAGGTGAATAACAGCATCCAGAAAAGATGGCCTGTCAGGCTGTTGTACGTCAGACTGAATCCTCAAATTCAGTCTCGGCAAATGACGCATTTGGCATCGGTAGCGAAGTCCGGACATCGTTTGGCAGGCAAAGCGAGTAATTCAACGTAATTTCAAGTACTTTGTAGGCACTCAAATACTCCTCTAACATGCCGACAGATCAACAGGAAGACCGGAACGTGTGTGTGGCCAATCAACGAGAAGATATTGAATCCCGTCAATTCTCGCCTATATATTCGAGATTTCATTCCTTTGTTCTTTTACGTCGTATTTTTAGAAATCGATCCACCTCGTAATATTAACCACAAGGCGGATCAAGCATTGGATAATAAACCATCCTGAACTTTGGTAACTCAATTTGTGAACGGCATAAATGCACGTCTCAAAAGCTGCATTTAACAGCAGAATTATTATTTTAGAATTGCAAAATGGCGAGGCATCCGCCTGCACCAAATATAATGTAAACAATAAATTCGACGTATTCTGACTTGCAGGCTAACATCACGTGATAAAACACTTGTATACGATTGGGTATTGACTACTGAGCTAACGTTAACTTGCACTAAACAATTTACGTGATTAATGACATAAAAAAAGTACGTGTTCATAAAATATTATTTATCGTCCATATTATTCTGGTCTGAGAACATGTCTGGTGTCCTGTTCGTGAAAGAAGATCATTTGATGAATTAATCGAGTTACTCGATGACTCTAAAACAGGGGTGACATTTTACTGTATATATACTCACCCCCTGTACGTCGGTAAACCAATTTGCAGATGATAAATCAAATTTCAGAGAAAACATGTCGGTCAAATTACTTATTACCTAATTTATTTACAAAAACTCATATCTTTAAATTAAGTTTCAACATTTAAAATATCACACAAGTTACAGTGATATTTTGTACGTATAATGCACTGTTACAAACGATTCCTAATGGCAAGTATGTGGCCAAATTAGTATGAATTTGGTTAAGAATGTAGAAAAATCAGGAAAGTTGGCAATATTTTATGTAAAAAAGTACTCATCAATTAATGTTTTTGCAATTATTAATGAACAACCTTACGTATCAGCCATTCTTCTTTGTATATCTGCTTTATGCGTTGTTTAAATGCACTAAAATACGCGTAATATTGTTATTTTCGTGTGACAATATAATGTAAAATTGATAAAGCCCTAACTTTTAGGTGATAAAGTCCAAACTTTTTTTTAAACTGAATGGATAATAACCAAACCTTTACACGAGTGCTTTATGTAAATGCTGTAAATGTATGCATTTAAACCATTTTGAGCGAGATTTTAACATTGTTGACCACACAAGTTCACTAAAGCATCGTGCAACAATTTTATGAAAGTAAACATTGTTAAGGTCCGTATCACAGTAATACTTTACTGCTGAAGAATTATTCAAAGGGACTGCCAATATACAAACTGGAAAACGTGCGGGACCAGATCTGATCTTAAATAAATTAATAATAAATGGCAGAGATGAACTTCCTCCGTACTTGCTTTACTTGTTAACAACATATTATGTCTTGGATATTTTCCAGATAAATGGACCGAATGTTTTATTGTACCTATACATAAGAAAGGAGATTTAAATGACCCAAATAATTTTAGAGTGATAACTATGTTAAGTGTCAAAGGTAAATTGTTGACAAATTTGATTAAAAGCAGGCAATAAACTTGGCTGAAAATTACCATGTATTGCTGAAAGCACAAGCTGAATGACGAGCGGAAATGGGAACAACAGATGACGTATTTGCCCTTCATCGTCCGCATACATGAGTACGGAGCATTTTAACATGTCTATATCAATACCACTTGTTCCTTTTGAGTACAATATATCCTCAATGCCATTGATATACAAAGAAAACAGAATCGGGAACAAAACACTCGCCTTGTCTTAGACCTAAATGACTCTCAAATGCAGTTCCGATATCAGTATGATGCCTACTTTTATGTACACATGAGCATACATTGCTGTAAAACGTCGTCCTCGAATACCGAGTCTGTATATTCTGGACCAAGGATATCCCTTACAATGTAATCAAATGTCTTTGAAATGTTAATAAAACAACAATAAAATTGTTTATTTTTAATTTGAAATATGTTATCAAATGGTGAAGGACAAATAGGTGACACAATCAGCACACATAATGACTTATATTATCGGAGACATGGATATTTGACTTTTTTTACTATGAGTAAAGTGTGATATGATAAAGTACTGGTTTAAGGTGATCTGTGCTCCAGAACATAAATTCATTAAAATGATATATAAAATTATGCTAGACGATATTGATAGTAATCCCCTAAAAACCAACTGGGCAAGTAAAGTGAAATGTATTCTAAGTTCATTGGGATTCTATCATGTCAGCTTGGCACAAAGTGTTGGTGATCTCAATTGTTTCTTTTCTGTGTTTAAGCAAAGAATTACTGACACTTTTGTTCAAGGTGTAGAAAGACGCATAAATGGCTATTCAAGGACATTCTTTTATAGAAATATCTTCTGTTTTGAATTTCAATTTGAACTTAAATGGATTAACATTGAGAAGGGAAGGTGGAATAATACCGATATTAGTAATGTAGGGTTTGCCCAGTTTGCCCTGTTCGCAAAGATGAATATCACTTTTGTTTTTTAATGTAACATCTACTCGCAAACAAGACAAAAAAAACAATACATATATCAAAATATTATAGACGTCACCCAAGCACGTTAAAAACCACAGAGTTATTATCCTCACAGAATCCAAATACTATCAAGTTACTAGCTGTTCATGCATGTAAAGCTTTTGAAATGACAAATACTGTCAGTACATGATGATTAATGCTTTTTTTATTAAGTAACATGCATAATAGATCACTTTTAGGAATACAGTGCATGTTTAACTTTGATATAAATTATTTTGCAAAGCATGAGAATACAGTACCGATAACTTTCACGTATTACTTAATAATAATTTTTTTTATAAAGCATGAGAATGCAGAATAGATCACTGTTATGTATTAATTTGCTAAGATAAAAATTATTTGTGTAAAGCATGAGGATACATTACAGATCACTTTTATGTATTTACTAAGATATAAATTATTTTAGCAAAGCATGATAATACAGTACAGATTACTTTTGTGTATTACTTAGATACAAATAATTTGTTGTAAAGCACGAGAATACAGTACAAAATACTTTTATATAGTTCGCGCAGATATTTATAATGTATTTCTCTTTCTTAAAGCATGATAATATTATTTGTTCCTATTTGTATATTTCTTATTCATGACGATCATGGGCCAAGTTGGCCTTATTCGTTTTTTATATGCTTCATTGTACAATTTTGAATGAACTATATTTTTCTTCTATTACATATAATAAAAATATGTATATGTAATGAAAATATGTAATGAAAATATGTAATGAAAAATAGCACAAAACAAACCTTCCTTTGCAAAAAATTATCATTTTATTGCGCAGTTTGAGCTTTATCCAGTTTAAGTTTGGACTTTATTTACACATTTTCTTCAAACAGTTCGGCTTTATCCATAAATGAGCATACCATTCCAAGATATTATTGATTTTAACACAGAAACCACAACGGTTTCAACTAACGGACGTTTGAATGCCATTCTAGATAGATCATATCACTACTCTGTAACGGTTTAGTTTACTAACTGGTCGATTTAGATGCCAAAAAATTGAATAAATACGTCGTATTTTGAATATTTTGTAATTCCCCCAGACAATTTATATATTTCTTTTTAGAAAAACGTAGATTTCTGGCAATACACTTAATACATATCGGCGTTGGACATTACTTTATACATGTGTACAATAATTTTGTATATACTGACTAAAATCGCCAAAAAAATTCAAAATATGTACCTACCTGTCAATTGCGGACGATATGTTTTCTTTGAAATTTGATTTATCATCTGCAAATTGGTTTACCGACGTACAGGGGGTGATACGGACTCACGCACTAGGGCAGTATGCGTTGCATTGGCGGAAATCCGTGCCCTCCGAGTGCTTTCTAGTTTCTAGTTATCTAATTATGTTTTAATAACTGACATACAAGACAAGTCCGTGTAAAGGGTTTTATTTCTAAATACTTTATAACAATAAAACATATCAGTCATCATATTATGCGGTTACAATTCGTAATTGTCGCAATAAAATTTTACTGTCTTTTTCACAAAATAACAGGTGTGGTTATTTAGTATTGTTTATTTGGTACGATGCTCTTTTGCTACACAATGTGTCATACTATTAGACATGATCAGAATTTCTGTTTGTTTCTTCAATGTATAATATATCAGCATAATGACATATGTCATATTGATTCATGATCACACATCTACATTACACATAAACAAAATATCCGTTTAAAAGAACATACATAATTGGAAACAATTCTTTGCAAATTATACACAACACATCACATGAATTGCGCGTTTCTGTTGACTTCAGAGCCCCCGGCCCCGTTAAGCGGCTATGTTTGCCATGTTTGCAAGCGCCCATTCCATCGTCGCAGCGTCTAATCTGGAAGTGTCCCCTTGAACCTGAGCGAGTATGTCCGCTTGAATCTGCGTATCCGACACCGGCGACATTTCTAAAGCCGGAGAAATGTCTGACACCACGGGGCGACCTCGGCAAATTAATGTTTGGACCTCAAACGGCGCGGAACATGGCACGCCGCACTGATTTGGTTTAGGATTGTCGCATATCCGGTATCTGAAGCGCCGGTTGACGTAGCACGGCGTCGTCTGCCATGCGGACCAACCCCCGTTCACAGGCGTGCATCCGGAGCCCGTTCCCCATGGGCTGAGATCGAAGTGTTGAATGCCGCTGCAGTCTACCAGTGGATTACTGGAAAAGTGTATAGAAAAAAAAGTAAGTCCATACCAATTTCATTTTATTTTTAGCATCCTCGGGCTGATTTGGAAAAAAAACTTGTAAGTGTTTTTACTAATATTTGTAAAAAATAGTGTGCAACTATATAGTTAAAATACTTTGTTAAAGTAGGTTCCCAATATAACAGTTATGCAAGTAAACATTTGCTTTAGCTTGTACCACTGCCATGAATATGTTTTGAAATAAAACTGTTTTTTTGTTGGTGTTTTTTTTCGACTCGTTGTTTGTTTTTTTTCGCTGCTTGGTTGGTTGGTTTTGAAAACTCATGGGGACGCTAACATAGAATCAAATTTGTATGGCGTAATCTAAAGAATAGCCGTAATGGCACCGTTATCTTTCTGGTTAAGTAACGTAAAAAGATAATATTACCAGAACTAGATCAACAATGTGCAGTTAACAAACATAAATTAAGCCCTGTTCCATCTTCCAACTCAATCAAGACCCATTATGCGATCGGTCGGGTTCGCTCGGCAGACGTGCAGTGTGGTTTACTTTAGTTGAAATTGCTTGTGCCTCCTACTCGAATAATTTATTTTCAGGGCTTAATATTTACGTCTTGTTTATTTACAAACCATATGAGCACACGTCTTATGTGTGTATTTTGAAGTTTATGAGGTCCTTCCGCGCCTGAACCTGCATTATGTGAGGACCCGGAGTGTGTCCCATCCTAATTAACTTACTAGAGACTCGCTAAAGTTGAGACGAATTATGCAATTTCCAGATATTTATATTTTACTGAAATATATTTTAACTTTGGTGTGGTCTTGTGCTGTGAGGGGAAGAAATCGGAGTACCCGGAAGAAACCCCACCTGTCCAGTATGGTGACCACCAACCAAACTCACATGTGCCGGTAGTGGGAAACGAACCCGGGTCGCCTAGGTGAGAAGCGAGTGTACCAACCAATGAGCTAGCCCGACAGCCTGAGCACATGATCTTACCTAGCATCGGCATTCCGGAAGGCTTTAGCCTGTAACTTTGTGACGTCAGTGTTCCTACAGATGACCTTTGCCAGGCTCTGACCTCGTATCTGATTTAATTGTCCTGAAACGCGTGTCATACACTTTCACTTAATAGAATTAAGTTCACGTATTGCATTTGAGTTAAACGCAATAAAATTGCACCGTGGAATAATATAGGAATTATGAATTTTATTTAGCAATAAAAAAAGTATATTAATAATTGTGCAAGGTAAACGTACTCTACAAATGCAAATATTTGTTTTACACTGTCTATAGTGAATAAATGCTGATTTCAGTTAGCAGATTTGTTTGAACTGCTTTATATTTGGACAAATATTTTTTGCCACAAAAAATGAATTCAAGTATTACTAGTTTGTATTTCAAATAATTAGGTACATGTTCTTAATTATACATTTTTGATGTTTGCGTAGAAAACGGGGCAATTACATAAATGCAGTTATTTACATTTAATAATTATCATTTTTATATATACGAGTACATATAAGTAGTATATGTTTGGAAGAAACGTTAAGCTCAATTAGAAATATCCGCGTTACATTGAAGATATTGCAACTCACCAGCAGAGAAGCCAACGTTTCCGCTGTTCTCGTAGTAGAAGCGGTCTCCCCTCTTCAGCGACCGGAACTGCTGACCAATGATGCATGCGAAGGTCGGACCCACTTTCCCGTCGGACAGTGGGGTCTCCGACACGCCGCCGGTGAACAGATCGATGTCCTCTGGGGACCTTGAAATAGTAGAAGACACAATAGCGCCCAATTAAGAGAAATGATAGGCCTAAGGCGTAAAAAAAATGTTTGTTTCAGGTAACGTGCCATAAAAAATTAGGATAGGTAGGTCGGGATTTTTTTTTTTTTTGGTAAATGGTAAACTTGATGATTCGAAAACTGAATAAATATTCAATACGTATCAGTAATATCCTTAAACATTGTTTATAAGTGGATACTATCAAAACAAAACACTTATCCAAAAACACATTTAATTATTGAAAAAGGTAAATAAACCAAAATTCAATCTGACAAACCCAATACAATGTTCTAGGGTCGGGGCATTTTTTTAGGGTAGGTCGGGTTTCCTGAAACAAACATATATTTTTTTTACGCCTAATCGTGAAAGAAACAAGAAAAATAGTTTAAGCTATGCAGGCATATTGTGGTGTTCATTACATGTATGTTAAACATATGATCTGAATATAAGATAAATTGGATACATTTTAATTATAAGCCATTTTCAAGATAACTAAATGAAAACAATTGTTCAGAATGATTTTGCTGCGCGCTGCACATTTGTCATAAGTCTCTACTCACGAACAGCGCCGATGTCTCACTGAAAGCTGAATGCTGAAGCTGAGACTTGAACTGGTTACCTGTATATTTGCTGCAGTTCCGCCTGGACGCCGGCGGAGTGCGAGAACTGGCCGCTCAGCCCACAGAATCGGCGCCAGGCCTGGTAGCCGGGGATACCGTGGTCCCGACCCCGCTGGATGTTGGTGGCGGCCAGGTCGCCGCCGAACCCGGGCGCTCGCTCAAACAAGTGCCTGAAACACGGTAGATGTTCTAGCAAATGTGTATTTCGTCTGTTTTCTTCTTTAACGAAGATTGTAATGATGCTAGATTGTAAGTTTTATGTATATGTCTTTTTCGTTCAATAACGGTAGTGACCGTTGCCATAGTTATCTATTCCGTTTAGTAAAATACTACCCAGTGGCCTGAAATGTTCGTACTGATCAAGTAAGGAGTTGTACATATAGAAAAACTGCGTTATGTAATTAGATCTCGAGGAATCTCACTTATCCCGAGACTATGAATGACAATGGATGACAGAATTTAGAGATTTGACACAATTTAAAATAAACATTGAATGGGAATGATTCCCATGATGCCTAACCTTGTTACTTGCTCTGTAAGGTACTTGTCAACAGCCTCGGAAGGAGATCTCGTCAAACCTCGGCAGATTTCTCCGACGCCGCGAGAATACACGAGATCGGGTTTCAAAAACTCGTCCTTGAGGAGCTTGTCTGAGGTCTTGATAGCGCCGTTGTGAGCCAGAATGCGCTGGTAAATCATGCTGTGGCCGAACCGGAAGGCGGCGGCGCTGAAGCTGTTCCGTATCATGGGCTTCTCGCTACTGCTGTAACCTAAGTTTGGTATTGATCAACGTGATAGGTAATAGCAACCTGTAAGTATATCCTACATTGTGTTTTTGGTTCCAATAGCAACCTGTCCTAAATGGTATTTTTACAATACCCAAATATGAGTGACTTAACATATTTTGCTGAAGTTTCCGAGTACTGTCATTTTGATTGAAATCTACAAGATGTGGACTGTTTTATTGGTGATTTGGATGGTTGGAAAACCTATTTGTGAGCAAAATACATGCACCATCTAAGGCTGGGGAATGGAGTTAAAAAAAAAAAAAAAACTATGTTAGTGTGTTTAAGCATCATAATAATCCCTAATCGTTTCTTCTAATCTGAATTTTCCAGCACCATAAATTTAGTATAATTCAGCACAACTATTTCTATTTTACATACCACTGTAATGCCCGATGTCCAGGGGCTTGAGTCCATACTGCACCATAGTGGACTCGCCGAGGATCTCCGGAAGGTACTCCTTGAAAGTGACGTGCTGTGTTATAGCGATGACGATCTTCCGGGCCTCCTGGTACAGCGTCTCGTCGCTCCAGACCGGATGTAGCCCCGCGAGCTCCTCGGCGAGGCGGTTGTGCTCGCGCAGCCAGACCGTGTGCAGGGAAACCAGGGCCGGTTGCAGGTTCACGCGGGCGTCACCTGTAGGAACACATGAACACATGGAACTATATTACTGATACTACTACTTATACTTAATTCTTAATACTTTATACTAATACAGATGATTATGACGACGACGAAGACGACGACGACGACGACGACGACGATGATGATGATGGTGATGGTGATGATGATGATGATGATGATGATGATAATGACGAGGACTACGACTACGACGACAATAATAATAATAATAATAATAATAATAAATAAATAATAAATAATAAATAATAATAATGATGATGATAATAATAATAATAATATATGTAATAATAATAATAATAATAATAATAATAATAATAATACATGTAATAATAATAATAAGAAGAAGAAGAATAAACAATAATGCTGATGTTCAAGTTATTGGAGATAAGATATTTTGGTCATTAAAAAGATAAAGGGAATATAATATTATATAATTAAGAAGATTTGTTGATACTCTGCAAGTATCATAATATTTTGGTCATTTAGGCTAAAATGCAACAAGACAATCACCTAAGAGCAAACCAAATAATGAAAGAAAATGTCTTCAAATTGGCTAATTATATTGAAATTATAACGTTTCTTAACGAATGCATTTATACACGTATACGAATTTTTAAAAAATCAAACAACTAAATCAACACATTCACAATATATAATTAGTTATCAACAAGACATTCGATCTACGTGTACATGGTTTGATATCAATATTCGACGGTTCTATGCTTACCCGCCCGGAAGCAGGGTCTGCTGGGATTGCTGACGATACAACCAGCACCGGTTGTGACGTCACTGGGTAACAGATCGTTGTTAGTCTTTAACTTTCCTGAAAGACAGACAAGACAGCTATGGTTTTTTTGAATACTTCATCAACCATGGTATCCGATAACAAACATCATCATCATCATAATCATCATCATCATCATCATAATGATCATTGTCGTCGTCGTTGTCGTCTTCCTCCTCGTCATCATTATAATCATCACCGTCATCATCATCATCATCGTTCTCGTCATTAACTTCATCGTACTTATTCCGACGATAATAATATATGCAGCAACAGCAGCAGCAGTGTCGTCGTTTAAGCCATCAAAATTATCAGAATCATTAAAATAAACTCATTCTATCATTACCTCTAACAAAAGTTCGCAAAGAATCTGCGGTGCTCTTGTCAGATCCGTAGTTCTGTGATCCATCAATGAAGTGCGTGTTTTGATTCAGCTGCTCACGAGCGCCTGAAACCAGGTGAAACTTATCTATGAGCCTTTATGGTGGCATGGAACTGCCTTAAGATAACCACTTAAGGTTCGCGAAAATATTCCTGTTAACTGCTTAGCGTTCGCAAACAGATTCGTGTTACCGCTTATTTATCATGATATTTATCTGGATATTAAGATAGCGTTTGCGAATATTTTTCTTCAAGATATTTTATTATTATACTAAATGGCTTTTAAGTGCCCAGAACAGACATTAGATACATTTTCTTGGGGTTGCGAGGTCTTGCGAATTTTCTTGCTATCACGAATTTTATTATATAAACAGAAAATACCATAAAAGCGGTAAATTGTTACTTCTTAACAGACTTGTGTTAGTTATTTGTATTGTGACAACCCTATATCACAAATAAAGTTGTTGTTTATTGTTTTTTTAAATTGTGAAATTTAGGTTTTGTCTTACAAAATTAAAATATTTGAAGAAATTATGTGAAATTGCTACACACTATGTGCATAAACAATGATTTTTGTAAACATTCATTTTGAAGCAGTTATTTGGTGTTTGTTAGTCCATTATACATGATGCTGTTAATGAATTAGATCAAAATTATTACAAAATATAAGTATTTTCCTGTCATTGAAGACGGAACCAAATGATAGCAAACATCTAACAAATTCATGGTTGCTAGGGTGCCTTCCTAGAATTGGTCAGTAAATAAGTGAATGGCTGATCTCTAAATGATCTAATTTATTTTGTAAGAGAGAACTTTAATTTAAAGGGACCTGTCACAGATTGACGAATTGACAATTTTTCAACTTTTTGTTACCGATCCCAAAAATAAAAGAACAGTGTATACAAGGGAGTAAAATAACAATACGGACCAAGAAATATATAGTAAAAACGGTTTCGTTTATAAGTAATCATCAGTTGAAATTGATAAAATTATTAAGCGTTTGTAACGCTAAACGATGGAATAATTTGGAGTGTTTCTGTTGTTTTCGTTGAAACTGTTGACATCACGTGGACCATTTACATAAAGTAAATAATTCAGAATGTAATACAGAAGTCGGTATGGCCGAGTGGGGTAGGCGTTAACCTTTTAATACAAAGGTCCCGTTTTCGAACCCCGGTGAGACCATTTTTTTACTCTTTTTTTTCTAAATACTGTTGTTGTTATTACACTTAAGTTTATAGTTCCAATGGTTAAATCAGTCAAGTTAATACATTTAATGGCATACTTCAAAAAATGCGACAATCTGTGAACAAGTCCCTTTAAAGATAAAAGTCTCACTGGTGTTAACATAGTGTTCATTTAGGATATAAAAACAATTAAATAGCTCTTACGTGGCCGTATACATAGGACAAGAGGCTATTGGTGACTTTTCTATTCACAAAAAGACAATGTATATTTCATTTCGTCACATACAATGATTCACTTCTGAAACCTACCAACAGTGCAATCCAGGTTCGGGGTCGGGAGAGCACGCACGAAGTTCATACACGTGCGATTTGGCGGGAAATGAGGGTCGCCGAGCGGAATCTCTATCGGGAAACATCCGAGTCTGAAATACATAAATTATACATTGTAAGAATCAAAATATTGATAGAAAATGATACGTATATGGGGTAATATTATCATTTTTAATTATTTTATGGTTGCACAATTTCAATACTTTAAAGCGGCCTATCGACAGTATTTGTCATAAATTTAGACCCATATTAAACAAAACACATTCCCAATTTTCACGAATGTATTTTTCTAGTAGCAATAACATATTGGTGGAATCTTTAAGAAAAATATATATATACAACGCCAAAATTGTTTTTCCATACACATTTCCAGCAGGATTCAAACTTACACCTACAAACTCGCGCACTTCCATGGAAACTTGCCTAGGTTATGCTAGGTTCACACTATCACGATTCGCGCAACAATTGAAATCGTGGTCTTTATCGTGGACCAACCGTGATGATCCTATCGGATTTTATCAGATCTTGAAGTCAGTCGTGGCAATCGTGTTAATCGTAGACAAATTTTGAAGGTTAAAAAATTATCTAGGATTCACACGATCAACTGCGATCAATTGTCCATCGGGATCATCGTATAAGATCTTATTGCATCGTAACAAAGTGCGACAAATCCTATTTAATCGTGCATCTAAATCGTGGTGCTCGGGATGGATCGTACACGAGACACAAGATTCTGTGTTTGATAAACACACATGCCCCCCGGTTGGTGCTGGTTAGCCCATTTCTTAGTCCAAATTAGGTCAAGGTCAAAGTGAGGTTGGGTGATATGGGTGGATTGGGAATAGTCATAAGCAACAGCTGTGTAAGTATCCAAGTGTTGTAGCAAGCGGTGTTGGTGCTAGACGAAGCGGTAAAATCTAGTTAACCAAGAAACAGGCCATTTTAATTGTTGTAAGTGCAAGTTAGGTCAAGGTCAAGGTCTAAGTGAGGTTGGGTGATATGGGTGGATAGGGAATGGTCATAAGCAACAACTGTGTAAGTATCAAGGTGTTGTAGTAAGCGGTGTTGGTGCTAAACGAAACGGTAAAATCTACTTAACCTGTCACGGACTGAAGGACGGACGGAAGGACGGACCGGTCAATCACTATGTGCCTCCTGCATCAAGATACCGGGGGCATACAAACACCACGCTATGTTAAGATGTGTTGCGATCTCAAGAAACCATGAAGTCAGTCAGTCGGGCTGTATTTAAATCATTCGAGTAACTAAAATCGTGATCTCCATCGATCATGATCGTGAAAGACATCTCGACCACACTCGTATCCTAGCGTAACGGAGCGCATGGATTCGTGATAAGCGTATCGGATCTTATCTGTACGTACTAGAACGTCATTATTCGGGGAACCCGATCGTGACGATAGTGTCAGTTCGAGACCCAATCGTGGACAAGATCGAAACAATCCCAACGGAACGTACGTAATGGTATCTTAACTGGAGATCAGACCGTGACAGATCGTGACACCTGTAATTGACAAATCGTGACCAGATCGCAGCAGAGCGTAAAACATCGTATTAAAATGTACCCAAGCCTGAAAAATCAAAGAAATACCACGATCAGCTACGAGTGGCCAATAGTACGATATGCTTATGCTAGGTTCCCACAAGCTAGCATAAGACTACAGTTATCAATGGTGGGCATGCGTGTTACGCGGTACTTCCGATGATGTACATTTCATTCATATCGATTTGACTTCTGCTACCTATTTTCCCGCGCGGGCGAAAATTGTCACAGTGACAACTTTTTTATAAATATAAAAACATGTATTTTACTGTTTGATTACAAAAACGAGAGCTACGTGTGAGGTAATCATTTCATGAATACTTGATAAACTAAAATTTTATTTTTGAAAATATTATTCCGTATCAGCCGTCAATACGCCTCTTTAAATATAATCATTCAGGTATTTCTAACTGTATCGTATTGTTTTCGAGACAAACTGTTTATGGGGCAATATTTAAAGCCAGCGACAATATAACAAGCGGTATTCACATGAATGCGTATTGTCTTTCTTTAAGTAATATACTGAAGACTGTTATTAACTTACTTTCTTTAAGTAATATACTGAAGACTGTTATTAACTTACTTTCTTTAAGTAATATACTGAAGACTGTTATTAACTTACTTTCTTTAAGTAATATACTGAAGACTGTTATTAAGGGTGCTGATGGTGGTGCTGGTGGTGGTGGTGGTGGTGACATCGGTGGTAGTGGTCGTGGTGCTGCTGCTGGTGGTGCTGGTGGTGGAAGTGGTGGCGGTAGTGGTTGAGGTGGTGGTGGTGCTGGTGGTGTTGCTAGTGGTGGTGGTGGTGTCGGTGGTAGTGGTGCTGCTGGTGGTGGTGCTGGTGGTGGTGGTGGTGATATCGGTGGTAGTGGTCGTAGTGCTGCTGCTGGTGGTGCTGGTGGTGGAAGTGGTGGCGGTAGTGGTTGAGGTGGTGGTGGTGCTGGTGGTGTTGCTAGTGGTGGTGGTGGTGTCGGTGGTAGTGGTGCTGCTGGTGGTGGTGCTGGTGGTGGTGCTGGTGGTGGTGCTGGCTGGTGGTGGTGCTGGTGGTAGAAGTGGTGGTGGTGGAAGTGATGATGGTAGTGGTGGAGGTGGTGGTGGCGGTATCGGTGGTAGTGCTGGTGATGGTGGTGGTGCTGGTGCTGGTGCTGGTGGTGGTGGTGGTATCGGTAGTGGTGGTGATGGTGGTGGTAGTGGTGGTGGTGGTGGTGGTGGTGGTGGTGGTGGCGGTGGTAATGATGGTGGTTTAGTAGGTGGTATTGATGGTGATGATGATGGTGGTGATGGCGGTCATGGTGTGTTTTTGCTGTTGTTGAACCTACTGTTGGTGGCCGTATTGGCGAAGATATTGTGAAGGTGGTGGTGATGGTTAAGGTCATTGTGTGTTTGCTATTGTTGGACCTACTGTTGGATGGTGGTTGTATTAGTGTAGTTACGTTGATTGTGTTGCTGCTTTTGTAATTATTCTAAGTAAGTTTTATATGTTCGAAGTGATCTGTTCTGTTCCGGTGACAATAAGGAATATCAGATTCTTTTAAGCGAATTGCAAATACCTGGACCAGCGGCCACAAAATGTTGATTTTCAAGTTTAAGATGAACGTCAGCCCGGTGTTGTTTTTTTTTTATCAAACTTAATAATTGCGTTCAGGATATAATTTGCACATTTCTGTTCGGTGGCATAGATGTGTCATGTGCATGTTTTCATTTAAGTCGTGGTAACGAGATTTTATCTCGTGGGAACGAGATCTTATCTCGTGGGAACAAGATCTTAAGTCGTGGGAACGAGATCTTATCTCGTGGAAACGACATAATTATGTCGTTCCCACGACATATTAAGTCGTTGGAATGAGATCTTATCTCGTGGGAACGACATAATTATGTCGTTACCACGACATATTAAGTCGTAGGAACGAAATCTTATCTCGTGGGAACGAGATCTTATCTCGTGGGAACGACATAATTATGTCGTGGGAACGAAACATTTTTGTTGAGGGAACGACTTAATGAGCCAATCAAATTCCATGTTGCTATCGCAGAAGAAAAACAATTTCTGTATAACTTAATCCAGCATTGAAATACGATATTACGTAAGCGTCTCTTGTATCAGCCATTTTAAAACATGCTTCTAAACAACGTGTATTCTGATTGGTTAATTATGTCGTTCTCACGAGTTATTTAAGTCGTTCCCACGAGAAAAGATCTCGTTCCCACGACTTAATATGTCGTTACCACGAGTTAATTATGTCGTTCCCACGACTGAATATGTCGTTGCCACGACATAATTATGTCGTTCCCACGAGATAAGATCTCGTTCCCACGTCTTAATATGTCGTGGGAACGACATAAATAAAAACATGCACATGCCACATCTATGCCACCGTATTTCTGTACGTATTACGAAAATCTCATGCTCAGAAACGTCAAGGGTTAAATCCGATTATTAAAAGAGCATGATGCAACGTAGCGAATATAGCCTAGAGTTGTACGGTTTAGCCGATAATTAAGTCAGGTGAATGTACTTTTGGCTGCACAGAAAGCTATGTTAAGTCGCCACTCACCTGTTTGGTCTTTCACAGCACTCTAAATTGGAACCAGCGTAGCCTGCAACGGAAGTAGTCATTATTAACACCTTTAAAGTAAAATAATGTCTTTCAGTTACTATATGTCGGTAATACTTTCATACATCATTTAGTGGCTAATAATGAGTAACTTAAAACTTAAAACGAGGCGTGTCGTGGGAAAACCGGGCTTCATGCACGTGCGTAAAGTGTTGTCCCGGATTAGCCTGTGCAGTCCGCACAGGCTGATCCAGGACGACACTTTCCGCTTTTAAGGCGTGTCGTGGGAAAACCGGGCTTCATGCACGTGCGTAAAGTGTTGTCCCGGATTAGCCTGTGCAGTCCGCACAGGCTGATCCAGGACGACACTTTCCGCTTTTATGGTATTTTCTGTTTGAAGGAAGTCTCTTCTAACTCATGCGTTAAGCCCGCTTTTCCCACGACACCCCTCATTAATGCTGCGGGGGGACGGTGATTACTATGATGACGTCGATAATGACAACAACGGCGATGGCTATGACGATAGGTATGATGATAAAATTGTGTCGTTGTCTAGTATTAAGACGATGCTTATATTCTCGTTATTATGAAGATGATGACGACGATGAAGGTGATGAAAATGGTGGTGGTTCTAATGATGATGAGGATGAGGATGAGGATGATGACGATGACGATGAGGATGATAATAATGAGGAAGATGATGATGATAGTGGTAATAATGATAATGAAGTGAAGGAGGAGGTGGGTGATGCAGATAAATGTGGTGATGATGATGATTATTATTATTATGATAATGATGATAGTGTATTTAGTGGTGGTTTTGGTAGTGGGATGACGATAACATTGTTGTGTCACCTTTAGACAGCGCGTTGAACGCTATATCGTGGCTGAGGAACTGTCCATACTGCATGGTCAGGTGGTTCAGGTTCGGCAGGAAGTTCATCAGGTTCTGGTGGAACTCGCGGCTGATCTTGCGCGCGTTGGGCAGGCTTCCGCCCAGAACGCTCTGAGTCCGTGGGTCAGAGATCCCTATAGGGGACATAACGCAGACGGCATATTGTATACGTAAGAATTGCATCCTGTTTTGTTATTTTATATATGTTCTATTCTTTCTGTTTGAAATAAAAAATAAATATGATAATACAAATCTAGTTATCAGTATAACCTACATTATAATATTTTCGGGATGTTTTATACACTGTAAATTGTTAACTGTTCTGGTAGGGGGTCTACAGCCAACGTCATCGTAATCGGTTATTTATTGTACGAAAATAGTTAAATAACTGTCTTCCGCGCAATTATATATTCAAAAGTCCATGTAAATAAATTGAAATGAATGCAATATTTCATAATGAACTGACAAATAGTAATCATGTACCGTCGTTATATGCCGGGTACAGATATCTCTCGAAGGGCGTCTGGGACCGTCCCCACAGAGGGTTCAGCAGGTTGTTACAGGAGCCGTCTGCTGTTCTATATTTATCACCGGAAGAACACGTCGGCCACCGGTTCCGGTTGTACGGGCACACCAAGCGTTCCGGAAGTATATCCGGAAGTGCAATTCGTTCGCGCAAGAACGCTCTCGCAGAGGGCGCGTCGCCGATATTGAGACTGTTGTAAACAAAAAATACAATCACGTGCGATATAATGTTATACCGCCTACAAATAGGTTTTTGTCAAGCATTTTGTGATTATCTTTTTTTTATATTTAATATTCAAAAATATGTTCAATGTTCCCAAAGCGTTGTTTATCGGCAAATAAACAACGGTTATGAGTTATAATGCACAGCAATTAAACCACGACGGCTTAAGCCCAAGTTGTTTAATAGCTCGCATCAGAATGTGTGTGTTGTAGACTCCACGCCTGGTGGACAACTTATCTTACCTGGAAATAGCGGCCGCCGCCGCCTGCAGGAACGCCTGCCCGGACTGCTCGATATCCAGGGCGGCGGAAGTGGTCAGCAGGTGCGGACCGGCCAGGTCAGTTTCTGCAGGAGCCACTCGGTCAATACCTGTTAGAATAAGGCCATTTATTTTTAATACACTATTTAACATATTGTTCTATTAGTGTAGGTGATGAAAAAAAAAAAATCTCACATTTACAATCCAAAAAGTGTTAAGTTGACAACTTCTCGAGAAATTAACAACACTGGTGGAAAGAACATTTATAATTGATGTCAGCTTAAATTTTAAAACGTTAGTGTTGTTACTTTAAAAGCATTTCTTTGCTGATTGAGGTTTAAGGAATGCATGCAAATAATTTGTTTTCTGGATTTGTAAAAATGTAAGGCGTCGGATCAGTTAAAAAAACAAAACAAAAAATAACCTGTTTACTGCACATACACCCCTTACGAAGATATCAACTCCATAGAAATTTACGAGTATTCGCAATCGACTGAAGGACATACCGGCGACGAAGGCATTCCTATCGAGCGCCTGGGCGGCGTCCAACTTGGAGACGACTTCCGTCACACTGGCGTCTACAGCCGCCATCATCTGGGCTCTCGAGGGAACCAGCGCCGCCGTTGCCAGGGAAGGAGCTGCGAAGGCCTCCTGAGCAATCGCTGCTTCTATCTGCAACCCCCAGGCGGCCTGTGCCGCGAGGCAAACCAGCCCCGAAAACAGCAAACAGTGGCTGAAGTGAAATAGGGCCCAAAAATGTGTGATTCGGGCAACGGTCTCAAAAAAGTTAGGTAGGGTCGGGATTAAGGGGGTTTATTAACTGTTTTTAAAGACGCATTTCGGTAAAAAAAAATATTAAATCTGACGAATTTTACGGAAAACAATCGACGCTAAATTTGAGGTTCGGGGGAGGGGTCACTTGGTAGGGTCGGGTTGCCGGAAACACATAATTATGTTTTTTTACCTTTACAAATACGGTAAGACTAACTATGACCCACGTTCACAAAACTCCCGTGTTAAAACTTAAGAACAGTTCTATACACCATTAAATTTTCTTAATTTAATGTCATTTAAAAGTATGTTTAGAAATTGCCATTGAAAATGGTTTTCAATATATTCTAGTCACAACTGAACAATTACTTAAATTGCCATTTTGTTGATTCGTTTGTCAAGTAAACTCAAAGTAGTTAGCATGGTAGTTTCGGTCATGTTCATATGTATATTTTAAGAAAACACTGTTAAACACAACAATCTATTACACTTATTAGCGTTGTCACCTTTAATAGTCCCATTTTATGATAATTATATGATAATATACAAACATATATATTTAGAGTTCTATACATTTCCAAAGATACAATTTACTTACATGTTTAACATCAGAAAGCGGCAAAAGTGATTTTGATGAAAGAGAGACGCATGGGTGGTGGTGTATTAAATACTCCTGTTTCAGTCGGATGCAATCGATAACAATGTACGTTTACCAAGAACTGTGGCCGTCGTCCGCCAATGGTAACGTTGCAAGGCTGGTGTTTACATTTCCTGAATACGTTGTGACGTAACGCATATAACGTACGAGGGGAGATCAAAAAGTTGCTGGAATTTGCTTCGCATTTCTTTATATGACGTTTTTTGTTTTTGAAATTAAAATGACATATGAAACAATGATATTGGATTATGTTTCAATAATTTTACCTATAGAGGTAAAAACGAATTTTATAACTCTTATGATAACACGCGGTAGTCTACCCCGGAGCACGTCATAAAAAAATCATAATATTCTAAAATCGCATGTATTTTCTCCGTTATTTATTTTCCGATTTCCGTGAAAGTTTGAAGTCTGCTCGAATGACGTCATTTCTGATTGCTGCTCTTCCAATATGCGTCATTTCCGGTTATTATGCTTGCAACGGCAATACATTCAAAGGGAATCCATTAGCGTCAACGTCAAAAATGGTGTTACCTGAGTACGTGGAAACTTGGGCAGCCATTAAGTTTTGCGCTTTGCGCGGTTACTCAGCGGCGGAAACGATCGAAGAACTACACAATGCTATTATGATGCCAGAGATGAAAAAATATGCTGTGTATAAATGGCACCAACATTTTCGGCAAGGTCGCACAAGTATTGAAGACGACAAACGAGAGGGGAGACCGACAATTGTAAAAGCAACGTTATTAACGTCAGTGAGACATTTTGTAGAGACGCCGGTCTCTTCTCACTGAACACGAGAAGAAACGGCCATTAATTATTCTAAGCGTTATTAATTATTTTACGCGTCATTATTTTAACGGAGCACAGACGTCAGTGGTGACAGCTCGTAAACACATTATCTGATAGTTGGAGCAAAACGAACCGGATTCGACGCTGAAACCCCGCCCAATAACGTGAGGTCTCTAAAAATATGCGGTCTATTTCTGTGACCTTTAACAGGTTGTTGTTTCAATGTCAAATATTTGTTTTTATAAGATATATCATTGTTTTTCCAGTTCAGTAATTTATCAAATTGTTTTTATATACTATCATTAGCTTGTACCGTGACTGTATCAGGTACTGCATTTAAAATATTGAACATTAAATATACGTAACGATGTTTTGTTGCTAGCATTAGTTTGTGAGTAATATTTGTCTTTTACTTCATGTATAGTTTTTTATCATCGCCATATCAGTTCGATTTTATCATACATACAAAGTATATAATGTAAATACAAGTAGATATATGCCGTTATGTTCAAGCTGAGCACCGCATGGTAAAAATATTGTGTTGTAAGTGAAAATATTTTCACTTAAGTTCCGATTTGGGTAAGTTAATATTTTTAAAACTACATATAAATTAGTGAATCAAATTACAGTTAAGTAAATAGTAGTCAATAATAAGTTGATAATTAGTAAACACTAAGCTGAATTCCATGTATAAATGGAATAAAATGCTAAAGAAAAATGACAATTTTAAGGCTATGTCAAGATTTCGCTTAAGATGTTTCTGAAATACGGACCCTGTTCAAGCCCCGGCTTTTCTTTATATAATCGTTGGTTAGCCGAGATGCTTTTTTTCAGTAAGACATTCAATGACATTTTTTAAAACACGAAAATCTTCTAATAGTCCCTTTAAATATATTTTCCATTTTTGCCACCGATGCGAAATCGAACCTCATTTGCTAACTAATATGCACTCAGATTGACCTAATTTAAATGACGTAAAACCGTATCCACAAACCAATAAATGCCGGTACATGTAATAAAACGGTTAACCCCACCGATCATTGCAAAACAGTATAACAACTGCGAGTGATAGTTAATTTGTTTTTACAAATAAATAAAACATTGTATTCATACAGCTGTATTACTTTAAAGTGCGTGTATTTCTATTAGTGTTCAATGCGTCTCGTATGGCTTAGAATGTCATACCAACTGTCAGAAATAACAAGCCTACACGTGTTTTATTCAAGAAATAATTTTCGAATTATCGTCGTTTATCGGCCAATAAACAACGTTTTGGAGTTAGATGCGTAGGAATAAAACCACGAGAGCGTTAAATAATTTTTATTTATCGTCGTTTATCGGCAAATAAACAACGATAAAGGAGTTCTGATGTGTAGGAATTAAACCACGAGGGCGATATATATTGTTCGATTTATCGTTGTTTATCGGCCAATAATCATCAAGTAGGAGTTCTGATGCGTAGGAATCAGACACAGAGTTGTTTATTGGCCGATAAACAAAGATAATGCGACAATTATTTCGATTATATCATGATTTTACAAATATTTTTGCAATTGTAATGAGAACTACACTAATACTATGCTCCGCTCGGAATCGGGACTACTTTTTGAGTTGTTTATTGAGTAGTTTAACAACGATAATTTTGTTCTTCGTCTACAGAAAAATTAGCGAGTATCATATGTTAGAATGCTTTATCAACGTCCACACTTTTTATTAACGTTATTGATTTTATTGTATTGAAATATAATAAATATACCACGTGATAGGCAATTGAACATTGATCAATATTTAAATAACATAATAAATTATAAAGGTCGCAGTGGTGTAGTGGATATGGTGTCCGCCTTGTGTTCGGGAGATAGTGAGTTCGATCCGTATACGGGGAGCGTTAGCGTGATTTAAAAAAAAGACACTGGTTCTACCCAGAAAACGGACTCGAGCGTATCTCAAGAAGCCTCTGGCGTTCGACACAAAATAAATAGGTTTAAACGAATTACCTTTAAAGGGACAGATTTTCGTATTTTTGAAAAATGCCATTTAATGTCTTAACTGCCAAAACTAAAGCTGAATCACTAACCAAAAACATATTATATCAAGTTTTGTTTTAATATTTGCCTCCTCCGGGACTCGAACCTACGATCGCCGAGATAAAACATCTGTCTCTCTGACCACTCGGCCATTCCTACTTTCAATAACAATCGTGAATGTTTAACGCTAAGTAAATGATGCACGTGTATTCCAAAGTATCGATGAAAAAGCATTACAAACGCTTTATATATATGTATGTTCAAAGAATCGGTCAACTGGTCTAATTATCTGAAGCGAGGCTACAAAGAATCGGTCAACTGGTCAAATTGTCCGAAGCGAGGGTACAAAGAATTGGTCAAATGGTCAAATTGTCCGAAGCGAGGGTACAAAGAATCGGTCAAATGGTTAAATTATCCGAAGCGAGGCTACAAAGAATCGGTCAACTGGTCAAATTGTCCGAAGCGAGGCTACAAAGAATCGGTCAACTGGTCAAATTGTCCGAAGCGAGGCTACAAAGAATCTGTCAACTGGTCAAATTGTCCGAAGCGAAGGTACAACAAATCTGTCAACTGGTTAAATTATCTGAAGCGAGGCTACAAAGAATCGGTCAACTGGTCAAATTGTCCGAAGCGAGGCTATAAAGAATCTGTCAACTGGTCAAATTGTCCGAAGCGAGGCTACAAAGAATCGGTCAACTGGTCAAATTGTCCGAAGCGAGGCTACAAAGAATCGGTCAACTGGTCAAATTGTCCGAAGCGAGGCTACACAGAATCGCTCAACTGGTCAAATTGTCCGAAGCGAGGCTACAAAGAATCGGTCAACTGGTCAAATTGTCCGAAGCGAGGCTACACAAAATCTGTCAACTGGTTAAATTGTCCGAAGCGAGGCTACAAAGAATCGGTCAACTGGTCAAATTGTCCGAAGCGAGGCTACAAAGAATCGCTCAACCGGTCAAATTGTCCGAAGCGAGGCTACAAAAATGGGTCAACTGGTCAAATTGTTCGCCCTCGCGTGTCGTCCCGCAGACAATGGTTCGGTTCCAGAGTAAAGTTCTCGATCTACTTAACAAGAAGTAGTTTGTTTTCTTCTTCGTCGCGCATCGTTAGCAGATATGCAATATACACACGAATAAAACGTGAAATTAAAACAAGGTGGGTTTATATGCGAAATCGTACTCGTCAGGGCAAAAAACAGCATCGAATACGCAGATTCACATAGCAAGGTCATTATATTGCAGACATACGTATGCACAACGTCAAAATAAACGATGACGACATCATAATTACAGTGTTTAATTTAAGTTTAAAAATGTCAATCCTATAAAAGTTATATACCGCATAAGGCCCTCACACCAATTGACATTTTGAAACGGTAATAGTATTTACATTATGTACCTAGTCGTGGTAATCATACTGCGACGTGCAGAGCGTTTCACTCACGGAGATTGACTTGAGGTGTTCATTCGACATGTCCGGTGGACAACACATAAATATCAACGCAGCGAAGCTGGGAAGACCACTGAACAGTTTAATAGTGTGCATGTTTCATACTTGTGCGGACAGCGATATACTCCAAGAAGTTGAGTAATTAACTGATCATGGGGATTTCATCGACAACATCGTTGGCCAATCAGAAAGCTGGGATGAGAGATATTCTCAAGATCGTGAAAAATAACGGAATCTTTAAACATCCCTCCCACGGATAACAAAGTGGGTAGGCGTCACACCGTTTTAAATTTCCAAAAACAAACATATAGTGAAAAATAGACCCTTCCATCTACACCGATCTGAAAAGTAGCATTTTACAGTTTTGCTTACACTAATAATAACAAGAGCCGTTTGTAAACAGTTATGCCCCTTTAGATTAAAATAGCTACAAAGACAAATTTTAGGTAATCAAGAACCATAACTCCACAGATATTGTGACGATTTGGTTGATAATCAAACTTAACCGAGATAATAGGCCCACAAAGATTTTCACCAAGTTTGGTGAAGATGGGCTATAAACTGTTGGACTTGGAGAATGGAAACGGTTAAAAGGGCCACTTTTAGATAATTCAAGGGCCATAACTCCACAATTCCTGGGGCGATTTTGCTGATTACCTTGGCCGAGATATTATGCCCACAAACACGTTCATGAAGTTTAGTGAAGATTGGATTAACATTGTTGTACTTAACGAGCGGAAACCGGTAAAAAGGCCAATTTCAGGGACAATAGCGCCACAATTCCTGGGCTGATTTGACTGCTTATCAAACTTATCCGAGACATTATTATAACAAACATGCTCGTGATGATTGTTGAAGATTGGATGAAAACTGTTGGCTTTAGAGAGCGTAAACGGCTAAAAGGCCAATTTTATATAATTCAAGGGCAATAACTCCACAATTCCTGTGGCGATTTCGCTGATTATCGCACTTGGCCAAGATAGTATGCCGATTAACATTTTAATGAAGTTTGGTTAAGATCGGATGAAAAATATTGGACATAGAGATCGGAAACGAAAGTTCTCTACCGACCGACGGACCGACCGGCCGACCGACATTAGCGAACCAATATTCGATGGGGGACATAATAATATAATGTCCCCCAGCTACCACTAGTTAAATGTGTAACAACAATGACCCAGTCTGTTCGTTGCCAATGCATTACATAGTTATGTAAATCAATAATACAAAATACCTGGGCCTGTATTCTCAAAGCTTCTAAGGGAAATCTTATCTTAAGTTGTACTTAAGTAAAACTTTCAGATTTTTTTTTTTTATGGAATCCGTCGATTTCTGTTTAAAAAGCAAACAATTCTAAACATCTAAGCAGTATTTACTAGTTACAGACATTTAAATGTCAGAAAACTAATACAAGGAAAGTCCAGAGACTTAAGGCATGTGACGAATTTAAGATATTTACTTAAGTTTTTCCTAAAGAGCTTTGTGAATACGGTCCCAGATGTCTTCGTTAATTAACATCCTATAATGAAAATGGAATGATTTCTGAGACTCCAACCTTTGTGGGCGTGGTAGCTCTCTGTTAATACCATCATACACATCTTATTTATTAATTATGGCGAATGTTTCTACAAAAAGCATTATGCTTATTATTGTACCAGATTGTAAGAAATGAAAAGGAAGATAATTCAGAAATGTATAATAGAAATACATGTATATACCAGTAAGCAATATACATGTACATAGTTGCTTGAAAATTACACATATTTATACAAAATTTAAGAGCGGTGAAATCTCTTAGAAAATTGCCACAAGGAAACGTTTATACACACATATATATGATTGTTTTGTAATTGTGGCGGATCCGTAGTCTAGTATTAACGCACTTTCTTTACAACCCAGGGGTCGCAGGTTCGATCCCCTACTACACCCTAACCTACTAACTCGTCTTTCGCACGGGACGTTAAACTAGGTGCTTCACGCCGGACACTGAAAGACTCAGGATCACCTCTGGAACGGTGTGTCTCCTGTATCTTGCAGTATCTCCCGTAACCAACTAACACGTCTTCTGGGGGCGATGGCCATATGGGAGAGAATCCCGGCGCACACAATAAAAATGTACTTCACACACTTATTCTGGATTACCTTCCCCTATCACTCCGTTAATAGGTCAGTCACAAACGGGCATCGAGGCGTCTGTGATGGAGTGTGGACCATTTTAGTACTTGCACAGTTATTCGGACAATAAGCAATAACGCGAAATTTCGGACATAACCTGTTTAAATTGGATCTTTTAGTCAGAGAGCCAGCTATTTATTTCCTGATTACAATACATTATTATGTATTGTGTAAAATGTTTGTCCTTGGTCATTATTGTTATGTTTAGAATGATGTACACTAATGAGGAATATTGTAATATCATTATATACAATATATATCATTGTATAAGAAGACCTGTTTTTAGATCAAAGACAGTCATGAGTGTTAACTGTCTATACATAGATGTAGATATTCTTTATACATATAACATTACTTTACTGCATTGTTTATTTTCTGATCCGAGATGACTGTCCAGTTGTTGTTTTTTCCAAAACAGATGTGGAGTGATCAGACACAGACACTTCTAATGTTCTGTGCAGCAAAATAATCTGTGTTATTATTCAAGAGTTATATAGAACAAAGTAGCATGATTCGTAACAAAACACTACTTGGCCATAAAGACTCAAAAAGAAAATGATAATTGATCTGTCAGCCGATATAAAGCAGTGTTACATCACTGGAGCATAGACAATAACCCTAAAACCTAGTTACAAAACTGAAACTAGTGAATGGATAATACGAATGCTTTACAATACTAAAGTGTTTTTTTTTTTTTACTATGTAAGAATAATTGTTATCTTTAATTAAGTTATTTGAATACATTTTATTTATATGTATATACAGAATGTCAAGTTTTGTACAATCATACTGCTATATGTATTGCGGATGAAAATAATGCAACTGTTGTGTTGTGTATGTCTTTACTGTATGTCAAATTTTATTATATTTCAAGTACAACAAAGTCTCACAACAAACAGTTTTGAAAATTAGCTGTAACTAAAGTCATCATGGCATATGTTCCGGATGCACTTCTCAATTACAGTTTTCATACTTGTGACTAGTTTAGTACAACGTGCTTGAAAATGGAGACTGCTCAAACATCTACTTGAACATTTCAGTAAACATAAATCAACACAAATAGTTCAATAAGAAGTTCATAGATATAATACAAGTTATAAATATATTTAAACCAAAGTTGTTTAATACATTAGTATAAAATAGTTTTTTCAAATGTAAAATTAGATCGTTGTTTACAAAAAAAATCTAAAAAATGTAAAAGTAAGTGACTTTTACTGAATATGTCTTGATTGATTAGCATATCTGTTTTAATTAAAAATACATGTGACTTTAAAATATGTATGAAAGTGCAATAAATATCATTCAAATAATGTCTTATAGTAAGTAGTAAAAACACATTAATTGTGTTCCCAACAAAGTTAAGTAGAATGATTATATTTTTTCGGTTATACCAAAATGTGTATTGAAGCTACAAAGTAATTATTGAGACTGAATTATTTTCATAAATTATGTTATTTTAACAGCATTTGCTTTGAACCGTGGCAATTATACACAGGATTATTCAACTGGGATTCTCGTCCGCCAATACTTTATAGAAATATTTTATATGTAATATGTAAAGAAATCAGCCGAAACAGGATAGAAGCAGATGTATGCAGTTGTATGGATTGACTTTATAAATATAGCATGAATGTTTGTGTTAGGATATTCCATGTTACACTCACAAAATGTGAATACTGAAATAAACATGTGATGTTACATTGAGTAAATACGTTTCAAGCTGTTTACATAATATTGTTTTCCCATTGTGGTCAATATCTGTTTACTACAGACACAAACAGAATTGAAACAAGTCATTTAACCGAAATCCCATCTGGACTGTTATGTCCGAAATACATTACACTTGCGGTCTCCACTGTTTTAGCATAAACATGTCGCGCACAACAAAATGGCTTTATTTTTTGCAATCTAGCATAAATTTACTTTAGAAAGACCGTTTGGTTTTTGGATGGACTCATTTCTGACAAAATTGCATTACTGCACACAAACCATCACGTCCGACATTCATTGGTTTGTGCCAGGCGTACTATCTTAGTACGAACCGGGAACCAGGCTATACACACACTGTGAAACAACGAATGATGTGTTCAATAAAATACCAGGTCATTTTCGGATGTCAACCATATTCAAATCAAACGAGTTGATATTGAGTCGTTGAAATTTGCCATTACATAAGCTTTTACTGTTACCATTTGATATAATTAGTTAAAACAATATCGACTGTGGTGTTTTATGTATAAAATAGACCTAGTGGCAACACTGTCTCTAGAGTCTGTCGCGGCGGTCACACTGATACCATAAAAATGATTTAAAGAGACCTGTTCACAGATTGACGAATTGACAATTTTTCAACTTGTTGTCATCGATTCCAAAATAAAATAACACTGTAAACAAGGGAGCAAAATAACAATTCGGACCTAGAAATATACTGTAAAAACCGTTTCGTTTATGAGTAATCAACAGCTGAAATTTATAAAATTATAAAGCGTTTGTAACACCAAAGGATGGAATAATTTGGAGTGTTTCTGTCGTTTTCGTTGAAATTGTTGTGAACACGTAGAACACTTACATAAAGTAAATAATGCAGGGTGAAGTATAGAAGTCGGGTTGATCGAGTGGTTAAGGCGATAGCCTTTTAATCGGTAGGTCCCGTATTCGAACCCCGGTTGGATCAATTGTTTTTCCTTTTTCTTTTTTTCTGAATACTTGTCTTGTTATTATACTTGAGCTTTTTAGTTTCGATGCTTAAACCTGTCAAGTTATGACATTTACTGGCATAGTTAAAGAAAATGCGAAAATCTGTGAACAAGTCCCTTTAAACCCTTTTCATAAGCTAGTTTAACACTGTAAATTGCTCATGGAATGTATAAACCGTGTCGTCCACGTGCCCTATTACAATCGCGCGTGCGAGTTCGCCCACTCCTTAGACTTCTGCCGGCGACAATACATAATCATAACGCTGACAGCGCAGAAAGACTGTTGGCGACAAGGAAACGAAAAGCATGTGAATTATGAGTGCAATTTTAGCTAAAAAGGAAACATTTGTTCGAATGAAGTTCAATATCCCACCTTTAAACTTGATAATATGGCTTCTTATTCTATAGTATCCGACATCATAATTAAAATGTATTTGTAAGTAACGAACACATATTTATAAGTTAATTATATAATGCAAACGGATTATATACATGCTAGTGAACAGGTCAATCTGCAAAGAGCCATGCAGAATAACAGATAAGCGTGGTATTTAGGAGCATCGATTGTTAGTGATTCGTAGCCTACTAAGTCAAAAGTAGGTCTTACGACGCGTGCTCTCGATTTCCCATACTACAGTTTAAAATTTATACATTGCAGTATTTTTTGTCAAAATATTCAGAATAAGAAACGTTAACAAGAATTAACACTTTTACGAGTTAAAAAATAACCGATGTAGCGCATTAATTTAGTGGTTTCCAGGACACTCAGGTGATCGTTTCGGTTACATTCAAGAAAATAGGCAATATAGGGGTGTCATTAATTTGACGTAATATTTAATAAAATGACTTTGTTAGAAACTGCAACAGTAATAAATCACATGATACACACCCGGCGCGCCGCCCCCCATTAAACTCCCGGACCAAACATATATAGGCATATATGAAAGGGTCAAAACTGGAAACATATGCTTTTTATTTTTTTCGCTCGATTCGCTCGCTCAGTTTTATAAAAGATACACATTATCTCAGTAAAACATAGCCCCGCCGCATAGCCCCCGCCGCCTACGATTTCTTACACACAACGTTGTACTTGCGCCAAAGTTAAGCGAAAACGAAAAACTTTAGACTGTGGGTATATATACCTTTATTTAAGGATGCTATTGCTTTCTTTTATAAATTAATGTATTTTATAAAGATGTCAGATGCAATACACCGTTGGCACAGGTACATATAGTTTAGTTCCCAATATTCTAAATCGACAACCTATTTGTTCAATCAGCCATTATCAACCATACCGAATTTCATATTGTTTCATGCATTCGTAAGAAAGATATAACGTTATAAAGTAGAGGGGTGTCCACAACGTTGGCTCTTAATCCTGGCGATTTATTATTTTTTCAGGCACCATATTTCAGCGAAATTGACACAAAGTCGGGATCACTTGCCTTATTAGTTCATGACGCAATCATACGAGTATCGTGCACAATATTTCATTTAAAAACATGTTCATCCGTCTGTCCGTTAGTTCGTTTCGATGAAAAGAAAACACAGTGTATAGCACATTTACAGACAATTGATGAGCATGACTGTGTACGTGTAAGTTACTTAAAACATTCATTTCAAAAAGAGACACTTCGGTAAATGAATAGTACAAATAATTTTGTGTTTGTTTGAATGAAGTCAGCTACTGATTTTACATGCTGAAAGATATTCAAGATTCATTGAATGACAAATACGTATTTAGTGGTCAGGCACATCAAACAAAGGAAATTTACCGCCAAAACAGGTGCATGACATACAGATGAACCAACGTGTCTTTCGAACATAACATGGTGAAGTATTTATTCAGTGAAACAAGTGCATTTGATGACGACGACGACGATTATGATGATGATGATAATAATGATGATGGTGATGATATGCAAAGATTTATTATATATCTTTGATACGGATCTGTAGCTGATCACTGCAGACCCCATAGACAACATGGGGCTATAACGGCACGATCAAAAGTTAACGCCCCCCCCAACCCGAAATCCTGGATCCGCGCCTGTGATAAACACATTATAATACACGTGACATACATTATCTTCAACAATTGAAAGGTAAGAAAACATTCGTGATTTTTTGCAATTTCGAAGAAGGAACCTTTCAGGTTTCGATTTAATGACTCGTAGCCTGCAAAGAAGAACAGTGGTTTTCCGCGATACCTGTTTTGGAAATTCCCCTCTCAAAAGACCGTTGGCTTCTCCAACAGACTAAAAACAATTATTACCGGTCAGGAAACCACTGATTGGTTTCTATTTATAAGTGGGCGTCCATGCAGACACGCTTAACGTTACTTAGAGGGGTGAAAGGTGAAAACTGATGCCAAGTTTAAGTACAGAAGAACATTTATTCTACTAACTTCTTGACATAGAACATATATACACTTGTGCAAAGACCGATTATAACGGACAAGAACAAGCCAAGTCTATAATATCAAATATCAGTTAAAATAAACAAAATACAGCAAATATCTCGTTGAGAAAGTAAAAACAGTTTACTTTCTGTCCTTAACTGCTTAATAACATTAACTGATTTTTAATGAATGCTTTTACAGCAGTGGGTCTACCGTCGTGGAATCATTGGTGTAGGAATACTCCTAATTTAATAAGGGAAATAACAATTATTTAACTGAACACCTAGTGAGTGGGAAACTAGGGAGTAAGAACAATGTATTTATTTATCAATATTAATTGAAGTTATACAATTATGTTTTCTTAATTTAGAAAATGTAAATTGTAAACAAAATTGTTAATAAATAAAACACAACGTATAACATATTAATTAACTATTAAGTAATTAACTTGATGCTGAATTAATTCAACAATGATTTACTAAAATCCTATATTTTTTCTTGAGATCTTACATTTTCAAGAAAGCATCAACAGCTGTTAAATTTCTGGTGAACCTGCTCTATTTATACAGCTCTAGCAGAACAGTCTATTTCTCTAAGAAAAGTCTATAAACCAGATTCTGAGAACTAATAATGTCTTCTTTCACAGATTCTGATTGTTTAAAAGTACTAAAGTCTAAAACACAATTATCAAAATTAACATTTTTATTTAACATCATTATTAAAATAACAACAATATCTATAATAAAATACAATCTCTCAAGTTACAAAACTAAAACCAATAATAAATTTCTAACAGTTAAGCATTCGCTGCAGACTATACTAATCAGCAGATAATAAATTGCTGCCCAATGTATGAATCAGAGAAAGATACCTGCGACTAGTGAGTTCAACATACTCCAGAAATAAGTACATGCAGTAAATCATTCTACAATATTGGTCAAGTCGTAGTTTGATTCCTAAGATTTTTTTTAAAAGCATTATAATGGGAAAGGACACAAGGCATAATGTATTTTTTCTATACACAGCTTAAAGTTATCATTACGCGTAACGTTATTTGCATAAAGAAATTTTTAATCGTGAAACACAATTCACATAGTGTGCACTTAGAGGGATTATCAGCACAACAAATACAATATTTACAAAACTTAAAACGACGAGGACAGTAAAGCCCCATCTTCGCGCGGTTCTGGACGTTCGGATACAGAATGCACAAAATGTAACAGTTTCTCCTTGAACAAATAGTCCCAAGACTTTAAATACTTTTTCGTGTAAAGAATGCTCCGAAGGGTTAGATCTAGCTTCTGAGCAAGAACTGTCTCGTCAGGAACAATTATTACAAGTTTCTGGATCCTGCTAAACATCAGGTGGTGATGCGCTTGTCTGAACTCAAACCGTCCCCATCGACTCTTCAGAAATGATAGTGGTAACAGTATTATTGTCACTGCACTCCCTTTGATGCCTTTGAGAATGGCTTCAGCAATATCCTCGCCAACTTGAAAGTCTCTGTAATATAGACATAATCTATATTTAGGCTCTAACATAGGTTGCAATGTCCCTTCTACAAACTGTGTGTCTTCCTCAGCAAAACACACAAATGCGTCATAGGTGTAGCTCGTTTCACATTTCTTACGTTTGCCCTTCCTGCATGTGAGGTCGAGACATATGTGACGTTTGTAAAAAGCTATTACCTGGGTACCGAAATTTGAATACAATAAGCAAAACTATCAGCATTATAACACTGACAGTGGCTATAGGTATGATAATTTTAAGGCGTTCTAATAGATCACAATGGCCTAGGTCGAAGCTAAACTGCAGCCTTGGTTTCAGCTGAGTGTGTTGTACATGTGACATTGTCGATTGAAGTTGTGTGTTGAGTCCGTTTTTGTTAAATATGACAGCTGAACACGGCTTAGTGTTTTGAGTTTGTTATGGTCAAGATAAAGAATTTTCAGAGAATCGGGGAATATGTTCGGTGACACACTTTCAAGTAGGTTGTCCCCAAGGTCCAATATCATCAATGATCTTTGTTCAACAAAGTCAACGTCAACGTGTTTGATGCTGTTGTTCCGTAACCTAAGATCCCGCAGCATGGGTAACATATTCGGCATTTTTGTTAACCTGTTATCAGAAAAATCTAACCAAATAATATTCGAAAAAAAATGTACACCCAGTGTTTCTATTTGGTTAAAACTTGCATTAATAGATACCAGTTTCGAAAAATAATCGTCCATGCAGGGCAACTTTTCTTTGGATAAAATAGTCGGAAATTGTTTAAAGTTGTTTTGTGAAATATTAATTGATGTAATGTTAGGCGCATTTAAAATTAGAACATAACATTGGCCAAGTTGTTGTGACTGACATCTAAATGTTCCAATCCTGCGTTATGTTTAAAGACGTTTCCATTTAAGAACGTGATATTGTTATTGCTTAAATTCATTAATTTTAACCTTGTTAAATTGGCGAATGATTGATGTTTATATGCTTTAATTTATTGTGGGACAAATCGAAATCGTTTAATGCGTTCAAGTCATTGAATGCGTTCTCATCTATAGATTCTAACAAATTATTTGCAATAGTGAGTGTTCTTAGCTGTGCAAAGTTTTGAAATAAAGACGTTACGTTTTGCAACAAGTTGTTTTCTAACGAAATTCTAAATAAATTTGGAAGTATAGCAAATGACCCAACTACAGAAGTAATTCGATTAGAACCTATTTCGAGACATATTAGATATTGAAGTCCTTCAAATACTCCCTCTATGTCAATCACAGAAAGATCATTATTTGACATAAACATATCCTGGAGCGAACTATTCATACGGGAGAGCGCTCCATTAGGAATTGAGGCTATATGGTTATCGGTTAGATCTAGTCCTAGGAGATTCCCAGACCAATAAAAACATCAGTGTCAATATGAGTAATCGAGCAACTGCTGATCTGCAAAATTCCATTCACTTTGTAATCCTCAAACATTCCTGTTGTTAAGGTGGCAAAGTTGTTTCCACCAAGCACTAGAGAGTTCATAGTCGAGCCACTGCAATTTTGCGGGAGACTTCGATTTTTAACTGTTTTCATGACATTTCGTCTTAACTGTAAGAAACCTAGTTGGTTGTTGTGGCAGAAATGCGGTAGAGAAATACCCTGTATCATTGAATCATCGAATCTCGACCAGACCAATTGAGACAGTCCGCTGAAAGAGTCAACAGGGAAGAAGTCAACTATGACTTGAAAAAACAAAACCTTTAATCTGCATAGTTCTGCAAACAGTTGCTTGCTTATATTCTTCAAGGGTAATCCCTATATGCCAAGAGAGCCAATGTTTTTTAATGATCTACCAAGACATCCACCTTCAATATCGTTTACAACAATTTGATTGTTGAAACAGTTTGAGCCAATTAATTGAAGGCTTTCAACCCTTCGATACATCTGGTTCCACGGTGTGGAATTCATGTCTGTAAAATAAATGATGGAACAAAACTTTTCAAATTGAAAGTTCTTTACTTCTGGCAAGAAAGGCATTAAACGGTCATAGTAGTCCCTATTCCAGATAGGATAATCACACTGAAGTATTAACAGTTGTCGAATTCCATCTTCATTGTGTTTCGTGTTTGTGATAACACCAAAACACGCCATAATCTGTAGCATACCCATGCCGCAACAAACGTGAATCAAAAAGATGTTCTCGGTGACCATTCTACAACTTCCAGACCGTTAGGTTAGAAAGGGTCAGCATGTATTACTTACAGTCTTTTTGATTGTTTCATAAAGTCGCTAGGAAAAATATTGACGTGCAATTTCGAATCTCCAATGTACCTGAAACATGTATATTGGACATTCGAATCTCCAATGTACATGTAGAAAGGTATATTGGATATTCTAATTATTACATTTGAATTGACCACTAACAGACAAAACTAGTGTACATATGACAAAACAGAGAGCTGCAATGACTGACAATATGTTCATCGCAAATGTCTCGCCCGGTTATGCCCGCGGCCGTCGATGCCTACTGACCAGTGTGTGAACTAACTTGCTCAGTGAGTCTTGCCTTGCTTTTTCTCAAGAAGTTTCATTTCGCCAAGCCGACAAATGTCACAATTCCCCGACCTGCAGGCAGATTGGACATTAAAATTGTTATATTAGAATATCTAGTCTTCAATTGTCCCCAAAATGTATATTGAAGTTTAAGAATTTTTTATTCGAACTCGTATATTTAGGTTAGCATATTCAATGTCTGATCCACGACCGTGTCCCCGCAATCGTCAGACTTATCTGAGGTTACCAAGCGAACATTGGGGATTGCACTTGCGCTGACCCTTTTAAACGACTACTCGTTCAGCCCGATCATAGCCCAGGGGCGAAGATACGGGACCGAGAAGCTCTTCCCCGGGCCTGGACGCGAGCAAACTAATGGCTTGCAAAAATGCATGGTGATTCTGGCCAACACTTTGCTTGGCACTGTTCGAGTAAACGCTAATGGTATATTAAAATCTCCAATATCCAATATCCCCCAAAAATGTACATTGGACATTCAGAAATGAAAAATCGAATGTCCAATCTCCAATATCCCCCAAAATGTAGATTAGAGATTCAGAACAGTAAATTCCAATATCAAATATCCAAAACAAATGCAGATTGGAGATTCAGAACTGGAAATTCCAATGTCCAATATCCAATATCGAATGTCGGATCCCATTCATGACGTCAGTGTATCTATCTCCACAGCGGGACTGACACCCGCCAGTGTCTTCCCGCAGCCGCGTTCCCGATAGAGCTCTCGGCTGGCTGCGAGAGGCCTAGCCCGAACGACGGACACTGGTTGCCATTTTGTACTAGTAACACTGCAGTTTTTATGCATTGTAGTGAATCTCTTCAGCGGGACTGACACCTAACCACACTGGCGCTGACCTTTCAAACGGCACCTCATTCAGCCCGATCGTAGCCCGCGCGGCGGAGATACGGGCCCAAGTGTTCGAGCAATGCCAATGGTATATTCGAATGTCCAATATCCAATATCCCGCAGACATGTAGATTGGAGATTCAGAACTGGAAATTCGAATGTCCAATATCCAATCTCCAAAACAAAATGCAGATTGGAGATTCGGAATCGGAAATTCGAATGTCCAATATCCAATATCCAATATCCAAAATAAATATAGATTGGAGATTCGGAATCGCCAATTCGAATGTCCAATATCCAATATCCAAAAAAAATGAAGATTGGAGATTCGGAATTGGAAATTCGAACGCCCAATATCCAATATCCAATATCCAAAATAAATGTAGATTGGAGATTCGGAATCGACAATTCGAATGTCCAATTTCCAATGTCCAAAATAAATATAGATTGGAGATTCGGAATCGGCAATTCGAATGTCCAATATCCAATATCCAAAAATAATGAAGATTGGAGAATCGGATTTGGAAATTCGAACGCCCAATATCCAATATCCAATATCCAAAATAAATGTAGATTGGAGATTCGGAATCGGTAATTCGAATGTCCAATTTCCAATGTCCAAAATAAATGTACATTGGAGATTCGGAATTGTAAATTCGAATATCCAATATCCACAAAAAAATGTATAGTGCAGATTCAAAATTACTTTATTCAAAGAACGACGTTCGGCTTGGTGGTGGCGATTTACTACCAGTAACACTTTGTCGATTTTATAAATAGTAGATCATCTCCTCAGCGAGACTGACAACCACCAGTGGCGATACACTACCAGTAACACTCAGCCGTTTTTGCATATAACAGTTTACCTCTTCAGCGGGACCGACACCCCGGGTACCCGGTACGTACGAGTAGTCTCCCTTAGACCACTGCCAGACCACGATCTGACACCCGCCAGTGTCCTCTCGCAGCCCCGTCCACGAGAGCTCGGCTGGCTGCGGGAGGCCTAGCGCGAACGACGGACAGTGGTGGCGATTTTCTACCAGTAACACTGCCGTTTTATGCATTGTAGTGCATCTCTTCAGCGGGACTGACACCTAACCACACTGGCGCTGACCTTTCAAACGGCACCTCATTCAGCCCGATCGTAGCCCGCGCGGCGGAGATACGGGCCCAAGTGTTTGAGTTAATGCCAATGGTATATTCGAATGTCCAATATCTAATATTCCCCAGACATGCAGATCGGAGATTCAGAACTGGAAATTCGAAAAACCAATCTCCAATCTCCAAAACAAAATGTAGATTGGAGATTCGGTATCGGCAATTCGAATGTCCATTATCCAATACCCCCCCCCAAAAAAAAATGAGGATAGGAGATTCGGAATCGGTAATTCGAATGTCCAATATCCAATAAAAAAAATGTAGATTGGAGATTCGGAATCGGAAATTCGAATGTCCAATATCCAATATCCAAAACAAATGGAGATTGGAGATTCGAAATCGGCATTCGAATGTCCAAAATCCAACATCCAAATAAAAAGTAGATTGGAGATTCGGACTCGGAAATTCGAATGTTCAATATCCAATATCCAAAAACAAATGTAGATTGGAGAATAGGAATCGGAAAATCGAATGTCCAATATCCAGTATCCAATATAAATGTAGATTGGAGATTCGGAATCGGCAATTCAAATGTCCAATATCCAATATCCAAAAAAAAAGAAGATTGGAGATTCGGAATCGAAAATTCGAATGTCCAATATCCAATTTCCAAAATAAATGTAGATTGGAGATTTGGAATCGGCAATTCGAACGTCCAATTTCCAATGTCCAAAATAAATGTACATTGGAGATTCGAAATTGTAAATTCGAATATCCAATATCCCCAAAAATGTATAGTGCAGATTGAGAATTACTTAACTCAAAGAACGACGTTCGGCTTGGTGGTGGCGATTTACTACCAGTAACACTTTGTCGTTTTTATGCATAGTAGATCATCTCCTCAGCGAGACTGACAACGCCCAGTGGCGATACACTACCAGTAACACTCAGCCGTTTTTGCATATAACAGTTTACCTCTTCAGCGGGACCGACATCCCGGGTACACGGTACGTACAAGGAGTCTCCCTTAGACCACTGCGAGACCACGATCCCATTCATGACGTTAGTGTATCTATCTCCACAGCGGGACTGACATCCGCCAGTGACCTCCCGCAGCCCCGTCCCCGAGAGCTCGGCTGGCTGCGGGAGGCGTAGCGCGAACGACGGACAGTCGTGGCGATTTTCTACCAGTAACATTGCCGTTTTCATGCATTGTATTGCATCTCATCAGCGGGACTGACTCCTAACCACACTGGCGCTGACCTTTCAAACGGCACCTCATTCAGCCCGATCGTAGCCCGCTCGGCGGAGATACAGGCCCAAGTGTTTGAGTAAATGCCAATGGTATATTCGAATGTCCAATATCCAATATCCCCCAGACATGTAGATTGGAGATTCAGAACTGAAAATTCGAATGTCGAATCTCCAATCTCCAAAACAAAATGCAGATTGGAGATTCGGTATCGGCAATTCGAATGTCCAATATCCAATATCCAAAATAAATGTAGATTGGAGATTCGGAATCGGCAATTCCAATGTCCATTATCCAATACACCCCCAAAAATGAGGATAGGAGATTCGGAATCGGAAATTCGAATATCCAATATCCAATTTCCAAAATAAATGTAGATTGGAGATTCGGAATCGGCAATTCAAATGTCCAATTTCCAATATCCAAAATAAATGTACATTGGAGATTCGGAATTGTAAATTCGAATATCCAATATCCAAAGAAATGTATAGTGCAGATTCAGAATTACTGTATGCAATGAACGACGTTCGGCTTGGTGGTGGCGATTTACTACCAGTAACACTTTGTCGTTTTTATGCATAGTAGATCAACTCCTGAGCGGGACACACAACCCCCAGTGGCGATACACTACCAGTAACACTCAGCCGTTTTTGCATAAAACAGTTTACCTCTTCAGCGTAACCGACACCCCGGGTACACGGTACGTACGAGTAGTCTCCCTTAGACCACTGCCAGACCACGATCCCATTCATGACGTTAGTGTATCTATCTCCACAGCGGGACTGACACCCGCCAGTGACCTTCCGCAGCCCCTTCCCCGAGATCTCGGCTGGCTGCGGGAGGCCTAGCGCGAACGATGGACAGTCGTGGCGATTTTCTACCAGTAACACTGCCGTTTTCATGCATTGTAGTGCATCTCATCAGCGGGACTGACTCCTAACCACACTGGCGCTGACCTTTCAAACGGCACCTCATTCAGCCCGATCGTAGCCCGCTCGGCGGAGATACAGGCCCAAGTGTTTGAGTAAATGCCAATGGTATATTCGAATGTCCAATATCCAATATCCCCCAGACATGTAGATTGGAGATTCAGAACTGAAAATTCGAATGTCGAATCTCCAATCTCCAAAACAAAATGCAGATTGGAGATTCGGTATCGGCAATTCGAATGTCCAATATCCAATATCCAAAATAAATGTAGATTGGAGATTCGGAATCGGCAATTCCAATGTCCATTATCCAATACACCCCCAAAAATGAGGATAGGAGATTCGGAATCGGAAATTCGAATATCCAATATCCAATTTCCAAAATAAATGTAGATTGGAGATTCGGAATCGGCAATTCAAATGTCCAATTTCCAATATCCAAAATAAATGTACATTGGAGATTCGGAATTGTAAATTCGAATATCCAATATCCAAAGAAATGTATAGTGCAGATTCAGAATTACTGTATGCAATGAACGACGTTCGGCTTGGTGGTGGCGATTTACTACCAGTAACACTTTGTCGTTTTTATGCATAGTAGATCAACTCCTGAGCGGGACACACAACCCCCAGTGGCGATACACTACCAGTAACACTCAGCCGTTTTTGCACAAAACAGTTTACCTCTTCAGCGTAACCGACACCCCGGGTACACGGTACGTACAAGGAGTCTCCCTTAGACCACTGCGAGACCACGATCCCATTCATCACGTTAGTGTATCTATCTCCACAGCGGGACTGACACCCGCCAGTGACCTCCCGCAGCCCCGTCCCCGAGAGCTCGGCTGGCTGCGGGAGGCGTAGCGCGAACGACGGACAGTCGTGGCGATTTTCTACCAGTAACATTGCCGTTTTCATGCATTGTATTGCATCTCATCAGCGGGACTGACTCCTAACCACACTGGCGCTGACCTTTCAAACGGCACCTCATTCAGCCCGATCGTAGCCCGCTCGGCGGAGATACAGGCTAAGTGTTTGAGTAAATGCCAATGGTATATTCGAATGTCCAATATCCAATATCCCCCAGACATGTAGATTGGAGATTCAGAACTGAAAATTCGAATGTCGAATCTCCAATCTCCAAAACAAAATGCAGATTGGAGATTCGGTATCGGCAATTCGAATGTCCAATATCCAATATCCAAAATAAATGTAGATTGGAGATTCGGAATCGGCAATTCCAATGTCCATTATCCAATATACCCCCAAAAATGAGGATAGGAGATTCGGAATCGGAAATTCGAATATCCAATATCCAATTTCCAAAATAAATGTAGATTGGAGATTCGGAATCGGCAATTCAAATGTCCAATTTCCAATATCCAAAATAAATGTACATTGGAGATTCGGAATTGTAAATTCGAATATCCAATATCCAAAGAAATGTATAGTGCAGATTCAGAATTACTGTATGCAATGAACGACGTTCGGCTTGGTGGTGGCGATTTACTACCAGTAACACTTTGTCGTTTTTATGCATAGTAGATCAACTCCTGAGCGGGACACACAACCCCCAGTGGCGATACACTACCAGCAACACTCAGCCGTTTTTGCATAAAACAGTTTACCTCTTCAGCGTAACCGACACCCCGGGTACACGGTACGTACGAGTAGTCTCCCTTAGACCACTGCCAGACCACGATCCCATTCATGACGTTAGTGTATCTATCTCCACAGCGGGACTGACACCCGCCAGTGACCTCCCGCAGCCCCTTCCCCGAGATCTCGGCTGGCTGCGGGAGGCTTAGCGCGAACGATGGACAGTCGTGGCGATTTTCTACCAGTAACACTGCCGTTTTTATGCATTGTAGTGCATCTCTTCAGCGGGACTGACACCTAACCACACTGGCGCTGAACTTTCAAACGGCACCTCATTCAGCCCGATCGTAGCCCGCGCGGCGGAGATACGGGCCCAAGTGTTTGAGTAAATGCCAATGGTATATTCGAGTGTCCAATAACCAATATCCCACAGACATGTAGATTGGAAATTCAGAACTGGAAATTCGAATGTCCAATCTCTAATCTCCAAAACAAAATGTAGATTGGAGATTCAGAACTGGAAATTCGAATGTCCAATCTCCAATCTCCAAAACAAAATGTAGATTGGAGATTCGGTATCGGAATTTCGAATGTCCAATATCCAATATCCAAAATAAATGTAGATTGGAGATTCGGAATCGGCAATTCAAATGTCCAATATCCAATAAAAAAAATGAAGATTGGAGATTCGGAATCGGAAATTCGAATGTCCAATATCCAATATCCAAAATAAATGTAGATTGGAGAATCGGAATCCGCAATTCGAATGTCCAATTTCAATGTCCAAAATAAATGTACATTGGAGATTCGGAATTGTAAATTCGAATATCCAATATCAAAAAAAAAATGTATAGTGCTGATTCAGAATTACTTTATTCAAAGAACGACGTTCGGCTTGGTGGTGGCGATTTACTACCA